>JASCYN010000149.1:10975623-12175623 GCA_030408155.1 Lophura swinhoii | reverse complement strand
GGGTGAAAAGGTCCTATTTGAAGGGGGTAACCTGGTATTTCTTGGAGAAGATGTGATCTATTTGGGAGAAATGTGGCATTTCTGGAAGAAACTGTCCTCTTTTGGGGATCAAAGAGGTATTTGTGGGTGAAAAGGTCCTATTTGAAGAGGGAAAGCTGGTATTTCTTGGAGAAGATGTGATCTATTTGGGAGTAATGTGGCATGTCTGGAAGAAAATGTCCAATTTGGGGGGAGAAGTCTGGTAGTTTTGGGTAAGAAGGTCCTATTTCAGGAGGAATCCTGGTATTTCTTGGAGAAGATGTGATATATTTGGGAGAAATGTGGCCTTTATGGAAGAAAATGTCCAATTTCGGGGGAGAAGGCTGGTAGTTTTGGTTGAGAAGGTCCTATTTCAGGAGGAATCCTGGCATTTCTTGGAGAAGATGTGATATATTTGGGAGAAATGTGGCCTTTCCGGAAGAAACTGTCCTCTTTTGGGGATAAAAGAGGTATTAGTGGTTGAAAAGGTCTTATTTCCCCGGGGAAACGTGGTATTTCTTGGAGAAGATGTGATATATTTGGGAGAAATGTGGCATTTCTGGAAGAAAATGTCCTCTTTTGGGGATAAAAGAGGTATTTGTTGGTGAAAAGGTCTTATTTGAAGGGGGAACCCTGGTATTTCTTGGAGAAGATGTGATCTATTTGGGAGAAATGAGGCATGTCTGGAAGAAAATGTCCAATTTGTGGGGAGAAGGCTGGTAGTTGTGGGTGAGAAGGTCCTATTTCAGGAGGAATCCTGGTATTTCTTGGAGAAGATGTGATATATTTGGGAGAAATGTGGCATGTCAGGAAGAAACTGTCCTCTTTTGGGGATAAAAGAGGTATTTGTGGGTGAAAAGGCCCTATTTGAAGGGGGAACCCTGGTATTTCTTGGAGAAGATGTAATCTATTTGGGAGAAATGTGGCATGTCTGGAAGAAAATGTCCTATTTGGGGGGAGAAGGCTGGTACTTGTGGGAGAAAAGGTCCTATTTCAGGAGGAATCCTGGTATTTCTTGGAGGAGATGTGATATGTTTGGGAGAAATGTGGCCTTTCTGGAAGAAACTGTCCTATTTGGGGGATAAAACAGGTATTTGTGGGTGAAAAGGTCCTATTTGAAGGGGGAAACGTGGTATATCTTGGAGAAGATGTGATATATTTGGGAGAAATGTGGCATTTCTGGAAGAAACTGTCCTATTTTGGGGATAAAAGAGGTATTTGTGGGTGAAAAGGTCGTATTTGAAGGGGGAAACCTGGTATTTCTTGGAGAAGATGTGATATATTTGGGAGAAATGTGGCATTTCTGGAAGAAAATGTCCGATTTTGGGGATAAAAGAGGTATTTGTGGGTGAAAAGGTCCTATTTGAAGGGGGAACCCTGGTATTTCTTGGAGAAGATGTGATCTATTTGGGAGAAATGTGGCATTTCTGGAAGAAACTGTCCTCTTTTGGGGATAAAAGAGGTATTTGTGGGTGAAAAGGTCCTATTTGAAGGGGGAAACGTGGTATTTCTTGGAGAAGATGTGATCTATTTGGGAGAAATGAGGCATTTCTGGAAGAAAATGTCCAATTTGTGGGGAGAAGGCTGGTAGTTATGGGTGAGAAGGTCCCATTTCAGGAGGAATCCTGTTATTTCTTGGAGAAGATGTGATATATTTGGGAGAAATGTGGCCTTTCCGGAAGAAACTGTCCTCTTTTGGGGATAAAAGAGGTATTAGTGGTTGAAAAGGTCATATTCGAAGGGGGAAAGCTGGTATTTCTTGGAGAAGATGTGATCTATTTGGGAGAAATGTGGCATTTCTGGAAGAAACTGTCCTCTTTTGGGAATAAAAGAGGTGTTTGTGGGTGAAAAGGTCCTATTTGAAGGGGGAAAGCTGGTATTTCATGGAGAAGATGTGATGTATTTGGGAGAAATGTGGCATTCCTGGAAGAAACTGTCCTCTTTTGGGGATAAAAGAGGTATTTGTGGGTGAAAAGTTCCTATTTGAAGGGGGAAAGCTGGTATTTCTTAGAGAAGATGTGATCTATTTGGGAGAAGGCTGGTAGTTTTGGGTGAGAAGGTGCTATTTCAGGAGGAATCCTGGCATTTCTTGGAGAAGATGTGATATATTTGGGAGAAATGTGGCATTTCTGGAAGAAACTGTCCTATTTTGGGGATAAAAGAGGTTTTTTTGGGGATAAGGTCCTATTTGAAGGGGGAAACGTGGTATTTCTTGGAGAAGATGTGATATATTTGGGAGAAATGTGGCATTTCTGGAAGAAACTGTCCTCTTTTGGGGATAGAACAGGTATTTGTGGGAGAAAAGGTCCTATATCCAGGGGAAAACCTGGTATTTCTTGGAGAAGATGTGATCTATTTGGGAGAAATGTGGCATGTCTGGAAGAAAATGTCCTATTTGGGGGGAGAAGGGTGGTATTTGTGGGAGAAAAGTTCCTATTTCAGGAGGAATCCTGGTATTTCTTGGAGGAGATGTGATATGTTTGGGAGAAATGTGGCATTTCTGGAAGAAACTGTCCTCTTTTGCGGTTAAGCCAGGTATCTGTGGGTGAAAAGGTCCTATTTGAAGGGGAAAACCTGGTATTTCTTGGAGAAGATGTGATATGTTTGGGTGAAATATGGCATGTCTGGAAGAAACTGTCCTCTTTTGGGGATAAAACAGGTATTTGTGGGTGAAAAGGTCCTATTTGAAGGGGGAAATGTGGTATTTCTTGGAGAAGATGTGATCTATTTGGGAGAAATGTGGCATTTCTGGAAGAAACTGTCCTCTTTTGGGGATAGAAGAGGTATTTGTGGGTGAAAATCTCCTATTTGAAGGGGGAAACCTGGTATTTCTTGGAGAAGATGTGATATATTTGGGAGAAATCAGGCTTTTCTGGAAGAAAGTGTCCTGTTTTGGGGATAAAACAGGTATTTGTGGGAGAAAAGGTCCTACTTGAAGGGGGAAACCTGGTATTTCTTGGAGAAGCGGTGATATATTTGGGAGAAATGTGGCATTTCTGGAAGAAGCTGTCGTATTTTAGGGATAAAACAGGTATTTGTGGGAGAAAAGGTCCTATTTGAAGGGGGAAACCTGGTATTTCTTGGAGAAGATGTGATCTATTTGGTAGAAATGTGGCCTTTCTGGAAGACAATGTCCAATTTGTGGGGAGAAGTCTGGTAGTTTTGGGTGAGAAGGTCCTATTTCAGGAGGAATCCTGGTATTTCTTGGAGAAGATGTGATATATTTGGGAGAAATGTGGCCTTTATGGAAGAAAATGTCCAATTTGGGGGGAGAAGGCTGGTAGTTTTGGGTGAGAAGGTCCTATTTCAGGAGGAATCCTGGCATTTCTTGGAGAAGATGTGATATATTTGGGAGAAATGTGGCCTTTCCGGAAGAAACTGTCCTCTTTTGGGGATAAAAGAGGTATTAGTGGTTGAAAAGATCCTATTTCCAGGGGGAAGCTGGTATTTCTTGGAGAAGATGTGATATATTTGGGAGAAATGTGGCATTTCTGGAAGAAAATGTCCTCTTTTGGGGATAAAAGAGGTATTTCATGGAGAAAAGGTCCTAATTCAAGGGGGAAACGTGGTATTTCTTGGAGAAGATGTGATATATTTGGGAGAAATGTGGCATTTCTGGAAAATACTGTCGTATTTTGGGCATAAAACTGGTATTTGTGGTTGAAAAGGTCCTATTTGAAGGGGGAAAGCTGGTATTTCTTGGAGAAGATGTGATGTATTTGGGAGAAATGTGGCATGTCTGGCAGAAACTGTCCTCTTTTGGGGATAAAAGAGGTATTTGTGGGTGAAAAGGTCCTATTTGAAGGGGGAAACGTGGTATTTCTTGGAGAAGATGTGATATATTTGGGAGAAATGTGGCATGTCTGGAAGAAACTGTCCTCTTTTGGGGATAAAAGAGGTATGTGTGGGTGAAAAGGTCCTATTTCCAGGGGAAAACCTGGTATTTCTTGGAGAAGATGTGGTATATTTGGGAGAAATGTGGCATTTCTGGAAGAAACTGTCCTCTTTTGGGGATAAAAGAGGTATTTGTGGGTGATAAAGTTGTATTTGAAGGGGGAAACCTGTTATTTCTTGGAGAAGATGTGATATATTTGGGAGAAATGTGGCATTCCTGGAAGAAACTGTCCTCTTTTGGGGATAAAAGAGGTATTTGTGGGTGAAAAGGTCCTATTTGAAGGGGGAACCCTGGTATTTCTTGGAGAAGATGTGATATATTTGGGAGAAATGTGGCATGTCTGGAAGAAGCAGTCCTATTTTGGGGATAAACGAGGTATTTGTGGGTGAAAAGGTCCTATTTGAAGGGGGTAACCTGGTATTTCTTGGAGAAGATGTGATCTATTTGGGAGAAATGTGGCATTTCTGGAAGAAACTGTCCTCTTTTGGGGATCAAAGAGGTATTTGTGGGTGAAAAGGTCCTATTTGAAGAGGGAAAGCTGGTATTTCTTGGAGAAGATGTGATCTATTTGGGAGTAATGTGGCATGTCTGGAAGAAAATGTCCAATTTGGGGGGAGAAGTCTGGTAGTTTTGGGTAAGAAGGTCCTATTTCAGGAGGAATCCTGGTATTTCTTGGAGAAGATGTGATATATTTGGGAGAAATGTGGCCTTTATGGAAGAAAATGTCCAATTTCGGGGGAGAAGGCTGGTAGTTTTGGTTGAGAAGGTCCTATTTCAGGAGGAATCCTGGCATTTCTTGGAGAAGATGTGATATATTTGGGAGAAATGTGGCCTTTCCGGAAGAAACTGTCCTCTTTTGGGGATAAAAGAGGTATTAGTGGTTGAAAAGGTCTTATTTCCCCGGGGAAACGTGGTATTTCTTGGAGAAGATGTGATATATTTGGGAGAAATGTGGCATTTCTGGAAGAAAATGTCCTCTTTTGGGGATAAAAGAGGTATTTGTTGGTGAAAAGGTCTTATTTGAAGGGGGAACCCTGGTATTTCTTGGAGAAGATGTGATCTATTTGGGAGAAATGAGGCATGTCTGGAAGAAAATGTCCAATTTGTGGGGAGAAGGCTGGTAGTTGTGGGTGAGAAGGTCCTATTTCAGGAGGAATCCTGGTATTTCTTGGAGAAGATGTGATATATTTGGGAGAAATGTGGCATTTCTGGAAGAAACTGTCCTCTTTTGGGGATAAAAGAGGAATTTGTGGGTGAAAAGGCCCTATTTGAAGGGGGAACCCTGGTATTTCTTGGAGAAGATGTAATCTATTTGGGAGAAATGTGGCATGTCTGGAAGAAAATGTCCTATTTGGGGGGAGAAGGCTGGTACTTGTGGGAGAAAAGGTCCTATTTCAGGAGGAATCCTGGTATTTCTTGGAGGAGATGTGATATGTTTGGGAGAAATGTGGCCTTTCTGGAAGAAACTGTCCTATTTGGGGGATAAAACAGGTATTTGTGGGTGAAAAGGTCCTATTTGAAGGGGGAAACGTGGTATATCTTGGAGAAGATGTGATATATTTGGGAGAAATGTGGCATTTCTGGAAGAAACTGTCCTATTTTGGGGATAAAAGAGGTATTTGTGGGTGAAAAGGTCGTATTTGAAGGGGGAAACCTGGTATTTCTTGGAGAAGATGTGATATATTTGGGAGAAATGTGGCATTTCTGGAAGAAAATGTCCGATTTTGGGGATAAAAGAGGTATTTGTGGGTGAAAAGGTCCTATTTGAAGGGGGAACCCTGGTATTTCTTGGAGAAGATGTGATCTATTTGGGAGAAATGTGGCATTTCTGGAAGAAACTGTCCTCTTTTGGGGATAAAAGAGGTATTTGTGGGTGAAAAGGTCCTATTTGAAGGGGGAAACGTGGTATTTCTTGGAGAAGATGTGATCTATTTGGGAGAAATGAGGCATTTCTGGAAGAAAATGTCCAATTTGTGGGGAGAAGGCTGGTAGTTATGGGTGAGAAGGTCCCATTTCAGGAGGAATCCTGTTATTTCTTGGAGAAGATGTGATATATTTGGGAGAAATGTGGCCTTTCCGGAAGAAACTGTCCTCTTTTGGGGATAAAAGAGGTATTAGTGGTTGAAAAGGTCATATTCGAAGGGGGAAAGCTGGTATTTCTTGGAGAAGATGTGATCTATTTGGGAGAAATGTGGCATTTCTGGAAGAAACTGTCCTCTTTTGGGAATAAAAGAGGTGTTTGTGGGTGAAAAGGTCCTATTTGAAGGGGGAAAGCTGGTATTTCATGGAGAAGATGTGATGTATTTGGGAGAAATGTGGCATTCCTGGAAGAAACTGTCCTCTTTTGGGGATAAAAGAGGTATTTGTGGGTGAAAAGTTCCTATTTGAAGGGGGAAAGCTGGTATTTCTTAGAGAAGATGTGATCTATTTGGGAGAAGGCTGGTAGTTTTGGGTGAGAAGGTGCTATTTCAGGAGGAATCCTGGCATTTCTTGGAGAAGATGTGATATATTTGGGAGAAATGTGGCATTTCTGGAAGAAACTGTCCTATTTTGGGGATAAAAGAGGTTTTTTTGGGGATAAGGTCCTATTTGAAGGGGGAAACGTGGTATTTCTTGGAGAAGATGTGATATATTTGGGAGAAATGTGGCATTTCTGGAAGAAACTGTCCTCTTTTGGGGATAGAACAGGTATTTGTGGGAGAAAAGGTCCTATATCCAGGGGAAAACCTGGTATTTCTTGGAGAAGATGTGATCTATTTGGGAGAAATGTGGCATGTCTGGAAGAAAATGTCCTATTTGGGGGGAGAAGGGTGGTATTTGTGGGAGAAAAGTTCCTATTTCAGGAGGAATCCTGGTATTTCTTGGAGGAGATGTGATATGTTTGGGAGAAATGTGGCATTTCTGGAAGAAACTGTCCTCTTTTGCGGTTAAGCCAGGTATCTGTGGGTGAAAAGGTCCTATTTGAAGGGGAAAACCTGGTATTTCTTGGAGAAGATGTGATATGTTTGGGTGAAATATGGCATGTCTGGAAGAAACTGTCCTCTTTTGGGGATAAAACAGGTATTTGTGGGTGAAAAGGTCCTATTTGAAGGGGGAAATGTGGTATTTCTTGGAGAAGATGTGATCTATTTGGGAGAAATGTGGCATTTCTGGAAGAAACTGTCCTCTTTTGGGGATAGAAGAGGTATTTGTGGGTGAAAATCTCCTATTTGAAGGGGGAAACCTGGTATTTCTTGGAGAAGATGTGATATATTTGGGAGAAATCAGGCTTTTCTGGAAGAAAGTGTCCTGTTTTGGGGATAAAACAGGTATTTGTGGGAGAAAAGGTCCTACTTGAAGGGGGAAACCTGGTATTTCTTGGAGAAGCGGTGATATATTTGGGAGAAATGTGGCATTTCTGGAAGAAGCTGTCGTATTTTAGGGATAAAACAGGTATTTGTGGGAGAAAAGGTCCTATTTGAAGGGGGAAACCTGGTATTTCTTGGAGAAGATGTGATCTATTTGGGAGAAATGTGGCCTTTCTGGAAGACAATGTCCAATTTGTGGGGAGAAGTCTGGTAGTTTTGGGTGAGAAGGTCCTATTTCAGGAGGAATCCTGGTATTTCTTTGAGAAGATGTGATATATTTGGGAGAAATGTGGCCTTTATGGAAGAAAATGTCCAATTTGGGGGGAGAAGGCTGGTAGTTTTGGGTGAGAAGGTCCTATTTCAGGAGGAATCCTGGCATTTCTTGGAGAAGATGTGATATATTTGGGAGAAATGTGGCCTTTCCGGAAGAAACTGTCCTCTTTTGGGGATAAAAGAGGTATTAGTGGTTGAAAAGATCCTATTTCCAGGGGGAAGCTGGTATTTCTTGGAGAAGATGTGATATATTTGGGAGAAATGTGGCATTTCTGGAAGAAAATGTCCTCTTTTGGGGATAAAAGAGGTATTTCATGGAGAAAAGGTCCTAATTCAAGGGGGAAACGTGGTATTTCTTGGAGAAGATGTGATATATTTGGGAGAAATGTGGCATTTCTGGAAAATACTGTCGTATTTTGGGCATAAAACTGGTATTTGTGGTTGAAAAGGTCCTATTTGAAGGGGGAAAGCTGGTATTTCTTGGAGAAGATGTGATATATTTGGGAGAAATGTGGCATTTCTGGAAGAAACTGTCCTCTTTTGGGGATAAAAGAGGTATTTGTGGGTGAAAAGGTCCTATTTGAAGGGGGAACCCTGGTATTTCTTGGAGAAGATGTGATCTATTTGGGAGAAATGAGGCATTTCTGGAAGAAACTGTCCTATTTGGGGGGAGAAGCCTGGTATTAGTGGGTGAGAAGTTCCTATTTCAGGAGGAATCCTGGTATTTCTTGGAGAAGATGTGATCTATTTGGGAGAAATGTGGCATTTCTGGAAGAAACTGTCCTCTTCTGGGGATAAAAGAGGTATTTGTGGGTGAAAAGGTCCTATTTGAAGGGGGAACCCTGGTATTTCTTGGAGAAGATGTGATATATTTGGGAGAAATCAGGCATTTCTGGAAGAAACTGTCCTCTTTTGGGGATAAAAGAGGTATTTGTGGGTGAAAAGGTCCTATTTGAAGGGGGAAACCTGGTATTTCTTGGAGAAGATGTGATCTATTTGGGAGAAATGTGGCATTTCTGGAAGAAACTGTCCTCTTATGGGGATAAAAGAGGTATGTGTGGGTGAAAAGTTCCTATTTCCAGGGGAAAAACTGGTATTTCTTGGAGAAGATGTAATATATTTGGGAGAAATGTGGCATGTCTGGAAGAAAATGTCCTATTTGGGTGGAGAAGGCTGGTACTTGTGGGAGAAAAGGTCCTATTTCAGGAGGAATCCTGGTATTTCTTGGAGGAGATGTGATATGTTTGGGAGAAATGTGGCCTTTCTGGAAGAAACTGTCGTATTTTGGGGATAAAACAGGTATTTGTGGGTGAAAAGGTCCTATTTGAAGGGGGAAACGTCGTATATCTTGGAGAAGATGTGATATATTTGGGAGAAATGTGGCATTTCTGGAAGAATATGTTCAATTTGGGGAGATATAACAGGTATTTGTGGTTGAAAAGGTCCAATTTGAAGGGGGAAACGTGGTATTTCTTGGAGAAGAGGTGATATATTTGGGAGAAATGTGGCATGTCTATAAGAAACTGTCCTTTTTGGGGATAAAAGAGGTATTTGTGGGTGAAAAGGTCCTATTTGAAGGGGGAAACCTGGTATTTCTTGGAGAAGATGTGATGTATTTGGGAGAAATGTGGCATGTCTGGAAGAAGCTGTCCTATTTTGGGGGTAAAACAGGTATTTGTGGGTGAAAAGGTCCTATTTGAAGGGGGAAACCTGGTATTTCTTGGAGAAGATGTGATCTATTTGGGAGAAATGTGGCATTTCTGGAAGAAACTGTCCTATTTTGGGGATAAAAGAGGTATTTGTGGGTGAAAAGGTCCTATTTGAAGGGGGAAAGCTGGTATTTCTTGGAGAAGATGTGATATATTTGGGAGAAATTTGGCCTTTCTGGAAGAAACTGTCCAGTTTTGGGGATAAAAGAGGTATTTGTGGGTGATAAGGTCCTATTTGAAGGGGGAACCCTGGTATTTCTTGGAGAAGATGTGATATATTTGGGAGAAATGTGGCATGTCTGGAAGAAGCAGTCCAATTTTGGGGATAAAACAGGTATTTGTGGGAGAAAAGGTCCTATTTGAAGGGGGAAAGCTGGTATTTCTTGGAGAAGATGTGATCTATTTGGGAGAAATGTGGCATTTCTGGAAGAAACTGTCCTATTTGGGGGATAAAACAGGTATTTGTGGTTGAAAAGGTCCTATTTGAAGGGGGAAAGCTGGTATTTCTTGGAGAAGATGTGATCTATTTGGGAGTAATGTGGCATGTCTGGTAGAAAATGTCCAATTTGGGGGAAGAAGTCTGGTAGTTTTGGGTGAGAAGGTCCTATTTCAGGAGGAATCCTGGTATTTCTTGGAGAAGATGTGATATATTTGGGAGAAATGTGGCATTTCTGGAAGAAACTGTCCTCTTTTGGGGATAAAACAGGTATTTGTGGGTGAAAAGGTCCTATTTGAAGGGGGAAACCTGGTATTTCTTGGAGAAGAGGTGATATATTTGGGAGAAATGTGCCATTTCTGGAAGAAACTGTCCTCTTTTGGGGATATAACAGGTATTTGTGGGAGAAAAGGTCCTATTTGAAGGGGGAAACCTGGTATTTCTTGGAGAAGATGTGATCTATTTGGGAGAAATGTGGCATTTCTGGAAGAAAATGTCCAATTTGTGGGGAGAAGGCTGGTAGTTTTGGGTGAGAAGGTCCTATTTCAGGAGGAATCCTGGTATTTCTTGGAGAAGATGTGATATATTTGGGAGAAATGTGGCATTTCTGGAAGGAAATGTCCTATTTGGGGGATAAAAGAGGTATTTGTGGGAGAAAAGGTCCTATTTGAAGGGGGAACCCTGGTATTTCTTGGAGAAGATGTGATATATTTGGGAGAAATGTGGCATTTCTGGAAGAAAATGTCCAATTTGTGGGGAGAAGGCTGGTAGTTTTGGGTGAGAAAGTCCTATTTCAGGAGGAATCCTGGTATTTCTTGGAGAAGATGTGATATATTTGGGAGAAATGTGGCATTTCTGGGAGAAAATGTCCTCTTTTGGGGATAAAAGAGGTATTTCATGGAGAAAAGGTCCTAATTCAAGGGGGAAACCTGGTATTTCTTGGATAAGATGTGATATATTTGGGAGGAATGTGGCATTTCTGGAAGAAACTGTCGTATTTTGGGCATAAAACAGGTATTTGTGGTTGAAAAGGTCCTATTTGAAGGGGGAAACGTGGTATTTCTTGGAGAAGATGTGATCTATTTGGGAGAAATGTGGCCTTTCTGGAAGAAACTGTCCTCTTTTGGGGATAAAAGAGGTATTTGTGGGTGAAAATTTCCTATTTGAAGGGGGAAACCTGGTATTTCTTGGAGAAGATGTGATATATTTGGGAGAAATGAGGCATTTCTGGAAGAAACTGTCCTATTTGGGGGGAGAAGCCTGGTATTAGTGGGTGAGAAGGTCCTATTTCAGGAGGAATCCTGGTATTTCTTGGAGAAGATGTGATCTATTTGGGAGAAATGTGGCATGTCTGGAAGAAACTGTCCTCTTTTGGGGATAAAAGAGGTATTTGTGGGTGAAAAGGTCCTATTTGAAGGGGGAAAGCTGGTATTTCTTGGAGAAGATGTGATATATTTGGGAGAAATATTGCATGTCAGGAAGAAACTGTCCTCTTTAGGGGATAAAAGAGGTATTTGTGGGTGAAAAGGTCCTATTTGAAGGGGGAAAGCTGGTATTTCTTGGAGAAGATGTGATCTATTTGGGAGAAATGTGGCATGTCTGCAAGAAAATGTCCTCTTTTGGGGATAAAAGAGGTATGTGTGGGTGAAAAGGTCCTATTTCCAGGGGAAAACCTGGTATTTCTTGGAGAAGATGTGATATATTTGGGAGAAATGTGGCATGTCTGGAAGAAAATGTCCTATTTGGGGGGAGAAGGCTGGTACTTGTGGGAGAAAAGGTCCTATTTCAGGAGGAATCCTGGTATTTCTTGGAGGAGATGTGATATGTTTGGGAGAAATGTGGCCTTTCTGGAAGAAACTGTCCTATTTTGGGGATAAAAGAGGTATTTGTGGGTGAAAAGGTCCTATTTGAAGGGGGAAACGTGGTATATCTTGGAGAAGATGTGATCAATTTGGGAGAAATGTGGCATTTCTGGAAGAAACTGTCCTCTTTTGGGGATAAAAGAGGTATTTGTGGGTGAAAATTTCCTATTTGAAGGGGGAAACCTGGTATTTCTTGGAGAAGATATGATATATTTGGGAGAAATGTGGCATTTCTGGCAGAAACTGTCCTATTTTGGGGATAAAACAGGTATTTGTGGGTGAAAAGGTCCTATTTGAAGGGGGAAACGTGGTATATCTTGGAGAAGATGTGATATATTTGGGAGAAATCTGGCATTTCTGGAAGAATATGTTCAATTTGAGGGATAAAACAGGAATTTGTGGTTGAAAAGGTCCTATTTGAAGGGGGAACCCTGGTATTTCTTGGAGAAGATGTGATATATTTGGGAGAAATGTGGCATGTCTGGAAGAAACTGTCCTCTTTTGGGGATAAAACAGGTATTTGTGGGTGAAAAGGTCCTATTTGAAGGGGGAAAGCTGGTATTTCTTGGAGAAGATGTGGTATATTTGGGAGAAATGTGGCATTTCTGGAAGAAACTGTCCTCTTTTGGGGATAAAAGAGGTATTTGTGGGTGAAAAAGTTGTTTTTGAAGGGGGAAACCTGTTATTTCTTGGAGAAGATGTGATATATTTGGGAGAAATCTGGCATTCCTGGAAGAAACTGTCCTCTTTTGGGGATAAAAGAGGTATTTGTGGATGAAAAGGTCCTATTTGAAGGGGGAACCCTGGTATTTCTTGGAGAAGATGTGATCTATTTGGGAGAAATGTGGCATTTCTGGAAGAAACTGTCCTGTTTTGGGGATAAAACAGGTATTTGTGGTTGAAAAGGTCCTATTTGAAGGGGGAACCCTGGTATTTCTTGGAGAAGATGTGATATGTTTGGGAGAAATGTGGCATGTCTGGAAGAAGCAGTCCTATTTTGGGGATAAAAGAGGTATTTGTGGGTGATAAGGTCCTATTTGAAGGGGGAAACCTGGTATTTCTTGGAGATGATGTGACCTATTTGGGAGAAATGTGGCATGTCTGGAAGAAAATGTCCAATATGGGGGGAGAAGTCTGGTAGTTTTGGGTGAGAAGGTCCTATTTCAGGAGTAATCCTGGTATTTCTTGGAGAAGATGTGATATATTTGGGAGAAATGTGGCCTTTCCGGAAGAAACTGTCCTCTTTTGGGGATAAAACAGGTATTAGTGGTTGAAAAGGTTCTATTTGAAGGGGGAAACGTGGTATTACTTGGAGAAGATGTGATCTATTTGGGAGAAATGTGGCATTTCTGGAAGAAACTGTCCTCTTTTGGGGATAAAAGAGGTATTTGTGTTAGAAAAGGTCCTATTTGAAGGGGGAACCCTGGAATTTCTTGGAGAAGATGTGATATATTTGGGTGAAATGAGGCATTTCTGGAAGAAAATGTACAATTTGTGGGGAGAAGGCTGGTAGTTGTGGGTGAGAAGGTCCTATTTCAGGAGGAATCCTGGTATTTCTTGGAGAAGATGTGATCTATTTGGGAGAAATGTGGCATTTCTGGAAGAAACTGTCCTCTTTTGGGGATAAAAGAGGTATTTGTGGGTGAAAAGGTCCTATTTGAAGGGGGAAACCTGGTATTTCTTGGAGAAGATGTGATATATTTGGGAGAAATGTGGCATTTCTGGAAGAAACTGTCCTCTTTTGGGGATAAAAGAGGTATTTGTGGGAGAAAAGGTCCTATTTGAAGGGGGAAAGCTGGTATTTCTTGGAGAAGATGTGATCTATTTGGGAGAAATGTGGCATGTATGGACGATAATGGCCCATTTCGGGGGAGAAGGCTGGTAGTTTTCGGTGAGAAGGTCCTATTTCAGGAGGAATCCTGGTATTTCTTGGAGAAGATGTGATCTATTTGGGAGAAATGAGGCATTTCTGGAAGAAACTGTCCTCTTTTGGGGATAAAAGAGGTATTTTTGGGTGAAAAGGTCCTATTTGAAGGGGGAAACCTGGTATTTCTTGGAGAAGATGTGATATATTTGGGGGAAATGAGACATTTCTTGAAGAAAATGTCCAATTTGTGGGTAGAAGGCTGGTAGTTGTGGGTGAGAAGGTCCCATTTCAGGAGGAATCCTGGTATTTCTTGGAGAAGATGTGATCTATTTGGGAGAAATGTGGCATGTCTGGAAGAAAATGTCCTCTTTTGGGGATAAAAGAGGTATTTGTAGGTGAAAAGGTCCTATTTCCAGGGGAAAACCTGGTATTTCTTGGAGAAGATGTGATATATTTGGGAGAAATGTGGCATGTCTGGAAGAAAATGTCCTATATTGGGGGAGAAGGCTGGTTCTTGTGGGAGAAAAGGTCCTATTTCAGGAGGAATCCTGGTATTTCTTGGAGGAGATGTGATATGTTTGGGAGAAATGTGGCATTTCTGGAAGAAACTGTCCTCTTTTGGGGATAAAAGAGGTATTTGTGGGTGAAAAGGTCCTATTTGAAGGGGGAAACGTGGTATATCTTGGAGAAGATGTGATCTATTTGGGAGAAATCTGGCATTTCTGGATGAAACTGTCCTCTTTTCGGGATAAAACAGGTATTTGTGGGAGAAAAGGTCCTATTTGAAGGGGGAAACCTGGTATTTCTTGGAGAAGATGTGATATATTTGGGAGAAATGAGGCATTTCTGGAAGAAACTGTCCTCTTTTGGGGATAAAAGAGGTATTTGTGGGTGATAAGGTCGTATTTGAAGGGGGAAACCTGGTATTTCTTGGAGAAGATGTGATATATTTGGGAGAAATGTGGCATTTCTGGAAGAAACTGTCCTATTTTGGGGATAAAAGAGGTAATTGGGGGTGATAAGGTCCTATTTGAAGGGGGAAACCTGGTATTTCTTGGAGAAGATGTGATCTATTTGGGAGAAATGTGGCATGTCTGGAAGAAGCTGTCGTATTTTGGGGATAAAAGAGGTATTTGTGGGTGAAAAGGTCGTATTTGAAGGGGGAAACCTGTTATTTCTTGGAGAAGATGTGATATATTTGGGAGAAATGTGGCATTTCTGGAAGAAACTGTCCTATTTTGGGGATAAAACAGGTATTTGTGGGAGAAAAGGTCCTATTTGAAGGGGGAAACCTGGTATTTCTTGGAGAAGATGTGATATATTTGGGAGAAATTTGGCCTATCTGGAAGAAACTGTCCTCTTTTGTGGATAAAACAGGTATTTGTGGGAGAAAAGGTCCTATTTGAAGGGGGAAACCTGGTATTTCTTGGAGAAGATGTGATATATTTGGGAGAAATGTGGCATGTCTGGAAGAAAATGTCCAATTTGGGGGGAGAAGGCTGGTAGTTTTGGGTGAGAAGGTCCTATTTCAGGAGGAATCCTGGTATTTCTTGGAGAAGATGTGATATATTTGGGAGAAATGTGGCATTTCTGGAAGAAAATGTCCAATTTGGGGGGAGAAGGCTTGTAGTTTTGGGTGAGAAGGACCTATCTCAGGAGGAATCCTGGCATTTCTTGGAGAAGATGTGATATATTTGGGAGAAATGTGGCCTTTCCGGAAGAAACTGTCCTCTTTTGGGGATAAAAGAGGTATTAGTGGTTGAAAAGGTCCTATTTGAAGGGGGAAAGCTGGTATTTCTTGGAGAAGATGTGATCTATTTGGGAGAAATGTGGCATTTCTGGACGAAAATGTCCTCTTTTGGGGATAAAAGAGGTATTTCATGGAGAAAAGGTCCTAATTCAAGGGGGAAATCTGGTATTTCATGGAGAATATGTGATCTATTTGGGAGAAATGTGGCATTTCTGGAAGAAACTGTCCTATTTTGGGGATAAAAGAGGTATTTGTGGGTGAAAAGGTCCTATTTGAAGGGGGAAAACCTGGTATTTCTTGGAGAAGATGTGATCTATTTGGGAGAAATGTGGCATGTCTGGAAGAAAATGTCCTATTTGGGGGGAGAAGGGTGGTACTTGTGGGAGAAAAGGTCCTATTTCAGGAGGAATCCTGGTATTTCTTGGAGGAGATGTGATATGTTTGGGAGAAATGTGGCCTTTCTGGAAGAAACTGTCCTATTTGGGGGGATAAAACAGGTATTTGTGGGTGAAAAGGTCCTATTTGAAGGGGGAAACGTGGTATATCTTGGAGAAGATGTGATCTATTTGGGAGAAATCAGGCATTTCTGGAAGAAACTGTCCTCTTTTGGGGATAAAAGAGGTATTTGTGGGTGAAAAGGTCCTATTTGAAGGGGGAAACCTGGTATTTCTTGGAGAAGATGTGATCTATTTGGGAGAAATGTGGCATTTCTGGAAGAAACTGTCCTCTTTTGGGGATAAAAGAGGTATGTGTGGGTGAAAAGTTCCTATTTCCAGGGGAAAACCTGGTATTTCTTGGAGAAGATGTAATATATTTGGGAGAAATGTGGCATGTCTGGAAGAAAATGTCCTATTTGGGTGGAGAAGGCTGGTACTTGTGGGAGAAAAGGTCCTATTTCAGGAGGAATCCTGGTATTTCTTGGAGGAGATGTGATATGTTTGGGAGAAATGTGGCCTTTCTGGAAGAAACTGTCGTATTTTGGGGATAAAACAGGTATTTGTGGGTGAAAAGGTCCTATTTGAAGGGGGAAACGTCGAATATCTTGGAGAAGATGTGATATATTTGGGAGAAATGTGGCATTTCTGGAAGAATATGTTCAATTTGGGGAGATATAACAGGTATTTGTGGTTGAAAAGGTCCTATTTGAAGGGGGAAACCTGGTATTTCTTGGAGAAGATGTGATATATTTGGGAGAAATGTGGCATGTCTGGAAGAAACTGTCCTATTTTGGGGATAAAACAGGTATTTGTGGGTGAAAATGTCCTATTTGAAGGGGGAAACCTGGTATTTCTTGGAGAAGATGTGATATATTTGGGAGAAATGTGGCATTTCTGGAAGAAACTGTCCTGTTTTGGGGATAAAACAGGTATTTGTGGGTGAAAAAGTTGTATTTGAAGGGGGAAACCTGTTATTTCTTGGAGAAGATGTGATCTATTTGGGAGAAATGTGGCATTTCTGGAAGAAACTGTCCTATTTTGGGGATAAAAGAGGTATTTGTGGGGGAAAAGGTCCTATTTGAAGGGGGAAAGCTGGTATTTCTTGGAGAAGATGTGATATATTTGGGAGAAATGTGGCCTTTCTGGAAGAAACTGTCCTGTTTTGGGGATAAAAGAGGTATTTGTGGGTGATAAGGTCCTATTTGAAGGGGGAACCCTGGTATTTCTTGGAGAAGATGTGATATATTTGGGAGAAATGTGGCATGTCTGGAAGAAGCAGTCCAATTTTGGGGATAAAACAGGTATTTGTGGGAGAAAAGGTCCTATTTGAAGGGGGAAAGCTGGTATTTCTTGGAGAAGATGTGATCTATTTGGGAGAAATGTGGCATTTCTGGTAGAAACTGTCCTATTTGGGGGATAAAACAGGTATTTGTGGTTGAAAAGGTCCTATTTGAAGGGGGAAACCTGGTATTTCTTGGAGAAGATGTGATCTATTTGGGAGTAATGTGGCATGTCTGGAAGAAAATGTCCAATTTGGGGGGAGAAGTCTGGTAGTTTTGGGTGAGAAGGTCCTATTTCAGGAGGAATCCTGGTATTTCTTGGAGAAGATGTGATATATTTGGGAGAAATGTGGCATTTCTGGAAGAAACTGTCCTCTTTTGGGGATAAAAGAGGTATTTGTGGGTGAAAAGGTCCTATTTGAAGGGGGAAACCTGGTATTTCTTGGAGAAGAGGTGATATATTTGGGAGAAATATGCCATTTCTGGAAGAAACTGTCCTCTTTTGGGGATATAACAGGTATTTGTGGGAGAAAAGGTCCTATTTGAAGGGGGAAACCTGGTATTTCTTGGAGAAGATGTGATATATTTGGGAGAAATGTGGCATTTCTGGAAGAAAATGTCCAATTTGTGGGGAGAAGGCTGGTAGTTTTGGGTGAGAAGGTCCTATTTCAGGAGGAATCCTGGTATTTCTTGGAGAAGATGTGATATATTTGGGAGAAATGTGGCATTTCTGGAAGGAAATGTCCTATTTGGGGGATAAAAGAGGTATTTGTGGGAGAAAAGGTCCTATTTGAAGGGGGAAACCTGGTATTTCTTGGAGAAGATGTGATATATTTGGGAGAAATGTGGCATTTCTGGAAGAAAATGTCCAATTTGAGGGGAGAAGGCTGGTAGTTTTGGGTGAGAAAGTCCTATTTCAGGAGGAATCCTGGTATTTCTTGGAGAAGATGTGATATATTTGGGAGAAATGTGGCATTTCTGGGAGAAAATGTCCTCTTTTGGGGATAAAAGAGGTATTTCATGGAGAAAAGGTCCTAATTCAAGGGGGAAACCTGGTATTTCTTGGATAAGATGTGATATATTTGGGAGGAATGTGGCATTTCTGGAAGAAACTGTCCTATTTTGGGCATAAAACAGGTATTTGTGGTTGAAAAGGTCCTATTTGAAGGGGGAAACGTGGTATTTCTTGGAGAAGATGTGATCTATTTGGGAGAAATGTGGCCTTTCTGGAAGAAACTGTCCTCTTTTGGGGATAAAAGAGGTATTTGTGGGTGAAAATTTCCTATTTGAAGGGGGAAACCTGGTATTTCTTGGAGAAGATGTGATATATTTGGGAGAAATGAGGCATTTCTGGAAGAAACTGTCCTATTTGGGGGGAGAAGCCTGGTATTAGTGGGTGAGAAGGTCCTATTTCAGGAGGAATCCTGGTATTTCTTGGAGAAGATGTGATCTATTTGGGAGAAATGTGGCATTTCTGGAAGAAACTGTCCTCTTTTGGGGATAAAAGAGGTATTTGTGGGTGAAAAGGTCCTATTTGAAGGGGGAAACCTGGTATTTCTTGGAGAAGATGTGATATATTTGGGAGAAATATTGCATGTCAGGAAGAAACTGTCCTCTTTAGGGGATAAAAGAGGTATTTGTGGGTGAAAAGGTCCTATTTGAAGGGGGAAAGCTGGTATTTCTTGGAGAAGATGTGATCTATTTGGGAGAAATGTGGCATGTCTGCAAGAAAATGTCCTCTTTTGGGGATAAAAGAGGTATGTGTGGGTGAAAAGGTCCTATTTCCAGGGGAAAACCTGGTATTTCTTGGAGAAGATGTGATATATTTGGGAGAAATGTGGCATGTCTGGAAGAAAATGTCCTATTTGGGGGGAGAAGGCTGGTACTTGTGGGAGAAAAGGTCCTATTTCAGGAGGAATCCTGGTATTTCTTGGAGGAGATGTGATATGTTTGGGAGAAATGTGGCCTTTCTGGAAGAAACTGTCCTATTTTGGGGATAAAAGAGGTATTTGTGGGTGAAAAGGTCCTATTTGAAGGGGGAAACGTGGTATATCTTGGAGAAGATGTGATCAATTTGGGAGAAATGTGGCATTTCTGGAAGAAACTGTCCTCTTTTGGGGATAAAAGAGGTATTTGTGGGTGAAAATTTCCTATTTGAAGGGGGAAACCTGGTATTTCTTGGAGAAGATATGATATATTTGGGAGAAATGTGGCATTTCTGGCAGAAACTGTCCTATTTTGGGGATAAAACAGGTATTTGTGGGTGAAAAGGTCCTATTTGAAGGGGGAAACGTGGTATATCTTGGAGAAGATGTGATCTATTTGGGAGAAATCTGGCATTTCTGGAAGAATATGTTCAATTTGAGGGATAAAACAGGAATTTGTGGTTGAAAAGGTCCTATTTGAAGGGGGAACCCTGGTATTTCTTGGAGAAGATGTGATATATTTGGGAGAAATGTGGCATGTCTGGAAGAAACTGTCCTCTTTTGGGGATAAAACAGGTATTTGTGGGTGAAAAGGTCCTATTTGAAGGGGGAAAGCTGGTATTTCTTGGAGAAGATGTGGTATATTTGGGAGAAATGTGGCATTTCTGGAAGAAACTGTCCTCTTTTGGGGATAAAAGAGGTATTTGTGGGTGAAAAAGTTGTTTTTGAAGGGGGAAACCTGTTATTTCTTGGAGAAGATGTGATATATTTGGGAGAAATCTGGCATTCCTGGAAGAAACTGTCCTCTTTTGGGGATAAAAGAGGTATTTGTGGATGAAAAGGTCCTATTTGAAGGGGGAACCCTGGTATTTCTTGGAGAAGATGTGATATATTTGGGAGAAATGTGGCATTTCTGGAAGAAACTGTCCTGTTTTGGGGATAAAAGAGGTATTTGTGGGTGATAAGGTCCTATTTGAAGGGGGAACCCTGGTATTTCTTGGAGAAGATGTGATATGTTTGGGAGAAATGTGGCATGTCTGGAAGAAGCAGTCCTATTTTGGGGATAAAAGAGGTATTTGTGGGTGATAAGGTCCTATTTGAAGGGGGAAACCTGGTATTTCTTGGAGATGATGTGACCTATTTGGGAGAAATGTGGCATGTCTGGAAGAAAATGTCCAATATGGGGGGAGAAGTCTGGTAGTTTTGGGTGAGAAGGTCCTATTTCAGGAGTAATCCTGGTATTTCTTGGAGAAGATGTGATATATTTGGGAGAAATGTGGCCTTTCCGGAAGAAACTGTCCTCTTTTGGGGATAAAACAGGTATTAGTGGTTGAAAAGGTTCTATTTGAAGGGGGAAACGTGGTATTACTTGGAGAAGATGTGATCTATTTGGGAGAAATGTGGCATTTCTGGAAGAAACTGTCCTCTTTTGGGGATAAAAGAGGTATTTGTGTTAGAAAAGGTCCTATTTGAAGGGGGAACCCTGGAATTTCTTGGAGAAGATGTGATATATTTGGGTGAAATGAGGCATTTCTGGAAGAAAATGTCCAATTTGTGGGGAGAAGGCTGGTAGTTGTGGGTGAGAAGGTCCTATTTCAGGAGGAATCCTGGTATTTCTTGGAGAAGATGTGATCTATTTGGGAGAAATGTGGCATTTCTGGAAGAAACTGTCCTCTTTTGGGGATAAAAGAGGTATTTGTGGGTGAAAAGGTCCTATTTGAAGGGGGAAACCTGGTATTTCTTGGAGAAGATGTGATATATTTGGGAGAAATGTGGCATTTCTGGAAGAAACTGTCCTCTTTTGGGGATAAAAGAGGTATTTGTGGGAGAAAAGGTCCTATTTGAAGGGGGAAAGCTGGTATTTCTTGGAGAAGATGTGATCTATTTGGGAGAAATGTGGCATGTATGGACGATAATGGCCCATTTGGGGGGAGAAGGCTGGTAGTTTTCGGTGAGAAGGTCCTATTTCAGGAGGAATCCTGGTATTTCTTGGAGAAGATGTGATCTATTTGGGAGAAATGAGGCATTTCTGGAAGAAACTGTCCTCTTTTGGGGATAAAAGAGGTATTTTTGGGTGAAAAGGTCCTATTTGAAGGGGGAAACCTGGTATTTCTTGGAGAAGATGTGATATATTTGGGAGAAATGTGGCATTTCTGGAAGAAAATGTCCAATTTGTGGGGAGAAGGCTGGTAGTTGTGGGTGAGAAGGTCCCATTTCAGGAGGAATCCTGGTATTTCTTGGAGAAGATGTGATATATTTGGGAGAAATGTGGCATTTCTGGAAGAAACAGTCCTCTTTTGGGGATAAAAGAGGTATTAGTGGTTGAAAAGGTCCTATTTGAAGGGGGAACCCTGGTATTTCTTGGAGAAGATGTGATCTATTTGGGAGAAATGTGGCATGTCTGGAAGAAAATGTCCTCTTTTGGGGATAAAAGAGGTATGTGTGGGTGAAAAGGTCCTATTTCCAGGGGAAAACCTGGTATTTCTTGGAGAAGATGTGATATATTTGGGAGAAATGTGGCATGTCAGGAAGAAAATGTCCTATTTTGGGGGAGAAGGCTGGTACTTGTGGGAGAAAAGGTCCTATTTCAGGAGGAATCCTGGTATTTCTTGGAGGAGATGTGATATGTTTGGGAGAAATGTGGCATTTCTGGAAGAAACTGTCCTCTTTTGGGGATAAAAGAGGTATTTGTGGGTGAAAAGGTCCTATTTGAAGGGGGAAACGTGGTATATCTTGGAGAAGATGTGATCTATTTGGGAGAAATCTGGCATTTCTGGATGAAACTGTCCACTTTTCGGGATAAAACAGGTATTTGTGGGAGAAAAGGTCCTATTTGAAGGGGGAAACCTGGTATTTCTTGGAGAAGATGTGATATATTTGGGAGAAATGAGGCATTTCTGGAAGAAACTGTCCTCTTTTGGGGATAAAAGAGGTATTTGTGGGTGATAAGGTCCTATTTGAAGGGGGAAACCTGGTATTTCTTGGAGAAGATGTGATATATTTGGGAGAAATGTGGCATTTCTGGAAGAAACTGTCCTATTTTGGGGATAAAAGAGGTAATTGTGGGTGATAAGGTCCTATTTGAAGGGGGAAACCTGGTATTTCTTGGAGAAGATGTGATCTATTTGGGAGAAATGTGGCATGTCTGGAAGAAGCTGTCGTATTTTGGGGATAAAAGAGGTATTTGTGGGTGAAAAGGTCCTATTTGAAGGGGGAAACCTGTTATTTCTTGGAGAAGATGTGATATATTTGGGAGAAATGTGGCATTTCTGGAAGAAACTGTCCTATTTTGGGGATAAAACAGGTATTTGTGGGAGAAAAGGTCCTATTTGAAGGGGGAAACCTGGTATTTCTTGGAGAAGATGTGATATATTTGGGAGAAATTTGGCCTATCTGGAAGAAACTGTCCTCTTTTGTGGATAAAACAGGTATTTGTGGGAGAAAAGGTCCTATTTGAAGGGGGAAACCTGGTATTTCTTGGAGAAGATGTGATATATTTGGGAGAAATGTGGCATGTCTGGAAGAAAATGTCCAATTTGGGGGGAGAAGGCTGGTAGTTTTGGGTGAGAAGGTCCTATTTCAGGAGGAATCCTGGTATTTCTTGGAGAAGATGTGATATATTTGGGAGAAATGTGGCATTTCTGGAAGAAAATGTCCAATTTGGGGGGAGAAGGCTTGTAGTTTTGGGTGAGAAGGACCTATCTCAGGAGGAATCCTGGCATTTCTTGGAGAAGATGTGATATATTTGGGAGAAATGTGGCCTTTCCGGAAGAAACTGTCCTCTTTTGGGGATAAAAGAGGTATTAGTGGTTGAAAAGGTCCTATTTGAAGGGGGAAACCTGGTATTTCTTGGAGAAGATGTGATCTATTTGGGAGAAATGTGGCATTTCTGGACGAAAATGTCCTCTTTTGGGGATAAAAGAGGTATTTCATGGAGAAAAGGTCCTAATTCAAGGGGGAAATCTGGTATTTCATGGAGAAGATGTGATCTATTTGGGAGAAATGTGGCATTTCTGGAAGAAACTGTCCTATTTTGGGGATAAAAGAGGTATTTGTGGGTGAAAAGGTCCTATTTGAAGGGGGAAAACCTGGTATTTCTTGGAGAAGATGTGATCTATTTGGGAGAAATGTGGCATGTCTGGAAGAAAATGTCCTATTTGGGGGGAGAAGGCTGGTACTTGTGGGAGAAAAGGTCCTATTTCAGGTGGAATCCTGGTATTTCTTGGAGGAGATGTGATATGTTTGGGAGAAATGTGGCCTTTCTGGAAGAAACTGTCCTATTTGGGGGGATAAAACAGGTATTTGTGGGTGAAAAGGTCCTATTTGAAGGGGGAAACGTGGTATATCTTGGAGAAGATGTGATCTATTTGGGAGAAATCTGGCATTTCTGGAAGAAACTGTCCTCTTTTGTGGATAAAACAGGTATTTGGGGGTGAAAATTTCCTATTTGAAGGGGGTAACGTGGTATTTCTTGGAGAAGATGTGATATATTTGGGAGAAATGTGGCATTTCTGGAAGAAACTGTCCTATTTGGGGGATAAAACAGGTATTTGTGGGTGATAAGGTCCTATTTGAAGGGGGAAACCTGGTATTTCTTGGAGAAGATGTGGTATATTTGGGAGAAATGTGGCCTTTCTGGAAGAAACTGTCCTCTTTTGGGGATAAAACAAGTATTTGTTGGTGAAAAAGTAGTATTTGAAGGGGGAAACCTGTTATTTCTTGGAGAAGATGTGATCTATTTGGGAGAAATGTGGCATTCCTGGAAGAAACTGTCCTATTTTGGGGATAAAAGAGGTATTTGTGGGTGAAAAGGTCCTATTTGAAGGGGGAAAGCTGGTATATCTTGGAGAAGATGTGATCTATTTGGGAGAAATGTGGCATTTCTGGAAGAAACTGTCCTCTTTTGGGGATAAAAGAGGTATTTGTGGGTGAAAAGGTCCTATTTGAAGGGGGAACACTGGTATTTCTTGGAGAAGATGTGATAAATTTGGGAGAAATGTGGCATGTCTGGAAGAAGCAGTCCTCTTTTGGGGATAAAACAGGTATTTGTGGGTGAAAAGGTCCTATTTGAAGGGGGAAAGCTGGTATTTCTTGGAGAAGATGTGATCTATTTGGGAGAAATGTGGCATTTCTGGAAGAAACTGTCCTATTTGGGGGATAAAACAGGTATTTGTGGTTGAAAAGGTCCTATTTGAAGGGGGAAAGCTGGTATTTCTTGGAGAAGATGTGATCTATTTGGGAGTAATGTGGCATGTCTGGAAGAAAAAGTCCAATTTGTGGGGAGAAGTCTGGCAGTTTTGGGTGAGAAGGTCCTATTTCAGGAGGAATCCTGGTATTTCTTGGAGAAGATGTGATATATTTGGGAGAAATGTGGCATTTCTGGAAGAAAATGTCCAATTTGGGGGGAGAAGGCTGGTAGTTTTGGTTGAGAAGGTCCTATTTCTGGAGGAATACTGGCATTTCTTGGAGAAGATGTGATATATTTGGGAGAAATGTGGCCTTTCCGGAAGAAACTGTCCTCTTTTGGGGATAAAAGAGGTATTAGTGGTTGAAAAGGTCTTATTTCCCCGGGGAAACGTGGTATTTCTTGGAGAAGATGTGATCTATTTGGGGGAAATGTGGCATTCCTGGAAGAAAATGTCCTCTTTTGGGGATAAAAGAGGTATTTCATGGAGAAAAGGTCCTAATTCAAGGGGGAAACCTGGTATTTCTTGGATAAGATGTGATATATTTGGGAGGAATGTGGCATTTCTGGAAGAAACTGTCGTATTTTGGGCATAAAACAGGTATTTGTGGGTGAAAAGGTCCTATTTGAAGGGGGAAACCTGGTATTTCTTGGAGAAGATGTGATATATTTGGGAGAATTGAGGCATTTCTGGAAGAAAATGTACAATTTGTGGGGAGAAGGCAGGTAGTTGTGGGTGAGAAGGTCCTATTTCAGGAGGAATCCTGGTATTTCTTGGAGAAGATGTGATCTATTTGGGAGAAATGTGGCCTTTCTGGAAGAAACTGTCCTCTTTTGGGGATAAAAGAGGTATTTGTGGGTGAAAAGGTCCTATTTGAAGGGGGAAAGCTGGTATTTCTTGGAGAAGATGTGATCTATTTGGGAGAAATGAGGCATTTCTGGAAGAAACTGTCCTCTTTTGGGGATAAAAGAGGTATTTGTGGGTGAAAAGGTCCTATTTGAAGGGGGAAACCTGGTATTTCTTGGAGAAGATGTGATATATTTGGGAGAAATGAGGCATGTCTGGAAGAAAATGTCCAATTTGTGGGGAGAAGGCTGGTAGTTGTGGGTGAGAAGGTACCATTTCAGGAGGAATCCTGGTATTTCTTGGAGAAGATGTGATATATTTGGGAGAAATGTGGCATGTCTGGAAGAAACTGTCCTCTTTTGGGGATAAAAGAGGTATGTGTGGGTGAAAAGGTCCTATTTGAAGGGGGAAAGCTGGTATTTCTTGGAGAAGATGTGATATATTTGGGAGAAATGTGGCATGTCTGGAAGAAACTGTCCTCTTTTGGGGATAAAAGAGGTATTTGTGGGTGAAAAGGTCCTATTTGAAGGGGGAAAGGTGGTATTTCTTGGAGAAGAAGTGATATATTTGGGAGAAATGTGGCATGTCTGGAAGAAACTGTCCTCTTTTGGGGATAAAAGAGGTATGTGTGGGTGAATAGGTCCTATTTGAAGGGGGAAACCTGGTATTTCTTGGAGAAGATGTGATCTATTTGGGAGAAATGTGGCCTTTCTGGAAGAAACTGTCCTCTTTTGGGGGAGAAGGCTGGTACTTGTGGGAGAAAAGGTCCTATTTCAGGAGGAATCCTGGTATTTCTTGGAGGAGATGTGATATGTTTGGGAGAAATGTGGCATTTCTGGAAGAAACTGTCCTCTTTTGGGGATAAAAGAGGTATTTGTGCGTGAAAAGGTCCTATTTGAAGGGGGAAAGCTGGTATTTCTTGGAGATGATGTGATCTATTTGGGAGAAATGTGGCATGTCTGGAAGAAACTGTCCTATTTTGGGGATAAAAGAGGTATTTGTGGGTGAAAAGGTCCTATTTGAAGGGGGAAACCTGGTATTTCTTGGAGAAGATATGATCTATTTGGGAGAAATGTGGCATTTCTGGCAGAAACTGTCCTATTTTGGGGATAAAAGAGGTATTTGTGGGTGATAAGGTCCTATTTGAAGGGGGAAACCTGGTATTTCTTGGAGAAGATGTGATATATTTGGGAGAAATGTGGCATGTCTGGAAGAAGCTGTCTTTTTTTGGGGATAAAAGAGGTATTTGTGGGTGAAAAGGTCCTATTTGAAGGGGGAAACCTGGTATTTCTTGGAGAAGATGTGATATATTTGGGAGAAATGTGGCATGTCTGGAAGAAACTGTCCTATTTTGGGGATAAAACAGGTATTTGTGGGTGAAAAGGTCCTATTTGAAGGGGGAACCCTGGTATTTCTTGGAGAAGATGTGATATATTTGGGAGAAATGTGGCATGTCTGGAAGAAACTGTCCTCTTTTGGGGATAAAAGAGGTATGTGTGGGTGAATAGGTCCTATTTGAAGGGGGAAACCTGGTATTTCTTGGAGAAGATGTGATCTATTTGGGAGAAATGTGGCCTTTCTGGAAGAAACTGTCCTCTTTTGGGGGAGAAGGCTGGTACTTGTGGGAGAAAAGGTCCTATTTCAGGAGGAATCCTGGTATTTCTTGGAGGAGATGTGATATGTTTGGGAGAAATGTGGCATTTCTGGAAGAAACTGTCCTCTTTTGGGGATAAAAGAGGTATTTGTGGGTGAAAAGGTCCTATTTGAAGGGGGAAAGCTGGTATTTCTTGGAGAAGATGTGATCTATTTGGGAGAAATGTGGCATGTCTGGAAGAAACTGTCCTATTTTGGGGATAAAAGAGGTATTTGTGGGTGAAAAGGTCCTATTTGAAGGGGGAAACCTGGTATTTCTTGGAGAAGATATGATCTATTTGGGAGAAATGTGGCATTTCTGGCAGAAACTGTCCTATTTTGGGGATAAAAGAGGTATTTGTGGGTGATAAGGTCCTATTTGAAGGGGAAAACCTGGTATTTCTTGGAGAAGATGTGATATATTTGGGAGAAATGTGGCATGTCTGGAAGAAGCTGTCTTTTTTTGGGGATAAAAGAGGTATTTGTGGGTGAAAAGGTCCTATTTGAAGGGGGAAACCTGTTATTTCTTGGAGAAGATGTGATATATTTGGGAGAAATGTGGCATTTCTGGAACAAACTGTCCTATTTGGGGGATGAAACAGGTATTTGTGGGAGAAAAGGTCCTATTTGAAGGGGGAAAGCTGGTATTTCATGGAGAAGATGTGATCTATTTGGGTGAAATGTGGCATGTCTGGAAGAAAATGTCCAATTTGGGGGGAGAATGCTGGTAGTTTTCGGTGAGAAGGTCCTATTTCAGGAGGAATCCTGGTATTTCTTGGAGAAGATGTGATTTATTTGGGAGAAATGTGGCCTTTCCGGAAGAAAATGTCCAATTTGGGGGGAGAAGGCTGGTAGTTTTGGGTGAGAAAGTCCTATTTCAGGAGGAATCCTGGTATTTCTTGGAGAAGATGTGATATATTTGGGAGAAATGTGGCCTTTCCGGAAGAAACTGTCCTCTTTTGGGGATAAAAGAGGTATTAGTGGTTGAAAAGGTCCTATTTCCAGGGGGAAAGCTGGTATTTCTTGGAGAAGATGTGATATATTTGGGAGAAATGTGGCATTTCTGGAAGAAAATGTCCTCTTTTGGGGTTAAAAGAGGTATTTCATGGAGAAAAGGTCCTAACTGAAAAGGGAAACCTGGTATTTCTTGGAGAAGATGTGATATATTTGGGAGAAATGTGGCATTTCTGGAAGAAACTGTCCTCTTTTGGGGATAAAAGAGGTATTTGTGGTTGAAAAGGTCCTATTTGAAGTGGGAAAGCTGGTATTTCTTGGAGAAGATGTGATATATTTGGGAGAAATGTGGCATTTCTGGAAGAAACTGTCCTCTTTTGGGGATAAAAGAGGTATTTGTGGGTGAAAAGGTCCTATTTGAAGGGGGAAACGTGGTATTTCTTGGAGAAGATGTGATATATTTGGGAGAAATGAGGCATTTCTGGAAGAAAATGTCCAATTTGTGTTGAGAAGGCTGGTAGTTGTGGGTGAGAAGGTCCTATTTCAGGAGGAATCCTGGTATTTCTTGGAGAAGATGTGATATATTTGGGAGAAATGTGGCATTTCTGGAAGAAACTGTCCTCTTTTGGCGATAAAAGAGGTATTTGTGGGAGAAAAGGTCCTATTTGAAGGGGGAAAGCTGGTATTTCTTGGAGAAGATGTGATATATTTGGGAGAAATCTGGCATTTCTGGAAGAAACTGTCCTCTTTTGGGGATAAAAGAGGTATTTGTGGGTGAAAAGGTCCTATTTGAAGGGGGAAACCTGCTATTTCTTGGAGAAGATGAGATCTATTTGGGAGAAATGTGGCATTTCTGGAAGAAACTGTCCTCTTTTGGGGATAAAAGAGGTATGTGTGGGTGAAAAGGTCCTATTTGAAGGGGGAAACCTGGTATTTCTTGGAGAAGATGTGATCTATTTGGGAGAAATGTGGCATGTCTGGAGGAAAATGTCCTATTTGGGGGGAGAAGGGTGGTACTCGTGGGAGAAAAGGTCCTATTTCAGGAGGAATCCTGGTATTTCTTGGAGGAGATGTGATATGTTTGGGAGAAATGTGGCCTTTCTGGAAGAAACTGTCCTCTTTTGGGGATAAAAGAGGTACTTGTGGGTGAAAAGGTCCTATTTGAAGGGGGAACCCTGGTATTTCTTGGAGAAGATGTGATCTATTTGGGAGAAATGTGGCATTTCTGGAAGAAACTGTCCTATTTGGGGGATAAAACCGGTATTTGTGGGAGGAAAGGTCCTATTTGAAGGGGAAAACTGGTATTTCTTGGAGAAGATGTGATCTATTTGGGAGAAATGTGGCATTTCTGGAAGAAACTGTCCTCTTTTGGGGATATAAGAGGTGTTTGTGGGTGAAAAGGTCGTATTTGAAGGGGGAAAGCTGGTATTTCTTGGAGAAGATGTGATATATTTGGGAGAAATGTGGCATGTCTGGAAGAAACTGTCCTATTTTGGGGATAAAACAGGTATTTGTGGGTGAAAAGGTCCTATTTGAAGGGGGAAACCTCGTATTTCTTGGAGAAGATGTGATATATTTGGGAGAAATGTGGCATGTCTGGAAGAAACTGTCCTCTTTTGGGGATAAAAGAGGTATGTGTGGGTGAATAGGTCCTATTTGAAGGGGGAAACCTGGTATTTCTTGGAGAAGATGTGATCTATTTGGGAGAAATGTGGCCTTTCTGGAAGAAACTGTCCTCTTTTGGGGGAGAAGGCTGGTACTTGTGGGAGAAAAGGTCCTATTTCAGGAGGAATCCTGGTATTTCTTGGAGGAGATGTGATATGTTTGGGAGAAATGTGGCATTTCTGGAAGAAACTGTCCTCTTTTGGGGATAAAAGAGGTATTTGTGGGTGAAAAGGTCCTATTTGAAGGGGGAAAGCTGGTATTTCTTGGAGAAGATGTGATCTATTTGGGAGAAATGTGGCATGTCTGGAAGAAACTGTCCTATTTTGGGGATAAAAGAGGTATTTGTGGGTGAAAAGGTCCTATTTGAAGGGGGAAACCTGGTATTTCTTGGAGAAGATATGATCTATTTGGGAGAAATGTGGCATTTCTGGCAGAAATTGTCCTCTTTTGGGGATAAAAGAGGTATTTGTGGGTGATAAGGTCCTATTTGAAGGGGGAAACCTGGTATTTCTTGGAGAAGATGTGATATATTTGGGAGAAATGTGGCATGTCTGGAAGAAGCTGTCTTTTTTTGGGGATAAAAGAGGTATTTGTGGGTGAAAAGGTCCTATTTGAAGGGGGAAACCTGTTATTTCTTGGAGAAGATGTGATATATTTGGGAGAAATGTGGCATTTCTGGAACAAACTGTCCTATTTGGGGGATGAAACAGGTATTTGTGGGAGAAAAGGTCCTATTTGAAGGGGGAAAGCTGGTATTTCATGGAGAAGATGTGATCTATTTGGGTGAAATGTGGCATGTCTGGAAGAAAATGTCCAATTTGGGGGGAGAATGCTGGTAGTTTTCGGTGAGAAGGTCCTATTTCAGGAGGAATCCTGGTATTTCTTGGAGAAGATGTGATTTATTTGGGAGAAATGTGGCCTTTCCGGAAGAAAATGTCCAATTTGGGGGGAGAAGGCTGGTAGTTTTGGGTGAGAAAGTCCTATTTCAGGAGGAATCCTGGTATTTCTTGGAGAAGATGTGATATATTTGGGAGAAATGTGGCCTTTCCGGAAGAAACTGTCCTCTTTTGGGGATAAAAGAGGTATTAGTGGTTGAAAAGGTCCTATTTCCAGGGGGAATCCTGGTATTTCTTGGAGAAGATGTGATATATTTGGGAGAAATGTGGCATTTCTGGAAGAAAATGTCCTCTTTTGGGGTTAAAAGAGGTATTTCATGGAGAAAAGGTCCTAACTGAAAAGGGAAACCTGGTATTTCTTGGAGAAGATGTGATATATTTGGGAGAAATGTGGCATTTCTGGAAGAAACTGTCCTCTTTTGGGGATAAAAGAGGTATTTGTGGTTGAAAAGGTCCTATTTGAAGTGGGAAAGCTGGTATTTCTTGGAGAAGATGTGATCTATTTGGGAGAAATGTGGCATTTCTGGAAGAAACTGTCGTCTTTTGGGGATAAAAGAGGTATTTGTGGGTGAAAAGGTCCTATTTGAAGGGGGAAACGTGGTATTTCTTGGAGAAGATGTGATATATTTGGGAGAAATGAGGCATTTCTGGAAGAAAATGTCCAATTTGTGTTGAGAAGGCTGGTAGTTGTGGGTGAGAAGGTCCTATTTCAGGAGGAATCCTGGTATTTCTTGGAGAAGATGTGATATATTTGGGAGAAATGTGGCATTTCTGGAAGAAACTGTCCTCTTTTGGGGATAAAAGAGGTATTTGTGGGAGAAAAGGTCCTATTTGAAGGGGGAAAGCTGGTATTTCTTGGAGAAGATGTGATATATTTGGGAGAAATCTGGCATTTCTGGAAGAAACTGTCCTCTTTTGGGGATAAAAGAGGTATTTGTGGGTGAAAAGGTCCTATTTGAAGGGGGAAACCTGCTATTTCTTGGAGAAGATGAGATCTATTTGGGAGAAATGTGGCATTTCTGGAAGAAACTGTCCTCTTTTGGGGATAAAAGAGGTATGTGTGGGTGAAAAGGTCCTATTTGAAGGGGGAAACCTGGTATTTCTTGGAGAAGATGTGATCTATTTGGGAGAAATGTGGCATGTCTGGAGGAAAATGTCCTATTTGGGGGGAGAAGGGTGGTACTCGTGGGAGAAAAGGTCCTATTTCAGGAGGAATCCTGGTATTTCTTGGAGGAGATGTGATATGTTTGGGAGAAATGTGGCCTTTCTGGAAGAAACTGTCCTCTTTTGGGGATAAAAGAGGTACTTGTGGGTGAAAAGGTCCTATTTGAAGGTGGAACCCTGGTATTTCTTGGAGAAGATGTGATCTATTTGGGAGAAATGTGGCATTTCTGGAAGAAACTGTCCTATTTGGGGGATAAAACAGGTATTTGTGGGAGGAAAGGTCCTATTTGAAGGGGAAAACTGGTATTTCTTGGAGAAGATGTGATCTATTTGGGAGAAATGTGGCATTTCTGGAAGAAACTGTCCTCTTTTGGGGATATAAGAGGTGTTTGTGTGTGAAAAGGTCGTATTTGAAGGGGGAAACCTGGTATTTCTTGGAGAAGATGTGATATATTTGGGAGAAATGTGGCATGTCTGGAAGAAACTGTCCTATTTTGGGGATAAAACAGGTATTTGTGGGTGAAAAGGTCCTATTTGAAGGGGGAAACCTCGTATTTCTTGGAGAAGATGTGATCTATTTGGGAGAAATGTGGCATTTCTGGAAGAAACTGTCCTCTTTTGGGGATAAAAGAGGTATTTGTGGGAGAAAAGTTCCTATTTGAAGGGGGAAAGCTGGTATTTCTTGGAGATGTGATGTATTTGGGAGAAATCTGGCATTTCTGGAAGAAACTGTCCTATTTGGGGGGAGAAGCCTGCTATTAGTGGGTGAAAAGGTCCTATTTGAAGGGGGAAAGCTGGTATTTCTTGGAGAAGATGTGATCTATTTGGGAGAAATGTGCCATTTCTGGAAGAAACTGTCCTCTTTTGGGGATAAAAGAGGTATTTGTGGGTGAAAAGGTCCTATTTGAAGGGGGAACCCTGGTATTTCTTGGAGAAGATGTGATCTATTTGGGAGAAATGTGGCATTTCTGGAAGAAACTGTCCTCTTATGGGGATAAAACAGGTATTTGTGGGAGAAAAGGTCCTATTTGAAGGGGGAAACCTGGTATTTCTTGGAGAAGATGTGATCTATTTGGGAGAAATGTGGCATGTCTGGAAGAAACTGTCCTATTTTGGGGATAAAACAGGTATTTGTGGGTGAAAAGGTCCTATTTGAAGGGGGAAAGCTGGTATTTCTTGGAGAAGATGTGATCTATTTGGGAGAAATGAGGCATTTCTGGAAGAAACTGTCCTCTTTTGGGGATAAAAGAGGTATTTGTGGGTGATAAGGTCCTATTTGAAGGGGGAAACCTGGTATTTCTTGGAGAAGATGTGATATATTTGGGAGAAATGTGGCATTTCTGGAGGAAACTGTCCTATTTTGGGGATAAAAGAGGTAATTGGGGGTGATAAGGTCCTATTTGAAGGGGGAAAGGTGGTATTTCTTGGAGAAGATGTGATCTATTTGGGAGAAATGTGGCCTGTCTGGAAGAAGCTGTCGTATTTTGGGGATAAAAGAGGTATTTGTGGGTGAAAAGGTCCTATTTGAAGGCGTAAACCTGTTATTTCTTGGAGAAGATGTGATATATTTGGGAGAAATGTGGCATGTCTGGAAGAAAATGTCCAATTTGGGGGGAGAAGGCTGGTAGTTTTGGGTGAGAAGGTCCTATTTCAGGAGGAATCCTGGTATTTCTTGGAGAAGATGTGATATATTTGGGAGAAATGTGGCATTTCTGGAAGAAAATGTCCAATTTGGGGGGAGAAGGCTTGTAGTTTTGGGTGAGAAGGACCTATCTCAGGAGGAATCCTGGCATTTCTTGGAGAAGATGTGATATATTTGGGAGAAATGTGGCATGCCTTTCCGGAAGAAACTGTCCTCTTTTGGGGATAAAAGAGGTATTAGTGGTTGAAAAGGTCCTATTTGAAGGGGGAAACCTGGTATTTCTTGGAGAAGATGTGATCTATTTGGGAGAAATGTGGCATTTCTGGACGAAAATGTCCTCTTTTGGTGATAAAAGAGGTATTTCATGGAGAAAAGGTCCTAATTCAAGGGGGAAATCTGGTATTTCTTGGAGAAGATGTGATCTATTTGGGAGGAATGTGGCATTTCTGGAAGAAACTGTTGTATTTTGGGCATAAAACAGGTATTTGTGGGTGAAAAGGTCCTATTTGAAGGGGGAAAACCTGGTATTTCTTGGAGAAGATGTGATATATTTGGGAGAAATGTGGCATGTCTGGAAGAAAATGTCCTATTTGGGGGGAGAAGGCTGGTACTTGTGGGAGAAAAGGTCCTATTTCAGGTGGAATCCTGGTATTTCTTGGAGGAGATGTGATATGTTTGGGAGAAATGTGGCCTTTCTGGAAGAAACTGCCCTATTTGGGGGGTTAAAGAGGTATTTGTGGGTGATAAGGTCCTATTTGAAGGGGGAAACGTGGTATATCTTGGAGAAGATGTGGTATATTTGGGAGAAATGAGGCATTTCTGGAAGAAACTGTCCTCTTTTGGGGATAAAACAAGTATTTGTGGGTGAAAAAGTAGTATTTGAAGGGGGAAACCTGTTATTTCTTGGAGAAGATGTGATCTATTTGGGAGAAATGTGGCATTCCTGGAAGAAACTGTCCTATTTTGGGGATAAAAGAGGTATTTGTGGGTGAAAAGGTCCTATTTGAAGGGGGAACCCTGGTATTTCTTGGAGAAGATGTGATATATTTGGGAGAAATGTGGCATTTCTGGAAGAAACTGTCCTCTTTTGGGGATAAAAGAGGTATTTGTGGGTGAAAAGGTCCTATTTGAAGGGGGAACACTGGTATTTCTTGGAGAAGATGTGATAAATTTTGGGAGAAATGTGGCATGTCTGGAAGAAGCAGTCCTCTTTTGGGGATAAAAGAGGTATTTGTGGGTGAAAAGGTCCTATTTGAAGGGGGAAACCTGGTATTTCTTGGAGAAGATGTGATCTATTTGGGAGAAATGTGGCATTTCTGGAAGAAACTGTCCTATTTGGGGGATAAAACAGGTATTTGTGGTTGAAAAGGTCCTATTTGAAGGGGGAAAGCTGGTATTTCATGGAGAAGATGTGATCTATTTGGGAGTAATGTGGCATGTCTGGAAGAAAATGTCCAATTTGGGGGGAGAAGTCTGGTAGTTTTGGGTGAGAAGGTCCTATTTCAGGAGGAATCCTGGTATTTCTTGGAGAAGATGTGATATATTTGGTAGTAATGTGGCATTTCTGGAAGAAAATGTCCAATTTGGGGGGAGAAGGCTGGTAGTTTTGGTTGAGAAGGTCCTATTTCTGGAGGAATACTGGCATTTCTTGGAGAAGATGTGATATATTTGGGAGAAATGTGGCCTTTCCGGAAGAAACTGTCCTCTTTTGGGGATAAAAGAGGTATTAGTGGTTGAAAAGGTCTTATTTCCCCGGGGAAACGTGGTATTTCTTGGAGAAGATGTGATCTATTTGGGGGAAATGTGGCATTCCTGGAAGAAAATGTTCTCTTTTGGGGATAAAACAGGTATTTCATGGAGAAAAGGTCCTAATTCAAGGGGGAAACCTGGTATTTCTTGGATAAGATGTGATATATTTGGGAGGAATGTGGCATTTCTGGAAGAAACTGTCGTATTTTGGGCATAAAACAGGTATTTGTGGGTGAAAAGGTCCTATTTGAAGGGGGAAAGCTGGTATTTCTTGGAGAAGATGAGATCTATTTGGGAGAAATGTGGCATTTCTGGAAGAAACTGTCCTCTTTTGGGGATAATAGAGGTATGTGTGGGTGAAAAGGTCCTATTTCCAGCGGAAAACCTGGTATTTCTTGGAGAAGATGTGATCTATTTGGGAGAAATGTGGCATGTCTGGAGGAAAATGTCCTATTTGGGGGGAAAAAGAGGTATTTGTGGGAGAAAAGGTCCTATTTCAGGAGGAATCCTGGTATTTCTTGGAGGAGATGTGATATGTTTGGGAGAAATGTGGCCTTTCTGGAAGAAACTGTCCTCTTTTGGGGATAAAAGAGGTACTTGTGGGTGAAAAGGTCCTATTTGAAGGGGGAACCCTGGTATTTCTTGGAGAAGATGTGATCTATTTGGGAGAAATGTGGCATTTCTGGAAGAAACTGTCCTATTTGGGGGATAAAACAGGTATTTGTGGGAGGAAAGGTCCTATTTGAAGGGGGAAACCTGGTATTTCTTGGAGAAGATGTGATCTATTTGGGAGAAATGTGGCATTTCTGGAAGAAACTGTACTCTTTTGGGGATAAAAGAGGTGTTTGTGGGTGAAAAGGTCGTATTTGAAGGGGGAAACGTGGTATTTCTTGGAGAAGATGTGATATATTTGGGAGAAATGTGGCATGTCTGGAAGAAACTGTCCTATTTTGGGGATAAAACAGGTATTTGTGGGTGAAAAGGTCCTATTTGAAGGGGGAAACCTGGTATTTCTTGGAGAAGATGTGATATATCTGGGAGAAATGTGGCATTTCTGGAAGAAACTGTCCTCTTTTGGGGATAAAACAGGTATTTGTGGGAGAAAAGGTCCTATATGAAGGGGGAAAGCTGGTATTTCATGGAGAAGATGTGATGTATTTGGGAGAAATCTGGCATTTCTGGAAGAAACTGTCCTATTTGGGGGGAGAAGCCTGCTATTAGTGGGTGAAAAGGTCCTATTTGAAGGGGGAAAGCTGGTATTTCTTGGAGAAGATGTGATATATTTGGGAGAAATGTGCCATCTCTGGAAGAAACTGTCCTCTTTTGGGGATAAAAGAGGTATTTGTGGGTGAAAAGGTCCTATTTGAAGGGGGAACCCTGGTATTTCTTGGAGAAGATGTGATCTATTTGGGAGAAATGTGGCATTTCTGGAAGAAACTGTCCTCTTATGGGGATAAAACAGGTATTTGTGGGAGGAAAGGTCCTATTTGAAGGGGGAAACCTGGTATTTCTTGGAGAAGATGTGATCTATTTGGGAGAAATGTGGCATGTCTGGAAGAAACTGTCCTATTTGAGGGATAAAGAGGTGTTTGTGGGTGAAAAGGTCCTATTTGAAGGGGGAAACCTGTTATTTCTTGGAGAAGATGTGATCTATTTGGGAGAAATGTGGCATTTCTGGAAGAAACTGTCCTCTTTTGGGGATAAAAGAGGTATTAGTGGGTGAAAAGGTCCTATTTGAAGGGGGAAAGCTGGTATTTCTTGGAGAAGATGTGATATATTTGGGAGAAATGTGGCATGTCTGGAAGAAAATGTCCTCTTTTGGGGTTAAAAGAGGTATTTCATGGAGAAAAGGTCCTAATTCAAGGGGGAAACCTGGTATTTCTTGGAGAAGATGTGATATATTTGGGAGAAATGTGGCATTTCTGGAAGAAACTGTCCTCTTTTGGGGATAAAAGAGGTATTTGTGGGTGAAAAGGTCCTATTTGAAGGGGGAAACGTGGTATTTCTTGGAGAAGATGTGATATATTTGGGAGAAATGAGGCATTTCTGGAAGAAAATGTCCAATTTGTGGGGAGAAGGCTGGTAGTTGTGGGTGAGAAGGTCCTATTTCAGGAGGAATCCTGGTATTTCTTGGAGAAGATGTGATATATTTGGGAGAAATGTGGCATTTCTGGAAGAAACTGTCCTCTTTTGGGGATAAAAGAGGTATTTGTGGGTGAAAAGGTCCTATTTGAAGGGGGAAAGCTGGTATTTCTTGGAGAAGATGTGATATATTTGGGAGAAATGTGGCATTTCTGGAAGAAACTGTCCTATTTTGGGGATAAAAGAGGTATTTGTGGGTGAAAACGTCCTATTTGATGGGGGAAAGCTGGTATTTCTTGGAGAAGATGAGATCTATTTGGGAGAAATGTGGCATTTCTGGAAGAAACTGTCCTCTTTTGGGGATGAAAGAGGTATGTGTGGGTGAAAAGGTCCTATTTCCAGCGGAAAACCTGGTATTTCTTGGAGAAGATGTGATCTATTTGGGAGAAATGTGGCATGTCTGGAGGAAAATGTCCTATTTGGGGGGAGAAGGGTGGTACTTGTGGGAGAAAAGGTCCTATTTCAGGAGGAATCCTGGTATTTCTTGGAGGAGATGTGATATGTTTGGGAGAAATGTGGCCTTTCTGGAAGAAACTGTCCTCTTTTGGGGATAAAAGAGGTACTTGTGGGTGAAAAGGTCCTATTTGAAGGGGGAACCCTGGTATTTCTTGGAGAAGATGTGATCTATTTGGGAGAAATGTGGCATTTCTGGAAGAAACTGTCCTATTTGGGGGATAAAACAGGTATTTGTGGGAGGAAAGGTCCTATTTGAAGGGGGAAACCTGGTATTTCTTGGAGAAGATGTGATCTATTTGGGAGAAATGTGGCATTTCTGGAAGAAACTGTACTCTTTTGGGGATAAAAGAGGTGTTTGTGGGTGAAAAGGTCGTATTTGAAGGGGGAAACCTGGTATTTCTTGGAGAAGATGTGATATATTTGGGAGAAATGTGGCATGTCTGGAAGAAACTGTCCTATTTTGGGGATAAAACAGGTATTTGTGGGTGAAAAGGTCCTATTTGAAGGGGGAAACCTGGTATTTCTTGGAGAAGATGTGATATATCTGGGAGAAATGTGGCATTTCTGGAAGAAACTGTCCTCTTTTGGGGATAAAACAGGTATTTGTGGGAGAAAAGGTCCTATTTGAAGGGGGAAAGCTGGTATTTCTTGAAGAAGATGTGATGTATTCGGGAGAAATCTGGCATTTCTGGAAGAAACTGTCCTATTTGGGGGGAGAAGCCTGCTATTAGTGGGTGAAAAGGTCCTATTTGAAGGGGGAAAGCTGGTATTTCTTGGAGAAGATGTGATATATTTGGGAGAAATGTGCCATTTCTGGAAGAAACTGTCCTCTTTTGGGGATAAAAGAGGTATTTGTGGGTGAAAAGGTCCTATTTGAAGGGGGAACCCTGGTATTTCTTGGAGAAGATGTGATCTATTTGGGAGAAATGTGGCATTTCTGGAAGAAACTGTCCTCTTATGGGGATAAAACAGGTATTTGTGGGAGGAAAGGTCCTATTTGAAGGGGGAAACCTGGTATTTCTTGGAGAAGATGTGATCTATTTGGGAGAAATGTGGCATGTCTGGAAGAAACTGTCCTATTTGAGGGATAAAGAGGTGTTTGTGGGTGAAAAGGTCCTATTTGAAGGGGGAAAGCAGGTATTTCTTGGAGAAGATGTGATCTATTTGGGAGAAATGTGGCATTTCTGGAAGAAACTGTCCTCTTTTGGGGATAAAAGAGGTATTTGTGGGTGAAAAGGTCCTATTTCCAGGGGGAAAGCTGGTATTTCTTGGAGAAGATGTGATATATTTGGGAGAAATGTGGCATTTCTGGAAGAAAATGTCCTCTTTTGGGGTTAAAAGAGGTATTTCATGGAGAAAAGGTCCTAATTCAAGGGGGAAACCTGGTATTTCTTGGAGAAGATGTGATATATTTGGGAGAAATGTGGCATTTCTGGAAGAAACTGTCCTCTTTTGGGGATAAAAGAGGTATTTGTGGGTGAAAAGGTCCTATTTGAAGGGGGAAACGTGGTATTTCTTGGAGAAGATGTGATATATTTGGGAGAAATGAGGCATTTCTGGAAGAAAATGTCCAATTTGTGGGGAGAAGGCTGGTAGTTGTGGGTGAGAAGGTCCTATTTCAGGAGGAATCCTGGTATTTCTTGGAGAAGATGTGATATATTTGGGAGAAATGTGGCATTTCTGGAAGAAACTGTCCTCTTTTGGGGATAAAAGAGGTATTTGTGGGTGAAAAGGTCCTATTTGAAGGGGGAAAGCTGGTATTTCTTGGAGAAGATGTGATATATTTGGGAGAAATGTGGCATTTCTGGAAGAAACTGTCCTATTTTGGGGATAAAACAGGTATTTGTGGGTGAAAAGGTCCTATTTGATGGGGGAAAGCTGGTATTTCTTGGACTAGATGAGATCTATTTGGGAGAAATGTGGCATTTCTGGAAGAAACTGTCCTCTTTTGGGGATAAAAGAGGTATTTGTGGGTGAAAAGGTCCTATTTCCAGCGGAAAACCTGGTATTTCTTGGAGAAGATGTGATCTATTTGGGAGAAATGTGGCATGTCTGGAGGAAAATGTCCTATTTGGGGGGAGAAGGGTGGTACTTGTGGGAGAAAAGGTCCTATTTCAGGAGGAATCCTGGTATTTCTTGGAGGAGATGTGATATGTTTGGGAGAAATGTGGCCTTTCTGGAAGAAACTGTCCTCTTTTGGGGATAAAAGAGGTACTTGTGGGTGAAAAGGTCCTATTTGAAGGGGGAACCCTGGTATTTCTTGGAGAAGATGTGATCTATTTGGGAGAAATGTGGCATTTCTGGAAGAAACTGTCCTATTTGGGGGATAAAACAGGTATTTGTGGGAGGAAAGGTCCTATTTGAAGGGGGAAACCTGGTATTTCTTGGAGAAGATGTGATCTATTTGGGAGAAATGTGGCATTTCTGGAAGAAACTGTACTCTTTTGGGGATAAAAGAGGTGTTTGTGGGTGAAAAGGTCGTATTTGAAGGGGGAAACCTGGTATTTCTTGGAGAAGATGTGATATATTTGGGAGAAATGTGGCATGTCTGGAAGAAACTGTCCTATTTTGGGGATAAAACAGGTATTTGTGGGTGAAAAGGTCCTATTTCAGGAGGAATCCTGGTATTTCTTGGAGAAGATGTGATATATCTGGGAGAAATGTGGCATTTCTGGAAGAAACTGTCCTCTTTTGGGGATAAAACAGGTATTTGTGGGAGAAAAGGTCCTATTTGAAGGGGGAAAGCTGGTATTTCTTGGAGAAGATGTGATGTATTTGGGAGAAATCTGGCATTTCTGGAAGAAACTGTCCTATTTGGGGGGAGAAGCCTGCTATTAGTGGGTGAAAAGGTCCTATTTGAAGGGTGAAACGTGGCATTTCTTGGAGAAGATGTGATATATTTGGGAGAAATGTGGCATTTCTGGAAGAAACTGTCCTATTTTGGGGATAAAAGAGGTATTTGTGGGTGAAAAGGTCCTATTTGAAGGGGGAAACGTGGTATTTCTTGGAGAAGATGTGATATATTTGGGAGAAATGTGGCATTTCTTGAAGAAACTGTCCTCTTTTGGGGATAAAACAGGTACTTGTGGGTGAAAATTTCCTATTTGAAGGGGGAAACCTGGTATTTCTTGGAGAAGATGTGATCTATTTGGGAGAAATGTGGCATTTCTGGAAGAAACTGTCCTCTTTTGGGGATAAAACAGGTATTTGTGGGTGAAAACGTTGTATTTGAAGGGGGAAACCTGTAATTTCTTGGAGAAGATGTGATATATTTGGGAGAAATGTGGCATTTCTGGAAGAAACTGTCCTCTTTTGGGGACAAAAGAGGTATTTGTGGGTGAAAAGGTCCTATTTGAAGTTGGAAACCTGGTATTTCTTGGAGAAGATGTGATGTGTTTGGGAGAAATGTGGCATTTCTGGAAGAAACTGTCCTCTTCTGGGGATAAAAGAGGTATTTGTGGGTGATAAGGTCCTATTTGAAGGGGGAAAGCTGGTATTTCCTGGAGAAGATGTGATATATTTGGGAGAAATGTGGCATTTCTGGAAGAAACTGTCCTCTTTTGGAGATAAAACAGGTATTTGTGGGTGAAAAGATCCTATTTGAAGGGGGAAACCTGGTATTTCTTGGAGAAGAGGTGATATATTTGGGAGAAATGTGGCATGTCTGGAAGAAACTGTCCTATTTGGGGGATAAAACAGGTATTTGTGGGAGAAAAGGTCCTATTTGACGGGGGAAAGCTGGTATTTCTTGGAGAAGATGTGATCTATTTGGGAGAAATGTGGCATTTCTGGAAGAAAATGTCCAATTTGGGGGGAGAAGGCTGGTATTTGAAGGGGAATTCCAGGAATGCCAGATTTCTCCCAAATATATCACATCTTCTCCATGAAATACCAGCTTTCCCCCTTCAAATATGACCTTTTCACCCACAAATACCTCTTTTATCCCCAAAAGAGGACAGTTTTTTCCAGACATGCCACATTTCTCCCAAATATATCACATCTTCTCCAAGAAATACCAGCTATCCCCCTTCAAATAGGACCTTTTCTCCCACAAATACCTCTTTTATCCCCAAAATAGGACAGTTTCTTGCAGAAATGGCACATTTCTCCCAAACATATCACACCTTCTCCATGAAATACCAGGTTTCCCACTTCAAATAGGACCTTTTCAACCACAAATACCTCTTTTATCCCCAAAACAGGACACTTTCTTCCAGAAATGCCAGATTTCTCCCAAATATATCACATCTTCTCCAAGAAATACCAGCTTTCCCCCTTCAAATAGGACCTTTTCACCCACAAATACCTCTTTTATCCCCAAAAGAAGACAGTTTCTTCCAGACATGCCACATTTCTCCCAAATAGATCACATCTTCTCCACGAAATACCAGCTTTCCCCATTCAAATAGGACCTTTTCACCCACAAATACCTCTTTTATCCCCAAAATAGGACACTTTGTTCCAGAAAGGCCACATTTCTCCCAAATATATCACAACTCCTCCAAGAAATACCACGTTTCCCCCTTCAAATAGGACCTTTTCTCCATGAAATACCTCTTTTATCCCCAAAAGAGGACAGTTTCTTTCAGAAAGGCCACATTTCTCCCAAATAGATCACATCTTCTCCAAGAAATACCAGCTTTCCCCCTTCAAATAGGACCTTTTCTGCCACTAATACCTCTTTTATCCCCAAAAGAGGACAGTTTCTTCCAGAAATGCCACATTTCTCCCAAATAGATCACATCTTCTCCAAGAAATACCACCTTTCCCCCTTCAAATAGGACCTTATCACCCACAAATACCTCTTTTATCCCCAGAAGAGGACAGTTTCTTCAAGAAATGCCACATTTCTCCCAAACACATCACATCTTCTCCAAGAAATACCACGTTTCCAACTTCAAATAGGACCTTTTCACCACCAATTACCTCTTTTATCCCCAAAAGAGGACAGTTTCTTCCAGACATGCCACATTTCTCCCAAATATATCACATCTTCTCCAAGAAATACCAGGGTTCCCCCTTCAAATACAACGTTTTCACCCACAAATACCTGTTTTATCCCCAAAAGAGGACAGTTTCTTCCAGAAATGCCACATTTCTCCCAAATATACCACATCTTCTCCAAGAAATACCAGCTTTCCCCCTTCAAATAGGACCTTTTCACCCACAAATACCTGTTTTATCCCCAAAATAGGACAGTTTCTTCCAGAAATGCCACATTTCTCCCAAATATACCACATCTTCTCCAAGAAATACCAGGGTTCCGCCTTCAAATAGGACCTTTTCACCCACAAATACCTCTTTTATCCCCAAAAGAGGACAGTTTCTTCCAGAAATGCCACATTTCTCCCAAATAGATCACATCGTCTCCAAGAAATACCAGCTTTCCCCCTTCAAATAGGACCTTTTCACCCACAAATACCTCTTTTATCCCCAAAATAGAACAGTTTCTTCCAGAAATGCCATATTTCTCCCAAACATATCACATCTTCTCCAAGAAATACCACCTTTCCCCCTTCAAATAGGAGCTTTTTACCCACAAATACCTCTTTTATCCCCAAAATACGACAGTTTCTTCCAGAAAGGCCACATTTCTCCCAAACATATCACACCTTCTCCATGAAATACCAGGTTTCCCCCTTCAAATAGGACCTTTTCAACCACAAATACCTCTTTTATCCCCAAAAGAGGACATTTTCTTCCAGACATGCCACATTTCTCCCAAATATATCATATCTTCTCCAAGAAATACCAGGTTTCCAACTTCAAATAGGACCTTTTCACCCACAAATACCTCTTTTATCCCCAAAAGAGGACAGTTTCTTCCAGAAATGCCACATTTCTCCCTAATAGATCACATCTTCTCCACGAAATACGAGGTTTCCCCCTTCAAATAGGACCTTTTCACCCACAAATACCTCTTTTATCCCCAAAATAAGACACTTTCTTCCAGAAATGCCACATTTCTCCCAAATATATCACAACTCCTCCAAGAAATACCACGTTTCCCCCTTCAAATAGGACCTTTTCTCCATGAAATACCTCTTTTATCCCCAAAATAGGTCAGTTTCTTCCAGAAATGCCACATTTCTCCCAAATAGATCACATCTTCTCCAAGAAATACCAGCTTTCCCCCTTCAAATAGGACCTTTTCTACCACTAATACCTCTTTTATCCCCAAAAGAGGACAGTTTCTTCCAGAAATGCCACATTTCTCCCAAATATATCACATCTTCTCCAAGAAATGCCAGGATTCCTCCTGAAATAGGACCTTCTCACCGAAAACTACCAGCCTTCTCCCCCCAAATTGGACATTTTCTTCCAGAAATGCCACATTTCTCCCAAATAGATCACATCTTCTCCATGAAATACCAGGATTCCTCCTGAAATAGGACCTTCTCACCCAAAACTACCAGCCTTCTCCCCACAAATTGGACATTTTCTTCCAGAAAGGCCACATTTCTCCCAAATAGATCACATCTTCTCAGAGAAATACCAGCGTTCCCTCTTCAAATAGGACCTTTTCACCCACAAATACCTGTTTTATCCCCAAAAGAGGACAGCTTCTTCCAGACATGACACATTTCTCCCAAATATATCACATCTTCTCCAAGAAATACCAGGTTTCCCCCTTCAAATAGGACCTTTTCACCCACAAATACATCTTTTATCCCCAAAAGACGACAGTTTCTTAAAGAAATGCCACATTTCTCCCAAATAGATCACATCTTCTCCAAGAAATACCACGCTTCCCCCTTCAAATAGGACCTTTTCACCCACAAATACCTGTTTTATCCCCAAAATAGGACAGTTTCTTCCAGACATGCCAGATTTCTCCCAAATAGATCACATCTTCTCCAAGAAATACCAGGGTTCCCCCTTCAAATAGGACCTTTTCACCCACAAATACCTCTTTTATCCCCAAAAGAGGACAGTTTCTGCCAGAAATGGCACATTTCTCCCAAACATATCACATCTCCTCCAAGAAATACCAGGATTCCTCCTGAAATAGGACCTTTTCTCCCACAAGTACCAGCCTTCTCCCCCCAAATAGAACATTTTCTTCCAGACATGACACATTTCTCCCAAATAGATCACATCTCCAAGAAATACCAGGTTTTCCCCTGGAAATAGGACCTTTTCACCCACACATACCTGTTTTATCCCCAAAAGAGGACAGTTTCTTCCAGACATGCCACATTTCTCCCAAATATATCACATCTTCTCCAAGAAATACCAGGGTTCCCCCTTCAAATAGGACCTTTTCACCCACAAATACCTCTTTTATCCCCAAAAGAGGACAGTTTCTTCCAGAAATGCCACATTTCTCCCAAATAGATCACATCTTCTCCAAGAAATACCAGGGTTCCCCCTTCAAATAGGACCTTATCACCCACAAATACCTCTTTTATCCCAAAAGAGTACATTTTCTTCCAGAAATGCCACATTTCTCCCAAATATATCACATCTTCTCCAAGAAATACCAGGATTCCTCCTGAAATAGGACCTTCTCACCCACAACTACCAGCCTTCTCCCCACAAATTGGACATTTTCTTCAAGAAATGCCACATTTCTCTCAAATAGATCACATCTTCTCCAAGAAATACCAGGTTTCCCCCTTCAAATAGGAACTTTTCACCCACAAATACCTCTTTTATCCCCAAAAGAGGACAGTTTCTTCCAGAAATGCCACATTTCTCCCAAATATATCACATCTTCTCCAAGAAATACCAGGTTTCCCCCTTCAAATAGGACCTTTTCACCCACAAATACCTGTTTTATGCCCAAAAGAGGACAGTTTCTTCCAGAAATGCCACATTTCTCCCAAATATATCACATCTTCTCCAAGAAATACCAGCTTTCCCCCTTGAATTAGGACCTTTTCACCCACAAATACCTCTTTTATCCCCAAAATAGGACATTTTCTTCCAGAAATACCACAGTTCTCCCAAATATATCACATCTTCTCCAAGAAATACCACGCTTCCCCCTGGATATAGGACCTTTTCAACCACTAATACCTCTTTTATCCCCAAAAGAGGACAGTTTCTTCCAGAAAGGCCACATTTCTCCCAAATATATCACATCTTCTCCAAGAAATGCCAGGATTCCTCCTGAAATAGGACCTTCTCACCCAAAACAACCAGCCTTCTCACCCCAAATTGGACATTTTCTTCCAGAAAGGCCACATTTCTCCCAAATAGATCACATCTTCTCCAAGAAATACCAGGATTCCTCCTGAAATAGGACCTTCTCACCGAAAACTACCAGCCTTCTCCCCCCAAATAGGACATTTTCTTCCAGAAATGCCACATTTCTCCCAAATATATCACATCTTCTCCAAGAAATACCAGGATTCCTCCTGATATAGGTCCTTCTCACCCAAAACTACCAGCCTTCTCCCCCCAAATTGGACATTTTCTTCCAGAAATGCCACATTTCTCCCAAATAGATCACATCTTCTCCATGAAATACCAGGATTCCTCCTGAAATAGGACCTTCTCACCCAAAACTACCAGCCTTCTCCCCACAAATTGGACATTTTCTTCCAGAAAGGCCAGATTTCTCCCAAATAGATCACATCTTCTCAGAGAAATACCAGCTTTCCCCCTTCAAATAGGACCTTTTCACCCACAAATACCTCTTTTATCCCCAGAAGAGGACAGTTTCTTCAAGAAATGCCACATTTCTCCCAAATAGATCACATCTTCTCCTAGAAATACCACGTTTCCAACTTCAAATAGGACCTTTTCACCCCCAATTACCTCTTTTATCCCCAAAAGAGGACAGTTTCTTCCAGACATGCCACATTTCTCCCAAATATATCACATCTTCTCCAAGAAATACCAGGGTTCCCCCTTCAAATACAACGTTTTCACCCACAAATACCTGTTTTATCCCCAAAAGAGGACAGTTTCTTCCAGAAATGCCACATTTCTCCCAAATATACCACATCTTCTCCAAGAAATACCAGCTTTCCCCCTTCAAATAGGACCTTTTCACCCACAAATACCTGTTTTATCCCCAAAAGAGGACACTTTCTTCCCGAAATGCCACATTTCTCCCAAATATACCACATCTTCTCCAAGAAATACCAGGGTTCCGCCTTCAAATAGGACCTTTTCACCCACAAATACCTCTTTTATCCCCAAAAGAGGACAGTTTCTTCCAGAAATGCCACATTTCTCCCAAATAGATCACATCTTCTCCAAGAAATACCAGCTTTCCCCCTTCAAATAGGACCTTTTCACCCACAAATACCTCTTTTATCCCCAAAATAGAACAGTTTCTTCCAGAAATGCCATATTTCTCCCAAACATATCACATCTTCTCCAAGAAATACCACCTTTCCCCCTTCAAATAGGAGCTTTTTACCCACAAATACCTCTTTTATCCCCAAAAGAGGACAGTTTCTTCCAGAAATGGCACATTTCTCCCAAACATATCACACCTTCACCATGAAATACCAGGTTTCCCCCTTCAAAAAGGACCTTTTCAACCACAAATACCTCTTTTATCCCCAAAAGAGGACATTTTCTTCCAGACATGCCACATTTCTCCCAAATATATCACATCTTTTCCAAGAAATACCACGTTTCCCCCTTGAATTAGGACCTTTTCTCCATGAAATACCTCTTTTATCCCCAAAAGAGGACGTTTTCTTCCAGAAATGCCACATTTCTCCCAAATATATCACATCTTCTCCAAGAAATACCACGTTTCCCCCTTCAAATAGGACCTTTTCACCCACAAATATCTGTTTTATCCCCAAAAGAGGACAGATTCTTCCAGACATGCCACATTTCTCCCAAATATATCATATCTTCTCCAAGAAATACCAGGTTTCCAACTTCAAATAGGACCTTTTCACCCACAAATACCTCTTTTATCCCCAAAAGAGGACAGTTTCTTCCAGAAAGGCCACATTTCTCCCAAATAGATCACATCTTCTCCAAGAAATACCAGCTTTCCCCCTTCAAATAGGACCTTTTCACCCACAAATACCTCTTTTATCCCCAAAATAAGACACTTTCTTCCAGAAATGCCACATTTCTCCCAAATATATCACAACTCCTCCAAGAAATACCACGTTTCCCCCTTCAAATAGGACCTTTTCTCCATGAAATACCTCTTTTATCCACAAAAGAGGACAGTTTCTTCCAGAAAGGCCACATTTCTCCCAAATAGATCACATCTTCTCCAAGAAATGCCAGGATTCCTCCTGAAATAGGACCTTCTCACCCAAAACTACCAGCCTTCTCCCCCCAAATTGGACATTTTCTTACAGAAATGCCACATTTCTCCCAAATAGATCACATCTTCTCCATGAAATACCAGGATTCCTCCTGAAATAGGACCTTCTCACCCAAAAATACCAGCCTTCTCCCCACAAATTGGACATTTTCTTCCAGAAAGGCCACATTTCTCCCAAATAGATCACATCTTCTCAGAGAAATACCAGCTTTCCCCCTTCAAATAGGACCTTTTCACCCACAAATACCTGTTTTATCCCCAAAAGAGGACAGCTTCTTCCAGACATGCCACATTTCTCCCAAATATATCACATCTTCTCCAAGAAATACCAGGTTTCCCCCTTCAAATAGGACCTTTTCACCCACAAATACATCTTTTATCCCCAAAAGACGACAGTTTCTTAAAGAAATGCCACATTTCTCCCAAATAGATCACATCTTCTCCAAGAAATACCACGCTTCCCCCTTCAAATAGGACCTTTTCAACCACTAATACCTCTTTTATCCCCAAAAGAGGACAGTTTCTTCCAGACATGCCACATTTCTCCCAAATAGATCACATCTTCTCCAAGAAATACCACGTTTCCCCCTTCAAATAGGACCTTTTCACCCACAAATACCTCTTTTATCCCCAAAAGAGGACAGTTTCTGCCAGAAATGGCACATTTCTCCCAAACATATCACATCTCCTCCAAGAAATACCAGGATTCCTCCTGAAATAGGACCTTTTCACCCACAAGTACCAGCCTTCTCCCCCCAAATAGAACATTTTCTTCCAGACATGCCACATTTCTCCCAAATATATCACATCTTCTCCAAGAAATACCAGGTTTTCCCCTGGAAATAGGACCTTTTCACCCACACATACCTCTTTTATCCCCAAAAGAGGACAGTTTCTTCCAGACATGCCACATTTCTCCCAAATATATCACATCTTCTCCAAGAAATACCAGGGTTCCCCCTTCAAATAGGACCTTTTCACCCACAAATACCTCTTTTATCCCCAAAAGAGGACAGTTTCTTCAAGAAATGCCACATTTCTCCCAAATAGATCACATCTTCTCCAAGAAATACCAGGTTTCCCCCTTCAAATAGGACCTTATCACCCACAAATACCTCTTTTATACCCAAAAGAGGACAGTTTCTTCCAGAAATGCCACATTTTCCCAAATATATCCCATCTTCTCCAAGAAATACCAGGATTGCTCCTGAAATAGGACCTTCTCACCCACAACTACCAGCCTTCTCCACCCAAATTGGACATTTTCTTCAAGAAATGCCACATTTCTCCCAAATATATCACATCTTCTCCAAGAAATACCAGGTTTCCCCCTTCAAATAGGAACTTTTCACCCTCAAATACCTCTTTTATCCCCAAAAGAGGACAGTTTCTTCCAGAAATGCCACATTTCTCCCAAATATATCACATCTTCTCCAAGAAATACCAGGTTTCCCCCTTCAAATAGGACCTTATCACCCACAATTACCTCTTTTATCCCCCAAATAGGACAGTTTCTTCCAGAAATGCCACATTTCTCCCAAATATATCACATCTTCTCCAAGAAACACCACGTTTACCCCTTGAATTAGGACCTTTTCTCCATGAAATACCTCTTTTATCCCCAAAATAGGACATTTTCTTCCAGAAATGCCACAGTTCTCCCAAATATATCACATCTTCTCCAAGAAATACCACGCATCCCCCTGGAAATAGGACCTTTTCAACCACTAATACCTCTTTTATCCCCAAAAGAGGACAGTTTCTTCCAGAAAGGCCACATTTCTCCCAAATAGATCACATCTTCTCCAAGAAATGCCAGGATTCCTCCTGAAATAGGACCTTCTCACCCAAAACTACCTGCCTTCTCCCCCCAAATAGGACATTTTCTTCCAGAAATGCCACATTTCTCCCAAATATATCACATCTTCTCCAAGAAATGCCAGGATTCCTCCTGAAATAGGACCTTCTCACCGAAAACTACCAGCCTTCTCCACCAAATTGGACATTTTCTTACAGAAAGGCCACATTTCTCCCAAATAGATCACATCTTCTCCAAGAAATACCAGGTTTCCCCCTTCAGATAGGACCTATTCTCCCACAAATACCTGTATTATCCCCAAAAGAGGACAGTTTCTTCCAGAAAGGCCACATTTCTCCCAAATATATCACATCTTCTCCAAGAAATACCAGGTTTCCCCCTTCAAATAGGACCTTTTCACCCACAAATACCTGTTTTATCCCCAAAAGAGGACAGCTTCTTCCAGACATGCCGTATTTCTCCCAAATATATCACATCTTCTCCAAGAAATACCAGGGTTGCCCCTTCAAATAGGACCTTATCACCCACAAATACCTCTTTCATCCCCAAAAGAGGACAGTTTCTTCCAGAAATGCCACATTTCTCCCAAATATATCACATCTTCTCCAAGAAATACCAGCTTTCCCCCTTCAAATAGGACCTTTTCAACCACAAATACCTCTTTATCCCTCAAATAGGACAGTTTCTTCCAGACATGCCACATTTCTCCCAAATAGATCACATCTTCTCCAAGAAATACCAGGATTCCTCCTGAAGGAGGACCTTATCTCCCACAAATACCAGCCTTCTCCCCCCAAATAGGACAGTTTCTTCCAGAAATGCCACATTTCTCCCAAACATATCACATCTTCTCCAAGAAATACCACGTTTCCTCCTTCAAATAGGACCTTCTCACCCACAAATACCTCTTTTATCCCCAAAAGAGGACAGTTTCTTCCAGAAATGGCACATTTCTACCAAATATATCACCTCTTCTCCAAGAAATACCAGGGTTCCCCCTTCAAATAGGACCTTATCTCCCACAAATACCACTTTTATCCCCAAAAGAGGACAGTTTCTGCCAGAAAGGCCACATTTCTCCCAAACATATCACATCTTCTACAAGAAATAACAGGTTTCCCCCTTCAAATAGGACCTTTTCAACCAAAAATACCTGTTTTATCCCCAAAAGACGACAGTTTCTTCCAGAAATGCCACATTTCTCCCAAATATATCACATCTTCTCCAAGAAATACCAGGTTTCCCCCTTCAAATAGGACCTTTTCACCCACAAATACCTCTTTTATCCCCAAAAGAGGACAGTTTCTTCCTGACATGCCACATTTCTCCCAAATATATCACATCTTCTCCAAGAAATACCAGCTTTCCCCCTTCAAATAGGACCTTTTCAACCACAAATACCTCTTTTATCCCCAAAAGAGGACAGTTTCTTCCAGAAAGGCCACATTTCTCCCAAACATATCACATCTCCTCCAAGAAATACCAGGATTCCTCCTGAAATAGGACCTTTTCTCCCACAAGTACCACCCTTCTCCCCCCAAATAGGACATTTTCTTCCAGACATGCCACATTTCTCCCAAATATATATCATCTTCTCCAAGAAATACCAGGTTTCCCCCTTCAAATAGGACCTTTTCTACCACTAATACCTGTTTTACCCCCATATAGGACAGTTTCTTCCAGAAATGCCACATTTCTCCCAAATAGATCACATCTTCTCCAAGAAATGCCAGGATTCCTCCTGAAATAGGACCTTCTCACCCAAAACTACCAGCCTTCTCTCCCCAAATTGGACATTTTCTTCCAGAAAGGCCACATTTCTCCCAAATATATCACATCTTCTCCAAGAAATACCAGGATTCCTCCTGAAATAGGACCTTCTCACCGAAAACTACCAGCCTTCTCCACCCAAATTGGACATTTTCTTCCAGAAATGCCACATTTCTCCCAAATAGATCACATCTTCTCCATGAAATACCAGCTTTCCCCCTTCAAATAGGACCTTTTCTCCCACAAATACCTCTTTTATCCCCAAAAGAGGACAGTTTCTTCCAGAAATGCCACATTTCTCCCAAATATATCACATCTTCTCCAAGAAATACCAGGTTTCCCCCTTCAAATAGGACCTTTTCACCCACAAATACCACTTTTATCCCCAAAAGAGGACAGTTTCTGCCAGAAAGGCCACATTTCTCCCAAACATATCACATCTTCTACAAGAAATAACAGGTTTCCCCCTTCAAATAGGACCTTTTCTCCCACAAATACCTGTTTTATCCCCAAAACAGGACAGTTTCTTCCAGAAATGCCACATTTCTCCCAAATATATCACATCTTCTCCAAGAAATACCAGGTTTCCCCCTTCAAATAGGACCTTTTCACCCACAAATACCTCTTTTATCCCCAAAAGAGGACAGTTTCTTCCTGACATGCCACATTTCTCCCAAATATATCACATCTTCTCCAAGAAATACCAGCTTTCCCCCTTCAAATAGGACCTTTTCAACCACTAATACCTCTTTTATCCCCAAAAGAGGACAGTTTCTTCCAGAAAGGCCACATTTCTCCCAAACATATCACATCTCCTCCAAGAAATACCAGGATTCCTCCTGAAATAGGACCTTTTCTCCCACAAGTACCACCCTTCTCCCCCCAAATAGGACATTTTCTTCCAGACATGCCACATTTCTCCCAAATATATATCATCTTCTCCAAGAAATACCAGGTTTCCCCCTTCAAATAGGACCTTTTCTACCACTAATACCTGTTTTACCCCCATATAGGACAGTTTCTTCCAGAAAGGCCACATTTCTCCCAAATAGATCACATCTTCTCCAAGAAATGCCAGGATTCCTCCTGAAATAGGACCTTCTCACCCAAAACTACCAGCCTTCTCTCCCCAAATTGGACATTTTCTTCCAGAAAGGCCACATTTCTCCCAAATATATCACATCTTCTCCAAGAAATACCAGGATTCCTCCTGAAATAGGACCTTCTCACCGAAAACTACCAGCCTTCTCCACCCAAATTGGACATTTTCTTCCAGAAATGCCACATTTCTCCCAAATAGATCACATCTTCTCCATGAAATACCAGCTTTCCCCCTTCAAATAGGACCTTTTCACCCACAAATACCTCTTTTATCCCCAAAAGAGGACAGTTTCTTCCAGAAATGCCACATTTCTCCCAAATATATCACATCTTCTCCAAGAAATACCAGGTTTCCCCCTTCAAATAGGACCTTTTCACCCACAAATACCACTTTTATCCCCAAAAGAGGACAGTTTCTGCCAGAAAGGCCACATTTCTCCCAAATATATCACATCTTCTACAAGAAATAACAGGTTTCCCCCTTCAAATAGGACCTTTTCTCCCACAAATACCTGTTTTATCCCCAAAACAGGACAGTTTCTTCCAGAAATGCCACATTTCTCCCAAATATATCACATCTTCTCCAAGAAATACCAGGTTTCCCCCTTCAAATAGGACCTTTTCACCCACAAATACCTCTTTTATCCCCAAAAGAGGACAGTTTCTTCCTGACATGCCACATTTCTCCCAAATATATCACATCTTCTCCAAGAAATACCAGCTTTCCCCCTTCAAATAGGACCTTTTCAACCACAAATACCTCTTTTATCCCCAAAAGAGGACAGTTTCTTCCAGAAAGGCCACATTTCTCCCAAACATATCACATCTCCTCCAAGAAATACCAGGATTCCTCCTGAAATAGGACCTTTTCTCCCACAAGTACCACCCTTCTCCCCCCAAATAGGACATTTTCTTCCAGACATGCCACATTTCTCCCAAATATATATCATCTTCTCCAAGAAATACCAGGTTTCCCCCTTCAAATAGGACCTTTTCTACCACTAATACCTGTTTTACCCCCATATAGGACAGTTTCTTCCAGAAATGCCACATTTCTCCCAAATAGATCACATCTTCTCCAAGAAATGCCAGGATTCCTCCTGAAATAGGACCTTCTCACCCAAAACTACCAGCCTTCTCTCCCCAAATTGGACATTTTCTTCCAGAAAGGCCACATTTCTCCCAAATATATCACATCTTCTCCAAGAAATACCAGGATTCCTCCTGAAATAGGACCTTCTCACCGAAAACTACCAGCCTTCTCCACCCAAATTAGACATTTTCTTCCAGAAATGCCACATTTCTCCCAAATAGATCACATCTTCTCCATGAAATACCAGCTTTCCCCCTTCAAGTAGGACCTTTTCACCCACAAATACCTCTTTTATCCCCAAAAGAGGACAGTTTCTTCCAGAAATGCCACATTTCTCCCAAATATATCACATCTTCTCCAAGAAATACCAGGTTTCCCCCTTCAAATAGGACCTTTTCACCCACAAATACCTCTTTTATCCCCAAAATAGAACAGTTTCTTCCAGAAATGCCACATTTCTCCCAAATATATCACATCTTCTCCAAGAAATACCAGGTTTCCCCCTTCAAATAGGAACTTTTCACCCACAAATACCTCTTTTATCCCCAAAAGAGGACAGTTTCTTCCAGACATGCCACATTTCTCCCAAGTATAGAACATCTTCTCCAAGAAATACCAGGTTTCCCCCTTCAAATACGACCTTTTCACCCACAAATACCTCTTTTATCCCCAAAAGAGGACAGTTTCTTCCGGAAATGCCACATTTCTCCCAAATATATCACATCTTCTCCAAGAAATACCACGTTTCCCCCTTCAAATAGGACCTTTTCACCCACAAATACCTCTTTTATCCCCAAAAGAGGACAGTTTCTTCCAGAAATGCCCGATTTCTCCCAAATAGATCACATCTTCTCCAAGAAATACCAGCTTTCCCCCTTCAAATAGGACCTTTTCACCCACAAATACCTCTTTTATCCCCAAAAGAGGACAGTTTCTTCCAGACATGCCACATTTCTCCCAAGCATATCACATCTCCTCCAAGAAATACCAGGATTCCTCCTGAAATAGGACCTTTTCTCCCACACGTACCAGCCTTCTCCCCCCAAATAGGACATTTTCTTCCAGAAATGCCACATTTCTCCCAAATATATCACATCTTCTCCAAGAAATACCAGGTTTTCCCCTGGAAATAGGACCTTTTCACCCACACATACCTCTTTTATCCCCAAAAGAGGACAGTTTCTTCCAGACATGCCACATTTCTCCCAAATATATCACATCTTCTCCAAGAAATACCAGCTTTCCCCCTTCAAATAGGACCTTTTCACCCACAAATACCTCTTTTATCCCCAAAAGAGGACATTTTCTTCCAGACATGCCACATTTCTCCCAAATATATCACATCTTCTCCAAGAAATACCAGCTTTCCCCCTTCAAATAGGACCTTTTCACCCACAAATACCTCTTTTATCCCCAAAAGAGGACAGTTTCTTCCGGAAAGGCCACATTTCTCCCAAATATATCACATCTTCTCCAAGAAATACCAGGATTCCTCCTGAAATAGGACCTTCTCACCCACAACTACCAGCCTTCTACCCACAAATTGGACAATTTCTTCCAGAAATGCCTCATTTCTCCCAAATAGATCACATCTTCTCCAAGAAATACCAGGGTTCCCCCTTCAAATAGGACCTTTTCACCCACTAATACCTCTTTTATCCCCAAAAGAGGACAGTTTCTTCCAGAAATGCCACATTTCTCCCAGATATATCACATATTCTCCAAGAAATACCAGGTTTCCCCCTTCAAATAGGACCTTTTCAACCACAAATACCTGTTTTATGCCCAAAAGAGGACAGTTTCTTCCAGAAAGGCCACATTTCTCCCAAATATATCACATCTTCTCCAAGAAATACCAGGTTTCCCCCTTGAATTAGGACCTTTTCTCCATGAAATACCTCTTTTATCCCCAAAAGAGGACAGTTTCTTCCAGAAATGCCACATTTCTCCCAAATAGATCACATCTTCTCCAAGAAATACCACGCTTCCCCCTGGAAATAGGACCTATTCAACCACTAATACCTCTTTTATCCCCAAAAGAGGACATTTTCTTCCGGAAAGGCCACATTTCTCCCAAATATATCACATCTTCTCCAAGAAATGCCAGGATTCCTCCTGAAATAGGACCTTCTCACCCAAAACTACCAGCCTTCTCCCCCAAATTGGACATTTTCTTCCAGAAAGGCCACATTTCTCCCAAATAGATCACATCTTCTCCAAGAAATACCAGGTTTCCCCCTTCAAATAGGACCTTTTCTCCCACAAATACCTGTTTTATCCCCAAAAGAGGACAGTTTCTTCCAGAAATGCCACATTTCTCCCAAATATACCACATCTTCTCCAAGAAATACCAGGTTTCCCCCTTCAAATAGGACCTTTTCAACCACAAATACCTGTTATATCCCCAATAGAGGACAGTTTCTTCCAGACATGCCACATTTCTCCCAAATATATCACATCTTCTCCAAGAAATACCAGGTTTCCCCCTTCAAATAGGACCTTTTCACCCACAAATACCTGTTTTATCCCCAAAATAGGACAGTTTCTTCCAGAAATGCCACATTTCTCCCAAATATATCATATCTTCTACAAGAAATACCAGGTTTCCCCCTTCAAATAGGACTTTTTCACACACAAATACCTGTTCTATCCCCAAAAGAGCACAGTTTCTTCCAGAAATGCCCGATTTCTCCCAAATAGATCACATCTACTCCAAGAAATACCAGGTTTCCCCCTTCAAATAGGAACTTTTCTCCCACAAAAACCTGTTTTATCCCCAAAATAGGACAGTTTCTTCCAGACATGCCACATTTCTCCCAAATAGATCACATCTTCTCCAAGAAATAACAGGTTTCCCCCTTCAAATAGGACCTTTTCAACCACAAATACCTCTTTTATCCCCAAAAGAGGACATTTTCTTCCAGAAATGCCACATTTCTCCCAAACATATCACATCACCTCCAAGAAATACCAGGATTCCTAAAGAAATAGGACCTTTTCTCCCACACGTACCAGCCTTCTCCCCCCAAATAGAACATTTTCTTCCAGAAATGCCACATTTCTCCCAAATAGATCACATCTTCTCCAAGAAATACCAGCATTCCCCCTTCAAATAGGACCTTTTCAACCACAAATACCTCTTTTATCCCCAAAATAGGACAGTTTCTGCCAGAAATGCTACATTTCTCCCAAATAGATCACATCTCCTCCAAGAAATACCAGGATTCCTCCTGAAATAGGATCTTTTCTCCCACAAATACCACCCTTCTCCCCCCAAATAGGACATTTTCTTCCAGAAATGCCAGATTTCTCCCAAGTATATCACATCTTCTTCAAGAAATACCAGCTTTCCCCCTTCAAATAGGACCTTTTCACCTACAAATACCTCTTTTATCCCCAAAATAGAACAGTTTCTTCCAGAAATGCCACATTTCACGCAAACATATCACATCTTCTCCAAGAAATACCAGGATACCCCCTTCAAATAGGACCTTTTCACCCACAAGTGCCTGTTTTATCCCCAAAAGAGGACAGTTTCTTCCAGACATGCCACATTTCTCCCAAATAGATCACATCTCCTCTAAGAAATACCACGGTTCCCCCTTCAAATAGGACCTTTTCTCCCACAAATACCTGTTTTATCCCCAAAACAGGACATTTTCTTCCAGACATGCCACATTTCTCCCAAATATATCACATCTTCTCCAAGAAATACCAGCTTTCCCCCTTCAAATAGGACCTTTTCACCCACAAATACCTGTTTTATCCCCAAAATAGGACAGTTTCTTCCAGAAACGCCACATTTCTCCCAAATATATCACATCTCCAAGAAATACCAGGTTTCCTCCTGAAATAGGACCTTGTCGCCAACAGATTCCTGTTTTTTCCCTTTGTTCCGAGCGACTTTTCGTTTTGGAGTGTTTATCCGATGCTACACTTCAGCATTCTGTGACGAATAACATAGAAGAGAAAAGCCCCACTAATAAGGCAGCTAGAAGTTCGAGGAGCGACACACGTTGTGCTTTCGGGGAGGACGTTCCAGAAAGTCGAGAGTTGTGGCTTCTTTCCTGCGGAGAAAAAAGCCCCTGTTTTCAGGCAATGCAGGACGCTGAATTCGCACGTTCCCGGCATTTCAATACCGCTCCTTCGCTCTCGTGGCTCGAAAGCGGCACTCGCGCTGAACCGCTCCGGAGAGTCTGCAGTTGCTGGCCGGTCCATCGCGGTTCTGCCCGAGTGCCGCTTGCAGCCTTCAGCAGCGCTCTCGTTTCTCTCGGATGCCGGGAAAGAGCGACTTCAGCCGGATGCTTTGCTCCGACGAGTGAGCGGCTTCTTCTGCGCACATCGCAATGGAGCGCTTTTGACATCTCCATGTGTCCATGCAGTATGCACTACGCTTCTCTCTCATTCTTATCCCTTCCCTCCGAGCGACATTTCGTTTTGGAGTGTTTATCCGATGCTACACTTCAGCATTCTGTGACGAATAGAGTAGAAGGGAAAAGCCCCACTAATAAGGCAGCTAGAAGTTCGAGGAGCAAGGCACGTAGTGCTTTCAGGGAGGACGTTCCAGAAAGTCGAGAGTTGTGGCTTGTTTCCTGCGGAGAAAAAAACCCCTGTTTTCAGGCAATGCAGTAGGCTGAATTCGCATCTTCTCGGCATAGGAATACCGCTCCTTCGCTCTCGTGGCTCGAAAGCGGCACTCGCGCTGAACCGCTCCGGAGAGTCTGCAGTTGCTGTCCGGTCCATCGCGGTTCTGCCCGAGTGCCGCTTGCAGCCTTCAGCAGCGCTCTCGTTTCTCTCGGATGCCGGGAAAGAGCGACTTCAGCCGGATGCTTTGCTCCGACGAGTGAGCGGCTTCTTCTGCGCACATCGCAATGGAGCGCTTTTGACTTCTCCATGTGTCCATGCAGTATGCACTACGCTTCTCTCTCATTCTTATCCCTTCCCTCCGAGCGACATTTCGTTTTGGAGTGTTTATCCCATGCTACACTTCAGCATTCTGTGACGAATAACATAGAAGAGAAAAGCCCCACTAATAAGGCAGCTAGAAGTTCGAGGAGCAACGCACGTAGTGCTTTCAGGGAGGACGTTCCAGCAAGTCGAGAGTTGTGGCTTCTTTCCGGCGGAGAAAAAAACCCCTGTTTTCAGGCAATGCAGTAGGCTGAATTCGCATCTTCTCGGCATAGGAATACCGCTCCTTCGCTCTCGTGGCTCGAAAGCGGCACTCGCTCTGAACCGCTCCGGAGAGTCTGCAGTTGCATGGGATAAACACTCCAAAACGAAATGTCGCTCGGAAGAAAGGGATAAGAATGAGAGAGAAGCGTAGTGCATTCTGCATGGACACATGGAGAAGTCAGAAGCGCTCCATTGCGATGTGCGCAGAAGAAGCCGCTCACTCGTCGGAGCAATGCATCCGGCTGAAGTCGCTCTTTCCCGGCATCCGAGAGAAACGAGAGCGCTGCTGAAGGCTGCAAGCGGCACTCGGGCAGAACCGCGATGGACCGGACAGCAACTGCAGACTCTCCGGAGCGGTTCAGAGCGAGTGCCGCTTTCGAGCCACGAGAGAGAAGGAGCGGTATTCCTATGCCGAGAAGGAGAGAATTCAGCGTCCTGCATTGCCTGAAAACAGGGGGTTTTTTCTCCGCAGGAAAGAAGCCACAACTCTCGACTTTCTGGAACGTCCTTCCTGAAAGCACAATGTGTGTGGCTACTGGACCTTCTAGCTGGCTTATTAGTGGGGCTTTCCTCTTCTATTTTATTCGTCACAGAATGCTGAAGTGTAGCATCGGATAAACACTCCAAAACGAAAAGTCGCTCGGAACAAAGGAATAAAACAGGAATCTGTGGGTGACAAGGTCCTATTTCAGGAGGAAACCTGGTATTTCTTGGAGATGTGATATATTTGGGAGAAATGTGGCATGTCTGGAATTAACAGTCATATTTTGGGGATAAAACAGGTATCTGTGGGTGAAAAGGTCCTATTTGAAGGGGGAAAGCTGGTATTTCTTGGAGAAGATGTGATATATTTGGGAGAAATGTGGCATGTCTGGAAGAAACTGTCCTCTTTTGGGGATAAAACAGGTATTTGTGGGTGAAAAGGTCCTATTTGAAGGGGGAAAGCTGGTATTTCTTGGAGAAGATGTGATATATTTGGGAGAAATGTGGCATTTCTGGAAGAAACTATCCTACTTTGGGGATAAAAGAGGTATTTGTGGGTGAAAAGGTCCTATTTGAAGGATTAAACCTGGTATTTCTTGGAGAAGATGTGATATATTTGGAAGAAATGTGGCATCTCTGGAAGAAACTGTCCTATTGTGGGGATAAAAGAGGTATTTGTGGGTGAGAAGGTCCTATTTGAAGGGGGAACCCTGGTATTTCTTGGAGAAGATGTGATATATTTGGGAGAAATCTGGCATTCCTGGAAGACAATGTCCTCTTTTGGGGATAAAAGAGGTTTTTTTGGGGAAGAGGTCCTATTTGAAGGGGGAAACCTGGTATTTCTTGGAGAAGATGTGATATATTTGGGAGAAATGAGGCATTTCTGGAAGAAACTGTCCTCTTATGGGGATAGAACAGGTATTTGTGGATGAAAAGGTCCTATTTGAAGGGGGAATGCAGGTATTTCTTGGAGAAGATGTGATATATTTGTGAGAAATGTGGCATTTCTGGAAGAAAATGTCCTATTTGGGGGGAGAAGGGTGGTATTTGTGGGTGATAAGGTCCTATTTGAAGGGGGAACCCTGGTATTTCTTGGAGGAGATGTGATATGTTTGGGAGAAATGTGCCATTTTGGAAGAAACTGTCCTCTTTTGGGGATAAAAGAGGAATGTGTGGGTGAAAAGTTCCTAATTCAAGGGGGAAAGCTGGTATTTCTTGGAGAAGATGTGATATATTTGGGAGAAATGTGGCATGTCTGGAAGAAACTGTCCTCTTTTGGGGATAAAAGAGGAATGTGTGGGTGAAAAGTTCCTAATTCAAGGGGGAAAGCTGGTATTTCTTGGAGAAGATGTGATATATTTGGGAGAAATGTGGCATGTCTGGAAGAAACTGTCCTATTTTGAGGATAAAAGAATTTTTTGTGGGTGAAAACGTCCTATTTGAAGGGGGAAACCTGGTTTTTCTTGGAGAAGATGTGATATGTTTGGGAGAAATGTGGCCTTTCTGGCAGAAACTGTCCTATTTTGGGATAAAAGTGGTATTTGTGGGTGATAAGGTCCTATTTGAAGGGGGAAACGTGGTATTTCTTGGAGAAGATGTGATATATTTGGGAGAAATGTGGCATTTCTGGAAGAAACTGTACTCTTATGAGGATAGAACAGGTATTTGTGGGTGAAAAGGTCCAATTTCCAGGGGAAAACCTGGTATTTCTTGGAGAAGATGTGATATATTTGGGAGAAATGTGGCATGTCTGGATGAAAATGTCCTATTTTGGGAAGAAGGGTGGTATTTGTGGGAGAAAAGTTCCTATTTCAGGAGGAATCCTGGTATTTCTTGGAGAAGATGTGCTATATTTGGGAGAAATGTGGCATTTCTGGAAGAAACTGTCCTATTTGAGGGATAAAAGAGGTATTTGTGGGTGAAAAGGTCCTATTTGAAGGGGAAACCTGGTATTTCCTGGAGAAGATGTGATCTATTTGGGAGAAATGTGGCATTTCTGGAAGAAACTGTCCTCTTTTGGGGATAAAAGAGGTATTTGTGGGAGAAAAGTTCCTATTTGAAGGGGGAAAGCTGGTATTTCTTGGAGAAGATGTGATATATTTGGGAGAAATGTGGCCTTTCTGGAAGAAACTGTCCTATTTTGGGGATAAAAGAGGTATTTGTGGGTGAAAAGTTCCTATTTGAAGGGGGAACCCTGGTATTATTTGGAGAAGATGTGATATATTTGGGAGAAATGTGGCATGTCTGGAAAAAACTGTCCTCTTTTGGGGATAAAAGAGGTATTTGTGGGTGAGAAGGTCCTATTTGAAGGGGGAAACCTGGTATTTTTTGGAGAAGATGTGATCTATTTGGGAGAAATGTGGCATTTCTGGAAGAAACTGTCCTATTTTGGGGATAAAAGAGGTTTTTTTGGGGAAAAGGTCCTATTTGAAGGGGGAAACGTGGTATTTCTTGGAGAAGATGTGATATATTTGGGAGAAATGTGGCATTTCTGGAAGAAACTGTCCTCTTATGGGGATAGAACAGGTATTTGTGGGTGAAAAGGTCCTATTTGAAGGGGGAAACGTGGTATTTCTTGGAGAAGATGTGATATATTTGGGAGAAATGTGGCCTTTCTGGAAGAAAATGTCCTATTTGGGGGGAGAAGGGTGGTATTTGTTGGAGAAAAGTTCCTATTTCAGGAGGAATCCTGGTATTTCTTGGAGGAGATGTGATATGTTTGGGAGAACTGTGCCATTTCTGGAAGAAACTGTCCTATTTTGGGGATAAAACAGGTATTTGTGGGTGATAAGGTCCTATTTGAAGGGGGAACCCTGGTATTTCTTGGAGAAGATGTGATCTATTTGGGAGAAATGTGGCATGTCTGGAAGAAACTGTCCTATTTTGGGGATAAAAGAGGTATTTGTGGGTGGGAAGGTCCTATTTGAAGGGGGAAACCTGGTATTTCTTGGAGAAGATGTGATATATTTGGGAGAAATGTGGCATTTCTGGAAGAAACTGTCCTATTTCGGGGATAAAAGAATTTTTTGTGGGTGAAAAGGTCCTATTTGAAGGGGGAAACCTGGTATTTCTTGAAGGAGATGTGATATGTTTGGGAGAAATGTGGCCTTTCTGGCACAAACTGTCCTCTTTTGGGGATAAAAGTGGTATTTGTGGGTGATAAGGTCATATTTGAAGGGGGAAACCTGTTATTTCTTGGAGAAGATGTGATATATTTGGGAGAAATATGGCATGTCTGGAAGAAACTGTCCTATTTGAGGGATAAAAGAGGTATTTGTGGGTGAAAAGGTCGTATTTAAAGGGGGAAACCTGGTATTTCTTGCAGAAGATGTGATATATTTGGGAGAAATGTGGCATGTCTGGAAGAAACTGTCCTATTTTGGGGATAAAAGAATTTTTTGTGGGTGAAATGGTCCTATTTGAAGGGGGAAAGCTGGTAATTCTATGAGAAGATGTGATATGTTTGGGAGAAATGTGGCATTTCTGGGAGAAACTGTCCTCTTTATGGATAAAACAGGTATTTGTGGGTGAAAAGGTCGTATTTGAAGGGGGAAAGCTGGTTTTTCTTGGAGAAGATGTGATATATTTGGGAGAAATGTGGCATGTCAGGAAGAAACTGTCCTCTTTTGGGGATAAAAGAGGTATTTGTGGGTGAAAAGGTCCTATTTGAAGGGGGAAACCTGGTATTTCTTGGAGAAGATGTGATATATTTTGGAGAAATCTGGCATTTCTGGAAGAAACTGTCCTCTTTTGGGGATAAAAGAGGTTTTTTTGGGGAAAAGGTCCTATTTGAAGGGGGAAACGTGGTATTTCTTGGAGAAGATGTGATATATTTTGGAGAAATGTGGCATGTCTGGAAGAAACTGTCCTCTTTTGGGGATAAAAGAGGTATTTGTGGGTGAAAAGGTCCTATTTGAAGGGGGAACCCTGGTATTTCCTGGAGAAGATGTGATATATTTGGGAGAAATGTGGCATTTCTGGAAGAAACTGTCCTCTTTTGGGGATAAAAGTGGTATTTGTGGGTGAAAAGGTCCTATTTGAAAGGGGAAAGCTGGTATTTCTTGGAGAAGATGTGATCTATTTGGGAGAAATGTGGCATGTCTGGAAGAAACTGTCCTCTTTTGGGGATAAAACAGGTATTTGTGGGTGAAAAGGTCCTATTTGAAGGGGGAAACCTGGTATTTCTTGGAGAAGATGTGATATATTTGGGAGAAATGTGGCATGTCAGGAAGAAACAGTCCTATTTGGGGGGAGAAGGCTGGTATTTGAGGGAGAAAAGGTCCTCTTTCAGGAGGAATCCTGGTATTTCTTGGAGAAGATGTGATATATTTGGGAGAAATGTGGCATGTCTGGAAGAAACTGTTCTATTTGAGGGATAAAAGAGGTATTTGTGGGTGAAAAGGTCGTATTTAAAGGGGGAAACCTGGTATTTCTTGGAGAAGATGTGATATATTTGGGAGAAATCAGGCATTTCTGGAAGAAACTGTCCTATTTTGGGGATAAAAGAATTTTTTGTGGGTGATATGGTCCTATGTGAAGGGGGAAAGCTGGTAATTCTATGAGAAGATTTGATATGTTTGGGAGAAATGTGGCATTTCTGGGAGAAACTGTCCTCTTTATGGATAAAACAGGTATTTGTGGGTGAAAAGGTCCTATTTGAAGGGGGAAAGCTGGTATTTCTTGGAGAAGATGTGATATATTTGGGAGAAATGTGGCATGTCAGGAAGAAACTGTCCTCTTTTGGGGATAAAACAGGTGTTTGTGGGTGAAAAGGTCCTATTTGAAGGGGGAAAGCAGGTATTTCTTGGAGAAGATGCGATATATTTGGGAGAAATGTGGCATTTCTGGAAGAAACTGTCCTATTTTGGGGATAAAAGAGGTATTTGTGGGTGAAAAGGTCCTATTTGAAGGGGGAAAGCTGGTATTTCTTGGAGAAGATGTGATATATTTGGGAGAAATGTGGCATGTCAGGAAGAAACTGTCCTCTTTTGGGGATAAAAGAGGTATTTGTGGGTGAAAAGGTCCTATTTGAAGGGGGAAAGCAGGTATTTCTTGGAGAAGATGTGGTATATTTGGGAGAAATGTGGCATTTCTGGAAGAAACTGTCCTCTTTTGGGGATAAAAGAGGTATTTGTGGGTGAAAAGGTCCTATTTGAAGGGGGAAAGCTGTTATTTCTTGGAGAAGATGTGATATATTTTGGAGAAATCAGGCATTTCTGGAAGAAAATGTCGTATTTTGGGGATAAAAGAGGTATTTGTGGGTGAAAAGGTCCTATTTGAAGGGGGAAAGCTGGTATTTCTTGGAGAAGTTGTGATATATTTGGGAGAAATGTGGCATTTCTGGAAGAAACTGTCCTCTTTTGGGGATAAAAGAGGTTTTTTTGGGGAAAAGGTCCTATTTGAAGGGGGAAACGTGGTATTTCTTGGAGAAGATGTGATATATTTGGGAGAAATGTGGCATTTCTGGAAGAAACTGTCCTCTTATGGGGATAGAACAGGTATTTGTGGGTGAAAAGGTCCTATTTCCTGGGGAAAACCTGGTATTTCTTGGAGAAGATGTGATATATTTGGGAGAAATGTGGCCTTTTCGGAAGAAAATGTCCTATTTTGGGGGTGAAGGGTGGTATTTGTGGGAGAAAAGTTCCTATTTCAGGAGGAATCCTGGTATTTCTTAGAGGAGATGTGATATGTTTGGGAGAAATGTGGCATTTCTGGAAGAAACTGTCCTATTTTGGGGATAAAACAGGTATTTTTGGTTGAAAAGGTCCTATTTGAAGGGAGAAACGTGGTATTTCTTAGAGAAGATGTGATATGTTTGGGAGAAATATGGCATTTCTGGAAGAAACTGTCCTCTTTTGGGGATAAAAGAGGTATTTGTGGGTGAAAAGGTCCTATTTGAAGGGGGAACCCTGGTATTTCTTGGGGAAGATGTGATATATTTGGGAGAAATGTGGCCTTTCTGGAAGAAACTGTCGTATTTTGGGGATAAAAGAGGTATTTGTGGGTGGGAAGGTCCTATTTGAAGGGGGAAACCTGGTATTTCTTGGAGAAGATGTGATATATTTGGGAGAAATCAGGCATTTCTGGAAGAAACTGTCCTATTTCGGGGATAAAAGATTTTTTTGTGGGTGAAAAGGTCCTATTTGAAGGGGGAAACCTGGTATCTCTTGAAGGAGATGTGATATGTTTGGGAGAAATGTGGCCTTTCTGGCACAAACTGTCCTATTTTGGGGATAAAAGTGGTATTTGTGGGTGATAAGGTCATATTTGAAGGGGGAAAGCTGGTATTTCTTGGAGAAGATGTGATATATTTGGGAGAAATATGGCATGTCTGGAAGAAACTGTCCTATTTGAGGGATAAAAGAGGTATTTGTGGGTGAAAAGGTCGTATTTAAAGGGGGAAACCTGGTATTTCTTGGAGAAGATGTGATATATTTGGGAGAAATGTGGCATTTCTGGAAGAAACTGTCCTATTTTGGGGATAAAAGAATTTTTTGTGGGTGAAATGGTCCTATTTGAAGGGGGAAAGCTGGTAATTCTATGAGAAGATGTGATATGTTTGGGAGAAATGTGGCATTTCTGGGAGAAACTGTCCTCTTTATGGATAAAACAGGTATTTGTGTGCGAAAAGGTCGTATTTGAAGGGGGAAACCTGGTATTTCTTGGAGAAGATGTGATATATTTGGGAGAAATATGGCATGTCAGGAAGAAACTGTCCTCTTTTGGGGATAAAACAGGTATTTGTGGGAGAAAAGGTCCTATTTGAAGGGGGAACCCTGGTATTTCTTGGAGAAGATGTGTTATATTTGGGAGAAATGTGGCATTTCTGGAAGAAACTGTCCTCTTTTGGGGATAAAAGAGGTATTTGTGGGTGAAAACGTTGTATTTGAAGGGGGAAACCTGTTATTTCTTGGAGAAGATGTGATATATTTTGGAGAAATCTGGCATTTCTGGAAGAAACTGTCCTCTTTTGGGGATAAAAGAGGTTTTTTTGGGGAAAAGGTCCTATTTGAAGGGGGAAACGTGGTATTTCTTGGAGAAGATGTGATATATTTTGGAGAAATGTGGCATGTCTGGAAGAAACTGTCCTCTTTTGGGGATGAAAGAGGTATTTGTGGGTGAAAAGGTCCTATTTGAAGGGGGAAACCTGGTATTTCTTGGAGAAGATGTGATATATTTTGGAGAAATCTGGCATTTCTGGAAGAAACTGTCCTATTTTGGGGATAAAAGTGGTATTTGTGGGTGAAAAGGTCCTATTTGAAGGGGGAAACCTGGTATTTCTTGGAGAAGATGTGATATATTTGGGAGAAATGTGGCATGTCTGGAAGAAACTGTCCTATTTGGGGGATAAAACAGGTATTTGTGGGTTAAAAGGTCCTATTTGAAGGGGGAAACCTGGTATTTCTTGGAGAAGATGTGATATATTTGGGAGAAATGTGGCATGTCAGGAAGAAACAGTCCTATTTGGGGGGAGAAGGCTGGTATTTGAGGGAGAAAAGGTCCTCTTTCAGGAGGAATCCTGGTATTTCTTGGAGAAGATGTGATATATTTGGGAGAAATGTGGCATGTCTGGAAGAAACTGTACTATTTGAGGGATAAAAGAGGTATTTGTGGGTGAAAAGGTCGTATTTAAAGGGGGAAACCTGGTATTTCTTGGAGAAGATGTGATATATTTGGGAGAAATGTGGCATTTCTGGGAGAAACTGTCCTCTTTTGGGGAAAAAACAGGTATTTGTGGGTGAAAAGGTCCTATTTGAAGGGGGAAACCTGGTATTTCATGGAGAAGATGTGATATATTTGGGAGAAATGTGGCATGTCAGGAAGAAACTGTCCTCTTTTGGGGATAAAACAGGTATTTGTGGGTGAAAAGGTCCTATTTGAAGGGGGAAACGTGGTGTTTCTTGGAGAAGATGCTATATATTTGGGAGAAATGTGGCATTTCTGGAAGAAACTGTCCTATTTTGGGGATAAAAGAGGTATTTGTGGGTGAAAAGGTCATATTTGAAGGGGGAAAGCTGGTATTTCTTGGAGAAGATGTGATATATTTGGGAGAAATGCGGCATTTCTTGAAGAAACTGTCCTATTTTGGGGATAAAACAGGTACTTGTGGGTGAAAAGTTCCTATTTGAAGGGGGAAAGCAGGTATTTCTTGGAGAAGATGTGGTATATTTGGGAGAAATGTGGCATTTCTGGAAGAAACTGTCCTCTTTTGGGGATAAAACAGGTATTTGTGGGTGAAAACGTTGTATTTGAAGGGGGAAACCTGTTATTTCTTGGAGAAGATGTGATATATTTGGGAGAAATGTGGCATTTCTGGAAGAAAATGTCGTATTTTGGGGATAAAAGAGGTATTTGTGGGTGAAAAGGTCCTATTTGAAGGGGGAAAGCTGGTATTTCTTGGAGAAGATGTGATCTGTTTGGGAGAAATGTGGCCTTTCTGGAAGAAAATGTCCAATTTGGGGGGAGAAGGCTGGTAGTTTTCGGTGAGAATGTCCTATTTCAGGAGAAATCCTGGTATTTCTTGGAGAAGATGTGATATATTTGGGAGAAATCTGACCTTTCTGGAAGAAAATGTCCAATTTGGGGTGAGAAGGCTGGTAGTTTTGGGTGAGAAGGTCCTATATCAGGAGGAATCCTGGCATTTCTTGGAGAAGATGTGATATATTTGGGAGAAATGTGGCATTTCTGGAAGAAACTGTCCTCTTTTGGGGATAAAAGAGGTATTTCATGGAGAAAAGGTCCTAATTGAAGGGGGAAACCTGGTATTTCTTGGAGGAGTTGTAATATATTTGGGAGAAATGTGGCATTTCTGGAAGAAACTGTCCTCTTTTGTGGATAAAAGAGGTATTTGTGGGTGAAAAGGTCCTATTTGAAGGGGGAAAGCTGGTATTTCTTGGAGAAGATGTGATATATTTGGGAGAAATGTGGCATGTCAGGAAGAAACAGTCCTATTTTGGGGATAAAAGTGGTATTTGTGGGTGAAAAGGTCCTATTTGAAGGGGAAAACCTGGTATTTCTTGGAGAAGATGTGATATATTTGGGAGAAATGTGGCATGTCTGGAAGAAAATGTCCTATTTGGGGGGAGAAGGGTGGTATTTGTGGGAGAAAAGTTCCTATTTCAGGAGGAATCCTGGTATATCTTGTATGAGACGTGATATGTTTGGGAGAAATGTGGCATTTCTGGAAGAAACTGTCCTCTTTTGGGGATAAAAGAGGTATTTGTGGGTGAAAAGGTCCTATTTGAAGGGGGAAACGTGGTATTTCTTGGAGAAGATGTGATATATTTGGGAGAAATGTGGCCTTTCTGGTAGAAACTGTCCTCTATTGGGGATAAAAGAGGTATTTGTGGGTGAAAAGGTCCTATTTGAAGGGGGAAACCTGGTATTTCTTGGAGAAGATGTGATATGTTTGGGAGAAATGTGGCATTTCTGGAAGAAACTGTCCAATTTTCGGGGAGAAGTCTGGTATTTGTGGTAGAAAAGGTCCTCTTTCAGGAGGAATCCTGGTATTTCTTGCAGAAGATGTGATATATTTGGGAGAAATGTGGCATGTCTGGAAGAAACTGTCCTATTTTGGGGATAAAAGAGGTATTTGTGGGTGAAAAGGTCCTATTTGAAGGGGGAAAGCTGGTATTTCATGGAGAAGATGTGGTATGTTTGGGAGAAATGTGGCCTTTCTGGAAGAAACTGTCCTCTTTTGGGGATAAAACAGTTATTTGTGGGTGAAAAGGTCCTATTTGAAGGGGGAAAGCTGGTATTTCTTGGAGAAGATGTGATATATTTGGGAGAAATGTGGCCTTTCTGGAAGAAACTGTCCTCTTTTGGGGATAAAAGAGGTATTTGTGGGTGAAAAGGTCCTAATTCAAGGGGGAAAGCTGGTATTTCTAGGAGGAGATGAGATATATTTGGGAGAAATGTGGCATGTCTGGAAGAAACTGTCGTATTTTGGGTATAAATAGGTATTTCTGGGTGAAAAGGTCTTATTACAAGGGGGAAACGTGGTATTTCTTGGAGAAGATGTGATATATTTGGGAGAAATGTGGCATTCCTGGAAGAAACTGTCCTCTTTTGGGGATAAAACAGGTTTTTTTGGGGAAAAGGTCCTATTTGAAGGGGAAACGTGGTATTTCTTGGGGAAGATGTGATCTATTTGGGAGAAATGTTGCATTTCTGGAAGAAACTGTCCTCTTATGGGGATAGAAGAGGTATTTGTGGGTGAAAAGGTCCTATTTCCAGGGGAAAGCAGGTATTTCTTGGAGAAGATGTGATCTATTTGGGAGAAATGTGGCATTTCTGGAAGAAACTGTCCTATTTTGGGGATAAAAGTGGTATTTGTGGGTCAGAAGGTCCTATTTGAAGGAGGAAAGCTGGTATTTCTTGGAGAAGATGTGATATATTTGGGAGAAATGTGGCATTTCTGGAAGAAACTGTCCTATTTGAGGGATAAAAGAGGTATTTGTGGGTGAAAAGGTCCTATTTGAAGGGGGAAACCTGGTATTTCTTGGAGAAGATGTGATATATTTGGGAGAAATGTGGCATTTCTGGAAGAAACTGTCCTCTTTTGGGGATAAAAGAATTTTTTGTGGGTGAAATGGTCCTATTTGAAGGGGGAAAGCTGGTAATTCTATGAGAAGATGTGATATGTTTGGGAGAAATGTGGCATTTCTGGGAGAAACTGTCCTCTTTATGGATAAAACAGGTATTTGTGGGTGAAAAGGTCCTATTTGAAGGGGGAAACGTGGTATTTCTTGGAGAAGATGTGATCTATTTGGGAGAAATGTGGCATGTCAGGAAGAAACTGTCCTCTTTTGGGGATAAAACAGGTATTTGTGGGTGAAAAGGTCGTATTTAAAGGGGGAAACCTGGTATTTCTTGGAGAAGATGTGATATATTTGGGAGAAATGTGGCATTTCTGGGAGAAACTGTCCTCTTTTGGGGAAAAAACAGGTATTTGTGGGTGAAAAGGTCCTATTTGAAGGGGGAAAGCTGGTATTTCTTGGAGAAGATGTGATATATTTGGGAGAAATGTGTCATTTCTGGAAGAAACTGTCCTCTTTTGGGGATAAAACAGGTATTTGTGGGTGAAAAGGTCCTATTTGAAGGGGGAAAGCTGGTATTTCTTGGAGAAGATGCTATATATTTGGGAGAAATGTGGCATTTCTGGAAGAAACTGTCCTATTTTGGGGATAAAAGAGGTATTTGTGGGTGAAAAGGTCATATTTGAAGGGGGAAAGCTGGTATTTCTTGGAGAAGATGTGATATATTTGGGAGAAATGCGGCATTTCTTGAAGAAACTGTCCTATTTTGGGGATAAAACAGGTACTTGTGGGTGAAAAGTTCCTATTTGAAGGGGGAAAGCAGGTATTTCTTGGAGAAGATGTGGTATATTTGGGAGAAATGTGGCATTTCTGGAAGAAACTGTCCTCTTTTGGGGATAAAAGAGGTATTTGTGGGTGAAAACGTTGTATTTGAAGGGGGAAACCTGTTATTTCTTGGAGAAGATGTGATATATTTGGGAGAAATGTGGCATTTCTGGAAGAAAATGTCGTATTTTGGGGATAAAAGAGGTATTTGTGGGTGAAAAGGTCCTATTTGAAGGGGGAAAGCTGGTATTTCTTGGAGAAGATGTGATCTATTTGGGAGAAATGTGGCCTTTCTGGAAGAAAATGTCCAATTTGGGGGGAGAAGGCTGGTAGTTTTCGGTGAGAATGTCCTATTTCAGGAGAAATCCTGGTATTTCTTGGAGAAGATGTGATATATTTGGGAGAAATCTGACCTTTCTGGAAGAAAATGTCCAATTTGGGGTGAGAAGGCTGGTAGTTTTGGGTTAGAAGGTCCTATATCAGGAGGAATCCTGGCATTTCTTGGAGAAGATGTGATATATTTGGGAGAAATGTGGCATTTCTGGAAGAAACTGTCCTCTTTTGGGGATAAAAGAGGTATTTCATGGAGAAAAGGTCCTAATTGAAGGGGGAAACCTGGTATTTCTTGGAGGAGTTGTAATATATTTGGGAGAAATGTGGCATTTCTGGAAGAAACTGTCCTCTTTTGTGGATAAAAGAGGTATTTGTGGGTGAAAAGGTCCTATTTGAAGGGGGAAAGCTGGTATTTCTTGGAGAAGATGTGATATATTTGGGAGAAATGTGGCATGTCAGGAAGAAACAGTCCTATTTTGGGGATAAAAGTGGTATTTGTGGGTGAAAAGGTCCTATTTGAAGGGGAAAACCTGGTATTTCTTGGAGAAGATGTGATATATTTGGGAGAAATGTGGCATGTCTGGAAGAAAATGTCCTATTTGGGGGGAGAAGGGTGGTATTTGTGGGAGAAAAGTTCCTATTTCAGGAGGAATCCTGGTATTTCTTGTAGGAGACGTGATATGTTTGGGAGAAATGTGGCATTTCTGGAAGAAACTGTCCTCTTTTGGGGATAAAAGAGGTATTTGTGGGTGAAAATGTCCTATTTGAAGGGGGAAAGCTGGTATTTCTTGGAGAAGATGTGATATATTTGGGAGAAATGTGGCCTTTCTGGTAGAAACTGTCCTCTATTGGGGATAAAAGAGGTATTTGTGGGTGAAAAGGTCCTATTTGAAGGGGGAAACCTGGTATTTCTTGGAGAAGATGTGATATGTTTGGGAGAAATGTGGCATTTCTGGAAGAAACTGTCCAATTTTCGGGGAGAAGTCTGGTATTTGTGGTAGAAAAGGTCCTCTTTCAGGAGGAATCCTGGTATTTCTTGGAGAAGATGTGATATATTTGGGAGAAATGTGGCATGTCTGGAAGAAACTGTCCTATTTTGGGGATAAAAGAGGTATTTGTGGGTGAAAAGGTCCTATTTGAAGGGGGAAAGCTGGTATTTCATGGAGAAGATGTGGTATGTTTGGGAGAAATGTGGCCTTTCTGGAAGAAACTGTCCTCTTTTGGGGATAAAACAGTTATTTGTGGGTGAAAAGGTCCTATTTGAAGGGGGAAAGCTGGTATTTCTTGGAGAAGATGTGATATATTTGGGAGAAATGTGGCCTTTCTGGAAGAAACTGTCCTCTTTTGGGGATAAAAGAGGTATTTGTGGGTGAAAAGGTCTTATTACAAGGGGGAAAGCTGGTATTTCTAGGAGGAGATGAGATATATTTGGGAGAAATGTGGCATGTCTGGAAGAAACTGTCGTATTTTGGGTATAAATAGGTATTTCTGGGTGAAAAGGTCTTATTACAAGGGGGAAACGTGGTATTTCTTGGAGAAGATGTGATATATTTGGGAGAAATGTGGCATTTCTGGAAGAAACTGTCCTCTTTTGGGGATAAAACAGGTTTTTTTGGGGAAAAGGTCCTATTTGAAGGGGAAACGTGGTATTTCTTGGGGAAGATGTGATATATTTGGGAGAAATGTTGCATTTCTGGAAGAAACTGTCCTCTTATGGGGATAGAAGAGGTATTTGTGGGTGAAAAGGTCCTATTTCCAGGGGAAAGCAGGTATTTCTTGGAGAAGATGTGATCTATTTGGGAGAAATGTGGCATTTCTGGAAGAAAATGTCCTATTTGGGGGATAAAAGTGGTATTTGTGGGTCAGAAGGTCCTATTTGAAGGAGGAAAGCTGGTATTTCTTGGAGAAGATGTGATATATTTGGGAGAAATGTGGCATTTCTGGAAGAAACTGTCCTATTTGAGGGATAAAAGAGGTATTTGTGGGTGAAAAGGTCCTATTTGAAGGGGGAAACCTGGTATTTCTTGGAGAAGATGTGATATATTTGGGAGAAATCAGGCATTTCTGGAAGAAACTGTCCTATTTTGGGGATAAAAGAATTTTTTGTGGGTGAAATGGTCCTATTTGAAGGGGGAAAGCTGGTAATTCTATGAGAAGATGTGATATGTTTGGGAGAAATGTGGCATTTCTGGGAGAAACTGTCCTCTTTATGGATAAAACAGGTATTTGTGGGTGAAAAGGTCCTATTTGAAGGGGGAAACGTGGTATTTCTTGGAGAAGATGTGATATATTTGGGAGAAATGTGGCATGTCAGGAAGAAACTGTCCTCTTTTGGGGATAAAACAGGTATTTGTGGGTGAAAAGGTCCTATTTGAAGGGGGAAAGCTGGTATTTCTTGGAGAAGATGTGATATATTTGGGAGAAATCTGGCCTTTCTGGAAGAAAATGTCCAATTTGGGGGGAGAAGGCTGGTAGTTTTGGGTGAGAAGGTCCTATATCAGGAGGAATCCTGGCATTTCTTGGAGAAGATGTGATATATTTGGGAGAAATGAGGCATTTCTGGAAGAAACTGTCCTCTTTTGGGGATAAAAGAGGTATTTCATGGAGAAAAGGTCCTAATTCAAGGGGGAAACCTGGTATTTCTTGGAGGAGTTGTGATCTATTTGGGAGAAATCTGGCATTTCTGGAAGAAACTGTCCACTTTTGGGGATAAAAGAGGTATTTGTGGGTGAAAAGGTCCTATTTGAAGGGGGAAAGCTGGTATTTCTTGGAGAAGATGTGATCTATTTGGGAGAAATGTGGCCTTTCTGGAAGAAACTGTCCTCTTTTGGGGATAAAAGTGGTATTTGTGGGTGAGAAGGTCCTATTTGAAGGAGGAAAGCTGGTATTTCTTGGAGAAGATGTGATATATTTGGGACAAATCAGGCATTTCTGGCAGAAACTGTCCTATTTTGGGGATAAAAGAGGTTTTTTTGGGGAAAAGGTCCTATTTGAAGGGGGAAACGTGGTATTTCTTGGAGAAGATGTTATATATTTGGGAGAAATGTGGCCTTTCTGGAAGAAACTGTCCTCTTATGGGGATAGAACAGGTATTTGTGGGTGAAAAGGTCCTATTTCCAGGGGAAAACCTGGAATTTCTTGGAGAAGATGTGATATATTTGGGAGAAATGTGGCATGTCTGGAAGAAAATGTCCTATTTGGGGGGAGAAGGGTGGTATTTGTGGGAGAAAAGTTGCTATTTCAGGAGGAATCCTGGTATTTCTTGGAGGAGACGTGATATGTTTGGGAGAAATGTGGCCTTTCTGGAAGAAACTGTCCTCTTTTGGGGATAAAAGAGGTATTTGTGGGTGAAAAGGTCCTATTTGAAGGGGGAAACGTGGTATTTCTTGGAGAAGATGTGATATATTTGGGAGAAATGTGGCATTTCTGGAAGAAACTGTCCTCTTTTGGGGATAAAACAGGTATTCGTGGGTGAAAAGGTCCTATTTGAAGTTGGAAACCTGGTATTTCTTGGAGAAGATGTGATATATCTGGGAGAAATGTGGCCTTTCTGGTAGAAGCTGTCGTATTTTGGGGATAAAAGAGGTATTTGTGGGAGAAAAGGTCCTATTTGAAGGGGGAAACCTGGTATTTCTTGGAGAAGATGTGATATGTTTGGGAGAAATGTGGCATTTCTTTAAGAAACTGTCCAATTTGGGGGGAGAAGTCTGGTATTTGTGGTAGAAAAGGTCCTCTTTCGGGAGGAATCCTGGTATTTCTTGGAGAAGATGTGGTATATTTGGGAGAAATGTGGCATGTCTGGAAGAAACTGTCCTCTTTTGGGGATAAAGGAGGTATTTGTTGGTGTAAGTGTCCTATTTGAAGGGGGAAACCTGGTATTTCATGGAGAAGATGTGATATATTTGGGACAAATGTGGCATTTCTGGAAGAAACTGTCCTATTTTGGGGATAAAAGTGGTATTTGTGGGTCAGAAGTTCCTATTTGAAGGAGGAAAGCTGGTATTTCTTGGAGAAGATGTGATATATTTGGGAGAAATGTGGCATTTCTGGAAGAAACTGTCCTCTTTTGGGGATAAAAGAGGTATTTGTGGGTGATAAGGTCCTATTTCCAGGGGGAAACCTGGTATTTCTTGGAGAAGATGTGATATATTTGGGAGAAATGTGGCATTTCTGGAAGAAAATGTCCTATTTGGGGGATAAAAGAGGTATTTGTGGGTGAAAAGGTCCTATTTCAAGGGGGAACCTGGTATTTCTTGGAGAAGATGTGATATATTTGGGGGAAATGTGGCCTTTCTGGAAGAAACTGTCCTCTTTTGGGGATAAAAGAGGTATTTGTGGGTGAAAAGGTCCTATTTGAAGGGGGAAACCTGGTATTTCTAGGAGGAGATGAGATATATTTGGGAGAAATGTGGCATGTCTGGAAGAAACTGTCCTCTTTTGGGGATCAAAGAGGTATTTGTGGTTGAAAAGGTCCTATTTGAAGGGGGAAACGTGGTATTTCTTGGAGAAGATGTGATACATTTGGGAGAAATGAGGCCATTCTGGCAGAAACTATCCTCTTTTGGGGATAAATGAGGTTTATGTGGGTGAAAAGGTCCTATTTGAAGGGGGAAACGTGGTATTTCTTGGAGAAGATGTGATACATTTGGGAGAAATCAGGCCTTTCTGGCAGAAACTGTTCTATTTTGGGGATAAAAGAGGTATTTGTGGGAGAAAAGTTCCTATTTCAAGGGGGAAAGCTGGTATTTCTGTGGCCTTTCTGGAAGAAACTGTCCTCTCTTGGGTATAAAACAGATATTTGAGGGTGAAAAGGTCCTATTTCAAGGGGGAAAGCTGGTATTTCTTGGAGAAGATGTGATATATTTGGGAGAAATGTGGCATTTCTGGGAGAAACTGTCCTCTTTTGGGGATAAAAGAGGCATTTTTGGGTGAAAAGGTCGTATTTCCAGGGAAAAACCTGGTATTTCTTGGAGAAGATGTGATATATTTGGGAGAAATGTGGCATGTCTGGAAGAAAATGTCCTATTTGGGGCGAGAAGGCTGGTATTTGTGGGTGAAATGGTCCTATTTGAAGGGGGAAAGCTGGTATTTCTTGGAGAAGATGTGATATATTTGGGAGAAATGTGGCCTTTCTGGAAGAAACTGTCCTCTTTTGGGGATAAAAGAGGTATTTGTGGGTGAAAAGGTCCTATTTGAAGGGGGAACCTGGTATTTCTTGGAGAAGCTGTGATATATTTGGGAGAAATGTGGCATTTATGGAAGAAACTGGCCTATTTTGGGGATAAAACAGGTATTTGTGGGTGAAAAGGTCCTATTTGAAGGGGGAAACCTGGTATTTCTTGGAGAAGATGTGATCTATTTGGGAGAAATGTGGCATTTCTGGCAGAAACTGTCCTCTTTTGGGGATAAAAGAGGTATTTGTGGGTGAAAAGGTCCTATTTGAAGGGGGAAACCTGGTATTTCTTGGAGAAGATGTGATATGTTTGGGAGAAATGTGGCCTTTCTGGAAGAAATTGCCCTCTTTTGGGGATAAAAGAGGTATTTGTGGGTGAAAAGGTCCTATTTGAAGGGGGAATGCAGGTATTTCTTGGAGAAGATGTGATATATTTGGGAGAAATGTGGCATGTCTGGAAGAAAATGTCCTATTTGGGGAGAGAAGGCTGGTATTTGTGGGTGAAATGGTCCTATTTGAAGGGGGAAAGCTGGTATTTCTTGGAGAAGATGTGATATATTTGGGAGAAATGTGGCCTTTCTGGAAGAAACTGTCCTCTTTTGGGGATAGAAGAGGTATTTGTGGGTGAAAAGGTCCTATTTGAGGTGGGAACCTGGTATTTCTTGGAGAAGCTGTGATATATTTGGGAGAAACCTGGCATTTATGGAAGAAACTGGCCTATTTTGGGGATAAAACTGGTATTTGTGGGTGAAAAGGTCCTATTTGAAGGGGGAACCCTGGTATTTCTTGGAGAAGATGTGATCTATTTGGGAGAAATGTGGTATTTCTGGCAGAAACTGTCCTCTTTTGGGGATAAAAGAGGTATTTGTGGGTGAAAAGGTCCTATTTGAAGGGGGAAACGTGGTATTTCTTGGAGAAGATGTGATATGTTTGGGAGAAATGTGGCCTTTCTGGAAGAAACTGTCCTCTTTTGGGGATAAAAGAGGTATTTGTGGGTGAAAAGGTCCTATTTGAAGGGGGAAAGCAGGTATTTCTTGGAGAAGATGTGATATATTTGGGAGAAATCTGGCATTTCTGGAAGAAACTGTTCTATTTTGGGGATAAAAGAGGTATTTGTGGGTGAAAAGGTCCTATTTGAAGGGGGAAAGCTGGTATTTCTTGGAGAAGATGTGATGTATTTGGGAGAAATGTGGCATTTCTGGAAGAAACTGTCCTCTTTTGGGGATAAAACAGGTATTTGTGGGAGATAAGGTCCTATGTCAAGGGGTAAAGCTGGATGTTCTTGCAGGAGATGTGATATATGTGGGAGAAATGCGGCATTTCTGGCAGAAACTGTCGTATTTTGCGGATCAAAGAGGTATTTGTGGGTGAAAAGGTCCTAGTTGAAGGGGGAAAGCTGGTATTTCTTGGAGAAGATGTGATATATTTGGGATAAATGTGGCATGTCTGGAAGAAACTGTCCTATTTTGGGGTTAAAAGAGGTATTTGTGGGTGAGAAGGTCCTATTTCTAGGGGGAAACCTGGTATTTCTTGGAGAAGATGTGATATGTTTGGGAGAAATGTGGCATTTCTGGAAGAAACTTTCCTCTTTTGCGGGGAAAAGGCTGGTTTTTGTGGGAGTAAAGGTTCTGTTTCAGGAGAAATCCTGGTATTTCTTGGAGGAGATGTGATATGTTTATGAGAAATGTGGCATTTCTGGAAGAAACTGTCCTCTTTTGGGGATAAAAGAGGTATTTTTGGGAGAAAAGGTCCTATTTGAAGGGGGAACCCTAGTATTTCTTGGAGAAGCTGTGATATATTTGGGAGAAATGTGGCCTTTCTGGAAGAAACAGTCCTATTTGAGTGATAAAAGAGGTATTTGTGGGTGAAAAGGTCCTATTTGAAGGGGGAAAGCTGGTAGTTTTACCTCTTTTATCCCCAAAATAGAACAATTTCTTCCAGAAATGCTACATTTCTCACAAATATATCACTTCTTCTCCAAGAAATACCAGCTTTCCCCCTTCAAATAGGACCTTTTCAACCACAAATACCTCTTTTATCCCCAAAAGAGGACAGTTTCTGCCATACATGCCATATTTCTCCCAAATATACCACAACTTCTCCATGAAATACCAGCTTTCCCCCTTCAAATAGGACCTTTTTACCCAAAAATACCTGTTTCATCCCCAAAAGAGGACAGTTTCTTCCAGAAATGCCACATTTATCCCAAATATACCACATCTTCTCCAAGAAATACCAGCTTTCCCCCTTGAAATGTGACCTTTTCACCAACAAATTCCACTTTTATCCCTCAAATTGGACATATTCTTCCAGAAATGCCTGATTTCTCCCAAATATATCACATCTTCTCCAAGAAATACCAGGATTCTTCCTGATATATGACCTTTTCTCCCACAAATACCGCTATTCTCACACCAGTTAGGACATTTTCTTCCAGAAAGGCCAGATTTCTCCCAAATATATCACATCTTCTCCAAGAAATACCACGTTTCCCCCTTGAAATAGGACATTTTCACCCACAAATACCTCTTTTATCCCCAAAAGAGGACAGTTTCTTCCGGACATGCCACATTTCTCCCAAATAGATCACATCTTCTCCAAGAAATACCAGGATTCCTCCTGAAATAGGACCTTTTCTACCACAAATACCTGTTTTATCCCCCCAAACTGAACATTTTCTTCCAGACATGCCAGATTTCTCCCAAATATATCACATCTTGTCCAAGAAATACCAGCTTTCCCCCTTGAAATATGAACTTTTCTCCCACAAATACCTCTTTTATCCCCAAAAGAGGACAGTTTCTGCCAGAAAGGCCAGATTTCTCCCAAATGTATCACATCTTCTCCAAGAAATACCACGTTTCCGCCTTCAAATAGGACCTTTTCACCCACATATACCTCATTTATCCTCAAAATAGGACAGTTTCTACCAGAATGGCCAGATTTCTCCCAAATAGATCACATCTTCTCCAAGAAATACCACGTTTCCCCCTTCAAATAGGACCATTTCACCCACAAATACCTCTTTTATCTCCAAAATAGAACATTTTCTGCCAGAAATGCCAGATTTCTCCCAAATATATCACATCTTCTCCAAGAAATACCAGGGTTCCCCCTTCAAATAGGAAATTTTCACCCACAAATACCTGTTTTATCCCCAAAAGAGGACAGTTTCTTCCAGAAATGCCAGATTTCTCCCAAATAGATCACATCTTCTCCAAGAAATACCAGGATTCTTCCTGAAATATGACCTTTTCTCCCACAAATACCGCTATTCTCACACCAGTTAGGACATATTCTTCCAGAAAGGCCAGATTTCTCCCAAATATATCACATCTTCTCCAAGAAATACCACGTTTCCCCCTTCAAATAGGACATTTTCACCCACAAATACCTCTTTTATCCCCAAAACAGGACAGTTTCTTCCAGACATGCCACATTTCTCCCAAATATATCACATCTTCTCCAAGAAATACCAGGATTCCTCCTGAAATAGGACTTTTTCTACCACAAATAACTGTTTTATCCCCCGAAACTGAACATTTTCTTCCAGACATGCCAGATTTCTCCCAAATATATCACATCTTCTCCAAGAAATACCAGCTTTCCCCCTTGAAATATGAACTTTTCTCCCACAAATACCTCTTTTAACCCCAAAAGAGGACAGTTTCTTCCAGACATGCCACATTTATCCCAAATAGATCACATCTTCTCCAAGAAATACCAGGTTTCCCCCTTGAATTAGGACCTTTTCACCCACAAATACCTCTTTATCCCTCAAATAGGACAGTTTCTTCCAGAAATGCCACATTTCTCCCAAATATATCACATCTTCTCCAAGAAATACCTGCTTTCCCCCTTCAAATAGGACCTTTTCACCCACAAATACCAGCCTTCTCCCCCCAAATAGGACAGTTTCTTCCAGAAATGCCATATTTCTCCCAAATATATCACATCTTCTCCAAGAAATACCAGGTTTCCCCCTTCAAATAGGACCTTTTCACCCACAAATACCTCTTTTATCCCCACAATAGGACAGTTTCTTCCAGACATGCCACATTTCTCACAAATATATCACATCTTCTCCAAGAAATAACAGGTTTCCCCCTTCAAATAGGACCTTTTCACCCACAAATACCTCTTTTATCCCCAAAAGAGGACAGTTTCTTCCAGAAATGCCACATTTCTCCCAAATAGATCACATCTTCTCCAAGAAATACCAGGTTTCCCCCTTCAAATAGGACCTTTTCACCCACAAATACCTCTTTTATCCCCAAAAGAGGACAGTTTCTTCCGGACATGCCACATTCTCCCAAATAGATCACATCTTCTCCAAGAAATACCAGGTTTCCCCCTTCAAATAGGACCTTTTCACCCACATATACCTCATTTATCCCCAAAATAGGACAGTTTCTACCAGAATGGCCAGATTTCTCCCAAATACATCACATCTTCTCCAAGAAATACCACGTTTCCCCCTTCAAATAGGACCTTTTCACCCACAAATACCTCTTTTATCCCCAAAAGAGGACAGTTTCTTCCAGAAATGCCACATTTCTCCCAAATAGATCACATCTCCTCCATGAAATAACAGGTTTGCCCTTGGAATTAGGGCCTTTTCACCCACAAATTCCTGTTTTATCCCCAAAAGAGGACAGTTTCTTCCAGAAATGACACATTTCTCCCAAATACATCACATCTTCTCCAAGAAATACCACGTTTCTCCCTTCAAATAGGACCTTTTCACCCACAAATACCTGTTTTATCCCCATAAGAGGACAGTTTCTTCCAGAAATGCCACATTTCTCCCAAACATATCACATCTTCTCCAAGAAATACCAGGTTTCCCCCTTGAAATAGGACCTTTTGACCCACAAATACCTGTTTTATCCCCAAAAGAGGACAGTTTCTTCCAGAAAGGCCACATTTCTCCCAAATATATCACATCTTCCCCAAGAAATACCAGGTTTCCCCCTGGAAATAGGACCTTTTCACCCACAAATACCTGTTTTATGCCCAAAATAGGACAGTTTCTTCCAGCAAGGTCACATTTCTCCCAAATATATCACAACTCCTCCAAGAAATACCACGTTTCCCCCTTCAAATAGGACCTTTTCACCCACAAAAAATTCTTTTATCCCCAAAAGAGGACAGTTTCTGCCAGAAATGCCAGATTTCTCCCAAATATATCACATCTTCTCCAAGAAATACCACGTTTCCCCCTTCAATTTGGACCTTTACTCCTACAAATACCTCTTTTATCCCCAAAAGAGGACAGTTTCTGCCATACATGCCATATTTCTCCCAAATATACCACATCTTCACCATGAAATACCAGCTTTCCCCCTTCAAATAGGACCTTTTCACCCACAAATACCTGTTTCATCCCCAAAAGAGGACAGTTTCTTCCAGAAATGCCACATTTATCCCAAATAAACCACATCTTCGCCAAGAAATACCAGGTTTCCCCCTTCAAATAGGACCTTTTCTCCCACAAATACCTGTATTATCCCTCAAATAGGACATTTTCTTCCAGAAATGCCACATTTCTCCCAAATATATCACATCTTCTCCAAGAAATACCAGGTTTCCCCCATCAAATAGGACCATTTCACCCACAAATACCTCTTTTATCCCCAAAATAGGACACTTTCTTCCAGAAATGCCACATTTCTCCCAAGTATATCACATCTTCTCCAAGAAATACCAGAATTCCTCCTGAAATAGGACCTTTTCACCCACAAATACCTCTTTTATCCCCAAAACAGGACAGTTTCTTCCAGACATGCCACATTTCTCCCAAATAGATCACATCTTCTCCAAGAAATACCAGGTTTCCCCCTTCAAATAGGACCTTTTCACCCACAAATACCTCTTTTATCCCCAAAAGAGGACAGTTTCTTCCAGACATGCCACATTTCTCCCAAATAGATCACATCTTCTCCAAGAAATACCAGGTTTCCCCCTTCAAATACGACCTTTTCACCCACAAATACCACTTTTATCCCCAAAAGAGGACAGTTTCTGCCAGAAATGCCACATTTCTCCCAAACATATCACATCTTCTCAAGAAATATCAGGTTTCCCCCTTCAAATAGGACCTTTTCACCCACAAAAAATTCTTTTATCCCCACAATAGGACAGTTTCTTCCAGAAATGCCACATTTCTCCCAAATAGATCACATCTTCTCCAAGAAATACCAGCTTTCCCCCTTCAAATAGGACCTTTTCACCCACAAATACCTCTTTTATCCCCAAAAGAGGACAGTTTCTTCCAGAAATGCCACATTTCTCCCAAATACATCACATCTTCTCCAAGAAATACCAGGTTTCCCCCTTCAAATAGGACCTTTTCACCCACAAATACCTGTTTTATCCCCACAATAGGACAGTTTCTTCCAGACATGCCACATTTCTCCCAAATATATCACATCTCCTCCAAGAAATACCAGCTTTCCCCCTTCAAATAGGACCTTTTCACCCACAAATACCTGTTTAATCCCCAAAAGAGGACAGTTTCTCCCAGAAATGCCACATATCTCCCAAACATATCACATCTTCTCCAAGAAATACCAGGTTTCCCCCTGGAAATAGGACCTTTTCACCCACAAATACCTCTTTTATCCCCAAAAGAGGACAGTTTCTTCCAGAAATGCCACATTTCTCCCAAATATATCACATCTTCTCCAAGAAATACCAGCTTTCCCCCTGGAAATAGGACCTTCTCACCCACAAATACCTGTTTTATCCCCAAAAGAGGACAGTTTCTTCCAGAAAGGTCACATTTCTCCCAAATATATCACATCTTCTCCAAGAAATACCACGTTTCCCCCTTCAAATAGGACCTTTTCACCCACAAAAAATTCTTTTATCCCCACAATAGAACAGTTTCTTCCAGACATGCCACATTTCTCACAAATATATCACATCTTCTCCAAGAAATACCAGCTTTCCCCCTTCAAATAGGACCTTTACTCCTACAAATACCTCTTTTATCCCCAAAAGAGGACAGTTTCTGCCATACATGCCATATTTCTCCCAAATAGATCACATCTTCTCCAAGAAATACCACGTTTCCCCCTTGAAATAGGACATTTTCACCCACAAATACCTGTTTCATCCCCAAAAGAGGACAGTTTCTTCCAGAAATGCCACATTTATCCCAAATATACCACATCTTCGCCAAGAAATACCAGGTTTCCCCCTTCAAATAGGACCTTTTCTCCCACAAATACCTGTATTATCCCTCAAATAGGACATTTTCTTCCAGAAATGCCACATTTCTCCCAAATAGATCACATCTTCTCCAAGAAATACCAGGTTTCCCCCTTCAAATAGGACCTTATCACCCACAAATACCACTTTTATCCCCAAAATAGGACAGTTTCTGCCAGAAAGGCCACATTTCTCCCAAACATATCACATCTTCTCCAAGAAATACCAGGTTTCCCCCTTCAAATAGGACCTTTTCACCCACAAAAAATTCTTTTATCCCCAAAAGAGGACAGTTTCTTCCAGAAATGCCACATTTCTCCCAAATATATCACATCTTCTCCAAGAAATACCAGGTTTCCCCCTTGAATTAGGACCTTTTCACCCACAAATACCTCTTTATCCCTCAAATAGGACAGTTTCTTCCAGAAATGCCACATTTCTCCCAAATATATCACATCTTCTCCAAGAAATACCTGCTTTCCCCCTTCAAATAGGACCTTTTCACCCACAAATACCAGCCTTCTCCCCCCAAATAGGACAGTTTCTTCCAGAAATGCCATATTTCTCCCAAATATATCACATCTTCTCCAAGAAATACCAGGTTTCCCCCTTCAAATAGGACCTTTTCACCCACAAATACCTCTTTTATCCCCACAATAGGACAGTTTCTTCCAGACATGCCACATTTCTCACAAATATATCACATCTTCTCCAAGAAATAACAGGTTTCCCCCTTCAAATAGGACCTTTTCACCCACAAATACCTCTTTTATCCCCAAAAGAGGACAGTTTCTTCCAGAAATGCCACATTTCTCCCAAATAGATCACATCTTCTCCAAGAAATAACAGGTTTCCCCCTTCAAATAGGACCTTTTCACCCACAAATACCTCTTTTATCCCCAAAAGAGGACAGTTTCTTCCGGACATGCCACATTCTCCCAAATAGATCACATCTTCTCCAAGAAATACCAGGATTCCTCCTGAAATAGGACCTTTTCTACCACAAATACCTGTTTTATCCCCCCAAACTGAACATTTTCTTCCAGACATGCCTGATTTCTCCCAAATATATCACATCTTCTCCAAGAAATACCAGGTTTCCCCCTTGAAATATGAACTTTTCTCCCACAAATACCTCTTTTATCCCCAAAAGAGGACAGTTTCTGCCAGAAAGGCCAGATTTCTCCCAAATGTATCACATCTTCTCCAAGAAATACCACGTTTCCGCCTTCAAATAGGACCTTTTCACCCACATATACCTCATTTATCCCCAAAATAGGACAGTTTCTACCAGAATGGCCAGATTTCTCCCAAATACATCACATCTTCTCCAAGAAATACCAGCTTTCCCCCTTCAAATAGGACCATTTCACCCACAAATACCTCTTTTATCTCCAAAATAGAACATTTTCTGCCAGAAATGCCAGATTTCTCCCAAATATATCACATCTTCTCCAAGAAATACCAGGGTTCCCCCTTCAAATAGGAAATTTTCACCCACAAATACCTGTTTTATCCCCAAAAGAGGACAGTTTCTTCCAGAAATGCCAGATTTCTCCCAAATAGATCACATCTTCTCCAAGAAATACCAGGATTCTTCCTGAAATATGACCTTTTCTCCCACAAATACCGCTATTCTCACACCAGTTAGGACATATTCTTCCAGAAAGGCCAGATTTCTCCCAAATATATCACATCTTCTCCAAGAAATACCACGTTTCCCCCTTCAAATAGGACATTTTCACCCACAAATACCTCTTTTATCCCCAAAACAGGACAGTTTCTTCCGGACATGCCACATTTCTCCCAAATATATCACATCTTCTCCAAGAAATACCAGCTTTCCCCCTTGAAATATGAACTTTTCTCCCACAAATACCTCTTTTATCCCCAAAAGAGGACAGTTTCTTCCAGACATGCCACATTTATCCCAAATAGATCACATCTTCTCCAAGAAATACCAGGTTTCCCCCTTCAAATAGGACCTTTTCACCCACATATACCTCATTTATCCCCAAAATAGGACAGTTTCTGCCAGAATGGCCAGATTTCTCCCAAATAGATCACATCTTCTCCAAGAAATGCCACGTTTCCCCCTTCAAATAGGACCTTTTCACCCACAAATACCTCTTTTATCCCCAAAAGAGGACAGTTTCTTCCAGAAATGCCACATTTCTCCCAAATATATCACATCTCCTCCATGAAATAACAGGTTTGCCCTTGGAATTAGGGCCTTTTCACCCACAAATACCTGTTTTATCCCCAAAAGAGGACAGTTTCTTCCAGAAAGGCCACATTTCTCCCAAATACATCACATCTTCTCCAAGAAATACCACGTTTCCCCCTTCAAATAGGACCTTTTCACCCACAAATACCTGTTTTATCCCCAAAAGAGGACAGTTTCTTCCAGAAATGCCACATTTCTCCCAAACATATCACATCTTCTCCAAGAAATACCAGGTTTCCCCCTTCAAATAGGACCTTTTGACCCACAAATACCTCTTTTATCCCCAAAAGAGGACAGTTTCTTCCAGAAATGCCACATTTCTCCCAAATATATCACATCTTCTCCAAGAAATACCAGGATACCCCCTTCAAATAGGACCTTTTCAAACACAAATACCTGTTTTATCCCCAAAAGAGGACAGTTTCTTCCAGAAATGCCACATTTCTCCCAAATATATCACATCTTCTCCAAGAAATACCACGTTTCCCCCTTCAAATAGGACCTTTTCACCCACAAAAAATTCTTTTATCCCCAAAAGAGGACAGTTTCTTCCAGAAATGCCACATTTCTCCCAAATATATCACATCTTCTCCAAGAAATACCAGCTTTCCCCCTTCAAATAGGTCCTTTACTCCTACAAATACCTCTTTTATCCCCAAAACAGGACAGTTTCTGCCATACATGCCATATTTCTCCCAAATATACCACATCTTCACCATGAAATACCAGCTTTCCCCCTTCAAATAGGACCTTTTCACCCACAAATACCTGTTTCATCCCCAAAAGAGGACAGTTTCTTCCAGAAATGCCACATTTATCCCAAATATACCACATCTTCGCCAAGAAATACCAGGTTTCCCCCTTCAAATAGGACCTTTTCAACCACAAATACCTGTATTATCCCTCAAATAGGACATTTTCTTCCAGAAATGCCACATTTCTCCCAAATAGATCACATCTTCTCCAAGAAATACCAGCTTTCCCCCTTCAAATAGGACCTTTTCACCCACAAATACCTCTTTTATCCCCAAAATAGGACACTTTCTTCCAGAAATGCCACATTTCTCCCAAGTATATCACATCTTCTCCAAGAAATACCAGAATTCCTCCTGAAATAGGACCTTTTCACCCACAAATACCTGTTTTATCCCCAAAAGAGTACAGTTTCTTCCAGAAAGGCCACATTTCTCCCAAATAGATCACATCTTCTCCAAGAAATACCAGGTTTCCCCCTTCAAATAGGACCTTTTCACCCACAAATACCTCTTTTATCCCCAAAAGAGGACAGTTTCTTCCTGACATGCCACATTTCTCCCAAATAGATCACATCTTCTCCAAGAAATACCAGGTTTCCCCCTTCAAATAGGACCTTATCACCCACAAATACCACTTTTATCCCCAAAATAGGACAGTTTCTGCCAGAAATGCCACATTTCTCCCAAACATATCACATCTTCTCAAGAAATATCAGGTTTCCCCCTTCAAATAGGACCTTTTCACCCACAAAAAATTCTTTTATCCCCACAATAGGACAGTTTCTTCCAGAAATGCCACATTTCTCCCAAATATATCACATCTTCTCCAAGAAATACCTGCTTTCCCCCTACAAATAGGACCTTTTCACCCACAAATACCTCTTTTATCCCCAAAAGAGGACAGTTTCTTCCAGACATGCCACATTTCTCCCAAATATATCACATCTCCTCCAAGAAATACCAGCTTTCCCCCTTCAAATAGGACATTTTCACCCACAAATACCTCTTTTATCCCCAAAACAGGACAGTTTCTTCCAGACATGCCACATTTCTCCCAAATATATCACATCTCCTCCAAGAAATACCAGCTTTCCCCCTTCAAATAGGACCTTTTCACCCACAAATACCTCTTTTATCCCCAAAAGAGGACAGTTTCTTCCAGAAATGCCACATTTCTCCCAAATATATCACATCTTCTCCAAGAAATACCAGCTTTCCCCCTGGAAATAGGACCTTCTCACCCACAAATACCTGTTTTATCCCCAAAATAGGACAGTTTCTTCCAGAAAGGTCACATTTCTCCCAAATATATCACATCTTCTCCAAGAAATACCACGTTTCCCCCTTCAAATAGGACCTTTTCACCCACAAAAAATTCTTTTATCCCCACAATAGAACACTTTCTTCCAGACATGCCACATTTCTCACAAATATATCACATCTTCTCCAAGAAATACCAGCTTTCCCCCTTCAAATAGGTCCTTTACTCCTACAAATACCTCTTTTATCCCCAAAAGAGGACAGTTTCTGCCATACATGCCATATTTCTCCCAAATAGATCACATCTTCTCCAAGAAATACCACGTTTCCCCCTTCAAATAGGACATTTTCACCCACAAATACCTGTTTCATCCCCAAAAGAGGACAGTTTCTTCCAGAAATGCCACATTTATCCCAAATATACCACATCTTCGCCAAGAAATACCAGGTTTCCCCCTTCAAAAAGGACCTTTTCTCCCACAAATACCTGTATTATCCCTCAAATAGGACATTTTCTTCCAGAAATGCCACATTTCTCCCAAATAGATCACATCTTCTCCAAGAAATACCAGCTTTCCCCCTTCAAATAGGACCTTATCACCCACAAATACCACTTTTATCCCCAAAATAGGACAGTTTCTGCCAGAAAGGCCACATTTCTCCCAAACATATCACATCTTCTCCAAGAAATACCAGGTTTCCCCCTTCAAATAGGACCTTTTCACCCACAAAAAATTCTTTTATCCCCAAAAGAGGACAGTTTCTTCCAGAAATGCCACATTTCTCCCAAATATATCACATCTTCTCCAAGAAATACCAGGTTTCCCCCTTGAATTAGGACCTTTTCACCCACAAATACCTCTTTATCCCTCAAATAGGACAGTTTCTTCCAGAAATGCCACATTTCTCCCAAATATATCACATCTTCTCCAAGAAATACCAGGTTTCCCCCTTCAAATAGGACCTTTTCACCCACAAATACCAGCCTTCTCCCCCCAAATAGGACAGTTTCTTCCAGAAATGCCATATTTCTCCCAAATAGATCACATCTTCTCCAAGAAATACCAGCTTTCCCCCTTCAAATAGGACCTTTTCACCCAGAAATACCTCTTTTATCCCCAAAATAGGGCAGTTTCTTCCAGAAATGCCACATTTCTCCCAAATAGATCACATCTTCTCCAAGAAATACCACGTTTCCCCCTTCAAATAGGACCTTTTCACCCACTAATACCAGGCTTCTCCCCCCAAATAGGACATTTTCTTCCAGAAATGCCACATTTCTCCCAAATAGATCACATCTTCTCCAAGAAATACCAGGTTTCCCCCTTCAAATAGGACCTTTTCACCCACAAATACCTCTTTTATCCCCAAAAGAGGACAGTTTCTTCCAGAAATGCCACATTTCTCCCAAATAGATCACATCTTCTCCAAGAAATACCAGGTTTCCCCCTGGAAATAGGACCTTCTCACCCACAAATACCTGTTTTATCCCCAAAACAGGACAGTTTCTTCCAGAAAGGTCACATTTCTCCCAAATATATCACATCTTCTCCAAGAAATACCACGTTTCCCCCTTCAAATAGGACCTTTTCACCCACAAAAAATTCTTTTATCCCCACAATAGGACTGTTTCTTCCAGACATGCCACATTTCTCCCAAATATATCACATCTTCTCCAAGAAATACCAGCTTTCCCCCTTCAAATAGGGCCTTTACTCCTGCAAATACCTCTTTTATCCCCAAAAGAGGACAGTTTCTGCCGTACATGCCATATTTCTCCCAAATATATCACATCTTCTCCATGAAATACCAGCTTTCCCCCTTCAAATAGGACCTTTTCACCCACAAATACCTGTTTCATCCCCAAAAGAGGACAGTTTCTTCCAGAAATGCCACATTTCTCCCAAATATACCACATCTTCTCCAAGAAATACCAGGTTTCCCCCTTCAAATAGGACCTTTTCACCCACAAATACCTGTATTATCCCTCAAATAGGACATTTTCTTCCAGAAATGCCACATTTCTCCCAAATATATCACATCTTCTCCAAGAAATACCAGGTTTCCCCCTTCAAATAGGACCTTTTCTCCCACAAATACCTGTTTTATCCCCAAAACAGGACACTTTCTTCCAGAAATGCCACATTTCTCCCAAATATATCACATCTTCTCCAAGAAATACCAGGTTTCCCCCTTCAAATAGGACCTTTTCCCCCAAAAAAACTCTTTCATCCCCAAAAGAGGACAGTTTCTTCCAGAAATTTCTCCCAAATAGATCACATCTTCTTCAAGAAATACCAGGGTTCCCCCTTCAAATAGGACCTTTTGACCCACAAATACCTGTTTTATCCCCAAAATAGGACAGTTTCTTCCAGAAATGCCACATTTCTCCCAAATATATCACATCTTCTCCAAGAAATACCTGCATTCCCCCTTCAAAAAAGACCTTTTCACCCACAAATACCAGCCTTCTCCCCCCAAATAGGACACTTTCTTCCAGAAATGCCATATTTCTCCCAAATAGATCACATCTTCTCCAAGAAATACAAGGTTTCCCCCTTCAAATAGGACCTTTTCACCCACAAATACCTCTTTTATCCCCAAAATAGGACAGTTTCTCCCAGTAATGCCTGATTTCTCCCAAATATATCACATCTTCTCCAAGAAATACCAGCTTTCCCCCTTCAAATGGGACCTTTTCACCCACAAATTCCTCTTTTATCCCCAAAAGAGGACAGTTTCTTCCAGAAATGCCACATTTCTCCCAAACATATCACATCTTCTCCAAGAAATACCAGGGTTCCCCCTTCAAATAAGACCTTTTCACCCACAAATACCTCTTTTATCCCCAAAAGAGGACAGTTTCTTCCAGAAAGGCCACATTTCTCCCAAATAGATCACATCTTCTCCAAGAAATAACAGCTTTCCCCCTTCAAATAGGACCTTTTCACCCACAAATACCTCTTTTATCCCCAAAAGAGGACAGTTTCTTCCAGAAAGGCCACATTTCTCCCAAATATATCACATCTTCTCCAAGAAATACCTATGTTCCTCCTTCAAATAGGACCTTTTCACCCACAAATACCTCTTTTATCCCCAAAATAGGACAGTTTCTTCCAGACATGCCACATTTCTCCCAAATAGATCACATCTCCTCCAAGAAATACCAGGTTTCCCCCTTCAAATAGGACCTTTTCACCCACAAATACCTCTTTTATCCCCAAAATAGGACAGTTTCTTCCAGAAATGCCAGATTTCTCCCAAATAGATACATCTTCTCCAAGAAATACCACGTTTCCCCCTACAAATAGGACCTTTTCAACCACAAATACCTCTTTTATCCCCAAAATAGGACAGTTTCTGCCAGAAATGCCACATTTCTCCCAAATATATCACAGCTTCTCCAAGAAATACCAGGTTTCCTCCTGAAATAGGACCTTTTCACCCACAGATTCCTGTTTTTTCCCTTTGTTCCGAGCGACTTTTCGTTTTGGAGTGTTTATCCGGTGCTACACTTCAGCATTCTGTGACGAATAAAATAGAAGTGAAAAGCCCCACTAATAAGGCAGCTAGAAGGTCCAGGATCCACACACATTGTGCTTTCAGGGAGGACGTTCCAGAAAGTCGAGAGTTGTGGCTTCTTTCCTGCGGAGAAAAAACCCCCTGTTTTCAGGCAATGCAGGACGCTGAATTCTCTCCTTCTCGGCATTTCAATACCGCTCCTTCGCTCTCGTGGCTCGAATGCGGCACTCGCGCTGAACCGCTCCGGAGAGTCTGCAGTTGCTGTCCGGTCCATCGCGGTTCTGCCCGAGTGCCGCTTGCAGCCTTCAGCAGCGCTCTCGTTTCTCTTGGATGAGGGAAAGAGCGACTTCAGCCGGATGCTTTGCTCCGACGAGTGAGCGGCTTCTTCTGCGCACATCGCAATGGAGCGCTTTTGACTTCTCCATGTGTCCATGCAGAATGCACTACGCTTCTCTCTCATTCTTATCCCTTCCTTCCGAGCGACATTTCGTTTTGGAGTGTTTATCCGATGCTACACTTCAGCATTCCGTGACGAATAGAGTAGAAGTGGAAACCACACTAAAAAGGCTGCTAGCAGTTCGAGGAGCGACACACATTGTGCTTTCGGGGAGGACGTTCCAGAAAGTGGAGAGTTGTGGCTTCTTTCCGGCGGAGAAAAAAGCCCCTGTTTTCAGGCAATGAAGTAGGCTGAATTAGCTCGTTCTCGGCATAGGAATGCCGCACCTCCTCTCTCGTGGCTCGAAAGCGGCATTTGCGCTGAACCACACCGGACAATCTGCAGTTGCAGACTACTGAATAGCCTGGAAACAGGGGGTTTTTTCTCCGCAGGAAAGAAGCCATAACTCTCGACTTTCTGGAACGTCCTCCCTGAAAGCACTACGTGTGTCGCTCCTCGAACTTCTAGCTGCCTTATTAGTGGGGCTTTCCTCTTCTATTTTATTCGTCACAGAATGCTGAAGTGTAGCATCGGATAAACACTCCAAAACGAAAAGTCGCTCGGAACAAAGGGATAAAACAGGAATCTGTGGGTGACAAGGTCCTATTTCAGGAGGAAACCTGGTATTTCTTGGAGATGTGATATATTTGGGAGAAATGTGGCATTTCTGGAAGAAACTGTCCTCTTCTGGGGATAAAAGAGGTATTTGTGGGTGAAAAGGTCCTATTTGAAGAGGGAAAGCTTGTATTTCTTGGAGAAGATGTGATATATTTGGGAGAAATCAGGCATTTCGGGAAGAAACTGTCCTGTTATGGGGACAAAACATGTATTTGTGGGTGAAAAGGTCCTATTTCAGGAGGAATTCTGGTATTTCTTGGAGAAGATGTGATATATTTGGGAGAAATGTGGCATGTCAGGAAGAAACTGTCCTCTTTTGGGGATAAAAGAGGTATTTGTGGGTGAAAAGGTCCTATTTGAAGGGGGAGACGTGGTATTTCTTGGAAAAGATGTGATCTATTTGGGAGAAATGTGGCATTTCTGGAAGAAACAGTCCTATTTTGGGGATAAAAGAGGTATTTGTGGGTGAAAAGGTCCTATTTGAAGGGGGAAAGCTGGTATTTCTTGGAGAAGATGTGATCTATTTGGGAGAAATGTGGCATTTCTGGAAGAAACTGTCCTCTTATGGGGATAAAAGAGGTATTTGTGGGTGAAAAGGTCCTATTTGAAGGGGTAAACGTGGTATTTCTTGGAGAAGATGTGATATATTTGGGAGAAATGTGGCCTTTCTGGAAGAAACTGTCCTCTTTTGGGGATAAAAGAGGTATTTGTGGGTGAAAAGGTCCAATTTGAAGGGGGAAACCTGGTATTTCTTGGAGAAGATGTGATATATTTGGGAGAAATGTGGCATGTCTGGAAGAAAATGTCCTATTTGTGGGAGAAGGCTGGTACTTGTGGGAGAAAAGGTCCTATTTCCGGAGGAATCCTGGTATTTCTTGGAGGAGATGTGATATATTTGGGAGAAATGTGGCATGTCTGGAAGAAACTGTCCTCTTTTGGGGATAAAAGAGGTATTTGTGGGAGAAAAGGTCCTATTTGAAGGGGGAAACGTGGTATTTCTTGGAGAAGATGTGATATATTTGGGAGAAATGTGGCATGTCTGGAAGAAACTGTCCACTTTTGGGGATAAAACAGGTATTTGTGGGTGAATATTTCCTATTTGAAGGGAGAAACCTGGTATTTCTTGGAGAAGATATGATATATTTAGGAGAAATGTGGTATTTCTGGAAGAAACTGTCCTCTTTTGGGGATAAAACAGGTATTTGTGGGAGAAAAGGTCCTATTTGAAGGGGGAAAGCAGGTATTTCTTGGAGAAGATGTGATATATTTGGGAGAAATGAGGCATTTCTGGAAGAAAATGTCCAATTTCTGGGGAGAAGGCTGGTAGTTGTGGGTGAGAAGGTCCTATTTCAGGAGGAATCCTGGTATTTCTTGGAGAAGATGTGATATATTTGGGAGAAATGTGGCATTTCTGGAAGAAACTGTCCTCTTTTGGGGATAAAAGAGGTATTTGTGGGTGAAAAGGTCCTATTTGAAGGGGGAGACGTGGTATTTCTTGGAAAAGATGTGATCTATTTGGGAGAAATGTGGCATTTCTGGAAGAAACAGTCCTATTTTGGGGATAAAAGAGGTATTTGTGGGTGAAAAGGTCCTATTTGAAGGGGGAAAGCTGGTATTTCTTGGAGAAGATGTGATCTATTTGGGAGAAATGTGGCATTTCTGGAAGAAACTGTCCTCTTATGGGGATAAAAGAGGTATTTGTGGGTGAAAAGGTCCTATTTGAAGGGGTAAACGTGGTATTTCTTGGAGAAGATGTGATATATTTGGGAGAAATGTGGCCTTTCTGGAAGAAACTGTCCTCTTTTGGGGATAAAAGAGGTATTTGTGGGTGAAAAGGTCCAATTTGAAGGGGGAAACCTGGTATTTCTTGGAGAAGATGTGATATATTTGGGAGAAATGTGGCATGTCTGGAAGAAAATGTCCTATTTGTGGGAGAAGGCTGGTACTTGTGGGAGAAAAGGTCCTATTTCCGGAGGAATCCTGGTATTTCTTGGAGGAGATGTGATATATTTGGGAGAAATGTGGCATGTCTGGAAGAAACTGTCCTCTTTTGGGGATAAAAGAGGTATTTGTGGGAGAAAAGGTCCTATTTGAAGGGGGAAACGTGGTATTTCTTGGAGAAGATGTGATATATTTGGGAGAAATGTGGCATGTCTGGAAGAAACGGTCCACTTTTGGGGATAAAACAGGTATTTGTGGGTGAATATTTCCTATTTGAAGGGAGAAACCTGGTATTTCTTGGAGAAGATATGATATATTTAGGAGAAATGTGGTATTTCTGGAAGAAACTGTCCTCTTTTGGGGATAAAACAGGTATTTGTGGGAGAAAAGGTCCTATTTGAAGGGGGAAAGCAGGTATTTCTTGGAGAAGATGTGATATATTTGGGAGAAATGAGGCATTTCTGGAAGAAAATGTCCAATTTCTGGGGAGAAGGCTGGTAGTTGTGGGTGAGAAGGTCCTATTTCAGGAGGAATCCTGGTATTTCTTGGAGAAGATGTGATATATTTGGGAGAAATGTGGCATTTCTGGAAGAAACTGTCCTCTTTTGGGGATAAAAGAGGTATTTGTGGGTGAAAAGGTCCTATTTGAAGGGGGAAAGCTGGTATTTCTTGGAGAAGATGTGATATATTTGGGAGAAATGTGGCATATCTTGAAGAAACTGTCCTCTTTTGGGGATCAAACAGGTATTTGTGGGTGAAAAGGTCCTATTTGAAGGGGGAAAGCTGGTATTTCTTGGAGAAGATGTGATATATTTGGGAGAAATGTGGCATTTCTGGAAGAAACTGTCCTCTTTTGGGGATAAAAGAGGTATTTGTGGGTGAAAAGGTCCTATTTGAAGGGGGAAACCTGGTATTTCTTGGAGAAGATGTGATCTATTTGGGAGAAATGTGGCATTTCTGGAAGAAACTGTCCTCTTTTGGGGATAAAAGAGGTATGTGTGAGTGAAAAGGTCCTATTTGAAGGGAAAAACCTGGTATTTCTTGGAGAAGATGTGATATATTTGGGAGAAATGTGGCATGTCTGGAAGAAACTGTCCTATTTGGGGGGAGAAGGGTGGTACTTGTGGGAGAAAAGGTCCTATTTCAGAAGGAATCCTGGTATTTCTTGGAGGAGACGTGATATGTTTGGGAGAAATGTGGCCTTTCTGGAAGAAACTGTCCTCTTTTGGGGATAAAAGAGATATTTGTGGGTGAAAAGGTCCTATTTGAAGGGGGAAAGCTAGTATTTCTTGGAGAAGATGTGATCTATTTGGGAGAAATGTGGCATGTCTGGAAGAAACTGTTCTATTTGGGGGATAAAACAGGTATTTGTGGGAGAAAAGGTCCTATTTGAAGGGGGAAAGCTGGTATTTCTTGGAGAAGATGTGCTATATTTGGGAGAAATGTGGCCTTTCTGGAAGAAACTGTCCCATTTTGGGGATAAAAGAGGTATTTGTGGGTGAAAAGGTCCTATTTGAAGGGGGAACGCTGGTATTTCTTGGAGAAGATGTGATCTATTTGGGAGAAATGTGGCATTTCTGGAAGAAAATGTCCAATTTGGGGAGAGAAGGCTGGTAGTTTTGGGTGAGAAGGTCCTCTTTCAGGAGAAATCGTGGCATTTCTTGGAGAAGATGTGATATATTTGGGAGAAATGTGGCATGTCTGGAAGAAGCTGTCCTCTTTTGGGGATAAAAGAGGTATTAGTGGTTGAAAAGGTCCTATTTGAAGGGGGAAACCTGGTATTTCTTGGAGAAGATGTGATATATTTGGGAGAAATGTGGCATTTCTGGAAGAAAATGTCCTATTGTGGGTATAAAACAGGTATTTCACGGAGATAAGGTCCTAATTGAAGGGGGAAACCTGGTATTTCTTGGAGGAGTTGTGATATATTTGGGAGAAATGTGGCATTTCTGGAAGAAACTGTCCTCTTTTGGGGATAAAAGAGGTATTTGTGGGTGAAAAGGTCCTATTTGAAGGGGGAACCCTCGTATTTCTTGGAGAAGATGTGATATATTTGGGAGAAATGTGGCATGTCTGGAAGAAACTGTCCTATTTTGGGGATAAAAGAGGTATTTGTTGGTGAAAAGTTCCTATTTGAAGGGGGAAAGCTGGTATTTCTTGGAGAAGATGTGATCTATTTGGGATAAATGTGGCATTTCTGGAAGAAACTGTCCTCTTTTGGGATAAAAGAGGTTTTTTTGGGGAAAAGGTCCTATTTGAAGGGGGAAACCTGGTATTTCTTGGAGAAGATGTGATCTATTTGGGAGAAATGTGGCATTTCTGGAAGAAACTGTCCTCTTATGGGGATAGAACAGGTATTTGTGGGTGAAAAGGTCCAATTTCCAGGGGAAAACCTGGTATTTCTTGGAGAAGATGTGATATATTTGGGCGAAATGTGGCATGTCTGGAAGAGAATGTCCTATATTGGGGGGAGAAGGGTGGTATTTGTGGGAGAAAAGTTCCTATTTCAGGAGGAATCCTGGTATTTCTTGGAGGAGATGTGATATATTTGGGAGAAATGTGGCCTTTCTGGTAGAAACTGTCCTCTTTTGGGGATAAAAGAGGTATTTGTGGGTGAAAAGGTCCTATTTGAAGGGGGAAACCTGGTATTTCTTGGAGAAGATGTGATATATTTGGGAGAAATGTGGCATGTCTGGAAGAAACTGTCCTCTTTTGGGGATAAAAGAGGTATTTGTGGGAGAAAAGGTCCTATTTGAAGGGGGAACCCTGGTATTTCTTGGAGAAGATGTGATCTATTTGGGAGAAATGTGGCATTTCTGTAAGAAACTGTCCTATTTGGGGGGATAAAAGAGGTATTTGTGGGTGAAAAGTTCCTATTTGAAGGGGGAAACCTGTTATTTCTTTGAGAAAATGTGATATATTTTGGAGAAATCAGGCATTTCTGGTAGAAACTGTCCTATTTTGGAGATAAAAGAGGTATTTGTGGGTGAAAAGGTCCTATTTGAAGGGGGAAAGCTGGTATTTCTTGGAGAAGATGTGATCTATTTGGGAGAAATGTGGCATTTCTGGAAGAAACTGTCCTCTTCTGGGGATAAAAGAGGTATTTCTGGGTGAAAAGGTCCTATTTGAAATGGGAACCCTGGTATTTCTTGGAGAAGATGTGATCTATTTGGGAGAAATGTGGCATTTCTGGAAGAAACTGTCCTCTTTTGGGGATAAAACAGGTATTTGTGGGTGAAAAGGTCCTATTTGAAGGGGGAAAGCTGGTATTTCTTGGAGAAGATGTGGTATATTTGGGAGAAATGTGGCATGTCTGGGAGAAACTGTCCTATTTGGGGGATAAAAGAGGTATTTGTGGGTGAAAAGGTCCTATTTGAAGGGGGAAAGCTGGTATTTCTTGGAGAAGATGTGATATATTTGGGAGAAATCTGGCCTTTCTGGAAGAAAATGTCCAATTTGGGGGGAGAAGTCTGGTAGTTTTGGGTGAGAAGGTCCTATTTCAGGAGGAATCCTGGTATTTCTTGGAGAAGATGTGATATATTTGGGAGAAATGTGGCCTTTCTGGAAGAAAATGTCCAATTTGGGGGGAGAAGGCTGGTAGTTTTGGGTGAGAAGGTCCTCTTTCAGGAGGAATCCTGGCATTTCTTGGAGAAGATGTGATATATTTGGGAGAAATGTGGCATTTCTGGAAGAAACTGTCCTCTTTTGGGGATAAAAGAGGTATTTGTGGGTGAAAACGTTGTATTTGAAGGGGGAAACCTGGTATTTCTTGGAGAAGATGTGATATATTTGGGAGAAATGTGGCATGTCTGGAAAAAACTGTCCTATTTTGGGGATAAAAGAGGTATTTGTGGGTGAAAAGGTCCTCTTTGAAGGGGGAAACCTGGTATTTCTTGGAGAAGATGTGATATATTTGGGAGAAATGTGGCATGTCTGGCAGAAACTGTCCTCTTTTGGGGATAAAAGAGGTATTTGTGGGTGAAAAGGTCCTATTTGAAGGTGGAAAGCTGGTATTTCTTGGAGAAGATGTGATATATTTGGGAGAAATGTGGCCTTTCTGGAAGAAACTGTCCTCTTTTGGGGATAAAAGAGGTATTTGTGGGTGAAAAGGTCCTATTTGAAGGGGAAACCTGGTATTTCTTGGAGAAGATGTGATCTATTTGGGAGAAATGTGGCCTTTCTGGAAGAAACTATCCTCTTTTGGGGATAAAAGAGGTATTTGTGGGTGAAAAGGTCCTATTTGAAGGGGGAAAGCTGGTATTTCTTGGAGAAGATGTGATATATTTGGGAGAAATGTGGCATTTCTGGAAGAAACTGTCCTATTTTGGGGATAAAAGAGGTATTTGTGGGTGAAAAGGTCCTATTTGAAGGGGGAAAGCTGGTATTTCTTGGAGAAGATGTGATCTATTTGGGAGAAATGTGGCATTTCTGGAAGAAACTGTCCTCTTATGGGGATGAAACAGGTATTTGTGGGTGAAAAGGTCCTATTTGAAGGGGTAAACGTGGTATTTCTTGGAGAAGATGTGATATATTTGGGAGAAATGTGGCCTTTCTGGAAGAAACTGTCCTCTTTTGGGGATAAAAGAGGTATTTGTGGGTGAAAAGGTCCAATTTGAAGGGGGAAACCTGGTATTTCTTGGAGAAGATGTGATATATTTGGGAGAAATGTGGCATGTCTGGAAGAAAATGTCCTATTTGTGGGAGAAGGCTGGTACTTGTGGGAGAAAAGGTCCTATTTCCGGAGGAATCCTGGTATTTCTTGGAGGAGATGTGATATATTTGGGAGAAATGTGGCATGTCTGGAAGAAACTGTCCTCTTTTGGGGATAAAAGAGGTATTTGTGGGAGAAAAGGTCCTATTTGAAGGGGGAAACGTGGTATTTCTTGGAGAAGATGTGATATATTTGGGAGAAATGTGGCATGTCTGGAAGAAACTGTCCACTTTTGGGGATAAAACAGGTATTTGTGGGTGAATATTTCCTATTTGAAGGGAGAAACCTGGTATTTCTTGGAGAAGATATGATATATTTAGGAGAAATGTGGTATTTCTGGAAGAAACTGTCCTCTTTTGGGGATAAAACAGGTATTTGTGGGAGAAAAGGTCCTATTTGAAGGGGGAAAGCAGGTATTTCTTGGAGAAGATGTGATATATTTGGGAGAAATGAGGCATTTCTGGAAGAAAATGTCCAATTTCTGGGGAGAAGGCTGGTAGTTGTGGGTGAGAAGGTCCTATTTCAGGAGGAATCCTGGTATTTCTGGGAGAAGATGTGATATATTTGGGAGAAATGTGGCATTTCTGGAAGAAACTGTCCTCTTTTGGGGATAAAAGAGGTATTTGTGGGTGAAAAGGTCCTATTTGAAGGGGGAAAGCTGGTATTTCTTGGAGAAGATGTGATATATTTGGGAGAAATGTGGCATATCTTGAAGAAACTGTCCTCTTTTGGGGATCAAACACGTATTTGTGGGTGAAAAGGTCCTATTTGAAGGGGGAAAGCTGGTATTTCTTGGAGAAGATGTGATATATTTGGGAGAAATGTGGCATTTCTGGAAGAAACTGTCCTCTTTTGGGGATAAAAGAGGTATTTGTGGGTGAAAAGGTCCTATTTGAAGGGGGAAACCTGGTATTTCTTGGAGAAGATGTGATCTATTTGGGAGAAATGTGGCATGTCTGGAAGAAACTGTCCTCTTTTGGGGATAAAAGAGGTATGTGTGGGTGAAAAGGTCCTATTTGAAGGGAAAAACCTGGTATTTCTTGGAGAAGATGTGATATATTTGGGAGAAATGTGGCATGTCTGGAAGAAACTGTCCTATTTGGGGGGAGAAGGGTGGTACTTGTGGGAGAAAAGGTCCTATTTCAGAAGGAATCCTGGTATTTCTTGGAGGAGACGTGATATGTTTGGGAGAAATGTGGCCTTTCTGGAAGAAACTGTCCTCTTTTGGGGATAAAAGAGATATTTGTGGGTGAAAAGGTCCTATTTGAAGGGGGAAAGCTAGTATTTCTTGGAGAAGATGTGATCTATTTGGGAGAAATGTGGCATGTCTGGAAGAAACTGTTCTATTTGGGGGATAAAACAGGTATTTGTGGGAGAAAAGGTCCTATTTGAAGGGGGAAAGCTGGTATTTCTTGGAGAAGATGTGCTATATTTGGGAGAAATGTGGCCTTTATGGAAGAAACTGTCCCATTTTGGGGATAAAAGAGGTATTTGTGGGTGAAAAGGTCCTATTTGAAGGGGGAACGCTGGTATTTCTTGGAGAAGATGTGATCTATTTGGGAGAAATGTGGCATTTCCGGAAGAAAATATCCAATTTGGGGGGAGAAGGCTGGTAGTATTCGGTGAGAAGGACCTATTTCAGGAGGAATCCTGGTATTTCTTGGAGAAGATGTGATATATTTGGGAGAAATGTGGCCTTTCTGGAAGAAAATGTCCAATTTGGGGAGAGAAGGCTGGTAGTTTTGGGTGAGAAGGTCCTCTTTCAGGAGAAATCGTGGCATTTCTTGGAGAAGATGTGATATATTTGGGAGAAATGTGGCATGTCTGGAAGAAGCTGTCCTCTTTTGGGGATAAAAGAGGTATTAGTGGTTGAAAAGGTCCTATTTGAAGGGGGAAACCTGGTATTTCTTGGAGAAGATGTGATATATTTGGGAGAAATGTGGCATTTCTGGAAGAAAATGTCCTATTGTGGGTATAAAACAGGTATTTCACGGAGATAAGGTCCTAATTGAAGGGGGAAAGCTGGTATTTCTTGGAGGAGTTGTGATATATTTGGGAGAAATGTGGCATTTCTGGAAGAAACTGTCCTCTTTTGGGGATAAAAGAGGTATTTGTGGGTGAAAAGGTCCTATTTGAAGGGGGAACCCTCGTATTTCTTGGAGAAGATGTGATATATTTGGGAGAAATGTGGCATGTCTGGAAGAAACTGTCCTATTTTGGGGATAAAAGAGGTATTTGTGGGTGAAAAGTTCCTATTTGAAGGGGGAAAGCTGGTATTTCTTGGAGAAGATGTGATCTATTTGGGAGAAATGTGGCATTTCTGGAAGAAACTGTCCTCTTTTGGGATAAAAGAGGTTTTTTTGGGGAAAAGGTCCTATTTGAAGGGGGAAACCTGGTATTTCTTGGAGAAGATGTGATCTATTTGGGAGAAATGTGGCATTTCTGGAAGAAACTGTCCTCTTATGGGGATAGAACAGGTATTTGTGGGTGAAAAGGTCCAATTTCCAGGGGAAAACCTGGTATTTCTTGGAGAAGATGTGATATATTTGGGCGAAATGTGGCATGTCTGGAAGAGAATGTCCTATATTGGGGGGAGAAGGGTGGTATTTGTGGGAGAAAAGTTCCTATTTCAGGAGGAATCCTGGTATTTCTTGGAGGAGATGTGATATATTTGGGAGAAATGTGGCCTTTCTGGTAGAAACTGTCCTCTTTTGGGGATAAAAGAGGTATTTGTGGGTGAAAAGGTCCTATTTGAAGGGGGAAACCTGGTATTTCTTGGAGAAGATGTGATATATTTGGGAGAAATGTGGCATGTCTGGCAGAAACTGTCCTCTTTTGGGGATAAAAGAGGTATTTGTGGGAGAAAAGGTCCTATTTGAAGGGGGGAACCTGGTATTTCTTGGAGAAGATGTGATCTATTTGGGAGAAATGTGGCATTTCTGTAAGAAACTGTCCTATTTGGGGGGATAAAAGAGGTATTTGTGGGTGAAAAGTTCCTATTTGAAGGGGGAAACCTGTTATTTCTTTGAGAAAATGTGATATATTTTGGAGAAATCAGGCATTTCTGGTAGAAACTGTCCTATTTTGGAGATAAAAGAGGTATTTGTGGGTGAAAAGGTCCTATTTGAAGGGGGAAAGCTGGTATTTCTTGGAGAAGATGTGATCTATTTGGGAGAAATGTGGCATTTCTGGAAGAAACTGTCCTCTTCTGGGGATAAAAGAGGTATTTCTGGGTGAAAAGGTCCTATTTGAAGGGGGAAACCTGGTATTTCTTGGAGAAGATGTGATCTATTTGGGAGAAATGTGGCATTTCTGGAAGAAACTGTCCTCTTTTGGGGATAAAAGAGGTATTTGTGGGTGAAAAGGTCCTATTTGAAGGGGGAAAGCTGGTATTTCTTGGAGAAGATGTGATATATTTGGGAGAAATGTGGCATGTCAGGAAGAAACTGTCCTGTTTGGGGGATAAAAGAGGTATTAGTGGTTGAAAAGGTCCTATTTGAAGGGGGAAAGCTGGTATTTCTTGGAGAAGATGTGATATATTTGGGAGAAATCTGGCCTTTCTGGAAGAAAATGTCCAATTTGGGGGGAGAAGTCTGGTAGTTTTGGGTGAGAAGGTCCTATTTCAGGAGGAATCCTGGTATTTCTTGGAGAAGATGTGATATATTTGGGAGAAATGTGGCCTTTCTGGAAGAAAATGTCCAATTTGGGGGGAGAAGGCTGGTAGTTTTGGGTGAGAAGGTCCTCTTTCAGGAGGAATCCTGGCATTTCTTGGAGAAGATGTGATATATTTGGGAGAAATGTGGCATTTCTGGAAGAAACTGTCCTCTTTTGGGGATAAAAGAGGTATTTCATGGAGAAAATGTCCTAATTCAAGGGGGAAACCTGGTATTTCTTGAAGGAGTTGTTATCTATTTGGGAGAAATGTGGCATTTCTGGAAGAAACTGTCGTATTTTGGGCATAAAACAGGTATTTGTGGTTGAAAAGGTCCTCTTTGAAGGGGGAAACCTGGTATTTCTTGGAGAAGATGTGATATATTTGGGAGAAATGTGGCATGTCTGGCAGAAACTGTCCTCTTTTGGGGATAAAAGAGGTATTTGTGGGTGAAAAGGTCCTATTTGAAGGTGGAAAGCTGGTATTTCTTGGAGAAGATGTGACATGTTTGGGAGAAATGTGGCATTACTGCAAGAAACTGTCCTCTTTTGGGGATAAAAGAGGTATGTGTGGGTGAAAAGGTCCTATTTGAAGGGGAAACCTGGTATTTCTTGGAGAAGATGTGATCTATTTGGGAGAAATGTGGCCTTTCTGGAAGAAACTGTCCTCTTTTGGGGATAAAAGAGGTATTTGTGGGTGAAAAGGTCCTATTTGAAGGGGGAAAGCTGGTATTTCTTGGAGAAGATGTGATCTATTTGGGAGAAATGTGGCATTTCTGGAAGAAACTGTCCTATTTTGGGGATAAAAGAGGTATTTGTGGGTGAAAAGTTCCTATTTGAAGGGGGAAACCTGGTATTTCTTGGAGAAGACGTGATATGTTTGGGAGAAATGTGGCATTTCTGGACGTAACTGTTCAATTTTGGGGATAAAAGAGGTATTTGTGGGTGAAAAGGTCCTATTTCAAGGAGGAAACCTGGTATTTCTTGGAGAAGATGTGCTATATATGGGAGAAATGCGGCCTTTCTGGAAGAAACTGTCCTATTTTGGGGATAAAAGAGGTATTTGTGGTTGAAAAGGTCCTATTTGAAGGGGGAAAGCTGGTATTTCTTGGAGAAGATGTGATATATTTGGGAGAAATATGGCATTTCTGGAAGAAACTGTCCTATTTGAGGGATAAAGAGGTATTTGTGGGTGAAAATGTCCTATTTGAAGTTGGAAACCTGTTATTTCTTGGAGAAGATGTGATATATTTGGGAGAAATGTGGCATTTCTGGAGGAAATGTCCTGTTTTGGGGATAAAAGAGGTATTTCATGGAGAAAAGGTCCTAATTCAAGGGGGAAACGTGGTATTTCTTGGAGAAGATGTGATCTATTTGGGAGAAATGTGGCATTTCGGGAAGAAACTGTCCTCTTTTGGGGATAAAACAGGTATTTGTGGGTGAAAAGGTCCTATTTGAAGGGGGAAACGTGGTATTTCTTGGAGAAGATGTGATATATTTGGGAGAAATGTGGCATTTCTGGAAGAAACTGTCCTCTTTTGGGGATAAAACAGGTATTTGTGGGTGAAAAGGTCCTATTTGAAGGGGGAAACCTGGTATTTCTTGAAGAAGATGTGATATATTTGGGAGAAATGAGGCATTTCTGGAAGAAACTGTCCTATTTGGGGGGAGAAGGCTGGTATTAGTGGGTGAGAAGGTCCTATTTCAGGAGGAATCCTGGTATTTCTTGGAGAAGATGTGACATATTTGGGAGAAATGTGGCATTTCTGGAAGATACTGTCCTATTTTGGGGATAAAAGAGGTATTTGTGGGTGAAAAGGTCCTATTTGAAGGGGGAAACCTGGTATTTCTTGGAGAAGACGTGATATATTTGGGAGAAATGTGGCATTTCTGGAAGAAACTGTCCTCTTTTGGGGATAAAAGAGGTATTTGTGGGTGAAAAGATTCTATTTGAAGGGGGAAAGCTGGTATTTCTTGGAGAAGATGTGATCTATTTGGGAGAAATGTGGCATGTCTGGAAGAAACTGTCCTATTTTGAGGATAAAAGAGGTATTTGTGGGTGAAAAGGTCCTAGTTGAAGGGGGAAACCTGGTATTTCATGGAGAAGATGTGATCTACTTGGGAGAAATGTGGCATGTTTGGAAGAAAATGTCCTATTTGTGGGAGAAGGCTGGTACTTGTGGGAGAAAAGGTCCTATTTCCGGAGGAATCCTGGTATTTCTTGGAGGAGATGTGATATGTTTGGGAGAAATGTGGCCTTTCTGGAAGAAACTGTCCTCTTTTGGGGATAAAAGAGGTATTTGTGGGTGAAAAGGTCCTATTTGAAGGGGGAAACGTGTTATTTCTTGGAGAAGATGTGATATATTTGGGAGAAATCTGGCATTTCTGGAAGAAACTGTCCTCTTTTGTGGATAAAACAGGTATTTGTGGGTGAAAATTTCCTATTTGATGGGAGAAACCTGGTATTTCTTGGAGAAGATGTGATATATTTGGGAGAAATGTGGCATTTCTGGAAGAAACTGTCCTCTTTTGGGGATAAAACAGGTATTTGTGGGTGAAAAGGTCCTATTTGAAGGGCAAACATGGTATTTCTTGGAGAAGATGCGATATATTTGGGAGAAATGTGGCATTTCTGGAAGAAAATGTCCAATTTGGGGGGAGAAGGCTGTTAGTTTTTGGTGAGAAGGTCATATTTGAAGTGGGAAACCTGGTATTTCTTGGAGAAGATGTGATATATTTGGGAGAAATGTGGCATTTCTGGAAGAAACTGTCCTCTTTTGGGGATAAAAGAGGTATTTGTGGTTGAAAAGGTCCTATTTGAAGGGGGAAAGCTGGTATTTCTTGGAGAAGATGTGATATATTTGGGAGAAATGTGGCATGTCTGGAAGAAGCTGTCCTCTTTTGGGGATAAAAGAGGTATTTGTGGGTGAAAAGGTCTTATTTGAAGGGGGAAACCTGGTATTTCTTGGAGAAGATGTGATATATTTGGGAGAAATGTGGCATGTCAGGAAGAAACTGTCCTATTTTGGGATAAGACAGGTATTTGTGGGTGAAAATTTCCTATTTGAAGGGGGAAACGTGGTATTTCTTGGAGAAGATGTGATCTATTTGGGAGAAATGTGGCATGTCTGGTTGAAAATGTCCAATTTGGGGGGAGAAGGCTCGTAGTTTTGGGTGAGAAGGTCTTATTTCAGGAGGAATCCTGGTATTTCTTGGAGAAGATGTGATATATTTGGGAGAAATGTGGCATTTCTGGTAGAAAATGTCCAATTTGGGGGGAGAAGGCTGGTAGTTTTGGGTGAGAAGGTCCTATTTCAGGAGGAATCCTGGCATTTCTTGGAGAAGATGTGATATATTTGGGAGAAATGTGGCCTTTCCGGAAGAAACTGTCCTCCTTTGGGGATAAAAGAGGTATTAGTGGTTGAAAAGGCCGTATTTGAAGGGGGAAACCTGGTATTTCTATGAGAAGATGTGATATATTTGGGAGAAATGTGGCATTTCTGGAAGAAAATGTCCTCTTTTGGGGATAAAAGAGTTATTTCATGGAGAAAAGGTCCTATTTGAAGGGGGAAACCTGGTATTTCTTGGAGAAGATGTGATCTATTTGGGAGAAATGTGGCATTTCTGGAAGAAACTGTCGTATTTTGGGCATAAAACAGGTATTTGTGGGAGAAAAGGTCCTATTTGAAGGGGGAAACCTGGTATTTCTTGGAGAAGATGTGATATATTTGGGAGAAATGTGGCATTTCTGGAAGAAACTGTCCTCTTTTGGGGATAAAAGAGGTATTTGTGGGTGAAAAGGTCCTATTTGAAGGGGGAACCCTGGTATTTCTTGGAGAAGATGTGATATATTTGGGAGAAATGTGGCATGTCTGGAAGAAACTGTCCTCTTTTGGGGATAAAAGAGGTATGTGTGGTTGAAAAGGTCCTATTTGAAGGGGGAACCCTGGTATTTCTTGGAGAAGATGTGATCTATTTGGGAGAAATGTGGCATTTCTGGAAGAAACTGTCCTCTTTTGGGGATAAAAGAGGTATTTGTGGGTGAAAAGGTCCTATTTGAAGGGGGAAAGCTGGTATTTCTTGGAGAAGATGTGATATATTTGGGAGAAATGTGGCATTTCTGGAAGAAAATGTCCTATTTGTGGGGAGAAGGCGGTAGTTGTGGGTGAGAAGGTCCTATTTCAGGAGGAATCCTGGTATTTCTTGGAGAAGATGTGATATATTTGGGAGAAATGTGGCATTTCTGGAAGAAACTGTCCTATTTGGGGGGATAATAGAGGTATTTGTGGGTGAAAAGGTCCTATTTGAAGGGGGAAAGCTGGTATTTCTTGGAGAAGATGTGCTATATTTGGGAGAAATGTGGCCTTTCTGGAAGAAACTGTCCCATTTTGGGGATAAAAGAGGTATTTGTGGGTGAAAAGGTCCTATTTGAAGGGGGAACGCTGGTATTTCTTGGAGAAGATGTGATCTATTTGGGAGAAATGTGGCATTTCCGGAAGAAAATGTCCAATTTGGGGGGAGAAGGCTGGTAGTATTCGGTGAGAAGGACCTATTTCAGGAGGAATCCTGGTATTTCTTGGAGAAGATGTGATATATTTGGGAGAAATGTGGCCTTTCTGGAAGAAAATGTCCAATTTGGGGAGAGAAGGCTGGTAGTTTTGGGTGAGAAGGTCCTCTTTCAGGAGAAATCGTGGCATTTCTTGGAGAAGATGTGATATATTTGGGAGAAATGTGGCATGTCTGGAAGAAGCTGTCCTCTTTTGGGGATAAAAGAGGTATTAGTGGTTGAAAAGGTCCTATTTGAAGGGGGAAACCTGGTATTTCTTGGAGAAGATGTGATATATTTGGGAGAAATGTGGCATTTCTGGAAGAAAATGTCCTATTGTGGGTATAAAACAGGTATTTCACGGAGATAAGGTCCTAATTGAAGGGGGAAACCTGGTATTTCTTGGAGGAGTTGTGATATATTTGGGCGAAATGTGGCATGTCTGGAAGAGAATGTCCTATATTGGGGGGAGAAGGGTGGTATTTGTGGGAGAAAAGTTCCTATTTCAGGAGGAATCCTGGTATTTCTTGGAGGAGATGTGATATATTTGGGAGAAATGTGGCCTTTCTGGTAGAAACTGTCCTCTTTTGGGGATAAAAGAGGTATTTGTGGGTGAAAAGGTCCTATTTGAAGGGGGAAAGCTGGTATTTCTTGGAGAAGATGTGATATATTTGGGAGAAATGTGGCATGTCTGGAAGAAACTGTCCTCTTTTGGGGATAAAAGAGGTATTTCATGGAGAAAAGGTCCTATTTGAAGGGGGAACCCTGGTATTTCTTGGAGAAGATGTGATGTATTTGGGAGAAATGTGGCATTTCTGTAAGAAACTGTCCTATTTGGGGGGATAAAAGAGGTATTTGTGGGTGAAAAGTTCCTATTTGAAGGGGGAAACCTGTTATTTCTTTGAGAAAATGTGATATATTTTGGAGAAATCAGGCATTTCTGGTAGAAACTGTCCTATTTTGGAGATAAAAGAGGTATTTGTGGGTGAAAAGGTCCTATTTGAAGGGGGAAAGCTGGTATTTCTTGGAGAAGATGTGATCTATTTGGGAGAAATGTGGCATTTCTGGAAGAAACTGTCCTCTTCTGGGGATAAAAGAGGTATTTCTGGGTGAAAAGGTCATATTTGAAATGGGAACCCTGGTATTTCTTGGAGAAGATGTGATCTATTTGGGAGAAATGTGGCATTTCTGGAAGAAACTGCCCTCTTTTGGGGATAAAACAGGTATTTGTGGGTGAAAAGGTCCTATTTGAAGGGGGAAAGCTGGTATTTCTTGGAGAAGATGTGGTATATTTGGGAGAAATGTGGCATGTCTGGGAGAAACTGTTCTATTTGGGGGATAAAAGAGGTATTTGTGGGTGAAAAGGTCCTATTTGAAGGGGGAAAGCTGGTATTTCTTGGAGAAGATGTGATATATTTGGGAGAAATCTGGCCTTTCTGGAAGAAAATGTCCAATTTGGGGGGAGAAGTCTGGTAGTTTTGGGTGAGAAGGTCCTATTTCAGGAGGAATCCTGGTATTTCTTGGAGAAGATGTGATATATTTGGGAGAAATGTGGCCTTTCTGGAAGAAAATGTCCAATTTGGGGGGAGAAGGCTGGTAGTTTTGGGTGAGAAGGTCCTCTTTCAGGAGGAATCCTGGCATTTCTTGGAGAAGATGTGATATATTTGGGAGAAATGTGGCATTTCTGGAAGAAACTGTCCTCTTTTGGGGATAAAAGAGGTATTTCATGGAGAAAATGTCCTAATTCAAGGGGGAAACCTGGTATTTCTTGAAGGAGTTGTTATCTATTTGGGAGAAATGTGGCATTTCTGGAAGAAACTGTCCTCTTTTGGGGATAAAAGAGGTATTTGTGGGTGAAAACGTTGTATTTGAAGGGGGAAACCTGGTATTTCTTGGAGAAGATGTGATATATTTGGGAGAAATGTGGCATGTCTGGAAAAAACTGTCCTATTTTGGGGATAAAAGAGGTATTTGTGGGTGAAAAGGTCCTCTTTGAAGGGGGAAACCTGGTATTTCTTGGAGAAGATGTGATATATTTGGGAGAAATGTGGCATGTCTGGCAGAAACTGTCCTCTTTTGGGGATAAAAGAGGTATTTGTGGGTGAAAAGGTCCTATTTGAAGGTGGAAAGCTGGTATTTCTTGGAGAAGATGTGACATGTTTGGGAGAAATGTGGCATTACTGCAAGAAACTGTCCTCTTTTGGGGATAAAAGAGGTATTTGTGGGTGAAAAGGTCCTATTTGAAGGGGAAACCTGGTATTTCTTGGAGAAGATGTGATCTATTTGGGAGAAATGTGGCATGTCTGGAAGAAACTGTCCTCTTTTGGGGATAAAAGAGGTATTTGTGGGTGAAAAGGTCCTATTTGAAGGGGGAAAGCTGGTATTTCTTGGAGAAGATGTGATCTATTTGGGAGAAATGTGGCATTTCTGGAAGAAACTGTCCTATTTTGGGGATAAAAGAGGTATTTGTGGGTGAAAAGTTCCTATTTGAAGGGGGAAACCTGGTATTTCTTGGAGAAGATGTGATATGTTTGGGAGAAATGTGGCATTTCTGGACGTAACTGTTCAATTTTGGGGATAAAAGAGGTATTTGTGGGTGAAAAGGTCCTATTTCAAGGAGGAAACCTGGTATTTCTTGGAGAAGATGTGCTATATATGGGAGAAATGCGGCCTTTCTGGAAGAAACTGTCCTATTTTGGGGATAAAAGAGGTATTTGTGGTTGAAAAGGTCCTATTTGAAGGGGGAAAGCTGGTATTTCTTGGAGAAGATGTGATATATTTGGGAGAAATATGGCATTTCTGGAAGAAACTGTCCTATTTGAGGGATAAAGAGGTATTTGTGGGTGAAAATGTCCTATTTGAAGTTGGAAACCTGTTATTTCTTGGAGAAGATGTGATATATTTGGGAGAAATGTGGCATTTCTGGAAGAAAATGTCCTGTTTTGGGGATAAAAGAGGTATTTCATGGAGAAAAGGTCCTAATTCAAGGGGGAAACGTGGTATTTCTTGGAGAAGATGTGATCTATTTGGGAGAAATGTGGCATTTCGGGAAGAAACTGTCCTCTTTTGGGGATAAAAGAGTATTTGTGGGTGAAAAGGTCCTATTTGAAGGGGGAAAGCTGGTATTTCTTGGAGAAGATGTGATATATTTGGGAGAAATGTGGCATTTCTGGAAGAAACTGTCCTCTTTTGGGGATAAAACAGGTATTTGTGGGTGAAAAGGTCCTATTTGAAGGGGGAAAGCTGGTATTTCTTGAAGAAGATGTGATATATTTGGGAGAAATGAGGCATTTCTGGAAGAAACTGTCCTATATGGGGGGAGAAGGCTGGTATTAGTGGGTGAGAAGGTCCTATTTCAGGAGGAATCCTGGTATTTCTTGGAGAAGATGTGACATATTTGGGAGAAATGTGGCATTTCTGGAAGATACTGTCCAATTTTGGGGATAAAAGAGGTATTTGTGGGTGAAAAGGTCCTATTTGAAGGGGGAAACCTGGTATTTCTTGGAGAAGACGTGATATATTTGGGAGAAATGTGGCATGTCTGGAAGAAACTGTCCTCTTTTGGGGATAAAAGAGGTATTTGTGGGTGAAAAGATTCTATTTGAAGGGGGAAAGCTGGTATTTCTTGGAGAAGATGTGATCTATTTGGGAGAAATGTGGCATGTCTGGAAGAAACTGTCCTATTTTGAGGATAAAAGAGGTATTTGTGGGTGAAAAGGTCCTAGTTGAAGGGGGAAACCTGGTATTTCATGGAGAAGATGTGATCTACTTGGGAGAAATGTGGCATGTTTGGAAGAAAATGTCCTATTTGTGGGAGAAGGCTGGTACTTGTGGGAGAAAAGGTCCTATTTCCGGAGGAATCCTGGTATTTCTTGGAGGAGATGTGATATGTTTGGGAGAAATGTGGCCTTTCTGGAAGAAACTGTCCTCTTTTGGGGATAAAAGAGGTATTTGTGGGTGAAAAGGTCCTATTTGAAGGGGGAAACGTGTTATTTCTTGGAGAAGATGTGATATATTTGGGAGAAATCTGGCATTTCTGGAAGAAACTGTCCTCTTTTGTGGATAAAACAGGTATTTGTGGGTGAAAATTTCCTATTTGAAGGGAGAAACCTGGTATTTCTTGGAGAAGATGTGATATATTTGGGAGAAATGTGGCATTTCTGGAAGAAACTGTCCTCTTTTGGGGATAAAACAGGTATTTGTGGGTGAAAAGGTCCTATTTGAAGGGCAAACATGGTATTTCTTGGAGAAGATGCGATATATTTGGGAGAAATGTGGCATTTCTGGAAGAAAATGTCCAATTTGGGGGGAGAAGGCTGTTAGTTTTTGGTGAGAAGGTCATATTTGAAGTGGGAAACCTGGTATTTCTTGGAGAAGATGTGATATATTTGGGAGAAATGTGGCATTTCTGGAAGAAACTGTCCTCTTTTGGGGATAAAAGAGGTATTTGTGGTTGAAAAGGTCCTATTTGAAGGGGGAAAGCTGGTATTTCTTGGAGAAGATGTGATATATTTGGGAGAAATGTGGCATGTCTGGAAGAAGCTGTCCTCTTTTGGGGATAAAAGAGGTATTTGTGGGTGAAAAGGTCTTATTTGAAGGGGGAAACCTGGTATTTCTTGGAGAAGATGTGATATATTTGGGAGAAATGTGGCATGTCAGGAAGAAACTGTCCTATTTTGGGATAAAACAGGTATTTGTGGGTGAAAATTTCCTATTTGAAGGGGGAAACGTGGTATTTCTTGGAGAAGATGTGATCTATTTGGGAGAAATGTGGCATGTCTGGTTGAAAATGTCCAATTTGGGGGGAGAAGGCTCGTAGTTTTGGGTGAGAAGGTCTTATTTCAGGAGGAATCCTGGTATTTCTTGGAGAAGATGTGATATATTTGGGAGAAATGTGGCATTTCTGGTAGAAAATGTCCAATTTGGGGGGAGAAGGCTGGTAGTTTTGGGTGAGAAGGTCCTATTTCAGGAGGAATCCTGGCATTTCTTGGAGAAGATGTGATATATTTGGGAGAAATGTGGCCTTTCCGGAAGAAACTGTCCTCCTTTGGGGATAAAAGAGGTATTAGTGGTTGAAAAGGCCGTATTTGAAGGGGGAAACCTGGTATTTCTATGAGAAGATGTGATATATTTGGGAGAAATGTGGCATTTCTGGAAGAAAATGTCCTCTTTTGGGGATAAAAGAGTTATTTCATGGAGAAAAGGTCCTATTTGAAGGGGGAAACCTGGTATTTCTTGGAGAAGATGTGATCTATTTGGGAGAAATGTGGCATTTCTGGAAGAAACTGTCGTATTTTGGGCATAAAACAGGTATTTGTGGGAGAAAAGGTCCTATTTGAAGGGGGAAACCTGGTATTTCTTGGAGAAGATGTGATATATTTGGGAGAAATGTGGCATTTCTGGAAGAAACTGTCCTCTTTTGGGGATAAAAGAGGTATTTGTGGGTGAAAAGGTCCTATTTGAAGGGGGAAAGCTGGTATTTCTTGGAGAAGATGTGATATATTTGGGAGAAATGTGGCATGTCTGGAAGAAACTGTCCTCTTTTGGGGATAAAAGAGGTATTTCATGGAGAAAAGGTCCTATTTGAAGGGGGAAAGCTGGTATTTCTTGGAGAAGATGTGATCTATTTGGGAGAAATGTGGCATTTCTGGAAGAAACTGTCCTCTTTTGGGGATAAAAGAGGTATTTGTGGGTGAAAAGGTCCTATTTGAAGGGGGAAACCTGGTATTTCTTGGAGAAGATGTGATATATTTGGGAGAAATGTGGCATTTCTGGAAGAAAATGTCCTATTTGTGGGGAGAAGGCGGTAGTTGTGGGTGAGAAGGTCCTATTTCAGGAGGAATCCTGGTATTTCTTGGAGAAGATGTGATATATTTGGGAGAAATGTGGCATTTCTGGAAGAAACTGTCCTCTTTTGGGGATAAAAGAGGTATTTGTGGGTGAAAAGGTCCTATTTGAAGGGGGAAACCTGGTATTTCTTGGAGAAGATGTGATATATTTGGGAGAAATGTGGCATTTCTGGAAGAAACTGTCCTCTTTTGGGGATAAAAGAGGTATTTGTGGGTGAAAAGGTCCTATTTGAAGGGGGAACCCTGGTATTTCTTGGAGAAGATGTGATATATTTGGGAGAAATGTGGCATGTCTGGAAGAAACTGTCCTATTTTGGGATAAAACAGGTATTTGTGGGTGAAAATTTCCTATTTGAAGGGGGAAACGTGGTATTTCTTGGAGAAGATGTGATATATTTGGGAGAAATGTGGCATGTCTGGAAGAAAATGTCCTATTTGGGGGGAGAAGTCTGGTACTTGTGGGAGAAAAGGTCCTATTTCAGGAGGAATCCTGGTATTTCTTGGAGGAGATGTGATATGTTTGGGAGAAATGTGCCATTTCTGGAAGAAACTGTCCTCTTTTGGGGATAAAAGAGGTATTTGTGGGAGAAAAGGTCCTATTTGAAGGGGGAAACCTGGTATTTCTTGGAGAAGATGTGATCTATTTGGGAGAAATCTGGCATTTCTGGAAGAAAATGTCCTCTTTAGGGGATAAAACAGGTATTTGTGGGTGAAAATTTCCTATTTGAAGGGGGAAACCTGGTATTTCTTGGAGAAGATATGATATATTTGGGAGAAATGTGGCATTTCTGGAAGAAACTGTCCTCTTTTGGGGATAAAGCAGATATTTGTGGGTGAAAAGGTCCTATTTGAAGGGGGAAAGCTGGTATTTCTTGGAGAAGATGTGATATATTTGGGAGAAATCTGGCATTTCTGGAAGAATATGTCCAATTTGAGGGATAAAAGAGGTATTTGTGGGTGAAAAGGTCCTATTTGAAGGGGGAACCCTGGTATTTCTTGGAGAAGATGTGATATATTTGGGAGAAATGTGGCATGTCTGGAAAAAACTGTCCTATTTTGGGGATAAAAGAGGTATTTGTGGGTGAGAAGGTCCTATTTGAAGGGGGAAAGCTGGTATTTCTTGGAGAAGATGTGATATATTTGGGAGAAATGTGGCATTTCGGGAAGAAAATGTCCTCTTTTGGGGATAAAAGAGGTATTTCATGGAGAAAAGGTCCTATTTGAAGGGGGAAAGCTGGTATTTCTTGGAGAAGATGTGATATATTTGGGAGAAATGTGGCATTTCTGGAAGAAACTGTCCTCTTTTGGGGATAAAAGAGGTATTTGTGGGTGAAAAGGTCCTATTTGAAGGGGGAAAGCTGGTATTTCTTGGAGAAGATGTGATATATTTGGGAGAAATGTGGCATGTCTGGAAGAAACTGTCCTCTTTTGGGGATAAAAGAGGTATTTGTGGGTGAAAAGGTCCTATTTGAAGGGGGAAAGCTGGTATTTCTTGGAGAAGATGTGATATATTTGGGAGAAATGAGGCATTTCTGTAAGAAAATGTCCAATTTCTGGGGAGAGGGCTGGTAGTTGTGGGTGAGAAGGTCCTATTTCAGGAGGAATCCTGGTATATCTTGGAGAAGATGTGATATATTTGGGAGAAATGTGGCATTTCTGGAAGAAACTGTCCTCTTTTGGGGATAAAAGAGGTATTTGTGGGTGAAAAGGTCCTATTTGAAGGGGGAAAGCTGGTATATCTTGGAGAAGATGTGATATATTTGGGAGAAATGAGGCATTTCTGGAAGAAACTGTCCTCTTTTGGGGATAAAAGAGGTATTTGTGGGTGAAAAGGTCCTATTTGAAGGGGGTACCCTGGTATTTCTTGGAGAAGATGTGATCTATTTGGGAGAAATGTGGCATGTCTGGAAGAAACTGTCCTATTTGGGGGATAAAACAGGTATTTGTGGGAGAAAAGGTCCTATTTGAAGGGGGAAACGTGGTATTTCTTGGAGAAGATGTGATATATTTGGGAGAAATGTGGCCTTTCTGGAAGAAACTGTCCTATTTTGGGGATAAAAGAGGTATTTGTGGGTGAAAAGGTCCTATTTGAAGGGGGAAAGCTGGTATTTCTTGGAGAAGATGTGATCTATTTGGGAGAAATGTGGCATGTCTGGAAGAAACTGTCCTCTTTTGGGGATAAAAGAGGTATTTGTGGGTGAAAAGGTCCTATTTGAAGGGGGAACCCTGGTATTTCTTGGTGAAGATGTGATATATTTGGGTGAAATGTGGCATTTCTGGAAGAAACTGTCCTCTTTTGGGGATAAAAGAGGTATTTGTGGGAGAAAAGTTCCTATTTGAAGCGGGAAAGCTGGTATTTCATGGAAAAGATGTGATCTATTTGGGAGAAATGTGGCATTTCTGGAAGAAAATGTCCAATTTGTGGGGAGAAGGCTGGTAGTTTTCGGTGAGAAGGTCCTATTTCAGGAGGAATCCTGGTATTTCTTGGAGAAGCTGTGATATATTTGGGAGAAATGTGGCCTTTCTGGAAGAAAATGTCCAATTTGGGGGGAGAAGGCTGGTAGTTTTGGGTGAGAAGGTCCTCTCTCAGGAGGAATCGTGGCATTTCTTGGAGAAGATGTGATATATTTGGGAGAAATGTGGAATTTCTGGAAGAAACTGTCCTCTTTTGGGGATAAAAGAGGTATTAGTTGGTGAAAAGGTCCTATTTGAAGGGGGAAAGCTGGTATTTCTTGGAGAAGATGTGATATATTTTGGAGAAATGAGGCATTTCTGGAAGAAAATGTCATCTTTTGGGGATAAAAGAGGTATTTCATGGAGAAAAGGTCCTAACTGAAAAGGGAAACCTGGTATTTCTTGGAGGAGTTGTGATATATTTGGGAGAAATGTGGCCTTTCTGGAAGAAACTGTCCTCTTTTGGGGATAAAAAAGGTATTTCATGGAGAAAAGTACCTATTTGAAGGGGGAACCCTGGTATTTCTTGGAGAAGATGTGATATATTTGGGAGAAATGTGGCATAACTGGAAAAAACTGTCCTATTTTGGGGATAAAAGAGGTATTTGTGGGTGAGAAGGTCCTTTTTGAAGGGGGAAACGTGGTATTTCTTGGAGAAGATGTGATATATTTGGGAGAAATGTGCCATTTCTGGAAGAAACTGTCCTCTTTAGGGGATAGAACAGGTATTTGTGGGTGAAAAGGTCCTATTTCCAGGGGAAAACCTGGTATTTCTTGGAGAAGATGTGATATATTTGGGAGAAATGTGGCATGTCTGGAAGAAAATGTCCTATTAGGGGGGAGAAGGGTGGTATTTGTTGGAGAAAAGTTCCTATTTCAGGAGGAATCCTGGTATTTCTTGGAGGAGATGTGATATGTTTGGGAGAAATGTGGCCTTTCTGGAAGAAACTGTCCTCTTTTGGGGATAAAAGAGGTATTTGTGGGAGAAAAGGTCCTATTTGAAGGGGGAAACCTGGTATTTCTTGGAGAAGATGTGATCTATTTGGGAGAAATCTGGCATTTCTGGAAGAAAATGTCCTCTTTTGGGGATAAAACAGGTATTTGTGGGTGAAAATTTCCTATTTGAAGGGGGAAACCTGGTATTTCTTGGAGAAGATATGATATATTTGGGAGAAATGTGGCATTTCTGGAAGAAACTGTCCTCTTTTGGGGATAAAGCAGATATTTGTGGGTGAAAAGGTCCTATTTGAAGGGGGAAAGCTGGTATTTCTTGGAGAAGATGTGATATATTTGGGAGAAATCTGGCATTTCTGGAAGAATATGTCCAATTTGAGGGATAAAAGAGGTATTTGTGGGTGAAAAGGTCCTATTTGAAGGGGGAACCCTGGTATTTCTTGGAGAAGATGTGATATATTTGGGAGAAATGTGGCATGTCTGGAAAAAACTGTCCTATTTTGGGGATAAAAGAGGTATTTGTGGGTGAGAAGGTCCTATTTGAAGGGGGAAAGCTGGTATTTCTTGGAGAAGATGTGATATATTTGGGAGAAATGTGGCATTTCGGGAAGAAAATGTCCTCTTTTGGGGATAAAAGAGGTATTTCATGGAGAAAAGGTCCTATTTGAAGGGGGAAAGCTGGTATTTCTTGGAGAAGATGTGATATATTTGGGAGAAATGTGGCATTTCTGGAAGAAACTGTCCTCTTTTGGGGATAAAAGAGGTATTTGTGGGTGAAAAGGTCCTATTTGAAGGGGGAAAGCTGGTATTTCTTGGAGAAGATGTGATATATTTGGGAGAAATGTGGCATGTCTGGAAGAAACTGTCCTCTTTTGGGGATAAAAGAGGTATTTGTGGGTGAAAAGGTCCTATTTGAAGGGGGAAAGCTGGTATTTCTTGGAGAAGATGTGATATATTTGGGAGAAATGAGGCATTTCTGTAAGAAAATGTCCAATTTCTGGGGAGAGGGCTGGTAGTTGTGGGTGAGAAGGTCCTATTTCAGGAGGAATCCTGGTATATCTTGGAGAAGATGTGATATATTTGGGAGAAATGTGGCATTTCTGGAAGAAACTGTCCTCTTTTGGGGATAAAAGAGGTATTTGTGGGTGAAAAGGTCCTATTTGAAGGGGGAAAGCTGGTATATCTTGGAGAAGATGTGATATATTTGGGAGAAATGAGGCATTTCTGGAAGAAACTGTCCTCTTTTGGGGATAAAAGAGGTATTTGTGGGTGAAAAGGTCCTATTTGAAGGGGGTACCCTGGTATTTCTTGGAGAAGATGTGATCTATTTGGGAGAAATGTGGCATGTCTGGAAGAAACTGTCCTGTTTGGGGGATAAAACAGGTATTTGTGGGAGAAAAGGTCCTATTTGAAGGGGGAAACGTGGTATTTCTTGGAGAAGATGTGATATATTTGGGAGAAATGTGGCCTTTCTGGAAGAAACTGTCCTATTTTGGGGATAAAAGAGGTATTTGTGGGTGAAAAGGTCCTATTTGAAGGGGGAAAGCTGGTATTTCTTGGAGAAGATGTGATCTATTTGGGAGAAATGTGGCATGTCTGGAAGAAACTGTCCTCTTTTGGGGATAAAAGAGGTATTTGTGGGTGAAAAGGTCCTATTTGAAGGGGGAACCCTGGTATTTCTTGGTGAAGATGTGATATATTTGGGTGAAATGTGGCATTTCTGGAAGAAACTGTCCTCTTTTGGGGATAAAAGAGGTATTTGTGGGAGAAAAGTTCCTATTTGAAGCGGGAAAGCTGGTATTTCATGGAAAAGATGTGATCTATTTGGGAGAAATGTGGCATTTCTGGAAGAAAATGTCCAATTTGTGGGGAGAAGGCTGGTAGTTTTCGGTGAGAAGGTCCTATTTCAGGAGGAATCCTGGTATTTCTTGGAGAAGCTGTGATATATTTGGGAGAAATGTGGCCTTTCTGGAAGAAAATGTCCAATTTGGGGGGAGAAGGCTGGTAGTTTTGGGTGAGAAGGTCCTCTCTCAGGAGGAATCGTGGCATTTCTTGGAGAAGATGTGATATATTTGGGAGAAATGTGGAATTTCTGGAAGAAACTGTCCTCTTTTGGGGATAAAAGAGGTATTAGTTGGTGAAAAGGTCCTATTTGAAGGGGGAAAGCTGGTATTTCTTGGAGAAGATGTGATATATTTTGGAGAAATGAGGCATTTCTGGAAGAAAATGTCATCTTTTGGGGATAAAAGAGGTATTTCATGGAGAAAAGGTCCTAACTGAAAAGGGAAACCTGGTATTTCTTGGAGGAGTTGTGATATATTTGGGAGAAATGTGGCCTTTCTGGAAGAAACTGTCCTCTTTTGGGGATAAAAAAGGTATTTCATGGAGAAAAGTACCTATTTGAAGGGGGAACCCTGGTATTTCTTGGAGAAGATGTGATATATTTGGGAGAAATGTGGCATAACTGGAAAAAACTGTCCTATTTTGGGGATAAAAGAGGTATTTGTGGGTGAGAAGGTCCTTTTTGAAGGGGGAAACGTGGTATTTCTTGGAGAAGATGTGATATATTTGGGAGAAATGTGCCATTTCTGGAAGAAACTGTCCTCTTTAGGGGATAGAACAGGTATTTGTGGGTGAAAAGGTCCTATTTCCAGGGGAAAACCTGGTATTTCTTGGAGAAGATGTGATATATTTGGGAGAAATGTGGCATGTCTGGAAGAAAATGTCCTATTAGGGGGGAGAAGGGTGGTATTTGTTGGAGAAAAGTTCCTATTTCAGGAGGAATCCTGGTATTTCTTGGAGGAGATGTGATATGTTTGGGAGAAATGTGGCCTTTCTGGAAGAAACTGTCCTCTTTTGGGGATAAAACAGGTATTTGTGGGTGAAAAGGTCCTATTTGAAGGGGGAAAGCTGGTATTTCTTGGAGAAGATGTGATCTATTTGGGAGAAATGTGGCATTTCTGGATGAAACTGTCCTCTTTTGGGGATAAAAGAGGTATTTGTGGGTGAAAAGGTCCTATTTGAAGGGGGAAAGCTGGTATTTCTTGGAGAAGATGTGATCTATTTGGGAGAAATGTGGCATTTCTGGAAGAAACTGTCCTATTTTGGGGATAAAAGAGGTATTTGTGGGTGAAAAGGTCCTATTTGAAGGGGGAAACCTGTTATTTCTTGGAGAAGATGTGATACATTTTGGAGAAATCAGGCATTTCTGGAAGAAACTGTCCTCTTTTGGGGATAAAAGAGGTATTTGTGGGTGAAAAGGTCCTATTTGAAGTTGGAAACCTGGTATTTCTTGGAGAAGATGCGATATATTTGGGAGAAATGTGGCATTTCTGGAAGAAACTGTCCTCTTCAGGGGATAAAGGAGGTATTTGTGGGTGAAAAGGTCCTATTTTAAAGGGGAACCCTGGTATTTCTTGGAGAAGATGTGATGTATTTGGGAGAAATGTGGCATTTCTGGAAGAAACTGTCCTCTTTTGGGGATAAAACAGGTATTTGTGGGTGAAAAGGTCCTATTTGAAGGGGGAAACCTGGTATTTCTTGGAGAAGATGTGATATATATGGGAGAAATGTGGCATGTCTGGAAGAAACTGTCCTCTTTTGGGGATAAAAGAGGTATTTGTGGGTGAAAAGGTCCTATTTGAAGGGGGAACCCTGGTATTTCTTGGAGAAGATGTGATATATTTGGGAGAAATGTGGCCTTTCTGGAAGAAAGTGTCCTGTTTTGGGGATAAAACAGGTATTTTTGGGATAAAAGGTCCTAATTGAAGGGGGAAAGCTGGTATTTCTTGAAGGAGATGTGATATATTTGGGAGAAATTTGGCATGTCTGGAAGAAACTGTCCTATTTTGGGGATAAAAGAGGTATTTGTGGGTGAAAAGGTCCTATTTCCAGGGCGAAACCAGATATTTCTTGGAGAAGATATGATCTATTTGGGAGAAATGTGGCATTTCTGGAAGAAACTGTCCTATTTGGGGGAGAAGCCTGATATTAGTGGGTGAAAAGGTCCTCTTTGAAGGGGGAACCCTGGTATTTCTTGGAGAAGATGTGATATATTTGGGGAAAGGTGGCCTTTCTGGAAGAAAATGTCCTATTTGGGGGGAGAAGGCTGGTACTTTTTGGGAGAAAAGGTCGTATTTCAGGAGGAATCCTGGTATTTCTTGGAGGAGGTGTGATATGTTTGGGAGAAACGTGGCATTTCTGGAAGAAACTGTCCTCTTATGGGGATAAAACAGGTATTTGTGGGAGAAAAGGTCCTATTTGTAGGGGGAAAGCTGGTATATCTTGGAGAAGATGTGATATATTTGGGAGACATGCCACATTTCTCCCAAATATATCGCATCTTCTCCAAGAAATACCAGCTTTCCAACTTCAAATAGGACCTTATCACCCACAAATACCTCTTTTATCCCCAAAATAGGACAGTTTCTGCCAGAAAGGCCACATTTCTCCCAAACATATCACATCTTCTCCAAGAAATACCAGGGTTTCCCCTTCAAATAGGACCTTTTCACCCACAAATACCTCTTTTATCCCCAAAAGAGGACAGTTTCTTCCAGAAATGCCTGATTTCTCCCAAATATATCACATCTTCTCCAAGAAATACCAGGGTTCCCCCTTCAAATAGGACCTTTTCACCCACTAATAGCAGGCTTCTCCCCCCAAATAGGACAGTTTCTTCCAGAAATGCCAGATTTCTCCCAAATATATCACATCTTCTCCAAGAAATACCAGAATTCCTCCTGAAATAGGACCTTTTCACCCACAAATACCTGTTTTATCCCCAAAAGAGTACAGTTTCTTCCAGAAAGGCCACATTTCTCCCAAATATATCACATCTCCTTCAAGAAATACCAGCTTTCCCCCATCAAATAGAACCTTTTCACCCACAAATACCTGTTTTATCCCCAAAATAGGACAGTTTCTTCCAGAAATGCCACATTTCTCCCAAATATATCACATCTTCTCCAAGAAATACCAGGTTTCCCCCTTCAAATACAACGTTTTCACCCACAAATACCCCTTTTATCCCCAAAAGAGGACATTTTCTTCCAGAAATGCCACATTTCTCCCAAATATACCACATCTTCTCCAAGAAATAACGGGTTATCCCCTTCAAATAGGACCTTTTCACCCACAAGTACCTGTTTTATCCCCAAATGAGGACAGTTTCTTCCAGAAATGCCACATTTCTCCCAAATATATCACATCTTCTCCAAGAAATACCAGGTTTCCCCCTTCAAATAGGACCTTTTCACCCACAAATACCACTTTTATCCCCAAAATAGGACAGTTTCTTCCAGAAATGCCTGATTTCTCCCAAATATATCACATCTTCTCCAAGAAATACCAGCTTTCCCCCTACAAATAGGACCTGATCACCCTCAAATACCACTTTTATCCCCAAAATAGGACAGTTTCTTCAAGAAATGCCACATTTCTCCCAAATATACCACATCTTCTGCAAGAAATACCAGGTTTCCCCCTTCAAATAGGACCTTTTCACCCACAAATACCTCTTTATCCCTCAGATAGGACAGTTTCTTCCAGACATGCCACATTTCTCCCAAATATATCACATCTTCTCCAAGAAATACCAGGATTCCTCCTGAAAGAGGACCTTTTCTCCCTCAAGTACCAGCCTTCTCCCCACAAATAGGACAGTTTCTTCCTGACATGCCTCATTTCTCCCAAATATATCGCATCTTCTCCAAGAAATACCAGGTTTCCAACTTCAAATAGGACCTTATCACCCACAAATACCTCTTTTATCCCCAAAATAGGACAGTTTCTGCCAGAAAGGCCACATTTCTCCCAAACATATGACATCTTCTCCAAGAAATACCAGGTTTCCCCCTTCAAATAGGACCTTTTCACCCACAAATAATTCTTTTATCCCCAAAATAGGACAGTTTCTTCCAGAAATGCCACATTTCTCCCAAATATATCACATCTTCTCCAAGAAATACCAGGGTTCCCCCTTCAAATAGGACCTTTTCACCCACAAATAATTCTTTTATCCCCAAAATAGGACAGTTTCTTCCAGAAATGCCAGATTTCTCCCAAATATATCACATCTTCTTCAAGAAATACCAGGTTTCCCCCTGGAAATAGGACCTTTTCGCCCAAAAATACCTCTTTTATCCCCAAAAGAGCACAGTTTCTTCCAGAAATGCCACATTTCTCCAAAATATATCACATCTCCATCAAGAAATACCAGCTTTCCCCCTTCAAATAGGACCTTTTCTCCCACAAATACCTCTTTTATCCCCAAAACAGGACACTTTCTTCCAGAAATGCCACATTTCTCCCAAATACATCACATCTTCTCCAAGAAATAACACGTTTCCCCCTTCAAATACGACCTTTTCTACCACAAATACCTGTTTTATCCCCGAAATAAGACAGTTTCTTCCAGACATGCCACATTTCTCCCAAATAGATCACATCTTCTCCAAGAAATACCAGGTTTCCCCCTTCAAATAGGACCTTTTCACCCACAAATACCTCTTTTATCCCCAAAAGAGGATAGTTTCTTCCAGAAAGGCCACATTTCTCCCAAACATATCACATCTCCTCCAAGAAATACCAGGATTCCTCCTGAAATAGGAACTTTTCTCCCTCAAATACCACCCTTCTCCCCCCAAATAGGACATTTTCTTCCAGACATGCCACATTTCTCCCAAATATATCACATCTTCTCCAAGAAATACCAGGTTTCCCCCTTCAAATAGGACCTTTTCACCCACAAATAGCTCTTTTATCCCCAAAAGAGGACAGTTTTTTCCAGACATGCCACATTTCTCCCAAATATATCATATCTTCTCCAAGATATACCAGCTTTCCCCCTTCAAATAGGACCTTTTCTCCCACAAATACCTCTTTTATCCCCAAAAGAGGACAGTTTCTTCCAGAAATGCCAGATTTCTCCCAAATATATCACATCTTCTTCAAGAAATACCAGGTTTCCCCCTTCAAATAGGACCTTTTCGCCCACAAATACCTCTTTTATCCCCAAAATAGGACATTTTCTTCCAGAAAGGCCACATTTCTCCCAAATAGATCACATCTCCTTCAAGAAATACCAGGTTTCCCCCTTCAAATAGGACCTTTTCTCCCACAAATACCTCTTTTATCCCCAAAACAGGACACTTCCTTCCAGAAATGCCACATTTCTCCCAAATATATCACATCTTCTCCAAGAAATGCCAGGATTCCTCCTGAAATAGGACCTTCTCACCCAAAACTACCAGCCTTCTCCCCCCAAATTGGACATTTTCTTCCAGAAAGGCCACATTTCTCCCAAATAGATCACATCTTCTCCAAGAAATACCAGGATTCCTCCTGAAATAGGACCTTCTCACCGAAAACTACCAGCCTTCTCCCCCCAGATTGGACATTTTCTTCCAGAAATGCCACATTTCTCCCAAATAGATCACATCTTCTCCAAGAAATACCAGCTTTCCCCCTTCAAATTGGACCTTTTCTCCCACAAATACCTCTTTTATCCCCAAAAGAGGACAGTTTCTTCCAGACATGCCACATTTCTCCCAAATAGATCACATCTTCTCCAAGAAATACCAGGTTTCACCCTTCAAATAGGACCTTTTCACCCACAAATACCTCTTTTATCCCCAAAAGAGGACAGTTTCTTCCAGACATGCCACATTTCTCCCAAATATATCACATCTTCTCCAAGAAATACCAGCTTTCCCCCTTCAGATAGGACCTTATCACCCACAAATACCTGTTTTATCCCCAAAAGAGGACAGTTTCTTCCAGAAAGGCCACATTTCTCCCAAACATATCACATCTCCTCCAAGAAATACCAGGATTCCTCCTGAAATAGGACCTTTTCTCCCACAAGTACCAGCCTTCTCCCCCAATATAGGACATTTTCTTCCAGACATGCCACATTTCTCCCAAATAGATCACATCTTCTCCAAGAAATACCAGCTTTCCCCCTTCAAATTGGAACTTTTCTCCCACAAATACCTCTTTTATCCCCAAAAGAGGACAGTTTCTTCCAGAAATGCCTGATTTCTCCCAAATATATCACATCTTCTCCAAGAAATACCAGCTTTCCCCCTTCAAATAGGACCTGATCACCCACAAATACCATTTTTATCCCCAAAATAGGACATTTTCTTCCAGAAAGGCCAGATTTCTCCCAAATAGATCACATCTTCTCCAAGAAATACCAGCTTTCCCCCTTCAAATAGGACCTTTTCACCCACAAATACCTCTTTTATCCCCAAAATAGGACAGTTTCTACCAGACATGCCACATTTCTCCCAAATATATCAGATCTTCTCCAAGAAATACCAGGATTCCTCCTGAAAGAGGACCTTTTCTCCCTCAAGTACCAGCCTTCTCCCCCCAAATAGGACAGTTTCTTCCAGAAATGCCACATTTCTCCCAAATATATCACATCTTCTCCCAGAAATGCCAGGTTTCCCCCTTCAAATAGCACCTGATCACCCACAAATACCACTTTTATCCCCAAAAGAGGACAGTTTCTGCCAGAAAGGCCACATTTCTCCCAAACATATCACATCTTCTCCAAGAAATACCAGCTTTCCCCCTTCAAATAGGACCTTTTCACCCACAAAAAATTCTTTTATCCCCAAAATAGGACAGTTTCTGCAAGAAATGCCTGATTTCTCCCAAATATATCACCTCTTCTCCAAGAAATACCACGTTTCCCCCTTCAAATAGGACCTTTTCACCCACAAATACCTGTTTTATCCCCAAAATAGGACAGTTTCTTCCAGAAATGGCACATTTCTCCCAAACATATCACATCTTCTCCAAGAAATACCAGGATTCCTCCTTCAAATAGGACCATCTCACCCTCTAAAAGCAGGCTTCTCCCCCCAAATAGGGCAGTTTCTTCCAGAAATGCCACATTTCTCCCAAATATAGCACATCTTCTCCAAGAAATACCAGCTTTCCCCCTTCAAATAGGACCTTTTCACCCACAAATACCTCTTTTATCCCCAAAAGAGGACAGTTTCTTCCAGAAATGCCACATTTCTCCCAAATATATCACCTCTTCTCCAAGAATTACCAGCTTTCCTCCTTCAAATAAGACCTTTTCACCCACTAATAGCAGGCTTCTCCCCCCAAATAGGACAGTTTCTTCCAGAAATGCCAGATTTCTCCCAAATATATCACATATTCTTCAAGAAATACCAGCTTTCCTCCTAGAAATAGGACCTTTTCACCCACAAATACCTCTTTTATCCCCAAAGGAGGACAGTTTCTTCCAGAAAGGCCACATTTCTCTCAAATATATCACATCTCCTTCAAGAAATACCAGCTTTCCTCCTTCAAATATGACCTTTTCTCCCACAAATACCTGTTTTATCCCCAAAGGAGGACAGTTTCTTCCAGAAATGACACATTTCTCCCAAATATATCACATCTCCTTCAAGAAATACCAGCTTTCCCCCTTCAAATAGGACCTTTTCTCCCACAAATACCTGTTTTATCCCCAAAAGAGGACAGTTTCTTCCAGAAATGCCACATTTCTCCCAAATATATCACATCTTCTCCAAGAAATACCAGGTTTCCCCCTTCAAATAGGAACTTTTCACCCACAAATACCTGTTTTATCCCCAAAATAGGACAGTTTCTTCCAGACATGCCACATTTCACCCAAATAGATCACATCTTCTCCAAGAAATAACACGTTTCCCCCTTCAAATAGGACCTTTTCTCCCACAAATACCTCTTTTATCCCCAAAAGAGGACAGTTTCTTCCAGACATGCCACATTTCTCCCAAATAGATCACATCTTCTCCAAGAAATACCAGGTTTCCCCCTTCAAATAGGACCTTTTCACCCACAAATACCTCTTTTATCCCCAAAAGAGGATAGTTTCTTCCAGAAAGGCCACATTTCTCCCAAACATATCACATCTCCTCCAAGAAATACCAGGATTCCTCCTGAAATAGGAACTTTTCTCCCACAAATACCAGCCTTCTCCCCCCAAGTAGGACATTTTCTTCCAGACATGCCACATTTCTCCCAAATATATCACATCTTCTCCAAGAAATACCAGCTTTCCCCCTTCAAATAGGACCTTTTCACCCACAAATACCTGTTCTATCCCCAAAAGAGGACAGTTTCTTCCAGAAATGCCACATTTCTCCCAAATAGATCACATCTTCTCCAAGAAATACCAGCTTTCCCCCTTCAAATAGGACCTTTTCCCCAAAAAAACCTCTTTTATCCCCAAAAGAGGACAGTTTCTTCCAGGATTGCCACATTTCTCCCAAATATATCACATCTTTTCCAAGAAATACCAGCTTTCCCCCTTCAAATAGGACCTTTTCACCCACACATACCTCTTTTATCCCCAGAAGAGGACAGTTTTTTCCAGACATGCCACATTTCTCCCAAATATATCACATCTTCTCCAAGATATACCAGGTTTCCCCCTTCAAATAGGACCTTTTATCCCACAAATACCTCTTTTATCCCCAAAAGAGGACAGTTTCTTCCAGAAATGCCACATTTCTCCCAAATAGATCACATCTTCTCCAAGAAATACCAGGTTTCCCCCTTCAAATAGGACCTTTTCACCCACAAATACCACTTTTATCCCCAAAAGAGGACAGTTTCTGCCAGACATGCCACATTTCTCCCAAATACATCACCTCTTTTCCAAGAAATACCACGTTTCCCCCTTCAAATAGGAACTTTTCACCCACAAATACCTCTTTTATCCCCGAAATAGGACAGTTTCTTCCAGAAATGCCAGATTTCTCCCAAATATATCACATCTTCTCCAAGAAATACCAGCTTTCCCCCTTCAAATAGGACCTGATCACCCACAAATACCACTTTTTTCCCCAAAATAGGACTGTTTCTTCAAGAAATGCCACATTTCTCCCAAATATATCACATCTTCTCCAAGAAATGCCAGGATTCCTCCTGAAATAGGACCTTCTCACCCAAAACTACCAGCCTTCCCTCCCCAAATTGGACATTTTCTTCCAGAAATGCCACATTTCTCCCAAATATATCACATCTTCTCCAAGAAATACCAGGATTCCTCCTGAAATAGGACCTTCTCACCGAAAACTACCAGCCTTCTCCCCCCAAATGGGCCATTTTCTTCCAGACATGCCACATTTCTCCCAAATAGAACACATCTTCTCCAAGAAATACCAGGTTTCCCCCTTCAAATAGGACCTTTTCTCCCACAAATACCTGTTTTCTCCCCAAAAGAGGACAGTTTCTTCCAGAAATGCCACATTTCTCCCAAATATATCACATCTTCTCCAAGAAATACCAGGATTCCTCCTGAAATAGGACCTTCTCACCCAAAACTACCAGCCTTCTCCCCCCAAATTGGACATTTTCTTCCAGAAATGCCACATTTCTCCCAAATAGATCACATCTTCTCCAAGAAATACCAGGATTCCTCCTGAAATAGGACCTTCTCACCGAAAACTACCGGCCTTTTCCCCCCAAATGGGCCATTTTCGTCCAGACATGCCACATTTCTCCCAAATAGATCACATCTTCTCCAAGAAATACCAGCTTTCCCCCTTCAAATAGGACCTTTTCTCCCACAAATACCTCTTTTATCCCCAAAAGAGGACAGTTTCTTCCAGAAATGCCACATTTCTCCCAAATATATCACATCTTCTCCAAGAAATAACAGGTTTCCCCCTTCAAATAGGACCTTTTCACCCACAAATACCTCTTTGATCCCCAAAAGAGAACAGTTTCTTCCAGAAATGCCACATTTCTCCCAAATATATCACATCTTCTCCAAGAAATACCACGTTTCCCCCTTCAAATAGGACCTTTTCACCCACAAATACCTCTTTTATCCCCAAAACAGGACAGTTTCTACCAGACATGCCACATTTCTCCCAAATAGATCACATCTTCTCCAAGAAATACCAGGATTCCTCCTGAAAGAGGACCTTTTCTCCCTCAAGTACCAGCCTTCTCCCCCCAAATTGGACAGTTTCTTCCTGACATGCCAAATTTCACCCAAATATATCACATCTTCTCCAAGAAATACCAGCTTTCCCCCTTCAAATAGCACCTGATCACCCACAAATACCACTTTTATCCCCAAAATAGGACAGTTTCTGCCAGAAAGGCCACATTTCTCCCAAACATATCACATCTTCTCCAAGAAATACCAGGTTTCCCCCTTCAAATAGGACCTTTTCACCCACAAATAATTCTTTTATTTCCAAAATAGGACAGTTTCGTCCAGAAATGCCTGACTTCTCCCAAATATATCACATCTTCTCCAAGAAATAACAGGGTTCCCCCTTCAAATAGGACCTTTTCACCCACAAATACCTCTTTTATCCCCAAAAGAGGACAGTTTCTTCCAGAAATGCCACATTTCTACCAAATATATCACATCTTCTCCAAGAAATAACAGGTTTCCCCCTTCAAATACAACGTTTTCACCCACAAATACCTGTTTTATCCCCAAAAGAGGACATTTTCTTCCAGAACTGCCACATTTCTCCCAAATATATCACATCTTCTCCAAGAAATACCAGGTTTCCCCCTTCAAATAGGACCTTTTCACCCACAAATACCTGTTTTAACCCCAAAATAGGACAGTTTCTTCCAGACATGCCACATTTCTCCCAAATATATCACATCTTCTCCAAGAAATACCAGGTTTCCCCCTTCAATTAGGACCTTTTCTCCATGAAATACCTCTTTTATCCCCAAAAGAGGACATTTTCTTCCAGAAATGCCACATTTCTCCCAAATATATCACATCTTCTCCAAGAAATACCACGTTTCCCCCTTCAAATAGGACCTTTTCAACCACAAATACCTCTTTTATCCCCAAAATAGGACAGTTTCTTCTGGAAAGGGCACATTTCTCCCAAATATATCACATCTTCTCCAAGAAATACCAGGATTCCTCCTGAAATAGGACATTCTCACCCACAACTACCAGCCTTCTCCCCCCATATTGGACATTTTCTTCCAGACATGCCACATTTCTCCCAAATAGATCACATCTTCTCCAAGAAATACCAGGTTTCCCCCTTCAAATAGGACCTTTTCTCCCACAAATACCTGTTTTATCCCCCAAATAGGACAGTCTCCTCCAGAAATGCCAAATTTCACCCAAATATATCACATCTTCTCCAAGAAATACCAGCTTTCCCCCTTCAAATAGGACCTTTTCAACCACAAATACCTGTTTTATCCCCAAAATAGGACAGCTTCTTCCAGACATGCCACATTTCTCCCAAATATATCACATCTTCTCCATGAAATACCAGGGTTCCCCCTTCAAATAGGACCTTTTCACCCACAAATACCTCTTTTATCCCCAAAAGAGGACAGTTTCTTCCAGAAATGCCACATTTCTCCCAAATATATCATATCTTCTCCAAGAAATTCCAGGTTTCCCCCTTCAAATAGGAAATTTTCACAAACAAATACCTGTTTTATCCCCAAAATAGGACAGTTTCTTCCAGAAATGCCACATTTCTCCCAAATATATCACATCTTCTCCGAGAAATACCACGTTTCCCCCTTCATATAGGACCTTTTCAACCACAAATACCTGTTTTATCCCTCAAATTGGACATATTCTTCCAGAAATGCCACATTTCTCCCAAATAGATCACATCTTCTCCAAGAAATACCAGCTTTCCCACTTCAAATAGGACCTTCTCACCCAAGAAATACCAGCCTTCTCCCCCCAAATTGGACATTTTCTTCCAGAAAGGCCACATTTCTCCCAAGTATATCACATCTTCTCCAAGAAATACCAGGATTCCTCCTGAAATAGGACCTTCTCACCCAAAACTACCAGCCTTCTCCCCTCAAATTGGACATTTTCTTCCAGACATGCCACATTTCTCCCAAATATATCACATCTTCTCCAAGAAATGCCAGGGTTCCCCCTTCAAATAGGACCTTTTCACCCACAAATACCTCTTTTATCCCCAAAAGAGGACAGTTTCTTCCAGAAATGCCACATTTCTCCCAAATATATCACATCTTCTACAAGAAATACCACGTTTCCCCCTTCAAAGAGGACCTTTTCACCCACAAATACCTCTTTTATCCCCAAAATAGGACAGTTTCTTCCAGAAATGCCACATTTCTCCCAAATAGATCACATCTTCTCCAAGAAATACCAGTATTCCTCCTGAAATAGGACCTTCTCACCCACAACGACCAGCCTTCTCCCCACAAATAGGACATTTTCTTCCAGGCATGCCTCATTTCTCCCAAATATATCACATCTTCTCCATGAAATACCAGCTTTCCCCCTTCAAATAGGACCTTTTCACCCACAAATACCTCTTTTATCCCCAAAAGAGGACATTTTCTTCCAGAAAGGCCACATTTCTCCCAAACAGATCACATCTTCTCCAAGAAATACCAGGGTTCCCCCTTCAAATAGGACATTTTCACCAAAAAATACCTCTTTTATCCCCAAAAGAGGACAGTTTCTTCCAGAAATGCCACATTTCTCTCAAATATTTCACATCTTCTCCAAGAAATACCAGGATTCCTCCTGAAATAGGACCTTCTCACCCACAACTACCAACCTTCTCCCCACAAATTGGACAGTTTCTTCCAGAAATGCCACATTTCTCCCAAATAGATCACATCTTCTCCAAGAAATACCACGTTTCCCCCTTCAAATAGGACCTTTTCTCCATGAAATACCTCTTTTATCCCCAAAAGAGGACATTTTCTTCCAGACATGCCACATTTCTCCCAAATATATCACATCTTCTCCAAGAAATACCAGGTTTCCCCCTTCAAATAGGACCTTTTCACCCACAAATACCTCTTTTATCCCCAAAAGAGGACAGTTTCTTCCAGAAATGCCACATTTCTCCCAAATAGATCACATCTTCTCCAAGAAATGCCAGGTTTCCCCCTTCAAATAGGACCTTTTCAACCACTAATACCTCTTTTATCCCCAAAAGAGGACAGTTTCTTCCGGAAAGGGCACATTTCTCCCAAATATATCACATCTTCTCCAAGAAATACCAGGATTCCTCCTGAAATAGGACCTTCTCACCCACAACTACCAGCCTTCTCACCCCCAATTGGACATTTTCTTCCAGAAAGGCCACATTTCTCCCAAATATATCACATCTTCTCCAAGAAATACCAGGATTCCTCCTGAAATAGGACCTTCTCACCCAAAACTACCAGCCTTCTCCCCTCAAATTGGACATTTCCTTCCAGACATGCCACATTTCTCCAAAATATATCACATCTTCTCCAAGAAATACCTGCTTTCCCCCTTCAAATAGGACCTTTTCACCCACAAATACCTGTTTTATCCCCCAAATAGGACAGTTTCCTCCAGAAATGCCAAATTTCTCCCAAACATATCACATCTTCTCCAAGAAATACCACGTTTCCCCCTTCAAATAGGACCTTTTCACCCACAAATACCTGTTTTATCCCCAAAATAGGACAGCTTCTGCCAGGCATGCCACATTTCTCCCAAATATATCACATCTTCTCCATGAAATACCAGGGTTCCCCCTTCAAATAGGACCTTTTCACCCACAAATACCTCTTTTATCCCCAAAAGAGGACAGTTTCTTCCAGAAATGCCACATTTCTCCCAAATATATCATATCTTCTCCAAGAAATACCAGGATTCCCCCTTCAAATAGGAAATTTTCACAAACAAATACCTGTTTTATTCCCAAAATAGGACAGTTTCCTCCAGAAATGCCACATTTCTCCCAAATATATCACATCTTCTCCAAGAAATACCACGTTTCCCCCTTCAAATAGGACCTTTTCACCCACAAATACCTGTTTTATCCCTCAAATTGGACATATTCTTCCAGAAAGGCCACATTTCTCCCAAATAGATCACATCTTCTCCAAGAAATACCACGTTTCCCCCTTCAAATAGGACCTTTTCTCCCACAAATACCTGTTTTATCCCCAAAATAGGACAGTTTCTTCCAGAAATGCCACATTTCTCCCAAATATATCATATCTTCTCCAAGAAATACCAGGTTTCCCCCTTCAAATAGGAAATTTTTACCCACAAATACCTGTTTTATCCCCAAAAGAGGACATTTACTTCCAGAAATGCCACATTTCTCCCAAATATAGCACATCTTCTCCAAGAAATACCAGGTTTCCCCCTTCAAATAGGACCTTTTCAACCACTAATACCTCTTTTATCCCCAAAAGAGGACAGTTTCTTCCAGAAATGCCACATTTCTCCCAAATATATCACATCTTCTCCAAGAAATACCAGGTTTCCCCCTTCAAATAGGACCTTTTCAACCACAAATACCTGTTTTATGCCCAAAATACGACAGTTTCTTCCAGAAATGCCACATTTCTCCCAAATAGATCACATCTTCTCCAAGAAATACCACGTTTCCCCCTTCAAATAGGACCTTTTCTCCATGAAATACCTTTTTTATCCCCAAAACAGGACATTTTCTTCCAGAAATGCCACATTTCTCCCAAATATATCACATCTTCTCCAAGAAATACCAGGGTTCCCCCTTCAAATAGGAACTTTTCACCCACAAATACCTCTTTTATCCCCAAAAGAGGACAGTTTCTTCCAGAAATGCCACATTTCTCCCAAATAGATCACATCTTCTCCAAGAAATGCCAGGATTCCTCCTGAAATAGGACCTTCTCACCCAAAACTACCAGCCTTCTCCCCCCAAATTGGACATTTTCTTCCAGAAATGCCACATTTCTCCCAAATATATCACATCTTCTCCAAGAAATACCAGGATTCCCCCTTCAAATAGGACCTTATCACCCACAAATACCTCTTTTATCCCCAAAAGAGGACAGTTTCTTCCAGAAATGCCACATTTCTCCCAAATATATCATATCTTCTCCAAGAAATACCAGCTTTCCCCCTTCAAATAGGACCTTTTCACCCACAAATACCTGTTTTATCCCCAAAATAGGACAGTTTCTTCCAGAAATGCCACATTTCTCCCAAATACATCACATCTTCTCCAAGAAATACCAAGTTTCCCCCTTCAAATAGGACCTTTTCACCCACAAATACCTCTTTTATCCCCAAAAGAGGACAGTTTCTTCCAGAAATGCCACATTTCTCCCAAATATATCACATCTTCTCCAAGAAATACCAGGTTTCCCCCTTCAAATAGGAAATTTTCACAAACAAATACCTCTTTTATCCCCAAAAGAGGACAGTTTCCTCCAGAAATGCCACATTTCTCCCAAATATATCACATCTTCTCCAAGAAATACCACGTTTCCCCCTTCAAATAGGACCTTTTCAACCACAAATACCTGTTTTATCCCTCAAATTGGACATATTCTTCCAGAAAGGCCACATTTCTCCCAAATAGATCACATCTTCTCCAAGAAATACCACGTTTCCCCCTACAAATAGGATCTTTTCTCCCACAAATACCTGTTTTATCCCCAAAATAGGACAGTTTCTTCCAGACATGCCACATTTCTCCCAAATATATCATATCTTCTCCAAGAAATACCAGGTTTCCCCCTTCAAATAGGAAATTTTTACCAACAAATACCTGTTTTATCCCCAAAAGAGGACAGTTTCTTCCAGAAATGCCACATTTCTCCCAAATAGATCACATCTTCTCCAAGAAATACCACCTTTCCCCCTTCAAATAGGACCTTTTCACCCACAAATACCTCTTTTATCCCCAAAAGAGGACAGTTTCTTCCAGAAATGCCACATTTCTCCCAAATATATCACATCTTCTCCAAGAAATACCAGGTTTCCCCCTTCAATTAGGACCTTTTCTCCATGAAATACCTCTTTTATCCCCAAAAGAGGACATTTTCTTCCAGAAATGCCACATTTCTCCCAAATATAGCACATCTTCTCCAAGAAATACCAGGTTTCCCCCTTCAAATAGCAACTTTTCAACCACTAATACCTCATTTATCCCCAAAAGAGGACAGTTTCTTCCAGAAATGCCACATTTCTCCCAAAAAGATCACATCTTCTCCAAGAAATACCAGCTTTCCCCCTTCAAATAGGACCTTTTCAACCACAAATACCTGTTTTATGCCCAAAATACGACAGTTTCTTCCAGAAATGCCACATTTCTCCCAAATAGATCACATCTTCTCCAAGAAATACCATGTTTCCCCCTGGAAATAGGACCTTTCCACCCACAAATACCTCTTTTATCCCCAAAAGAGGACAGTTTCTTCCAGAAATGCCACATTTCTCCCAAATATATCACATCTTCTCCAAGAAATGCCAGGATTCCTCCTGAAAGAGGACCTTCTCACCCAAAACTACCAGCCTTCTCCCCCCAAATTGGACATTTTCTTCCAGAAATGTCACATTTCTCCCAAATATATCACATCTTCTCCAAGAAATACCAGGATTCCTCCTGAAATAGGACCTTCTCACCCAAAACTACCAGCCTTCTCCCCCCAAATTGGACATTTTTTTCCAGAAAGGCCAAATTTCTCCCAAATAGATCACATCTTCTCCTAGAAATACCACGTTTCCCCCTTCAAATAGGACCTTTTCACCCACAAATACCTGTTTTATCCCCAAAATAGGTCAGTTTCTTCCAGACATGCCACATTTCTCCCAAATATATCATATCTTCTCCAAGAAATACCAGCTTTCCCCCTTCAAATAGGACCTTTTCACCCACAAATACCTGTTTTATCCCCAAAATAGGACAGTTTCTTCCAGAAATGCCACATTTCTCCCAAATACATCACATCTTCTCCAAGAAATACCAGGTTTCCCCCTTCAAATAGGACCTTTTCACCCACAAATACCTCTTTTATCCCCAAAAGAGGACAGTTTCTTCCAGAAATGCCACATTTCTCCCAAACATATCACATCTCCTCCAAGAAATACCAGGATTCCTCCTGAAATAGGACCTTTTCTCCCACAAGTACCAACCTTCTCCCCCAATATAGGACATTTTCTTCCAGAAATGCCACATTTCTCCCAAATAGATCACATCTTCTCCAAGAAATACCAGCTTTCCCCCTTCAAATAGGACCTTTTCACCCACAAATACCTCTTATATCCCCAAAAGAGGACAGTTTCTTCCAGAAATGCCACATTTCTCCCAAATATATCACATCTTCTCCAAGAAATACCAGGATTCCTCCTGAAATAGGACCTTCTCACCCACAACTACCAGCCTTCTCCCCCCAAATTGGACATTATCTTCCAGAAAGGCCTCATTTCTCCCAAATATATCACATCTTCTCCAAGAAATACCAGCTTTCCCCCTTCAAATAGGAACTTTTCACCCACAAATACCTCTTTTATCCCCAAAAGAGGACAGTTTCTTCCAGAAATGCCACATTTCTCCCAATTAGATCACATCTTCTCCAAGAAATACCAGGGTTCCCCCTTCAAATAGGAAATTTTCACCCACAAATACCACTTTTATCCCCAAAAGAGGACAGTTTCTTCCAGAAATGCCACATTTCTCCCAAATATATCACATCTTCTCCAAGAAATACCAGCTTTCCCCCTTCAAATAGGACCTTTTCACCCACAAATACCTCTTTTATCCCCAAAATAGGACAGTTTCTTCCAGAAAGGCCACATTTCTCCCAAATATATCACATCTTCTCCAAGAAATACCAGGATTCCTCCTGAAATAGGACCTTTTCACCCAAAACTACCAGCCTTCTCCCCCCAAATTGGACATTTTCTTCCAGACATGCCACATTTCTCCCAAATATACCACATCTTCTCCAAGAAATACCAGGTTTCCCCCTTCAAATAGGACCTTTTCACCCACAAATACCTCTTTTATCCCCAAAATAGGACAGTTTCTTCCAGAAATGCCACATTTCTCCCAAATATATCACATCTTCTCCAAGAAATACCAGGTTTTCCCCTGGAAATAGGACCTTTTCACCCACAAATACCTGTTCTATCCCCATAAGAGGACAGTTTCTTCCAGAAAGGCCACATTTCTCCCAAATATATCACAACTTCTCCATGAAATACCAGGGTTCCCCCTTCAAATAGGACCTTGTCACCCACAAATACCTGTTTTATCCCCAAAATAGGACAGTTTCTTCCAGAAATGCCACATTTCTCCCAAATATATCATATCTTCTCCAAGAAATACCAGCTTTCCCCCTTCAAATAGGAAATTTTCACAAACAAATACCTGTTTTATCCCCAAAATAGGACAGTTTCTTCCAGAAATGCCACATTTCTCCCAAATAGATCACATCTTCTCCAAGAAATACCACGTTTCCCCCTTCAAATAGGACCTTTTCTCCCACAAATACCTCTTTTATCCCCAAAAGAGGACAGTTTCTTCCAGAAATGCCACATTTCTCCCAAATAGATCATATCTTCTCCAAGAAATACCAGGTTTCCCCCTTCAAATAGGAAATTTTCAAACACAAATACCTGTTTTATCCCCAAAAGAGGACATTTTCTTCCAGAAATGCCACATTTCTCCCAAATACATCACATCTTCTCCAAGAAATACCAGCTTTCCCCCTTGAAATAGGACCTTTTCACCCACAAATACCTCTTTTATCCCCAAAAGAGGACAGTTTCTTCCAGAAAGGCCACATTTCTCCCAAACATATCACATCTCCTCCAAGAAATACCAGGATTCCTCCTGAAATAGGACCTTTTCTCCCACAAGTACCAGCCTTCTCCCCCCAAATAGGACATTTTCTTCCAGAAAGGCCACATTTCTCCCAAATATATCACATATTCTCCAAGAAATACCAGGTTTCCCCCTTCAAATAGGACCTTTTCACCCACATACCACTTTTATCCCCAAAAGAGGACAGTTTCTTCCAGAAAGGCCACATTTCTCCCAAATATATCACATCTTCTCCAAGAAATACCACGTTTCCCCCTTCAAATAGGACCTTTTCACCCACAAATACCTCTTTTATCCCCAAAAGAGGACAGTTTCTTCCAGAAATGCCACATTTCTCCCAAATATATCACATCTTCTCCAAGAAATACCAGGATTCCTCCTGAAATAGGACCTTCTCACCCACAAATACCAGGCTTCTCCCCCCAAACAGGACAGTTTCTTCCAGAAATGCCTCATTTCTCCCAAATATATCACATCTTCTCGAAGAAGTACCAGGTTTCCCCCTTCAAATAGGACCTTTTCAGCCACAAATACCGCTTTTATCCCCAAAAGAGGACAGTTTCTTCCAGAAATGCCACATTTCTCCCAAATAGATCACATCTTCTCCAAGAAATACCGGGGTACCCCCTTCAAATAGGACCTTTTCACCCACAAATACCTGTTTTATGCCCAAAATACGACAGTTTCTTCCAGAAATGCCACATTTGTCCCAAATAGATCACATCTTCTCATAGAAATACCAGGTTTCCCCCTTGAATTAGGACCTTTTCTCAATGAAATACCTCTTTTATCCCCAAAAGAGGACAGTTTCTTCCAGAAATGCCACATTTCTCCCAAATATATCACATCTTCTCCAAGAAATGCCAGGATTCCTCCTGAAAGAGGACCTTCTCACCCAAAACTACCAGCCTTCTCCCCCCAAATTAGACATTTTCTTCCAGAAATGCCACATTTCTCCCAAATATATCACATCTTCTCCAAGAAATACCAGGATTCCTCCTGAAATAGGACCTTCTCACCGAAAACTACCAGCCTTCTCCCCACAAATTCGACATTTTCTTCCAGAAAGGCCACATTTCTCCAAAATAGATCACATCTTCTCCAAGAAATACCACGTTTCCCCCTTCAAATAGGACCTTTTCACCCACAAATACCTGTTTTATCCCCAAAAGAGGACACTTTCTTCCAGAAATGCCACATTTCTCCCAAATATATCATATCTTCTCCAAGAAATATAAGCTTTCACCCTTCAAATAGGACCTTTTCACCCACAAATACCTCTTTTATCCCCAAAAGAGCACAGTTTCTTCCAGAAATGCCACATTTCTCCCAAACATATCACATCTCCTCCAAGAAATACCAGGATTCCTCCTGAAATAGGACCTTTTCTCCCACAAGTACCAACCTTCTCCCCCCAAATAGGACACTTTCTTCCAGAAATGCCACATTTCTCCCAAATATATCACATCTTCTCCAAGAAATACCAGCTTTCCCCCTTCAAATAGGAACTTTTCACCCAAAAATACCTCTTTTATCCCCAAAAGAGGACAGTTTCTTCCAGAAAGGCCACATTTCTCCCAAATATATCACATCTTCTCCAAGAAATACCAGGATTCCTCCTGAAATGGAACATTCTCACCCACAACTACCAGCCTTCTCCCCACAAATTGGACATTTTCTTCCGGAAAGGCCACATTTCTCCCAAATATATCACATCTTCTCCAAGAAATACCAGCTTTCCCCCTTCAAATAGGACCTTTTCACCCACAAATACCTGTTTTATCCCCAAAAGAGGACAGTTTCTTCCAGAAAGGCCACATTTCTCCCAAATATATCACATCTTCTCCAAGAAATACCAGGGTTCCCCCTTCAAATAGGACCTTTTCACCCACAAATACCTCTTTTATCCCCAAAAGAGGACAGTTTCTTCCAGAAAGGCCACATTTCTCCCAAATATATCACATCTTCTCCAAGAAATACCAGGTTTCCCCCTTCAAATAGGACCTTTTCACCCACAAATACCTCTTTTATCCCCAAAAGAGGACAGCTTCTTCCTGACATGCCACATTTCTCCCAAATAGATCACATCTTCTCCAAGAAATACCAGGATTCCTCCTGAAATAGGACCTTCTCACCCACAACTACCAGCCTTCTCCCCACAAATTGGACAGTTTCTTCCAGACATGCCAAATTTCTCCCAAATATATCACATCTTCTCCAAGAAATACCAGGTTTCCCCCTTCAAATAGGACCTTTTCACCCACAAATACCTCTTTTATCCCCAAAAGAGGACAGTTTCTTCCAGAAATGCCACATTTCTCCCAAATAGATCACATCTTCTCCAAGAAATACCAGGTATCCCACTTCAAATAGGACCTTTTCAACCACAAATACCTGTTTTATGCCCAAAATACGACAGTTTCTTCCAGAAATGCCACATTTCTCCCAAATATATCACATCTTCTCCAAGAAATACCAGGATTCCCCTTGAATTAGGACCTTTTCTCCATGAAATCCCTCTTTTATCCCCAAAAGAGGACAGTTTCTTCCAGAAATGCCACATTTCACCCAAATATATCACATCTTCCCCAAGAAATACCAGGATTCCTCCTGAAATAGGACCTTCTCACCCACTAATACTAGGCTTCTCCCCCCAAATAGGACAGTTTCTTCCAGAAATGCCTCATTTCTCCCAAATATATCACATCTTCTACAAGAAATACCACGTTTCCCCCTTCAAATAAGACCTTTTCACCCACAAATACCTCTTTTATCCCCAAAAGAGGACAGTTTCTTCCAGAAATGCCACATTTCTCCCAAATAGATCACATCTTCTCCAAGATATACCAGGTTTCCCCCTTCAAATAGGACCTTTTCAACCACAAATACCTGTTTTATGCCCAAAATACGACAGTTTCTTCCAGAAATGCCACATTTCTCCCAAATAGATCACATCTTATCCAAGAAATACCAGGTTTCCCCCTTCAAATAGGACCTTTTCACCCACAAATACCTCTTTTATCCCCAAAAGAGGACATTTTCTTCCAGAAAGGCCACATTTCTCCCAAACAGATCACATCTTCTCCATGAAATACCAGGGTTCCCCCTTCAAATAGGACATTTTCACCAAAAAATACCTCTTTTATCCCCAAAAGAGGACAGTTTCTTCCAGAAATGCCACATTTCTCCCAAATATATCACATCTTCTCCAAGTAATACGAGGGTTCCCCCTTCAAATAGGACCTTTTCACCCACAAATACCTCTTTTATCCCCAAAAGAGGACAGTTTCTTCCAGAAATGCCACATTTCTCCCAAATATTTCACATCTTCTCCAAGAAATACCAGGATTTCTCCTGAAATAGGACCTTCTCACCCACAACTACCAACCTTCTCCCCACAAATTGGACAGTTTCTTCCAGAAATGCCACATTTCTCCCAAATAGATCACATCTTCTCCAAGAAATACCACGTTTCCCCCTTCAAATAGGACCTTTTCTCCATGAAATACCTCTTTTATCCCCAAAAGAGGACATTTTCTTCCAGACATGCCACATTTCTCCCAAATATATCACATCTTCTCCAAGAAATACCAGGTTTCCCCCTTCAAATAGGACCTTTTCACCCACAAATACCTCTTTTATCCCCAAAAGAGGACAGTTTCTTCCAGAAATGCCACATTTCTCCCAAATAGATCACATCTTCTCCAAGAAATGCCAGGTTTCCCCCTTCAAATAGGACCTTTTCAACCACTAATACCTCTTTTATCCCCAAAAGAGGACAGTTTCTTCCGGAAAGGGCACATTTCTCCCAAATATATCACATCTTCTCCAAGAAATACCAGGATTCCTCCTGAAATAGGACCTTCTCACCGAAAACTACCAGCCTTCTCACCCCCAATTGGACATTTTCTTCCAGAAAGGCCACATTTCTCCCAAATATATCACATCTTCTCCAAGAAATACCAGGATTCCTCCTGAAATAGGACCTTCTCACCCAAAACTACCAGCCTTCTCCCCTCAAATTGGACATTTCCTTCCAGGCATGCCACATTTCTCCAAAATATATCACATCTTCTCCAAGAAATACCAGCTTTCCCCCTTCAAATAGGACCTTTTCACCCACAAATACCTGTTTTATCCCCCAAATAGGACAGTTTCCTCCAGAAATGCCAAATTTCTCCCAAATATATCACATCTTCTCCAAGAAATACCACGTTTCCCCCTTCAAATAGGACCTTTTCACCCACAAATACCTGTTTTATCCCCAAAATAGGACAGCTTCTGCCAGGCATGCCACATTTCTCCCAAATATATCACATCTTCTCCATGAAATACCAGGGTTCCCCCTTCAAATAGGACCTTTTCACCCACAAATACCTCTTTTATCCCCAAAAGAGGACAGTTTCTTCCAGAAATGCCACATTTCTCCCAAATATATCATATCTTCTCCAAGAAATACCAGGATTCCCCCTTCAAATAGGAAATTTTCACAAACAAATACCTGTTTTATTCCCAAAATAGGACAGTTTCCTCCAGAAATGCCACATTTCTCCCAAATAGATCACATCTTCTCCAAGAAATACCACGTTTCCCCCTTCAAATAGGACCTTTTCTCCCACAAATACCTGTTTTATCCCCAAAATAGGACAGTTTCTTCCAGAAATGCCACATTTCTCCCAAATATATCATATCTTCTCCAAGAAATACCAGGTTTCCCCCTTCAAATAGGAAATTTTTACCCACAAATACCTGTTTTATCCCCAAAAGAGGACATTTACTTCCAGAAATGCCACATTTCTCCCAAATATAGCACATCTTCTCCAAGAAATACCAGCTTTCCCCCTTCAAATAGGACCTTTTCAACCACTAATACCTCTTTTATCCCCAAAAGAGGACAGTTTCTTCCAGAAATGCCACATTTCTCCCAAATATATCACATCTTCTCCAAGAAATACCAGGTTTCCCCCTTCAAATAGGACCTTTTCAACCACAAATACCTGTTTTATGCCCAAAATACGACAGTTTCTTCCAGAAATGCCACATTTCTCCCAAATAGATCACATCTTCTCCAAGAAATACCACGTTTCCCCCTTCAAATAGGACCTTTTCTCCCACAAATACCTCTTTTATCCCCAAAAGAGGACATTTTCTTCCAGAAATGCCACATTTCTCCCAAATATATCACATCTTCTCCAAGAAATACCAGGGTTCCCCCTTCAAATAGGAACTTTTCACCCACAAATACCTCTTTTATCCCCAAAAGAGGACAGTTTCTTCCAGAAATGCCACATTTCTCCCAAATAGATCACATCTTCTCCAAGAAATGCCAGGATTCCTCCTGAAATAGGACCTTCTCACCCAAAACTACCAGCCTTCTCCCCCCAAATTGGACATTTTCTTCCAGAAATGCCACATTTCTCCCAAATATATCACATCTTCTCCAAGAAATACCAGGATTCCTCCTGAAATAGGACCTTCTCACCGAAAACTACCAGCCTTCTCCCCACAAATTGGACATTTTCTTCCAGAAAGGCCACATTTCTCCCAAACAGATCACATCTTCTCCTAGAAATACCACGTTTCCCCCTTCAAATAGGACCTTTTCACCCACAAATACCTCTTTTATCCCCAAAAGAGGACAGTTTCTTCCAGAAATGCCACATTTCTCCCAAATATATCATATCTTCTCCAAGAAATACCAGCTTTCCCCCTTCAAATAGGACCTTTTCACCCACAAATACCTCTTTTATCCCCAAAATAGGACAGTTTCTTCCAGAAATGCCACATTTCTCCCAAATACATCACATCTTCTCCAAGAAATACCAAGTTTCCCCCTTCAAATAGGACCTTTTCACCCACAAATCCCTCTTTTATCCCCAAAAGAGGACAGTTTCTTCCAGAAATGCCACATTTCACCCAAACATATCACATCTTCTCCAAGAAATACCAGGATTCCTCCTGAAATAGGACCATTTCTCCCACAAGTACCAACCTTCTCCCCCAATATAGGACATTTTCTTCCAGAAATGCCACATTTCTCCCAAATAGATCACATCTTCTCCAAGAAATACCAGCTTTCCCCCTTCAAATAGGACCTTTTCACCCACAAATTCCTCTTTTATCCCCAAAAGAGGACAGTTTCTTCCAGAAATGCCACATTTCTCCCAAATATATCATATCTTCTCCAAGAAATACCAGGTTTCCCCCTTCAAATAGGAAATTTTCACAAACAAATACCTCTTTTATCCCCAAAAGAGGACAGTTTCCTCCAGAAATGCCACATTTCTCCCAAATATATCACATCTTCTCCAAGAAATACCACGTTTCCCCCTTCAAATAGGACCTTTTCAACCACAAATACCTGTTTTATCCCTCAAATTGGACATATTCTTCCAGAAAGGCCACATTTCTCCCAAATAGATCACATCTTCTCCAAGAAATACCACGTTTCCCCCTACAAATAGGATCTTTTCTCCCACAAATACCTGTTTTATCCCCAAAATAGGACAGTTTCTTCCAGAAATGCCACATTTCTCCCAAATATATCATATCTTCTCCAAGAAATACCAGGTTTCCCCCTTCAAATAGGAAATTTTTACCCACAAATACCTGTTTTATCCCCAAAAGAGGACAGTTTCTTCCAGAAATGCCACATTTCTCCCAAATAGATCACATCTTCTCCAAGAAATACCACCTTTCCCCCTTCAAATAGGACCTTTTCACCCACAAATACCTCTTTTATCCCCAAAAGAGGACAGTTTCTTCCAGAAATGCCACATTTCTCCCAAATATATCACATCTTCTCCAAGAAATACCAGGTATCCCACTTCAAATAGGACCTTTTCAACCACAAATACCTGTTTAATGCCCAAAATAGGACAGTTTCTTCCAGAAATGCCACATTTCTCCCAAATAGATCACATCTTCTCCAAGAAATACCAGGTTTCCCCCTTCAATTAGGACCTTTTCTCCATGAAATACCTCTTTTATCCCCAAAAGAGGACATTTTCTTCCAGAAATGCCACATTTCTCCCAAATATAGCACATCTTCTCCAAGAAATACCAGGTTTCCCCCTTCAAATAGGAACTTTTCAACCACTAATACCTCATTTATCCCCAAAAGAGGACAGTTTCTTCCAGAAATGCCACATTTCTCCCAAAAAGATCACATCTTCTCCAAGAAATACCAGCTTTCCCCCTTCAAATAGGACCTTTTCAACCACAAATACCTGTTTTATGCCCAAAATACGACAGTTTCTTCCAGAAATGCCACATTTCTCCCAAATAGATCACATCTTCTCCAAGAAATACCACGTTTCCCCCTTCAAATAGGACCTTTTCTCCATGAAATACCTCTTTTATCCCCAAAAGAGGACATTTTCTACCAGAAATGTCACATTTCTCCCAAATATATCACATCTTCTCCAAGAAATACCATGTTTCCCCCTGGAAATAGGACCTTTCCACCCACAAATACCTCTTTTATCCCCAAAAGAGGACAGTTTCTTCCAGAAATGCCACATTTCTCCCAAATATATCACATCTTCTCCAAGAAATGCCAGGATTCCTCCTGAAAGAGGACCTTCTCACCCAAAACTACCAGCCTTCTCCCCCCAAATTGGACATTTTCTTCCAGAAATGTCACATTTCTCCCAAATATATCACATCTTCTCCATGAAATACCAGGATTCCTCCTGAAATAGGACCTTCTCACCCAAAACTACCAGCCTTCTCCCCCCAAATTGGACATTTTTTTCCAGAAAGGCCAAATTTCTCCCAAATAGATCACATCTTCTCCAAGAAATACCACCTTTCCCCCTTCAAATAGGACCTTTTCACCCACAAATACCTGTTTTATCCCCAAAATAGGTCAGTTTCTTCCAGAAATGCCACATTTCTCCCAAATATATCACATCTTCTCCAAGAAATACCAGCTTTCCCCCTTCAAATAGGACCTTTTCACCCACAAATACCTGTTTTATCCCCAAAATACGACAGTTTCTTCCAGAAATGCCACATTTCTCCCAAATACATCACATCTTCTCCAAGAAATACCAGGTTTCCCCCTTCAAATAGGACCTTTTCACCCACAAATACCTCTTTTATCCCCAAAAGAGGACAGTTTCTTCCAGAAATGCCACATTTCTCCCAAACATATCACATCTCCTCCAAGAAATACCAGGATTCCTCCTGAAATAGGACCTTTTCTCCCACAAGTACCAACCTTCTCCCCCAATATAGGACATTTTCTTCCAGAAATGCCACATTTCTCCCAAATAGATCACATCTTCTCCAAGAAATACCAGCTTTCCCCCTTCAAATAGGACCTTTTCATCCACAAATACCTCTTATATCCCCAAAAGAGGACAGTTTCTTCCAGAAATGCCACATTTCTCCCAAATATATCACATCTTCTCCAAGAAATACCAGGATTCCTCCTGAAATAGGACCTTCTCACCCACAACTACCAGCCTTCTCCCCCCAAATTGGACATTATCTTCCAGAAAGGCCTCATTTCTCCCAAATAGATCACATCTTCTCCAAGAAATACCAGCTTTCCCCCTTCAAATAGGACCTTTTCACCCACAAATACCTCTTTTATCCCCAAAAGAGGACAGTTTCTTCCAGAAATGCCACATTTCTCCCAAATAGATCACATCTTCTCCAAGAAATACCAGGGTTCCCCCTTCAAATAGGAAATTTTCACCCACAAATACCACTTTTATCCCCAAAAGAGGACAGTTTCTTCCAGAAATGCCACATTTCTCCCAAATATATCACATCTTCTCCAAGAAATACCAGCTTTCCCCCTTCAAATAGGACCTTTTCACCCACAAATACCTCTTTTATCCCCAAAAGAGGACAGTTTCTTCCAGAAAGGCCACATTTCTCCCAAATATATCACATCTTCTCCAAGAAATACCAGCTTTCCTCCTGAAATAGGACCTTTTCACCCAAAACTACCAGCCTTCTCCCCCCAAATTGGACATTTTCTTCCAGACATGCCACATTTCTCCCAAATATACCACATCTTCTCCAAGAAATACCAGGTTTCCCCCTTCAAATAGGACCTTTTCACCCACAAATACCTCTTTTATCCCCAAAATAGGACAGTTTCTTCCAGAAATGCCACATTTCTCCCAAATATATCACATCTTCTCCAAGAAATACCAGGTTTTCCCCTGGAAATAGGACCTTTTCACCCACAAATACCTGTTCTATCCCCATAAGAGGACAGTTTCTTCCAGAAAGGCCACATTTCTCCCAAATATATCACATCTTCTCCATGAAATACCAGGGTTCCCCCTTCAAATAGGACCTTGTCACCCACAAATTCCTCTTTTATCCCCAAAAGAGGACAGTTTCTTCCAGAAATGCCACATTTCTCCCAAATATATCATATCTTCTCCAAGAAATACCAGCTTTCCCCCTTCAAATAGGAAATTTTCACAAACAAATACCTGTTTTATCCCCAAAATAGGACAGTTTCTTCCAGAAATGCCACATTTCTCCCAAATAGATCACATCTTCTCCAAGAAATACCACGTTTCCCCCTTCAAATAGGACCTTTTCTCCCACAAATACCTGTTTTATCCCCAAAATAGGACAGTTTCTTCCAGAAATGCCACATTTCTCCCAAATAGATCATATCTTCTCCAAGAAATACCAGGTTTCCCCCTTCAAATAGGAAATTTTCAAACACAAATACCTGTTTTATCCCCAAAAGAGGACATTTTCTTCCAGAAATGCCACATTTCTCCCAAATACATCACATCTTCTCCAAGAAATACCAGGTTTCCCCCTTGAAATAGGACCTTTTCACCCACAAATACCTCTTTTATCCCCAAAAGAGGACAGTTTCTTCCAGAAAGGCCACATTTCTCCCAAACATATCACATCTCCTCCAAGAAATACCAGGATTCCTCCTGAAATAGGACCTTTTCTCCCACAAGTACCAGCCTTCTCCCCCCAAATAGGACATTTTCTTCCAGAAAGGCCACATTTCTCCCAAATATATCACATATTCTCCAAGAAATACCAGGTTTCCCCCTTCAAATAGGACCTTTTCACCCACATACCACTTTTATCCCCAAAAGAGGACAGTTTCTTCCAGAAAGGCCACATTTCTCCCAAATATATCACATCTTCTCCAAGAAATACCACGTTTCCCCCTTCAAATAGGACCTTTTCACCCACAAATACCTCTTTTATCCCCAAAAGAGGACAGTTTCTTCCAGAAATGCCACATTTCTCCCAAATATATCACATCTTCTCCAAGAAATACCAGGATTCCTCCTGAAATAGGACCTTCTCACCCACAAATACCAGGCTTCTCCCCCCAAACAGGACAGTTTCTTCCAGAAATGCCTCATTTCTCCCAAATATATCACATCTTCTCGAAGAAGTACCAGGTTTCCCCCTTCAAATAGGACCTTTTCAGCCACAAATACCGCTTTTATCCCCAAAAGAGGACAGTTTCTTCCAGAAATGCCACATTTCTCCCAAATAGATCACATCTTCTCCAAGAAATACCGGGGTACCCCCTTCAAATAGGACCTTTTCACCCACAAATACCTCTTTTATGCCCAAAATACGACAGTTTCTTCCAGAAATGCCACATTTGTCCCAAATAGATCACATCTTCTCATAGAAATACCAGGTTTCCCCCTTGAATTAGGACCTTTTCTCAATGAAATACCTCTTTTATCCCCAAAAGAGGACAGTTTCTTCCAGAAATGCCACATTTCTCCCAAATATATCACATCTTCTCCAAGAAATGCCAGGATTCCTCCTGAAAGAGGACCTTCTCACCCAAAACTACCAGCCTTCTCCCCCCAAATTAGACATTTTCTTCCAGAAATGCCACATTTCTCCCAAATATATCACATCTTCTCCAAGAAATACCAGGATTCCTCCTGAAATAGGACCTTCTCACCGAAAACTACCAGCCTTCTCCCCACAAATTCGACATTTTCTTCCAGAAAGGCCACATTTCTCCAAAATAGATCACATCTTCTCCAAGAAATACCACGTTTCCCCCTTCAAATAGGACCTTTTCACCCACAAATACCTGTTTTATCCCCAAAAGAGGACACTTTCTTCCAGAAATGCCACATTTCTCCCAAATATATCATATCTTCTCCAAGAAATATAAGCTTTCACCCTTCAAATAGGACCTTTTCACCCACAAATACCTCAGTTATCCCCAAAAGAGCACAGTTTCTTCCAGAAATGCCACATTTCTCCCAAATACATCACATCTTCTCCAAGAAATACCAGGTTTCCCCCTTCAAATAGGACCTTTTCACCCACAAATACCTCTTTTATCCCCAAAAGAGGACAGTTTCTTCCAGAAATGCCACATTTCTCCCAAACATATCACATCTCCTCCAAGAAATACCAGGATTCCTCCTGAAATAGGACCTTTTCTCCCACAAGTACCAACCTTCTCCCCCCAAATAGGACACTTTCTTCCAGAAATGCCACATTTCTCCCAAATATATCACATCTTCTCCAAGAAATACCAGCTTTCCCCCTTCAAATAGGAACTTTTCACCCACAAATACCTCTTTTATCCCCAAAAGAGGACAGTTTCTTCCAGAAAGGCCACATTTCTCCCAAATAGATCACATCTTCTCCAAGAAATACCAGGATTCCTCCTGAAATGGAACATTCTCACCCACAACTACCAGCCTTCTCCCCACAAATTGGACATTTTCTTCCGGAAAGGCCACATTTCTCCCAAATATATCACATCTTCTCCAAGAAATACCAGCTTTCCCCCTTCAAATAGGACCTTTTCACCCACAAATACCTGTTTTATCCCCAAAAGAGGACAGTTTCTTCCAGAAAGGCCACATTTCTCCCAAATATATCACATCTTCTCCAAGAAATACCAGGGTTCCCCCTTCAAATAGGACCTTTTCACCCACAAATACCTCTTTTATCCCCAAAAGAGGACAGTTTCTTCCAGAAAGGCCACATTTCTCCCAAATATATCACATCTTCTCCAAGAAATACCAGTTTTCCCCCTTCAAATAGGACCTTTTCACCCACAAATACCTCTTTTATCCCCAAAAGAGGACAGCTTCTTCCTGACATGCCACATTTCTCCCAAATAGATCACATCTTCTCCAAGAAATACCAGGATTCCTCCTGAAATAGGACCTTCTCACCCACAACTACCAGCCTTCTCCCCACAAATTGGACAGTTTCTTCCAGACATGCCACATTTCTCCCAAATATATCACATCTTCTCCAAGAAATACCAGGTTTCCCCCTTCAAATAGGACCTTTTCACCCACAAATACCTCTTTTATCCCCAAAAGAGGACAGTTTCTTCCAGAAATGCCACATTTCTCCCAAATATATCACATCTTCTCCAAGAAATACCAGGTATCCCACTTCAAATAGGACCTTTTCAACCACAAATACCTGTTTTATGCCCAAAATACGACAGTTTCTTCCAGAAATGCCACATTTCTCCCAAATAGATCACATCTTCTCCAAGAAATACCAGGATTCCCCTTGAATTAGGACCTTTTCTCCATGAAATACCTCTTTTATCCCCAAAAGAGGACAGTTTCTTCCAGAAATGCCACAATTCTCCCAAATAGATCACATCTTCTCCAAGAAATACCAGGGTTCCCCCTTCAAAAAGGACCTTTTCAACCACTAATACCTCTTTTATCCCCAAAATAGGACAGTTTCTTCCGGAAAGGGCACATTTCTCCCAAATATATCACATCTTCTCCAAGAAATACCAGGATTCCTCCTGAAATAGGACCTTCTCACCCACAACTACCAGCCTTCTCCCCCCAAATTGGACATTATCTTCCAGAAATGCCACATTTCTCCCAAATATATCACATCTTCTCCAAGAAATACCAGGATTCCTCCTGAAATAGGACCTTCTCACCGAAAACTACCAGCCTTCTCCCCCCAAATTGGACATTTTCTTCCAGACATGCCACATTTCTACCAAATAGATCACATCTTCTCCAAGAAATACCAGCTTTCCCCCTTCAGATAGGACCTTTTCTCCCACAAATACCTGTTTTATCCCCAAAAGAGTACAGTTTCTTCCAGAAATGCCACATTTCTCCAAAATATATCACATCTTCTCCAAGAAATACCAGCTTTCCCCCTTCAAATAGGACCTTTTCACCCACAAATAACTGTTTTATTCCCAAAAGAGGACAGCTTCTTCCAGACATGCCACATTTCTCCCAAATATATCACATCTTCTCCATGAAATACCAGGGTTCACCCTTCAAATAGGACCTTCTCACCCACAAATACCTCTTTTATCCGCAAAAGAGGACAGTTTCTTCCAGAAATGCCATATTTCTCCCAAATATATCACATCTTCTCCAAGAAATACCAGGTTTCCCCCTTCAAATAGGACCTTTTCTCCCACAAATACCTGTTTTATCCCCAAAAGAGGACAGTTTCTTCCAGCAATGCCACATTTCTCCCAAATATATCATATCTTCTCCAAGAAATACCAGGTTTCCCCCTTCAAATAGGACCTTTTCACCCACAAATACCTGTTTTATCCCTCAAATTGGACATATTCTTCCAGAAATGCCACATTTCTCCCAAATAGATCACATCTTCTCCAAGAAATACCACGTTTCCCCCTTCAAATAGGACCTTTTCACCCACAAATACCTCTTTTATCCCCAAAAGAGGACAGTTTCTTCCAGAAATGCCACATTTCTCCCAAATATATCATATCTTCTCCAAGAAATACCAGGTTTCCCCCTTCAAATAGGAAATTTTCACCCACAAATACCTGTTTTATCCCCAAAAGAGGACAGTTTCTTCCAGAAATGCCACATTTCTCCCAAATATATCACATCTTCTCCAAGAAATACCAGCTTTCCCCCTTCAAATAGGACCTTTTCACCCACAAATACCTCTTTTATCCCCAAAAGAGGACATTTTCTTCCAGAAAGGCCACATTTCTCCCAAATATATCACATCTTCTCCAAGAAATACCAGGTTTGCCCCTTCAAATAGGACCTTTTCGCCCACACATACCTCTTTTATCCCCAAAAGAGGACAGTTTCTTCCAGAAATGCCACATTTCTCCCAAATATATCACATCTTCTCCAAGAAATACCAGGTTTCCCCCTTCAAATAGGACCTTTTCAACCACAAATACCTGTATTATGCCCAAAATAGGACAGTTTCTTCCAGAAATGCCACATTTCTCCCAAATATATCACATCTTCTCCAAGAAATACCAGGTTTCCCCCTTCAAATAGGACCTTTTCACCCACAAATACCTCTTTTATCCCCAAAAGAGGACAGTTTCTTCCAGAAATGCCACATTTCTCCCAAATAGATCACATCTTCTCCAAGAAATACCAGGATTCCTCCTGAAATAGGACCTTCTCACCCACAACTACCAGCCTTCTCCCCACAAATTGGACATATTCTTCCAGAAATGCCACATTTCTCCCAAATATATCACATCTTCTCCAAGAAATACCAGGTTTCCCCCTTCAAATAGGACCTTTTCACCCACAAATACCTCTTTTATCCCCAAAAGAGGACATTTTCTTCCAGACATGCCACATTTCTCCCAAATATATCACATCTTCTCCAAGAAATACCAGGTATCCCACTTCAAATAGGACCTTTTCAACCACAAATACCTGTTTTATGCCCAAAAAACGACAGTTTCTTCCAGAAATGCCACATTTCTCCCAAATAGATCACATCTTCTCCAAGAAATACCAGGTTTCCCCATTCAAATAGGACCTTTTCAACCACTAATACCTCTTTTATCCCCAAAAGAGGACAGTTTCTTCCGGAAAGGGCACATTTCTCCCAAATATATCACATCTTCTCCAAGAAATACCAGGATTCCCCCTGAAATAGGACCTTCTCACCCACAACTACCAGCCTTCTCCCCCCAAATTGGACATTTTCTTCCGGAAAGGCCACATTTCTCCCAAATATATCACATCTTCTCCAAGAAATACCAGGATTCCTCCTGAAATAGGACCTTCTCACCGAAAACTGCCAGCCTTCTCCCCCCAAATTGGACATTTTCTTCCAGAAATGCCACATTTCTCCCAAATATATCACATCTTCTCCAAGAAATACCAGCTTTCCCCCTTCAGATAGGACCTTTTCTCCCACAAATTCCTCTTTTATCCCCAAAAGAGGACAGTTTCTTCCAGAAAGGCCACATTTCTCCCAAATATATCACATCTTCTCCAAGAAATACCAGCTTTCCCCCTTCAAATAGGACCTTTTCACCCACAAATACCTGTTTTATCCCCAAAAGAGGACAGCTTCTTCCAGACATGCCACATTTCTCCCAAATATATCACATCTTCTCCATGAAATACCAGGGTTCCCCCTTCAAATAGGACCTTCTCACCCACAAATACCTCTTTTATCCGCAAAAGAGGACAGTTTCTTCCAGAAAGGCCACATTTCTCCCAAATATATCACATCTTCTCCAAGAAATACCAGCTTTCCCCCTTCAAATAGGAAATTTTCACCCACAAATACCTGTTTTATCCCCAAAATAGGACAGTTTCTTCCAGACATGCCACATTTCTCCCAAATATATCACATCTTCTCCAAGAAATACCACGTTTCCCCCTTCAAATAGGACCTTTTCACCCACAAATTCCTCTTTTATCCCCAAAAGAGGACAGTTTCTTCCAGAAATGCCACATTTCTCCCAAATATATCACATCTTCTCCAAGAAATACCACGTTTCCCCCTTCAAATAGGACCTTTTCACCCACAAATACCTGTTTTATCCCCAAAATAGGACAGTTTCGTCCAGAAATGCCACATTTCTCCCAAATAGATCATATCTTCTCCAAGAAATACCAGGTTTCCCCCTTCAAATAGGAAATTTTAACCCACAAATACCTCTTTTATCCCAAAAAGAGGACAGTTTCTTCCAGAAATGCCACATTTCTACCAAATAGATCACATCTTCTCCAAGAAATACCAGGTTTCCCCCTTCAAATAGGACCTTTTCACCCACAAATACCTCTTTTATCCCCAAAAGAGGACAGTTTCTTCCAGACATGCCACATTTCTCCCAAACATATCGCATCTCCTCCAAGAAATACCAGGATTCCTCCTGAAATAGGACCTTTTCTCACTCAAATACCAGCCTTCTCCCCCCAAAAGAGGACATTTTCTTCCAGAAAGGCCACATTTCTCCCAAATATATCACATCTTCTCCAAGAAATACCAGCTTTCCCCCTTCAAATAGGACCTTTTCAACCACAAATACCTGTATTATGCCCAAAATAGGACAGTTTCTTCCAGAAATGCCACATTTCTCCCAAATATATCACATCTTCTCCAGGAAATACCAGGTTTCCCCCTTCAAATAGGACCTTTTCACCCACAAATACCTCTTTTATCCCCCCAAATAGGACAGTTTCTTCCAGAAATGCCACATTTCTCCCAAATATATCACATCTTCTCCAAGAAATACCAGGATTCCTCCTGAAATAGGACCTTCTCACCCACTAATACTAGGCTTCTCCCCCCAAATAGGACAGTTTCTTCCAGAAATGCCTCATTTCTCCCAAATATATCACATCTTCTACAAGAAATACCACGTTTCCCCCTTCAAATAAGACCTTTTCACCCACAAATACCTCTTTTATCCCCAAAAGAGGACAGTTTCTTCCAGAAATGCCACATTTCTCCCAAATAGATCACATCTTCTCCAAGATATACCAGGTTTCCCCCTTCAAATAGGACCTTTTCAACCACAAATACCTGTTTTATGCCCAAAATACGACAGTTTCTTCCAGAAATGCCACATTTCTCCCAAATAGATCACATCTTCTCCAAGAAATACCAGGTTTCCCCCTTGAATTAGGACATTTTCTCCATGAAATACCTCTTTTATCCCCAAAAGAGGACATTTTCTTCCAGAAATGCCACATTTCTCCCAAATATATCACATCTTCTCCAAGAAATACCAGGTTTGCCCCTTCAAATAGGACCTTTTCAACCACTAATACCTCTTTTATACCCAAAAGAGGACAGTTTCTTCCGGAAAGGCCACATTTCTCCCAAATATATCACATCTTCTCCAAGAAATGCCAGGATTCCTCCTTAAATAGGACCTTCTCACCCAAAACTACCACCCTTCTCCCCCCAAAATAGGACATTTTCTTCCAGAAAGGCCACATTTCTCCCAAATATATCACATCTTCTCCAAGAAATACCAGGATTCCTCCTGAAATAGGACCTTCTCACCCACATCTACCAGCCTTCTCCCCCCAAATTGGACATTTTCTTCCAGAAAGGCCACATTTCTCCCAAACATATCACATCTTCTCCAAGAAATACCAGGTTTCCCCCTTCAAATAGGACCTTTTCACCCACAAATACCTCTTTTATCCCCAAAAGAGGACATTATCTTCCAGAAAGGCCACATTTCTCCCAAATATAGCACATCTTCTCCAAGAAATACCAGGGTTCCCCCTTCAAATAGGACCTTTTCACCCACAAATACCTCTTTTATCCCCAAAATAGGACAGTTTCTGCCAGAAAGGCCACATTTCTCCCAAATAGATCACATATCCTCCAAGAAATACCACGTTTCCCCCTTCAAATAGGACCCTTTCACCCACAAATACCTCTTTTATCCCCAAAAGAGGACAGTTTCTTCCAGAAATGCCACATTTCTCCCAAATATATCATATCTTCTCCAAGAAATACCAGGATTCCCCCTTCAAATAGGAAATTTTCACCCACAAATACCTGTTTTATCCCCAAAAGAGGACAGTTTCTTCCAGAAATGCCACATTTCTCCCAAATAGATCACATCTCCTCCAAGAAATACCAGGATTCCTCCTGAAATAGGACCTTCTCACCCACAAATACCTGGTTTATCCCCCAAATAGGACAGTTTCTTCCAGACATGCCACATTTCTCCCAAATAGATCACATCTTCTTCAAGAAATACCAGGGATCCCCCTTCAAATAGGACCTTTTCACCCACAAATACCTCTTTTATCCCCAAAACAGACAGGTTCTTCCAGAAATGCCACATTTCTCCCAAACATATCACATCTTCTCCAAGAAATACCAGGTTTCCCCCTTCAAATAGGACCTTTTCACCCACAAATACCTCTTGTATCCCCAAAATAGGACAGTTTCATCCTGACATGCCACATTTCTCCCAAATAGATCACATCTTCTCCAAGAAATACCAGGTTTCCCCCTTCAAATAGGACCTTTTCACCCACAAATACCTCTTTTATGCCCAAAATACGACAGCTTCTTCCAGAAATGCCACATTTCTCCCAAATAGATCACATCTTCTCCAAGAAATACCAGCTTTCCCCCTTCAAATAGGACCTTTTCACCCACAAATACCTCTTTTATCCCCGAAAGAGGACAGTTTCTTCCAGAAAGGCCAGATTTCTCCCAAAGAGATCACATCTTCTCCAAGAAAAACCAGGGTTCCCCCTTCAAATAGGACCTTTTCACCCACAAATACCTGTTTTATCCCCAAAAGTGGACAGTTTCTTCCAGACATGCCACATTTCTCCCAAATAGATCACATCTTCTCCAAGAAATACCAGGTTTCCCCCTTCAAATAGGACCTTTTCACCCACAAATACCTGTTTTATCCCCAAAATAGGACAGTTTCTTCCAGAAATGCCACATTTCTCCCAAATAGATCACATCTTCTCCAAGAAATACCAGCTTTCCCCCTTCAAATAGGACCTTTTCACCCACAAATACCTGTTTTATCCCCAAAAGAGAACAGTTTCTTCCAGAAATGCCACATTTCTCCCAAATATATCACATCTTCTCCAAGAAATACCAGGTTTCCACCTGAAATAGGACCTTTTCTCCCACAGATTCCTGTTTTATGCCTTTGTTCCGTTCGACTTTTCGTTGTGGAGTGTTTATCCGATGCTACACTTCAGCATTCTGTGACGAATAACATAGAAGAGAAAAGCCACACTAATAAGGCAGCTAGAAGTTCGAGGAGCGACACACTTTGTGCTTTCGGGGAGGACGTTCCAGAAAGTCGAGAGTTGTGGCTTCTTTCCTGCGGAGAAAAAACCCCCTGTTTTCAGGCAATGCAGGACGCTGAATTCGCTCCTTCTCGGCATTTCAATACCGCTCCTACGCTCTCGTGGCTCGAAAGCGGCACTCGCGCTGAACCGCTCCGGAGAGTCTCCAGTTGCTGTCCGCTCCATCGCGGTTCTGCCCGAGTGCCGCTTGCAGCCTTCAGCAGCGCTCTCGTTTCTCTCGGATGCCGGGAAAGAGCGACTTCAGCCGGATGCTTTGCTCCGACGAGTGAGCGGCTTCTTCTGCGCACATCGCAATGGAGAGCTTCTGACTTCTCCATGTGTCCATGCAGAATGCACTACGCTTCTCTCTCATTCTTATCCCTTCCTTCCGAGCGACATTTCGTTTTGGAGTGTTTATCCGATGCTACACTTCAGCATTCTGCGACGAACAGAGTAGAAGAGAAAATCCTCACTAATAAGGCAGCTAGAAGGTCCAGTTGCCACACACGTTGTGCTTTCAGGGAGGACGTTCCAGAAAGTCGAGAGTTGTGGCTTGTTTCCTGCGGAGAAAAAACCCCCTGTTTTCAGGCAATGCAGTAGGCTGAATTCGCACCTTCTCGGCATAGGAATACCGCTCCTTCGCTCTCGTGGCTCGAAAGCGGCACTCGCTCTGAACCGCACCGGACAGTCTGCAGTTGCAGACTACTGAATAGCCTGAAAACAGGGGGTTTTTTCTCTGCAGGAAAGAAGCCAGAACTCTCGACTGTCTGGAACAATCTCCCTGAAAGCACTACGTGTGTCGCTCCTCGAACTTCTAGCTGCCTTATTAGTGGGGCTTTTCTCTTCTACTCTATTCGTCACAGAATGCCGAAGTGTAGCATCGGATTAACACTCCAAAACGAAATGTCGCTCGGAAAAAGGGATAAGAATGAGAGAGAAGCGTAGTGCATTCTGCATGGACACATGGAGAAGTCAGAAGCTCTCCATTGCGATGTGCGCAGAAGAAGCCGCTCACTTGCCTGAGAAAAGCATCCGGCTGAAGTCGCTCTTTCCCGGCATCCGAGAGAAACGAGAGCGCTGCTGAAGGCTGCAAGCGGCACTCGGGCAGAACCGCGATGGACCGGACAGCAACTGCAGACTCTCCGGAGCGGTTCAGAGCGAGTGCCGCTTTCGAGCCACGAGAGCGAAGGAGCGGTATTCCTATGCCGAGAAGATGCGAATTCAGCCTACTGCATTGCCTGAAAACAGGGGGTTTTTTCTCCGCAGGAAACAAGCCACAACTCTCGACTTTCTGGAACGTCCTCCCTGAAAGCACAAAGTGTGTCGCTCCTCGAACTTCTAGCTGCCTTATTAGTGGGGCTTTTCCCTTCTACTCTCTTCGTCACAGAATGCTGAAGTGTAGCATCGGATAAACACTCCAAAACGAAATGTCGCTCGGAAGGAAGGGATAAGAATGAGAGAGAAGCGTAGTGCATTCTGCATGGACACATGGAGAAGTCAAAAGAGCTCCATTGCGATGTGCGCAGAAGAAGCCGCTCACTCGTCGGAGCAAAGCATCCGGCTGAAGTCGCTCTTTCCCGGCATCCGAGAGAAACGAGAGCGCTGCTGAAGGCTGCAAGCGGCACTCGGGCAGAACCGCGATGGAGCGGACAGCAACTGCAGACTCTCCGGAGCGGTTCAGCGCGAGTGCCGCTTTCGAGCCACGAGAGCGAAGGAGCGGTATTGAAATGCCGAGAAGGAGCGAATTCAGCGTCCTACATTGCCTGAAAACAGGGGTTTTTTTCTCCGCAGGAAAGAAGCCACAACTCTCGACTTTCTGGAACGTCCTCCCCGAAAGCACAAAGTGTGTCGCTCCTCGAACTCCTAGCTGCCTTATTAGTGGGGCTTTTCTCTTCTATGTTATTCGTCACAGAATGCTGAAGTGTAGCATCGGATAAACACTCCAAAACGAAAAGTCGCTCGGAACAATGGGATAAAACAGGTATTTGTGGGTGACAAGGTCCTATTTCAGGAGGAAACCTGGTATTTCTTGGAGATGTGATATATTTGGGAGAAATGTGGCATTTCTGGAAGAAACTGTCCTCTTTTGGGGAAAAAAAAGGTATTTGTGGGAGAAAAGGTCCTATTTGAAGGGGGAAACCTGGTATTTCTTGGAGAAGATGTGATATATTTGGGAGAAATGTGGCCTTTCTGGAAGAAACTGTCCTCTTTTGGGGATAAAAGAGGTATTTGAGGGTGACATGGTCCTATTTCTAGGGGGAAAGCTGGTATTTCTTGGAGAAGATGTGATATATTTGGGTGAAATGTGGCCTTTCTGGAAGAAACTGTCCTATTTTGGGGAAAAAAGAGGTATTTGTGGGTGAAAAGGTCCTATTTGAAGGGGGAAACGCGGTATTTCTTGGAGAAGATGTGATATATTTGGGAGAAATGTGGCATTTCTGGTAGAAACTGTCCTGTTTGGTGGGAGAAGGCTGGTATTTGCGGGAGAAAAGGTCCTCTTTCAGGAGGAATCCTGGTATTTCTTGGAGAAGATGTGATATATTTGGGAGAAATGTGGCATTTCTGGAAGAAACTGTCCTCTTTTGGGGATAAAAGAGGTATTTGTGGGTGAAAAGGTCCTATTTGAAGGGGGAAACGTGGTATTTCTTGGAGAAGATGTGGTATATTTGGGAGAAATGTGGCATTTCTGGAAGAAACTGTCCTCTTTTGGGGATAAAGGAGGTATTTGTGGGTGAAAAGGTCCTATTTGAAGGGGGAAAGCTGGTATTTCTTGGAGAAGATGTGATCTATTTGGGAGAAATGTGGCATTTCTGGAAGAAACTGTCCTCTTTTGGGGATAAAAGAGGTATTTGTGGGTGAAAAGGTCCTATTTGAATGGGGAAACCTGGTATTTCTTGGAGAAGATGTGCTATATTTGGGAGAAATGTGGCCTTTATTGAAGAAACTGTCCACTTTTGGGGATACAAGAGGTATTTGTGGGTGAAAAGGTCCTATTTCAAGGAGGAAGCCTGGTATTTCTTGGAGAAGATGTGATATGTTTGGGAGAAATGTGGCATTTCTGGACGTAACTGTTCTATTTTGGGGATAAAAGAGGTATTTGTGGGTGATAAGGTCCTATTTGAAGGGGGAAAGCTGGTATTTCTTGGAGAAGATGTGATCTATTTGGGAGAAATCTGGCATTTTTGGAAGAAACTGTCCTATTTGGGGGAGAAGGCTGGTATTTGTGGGAGAAAAGTTCCTATTTCAGGAGGAATCCTGGTATTTCTTGGAGAAGATGTGATATATTTGGGAGAAATGTGGCCTTTCTTGAAGAAACTGTCCTCTTTTGGGGACAAAAGAGGTATTTGTGGGTGAAAAGGTCCTATTTGAAGGGGGAAACCTGGTATTTCTTGGAGAAGATGAGATATGTTTGGGAGAAATGTGGCATTTCTGGAAGAAACTGTCCTCTTTTGGGGATAAAAGAGGTATTTGTGGGTGAAAAGGTCCTATTTGAAGGGGGAAACCTGGTATTTCTTGGAGATGTGATATATTTGGGAGAAATGTGGCATTTCTGGAAGAAACTGTCCCATTTTGGGGATAAAAGAGGTATTTGTGGGTGCAAAGGTCCTATTTGAAGGGGGAAACCTGGTATTTCTTGGAGAAGATGTGATATATTTGGGAGAAATGTGGCCTTTCTGGAAGAAACTGTCCTCTTTTGGGGATAAAAGAGGTATTTGAGGGTGAAAATGTCCTATTTGAAGGGGGAAAGCTGGAATTTCTTGGAGAAGATGTGATATATTTTGGAGAAATGTGGCATGTCTGGAAGAAACTGACGTATTTTGGGGATAAAAGAGGTATTTGTGGGTGAAAATGTCCTATTTGAAGGGGGAAACCTGGTATTTCTTGGAGAAGATGTGATATATTTTGGAGAAATGTGGCATGTCTGGAAGAAACTGTCCTATTTTGGGGATAAAAGAGGTATTTGTGGGTGAAAAGGTCCTATTTGAAGGGGGAAACGTGGTATTTCTTGGAGAAGATATGATATATTTGGGAGAAATCTGGCATTTCTGGAAGAAACTGTCCTCTTTTGGGGATAAAACAGGTATTTGTGGGTGAAAACGTTGCATTTGAAGGGGGAAACCTGGTATTTCTTGGAGAAGATGTGCTATATTTCGGAGAAATGTGGCCTTCCTGGAAGAAACTGTCCTCTTTTGGGGATAAAAGAGGTATTTGTGGGTGAAAAGTTCCTATTTGAAGGGGGAAAAGTGGTATTTCTTGGAGAAGATGTGATATGTTTGGGAGAAATGTGGCATTTCTGGTAGAAACTGTCCTGTTTGGGGGGAGAAGAATGGTATTTGTGGGAGAAAAGGTCCTCTTTCAGGAGGAATCCTGGTATTTCTTGGAGAAGATGTGATATATTTGGGAGAAATGTGGCATGTCTGGAAGAAACTGTCCTCTTTTGGGGATAAAAGAGGTATTTGTGGGTGAAAAGGTCCTACTTGAAGGGGGAAACGTGGTATTTCTTGGAGAAGATGTGGTATATTTGGGAGTAATGTGGCATTTCTGGAAGAAACTGTCCTCTTTTGGGGATAAAAGAGGTATTTGTGGGTGAAAAGGTCCTATTTGAAGGGGGAAACCTGGTATTTCTTGGAGAAGATGTGCTATATTTGGGAGAAATGTGGCCTTTATGGAAGAAACTGTCCTCTTTTGGGGATACAAGAGGTATCTGTGGGTGAAAAGGTCCTATTTCAAGGAGGAAACCTGGTATTTCTTGGAGAAGATGTGATATGTTTGGGAGAAATGTGGCATTTCTGGACGTAACTCTTCTATTTTGGGGATAAAAGAGGCATTTGTGGGTGAAAAGGTCCTATTTGAAGGGGGAAAGCTGGTATTTCTTGGAGAAGATGTGATCTATTTGGGAGAAATCTGGCATTTTTGGAAGAAACTGTCCTATTTGTGGGGAGAAGGCTGGTATTTGTGGGAGAAAAGGTCCTATTTCAGGAGGAATCCTGGTATTTCTTGGAGAATATGTGATCTATTTGGGAGAAATGTGGCATTTCTGGAAGAAACTGTTCTCTTTTGGGGATAAAAGAGGTATTTGTGTGTGAAAAGGTCCTATTTGAAGGGGGAAACCTGGTATTTCTTGGAGAAGATATGTTTGGGAGAAATGTGGCATTTCTGGAAGAAACTGTCCTCTTTTGGGGATAAAAGAGGTACTTGTGGGTGAAAAGGTCCTATTTGAAGGGGGTATCCTGGTATTTCTTGGAGAAGATGTGATCTATTTGGGTGAAATGAGGCATTTCTGGAAGAAACTGTTCCATTTTGGGGATAAAAGAGGTATTTGTGGGTGAAAAGGTCCTATTTGAAGGGGGAAAGCTGGTATTTCTTGGAGAAGATGTGATATATTTGGGTGATATGTCGCATGTCTGGAAGAAAATGTCCTGTTTGGGGGGAGAAGGCTGGTATTTGTGGGTGAAAAGGTCCTATTTGAAGGGGGAAACCTGGTATTTCTTGGAAGAGATGTGATCTATTTGGGAGAAATGTGGCATTTCTGGAAGAAACTGTGCTCTTTTGGGGATAAAAGAGGTATTTGTGGGTGAAAAGGTCCTATTTGAAGGGGGAACCCTGGTATTTCTTGGAGAAGATGTGATATATTTGGGAGAAATGTGGCCTTCCTGGAAGAAACTGTCCTCTTTTGGGGATAAAAGAGGTATTTGTGGGTGAAAAGGTCCTATTTGAAGGGGAAAACCTGGTATTTCTTGGAGAAGATGTGCTATATTTGGGAGAAATGTGGCATGTCTGGAAGAAACTGTCCTCTTTTGGAGATAAAAGAGGTATTTGTGGGTGAAAAGGTCCTATTTGAAGGGGGAAAGCTGGTATTTCTTGGAGAAGATGTGCTATATTTGGGGGAAATTTGGCATTTCTGGAAGAAACTGTCCTATTTTGGGAATAAAAGAGGTATTTGTGGGTGAAAAGGTCCTATTTGAAGGGGGAAACGTGGTATTTCTTGGACAAGATGTGCTATATTTGGGAGAAATGTGGCCTTTATGGAAGAAACTGTCCTCTTTTGGGGATTCAAGAGGTATCTGTGGGTGAAAAGGTCCTATTTCAAGGAGGAAACCTGGTATTTTTATGAGAAGATGTGATATGTTTGGGAGAAATGTTGCATTTCTGTACTTAACTCTTCTATTTTGGGGATAAAAGAGGTATTTGTGGGTGATAAGGTCCTATTTGAAGGGGGAAACCTGGTATTTCTTGGAGAAGATGTGATCTATTTGGGAGAAATCTGGCATTTTTGGAAGAAACTGTCCTATTTGGGGGGAGAAGGCTGGTATTTGTGGGAGAAAAGGTCCTATTTCAGGAGGAATCCTTGTATTTCTTGGAGAAGATGTGATCTATTTGGGAGAAATGTGGCCTTTCTGGAAGAAACTGTCCTCTTTTGGGGATAAAAGAGGTATTTGTGTGTGAAAAGGTCCTATTTGAAGGGGGAAACCTGGTATTTCTTGGAGAAGATGAGATATGTTTGGGAGAAATGTGGCATTTCTGGAAGAAACTGTCCTCTTTTGGGGATAAAAGAGGTATTTGTGGGTGAAAAGGTCCTATTTGAAGGGGAAAACCTGGTACTTCTTGGAGAAGATGTGATATATTTGGGAGAAATGTGGCATGTCTGGAAGAAACTGTCCTCTTTTGGGGGGAAAAGGCTGGTATTTTTGGCAGAAATGGTCCTATTACAGGAGAAATCCTGGTATTTCTTGGAGGAGATGTGATATATTTGGGAGAAATGTGGCATGTCTGGAAGAAACTGTGCTCTTTTGGGGATAAAAGAGGTATTTGTGGGTGAAAAGGTCCTATTTGAAGGGGGAACCCTGGTATTTCTTGGAGAAGATGTGATATATTTGGGAGAAATGTGGCATGTCTGGAAGAAACTGTCCTATTTGGGGGTAGAAGCCTGGTATTAGTGGGTGAAAAGGTCCTATTTGAAGGGGGAAACGTGGTATTTCTTGGAGAAGATGTGATCTATTTGGGAGAAATGTGGCATTTCTGGAAGGAACTGTCCTATTTGGGGGATAAAACAGGTATTTGTGGGAGAAAAGGTCCTATTAGAAGGGGGAAAGCTGGTATTTCTTGGAGAAGATGTGATATATTTGGGAGAAATGTGGCATTTCTGGAAGAAACTGTCCTCTTTTGGGGATAAAAGAGTTATTTGTGGGTGAAAAGGTCCTATTTGAAGGGGGAAACCTGGTATTTCTTGGAGAAGATGTGCTATATTTGGGAGAAATGTGGCCTTTATTGAAGAAACTGTCCACTTTTGGGGATACAAGAGGTATTTGTGGGTGAAAAGGTCCTATTTGAAGGGGGAAACCTGGTATTTCTTGGAGAAGATGTGATATGTTTGGGAGAAATGTGGCATTTCTGGACGTAACTGTTCTATTTTGGGGATAAAAGAGGTATTTGTGGGTGATAAGGTCCTATTTGAAGGGGGAAAGCTGGTATTTCTTGGAGAAGATGTGATCTATTTGGGAGAAATCTGGCATTTTTGGAAGAAACTGTCCTATTTGGGGGAGAAGGCTGGTATTTGTGGGAGAAAAGTTCCTATTTCAGGAGGAATCCTGGTATTTCTTGGAGAAGATGTGATATATTTGGGAGAAATGTGGCCTTTCTTGAAGAAACTGTCCTCTTTTGGGGACAAAAGAGGTATTTGTGGGTGAAAAGGTCCTATTTGAAGGGGGAAACCTGGTATTTCTTGGAGAAGATGAGATATGTTTGGGAGAAATGTGGCATTTCTGGAAGAAACTGTCCTCTTTTGGGGATAAAAGAGGTATTTGTGGGTGAAAAGGTCCTATTTGAAGGGGGAAACCTGGTATTTCTTGGAGATGTGATATATTTGGGAGAAATGTGGCATTTCTGGAAGAAACTGTCCCATTTTGGGGATAAAAGAGGTATTTGTGGGTGCAAAGGTCCTATTTGAAGGGGGAAACCTGGTATTTCTTGGAGAAGATGTGATATATTTGGGAGAAATGTGGCCTTTCTGGAAGAAACTGTCCTCTTTTGGGGATAAAAGAGGTATTTGAGGGTGAAAATGTCCTATTTGAAGGGGGAAAGCTGGAATTTCTTGGAGAAGATGTGATATATTTTGGAGAAATGTGGCATGTCTGGAAGAAACTGTCGTATTTTGGGGATAAAAGAGGTATTTGTGGGTGAAAATGTCCTATTTGAAGGGGGAAACCTGGTATTTCTTGGAGAAGATGTGATATATTTTGGAGAAATGTGGCATGTCTGGAAGAAACTGTCCTATTTTGGGGATAAAAGAGGTATTTGTGGGTGAAAAGGTCCTATTTGAAGGGGGAAACGTGGTATTTCTTGGAGAAGATGTGATATATTTGGGAGAAATCTGGCATTTCTGGAAGAAACTGTCCTCTTTTGGGGATAAAACAGGTATTTGTGGGTGAAAACGTTGCATTTGAAGGGGGAAACCTGGTATTTCTTGGAGAAGATGTGCTATATTTCGGAGAAATGTGGCCTTCCTGGAAGAAACTGTCCTCTTTTGGGGATAAAAGAGGTATTTGTGGGTGAAAAGTTCCTATTTGAAGGGGGAAAAGTGGTATTTCTTGGAGAAGATGTGATATGTTTGGGAGAAATGTGGCATTTCTGGTAGAAACTGTCCTGTTTGGGGGGAGAAGGCTGGTATTTGTGGGAGAAAAGGTCCTCTTTCAGGAGGAATCCTGGTATTTCTTGGAGAAGATGTGATATATTTGGGAGAAATGTGGCATGTCTGGAAGAAACTGTCCTCTTTTGGGGATAAAAGAGGTATTTGTGGGTGAAAAGGTCCTACTTGAAGGGGGAAACGTGGTATTTCTTGGAGAAGATGTGGTATATTTGGGAGTAATGTGGCATTTCTGGAAGAAACTGTCCTCTTTTGGGGATAAAAGAGGTATTTGTGGGTGAAAAGGTCCTATTTGAAGGGGGAAACCTGGTATTTCTTGGAGAAGATGTGCTATATTTGGGAGAAATGTGGCCTTTATGGAAGAAACTGTCCTCTTTTGGGGATACAAGAGGTATCTGTGGGTGAAAAGGTCCTATTTCAAGGAGGAAACCTGGTATTTCTTGGAGAAGATGTGATATGTTTGGGAGAAATGTGGCATTTCTGGACGTAACTCTTCTATTTTGGGGATAAAAGAGGCATTTGTGGGTGAAAAGGTCCTATTTGAAGGGGGAAAGCTGGTATTTCTTGGAGAAGATGTGATCTATTTGGGAGAAATCTGGCATTTTTGGAAGAAACTGTCCTATTTGTGGGGAGAAGGCTGGTATTTGTGGGAGAAAAGGTCCTATTTCAGGAGGAATCCTGGTATTTCTTGGAGAATATGTGATCTATTTGGGAGAAATGTGGCATTTCTGGAAGAAACTGTTCTCTTTTGGGGATAAAAGAGGTATTTGTGTGTGAAAAGGTCCTATTTGAAGGGGGAAACCTGGTATTTCTTGGAGAAGATATGTTTGGGAGAAATGTGGCATTTCTGGAAGAAACTGTCCTCTTTTGGGGATAAAAGAGGTACTTGTGGGTGAAAAGGTCCTATTTGAAGGGGGTATCCTGGTATTTCTTGGAGAAGATGTGATCTATTTGGGTGAAATGAGGCATTTCTGGAAGAAACTGTTCCATTTTGGGGATAAAAGAGGTATTTGTGGGTGAAAAGGTCCTATTTGAAGGGGGAAAGCTGGTATTTCTTGGAGAAGATGTGATATATTTGGGTGATATGTCGCATGTCTGGAAGAAAATGTCCTGTTTGGGGGGAGAAGGCTGGTATTTGTGGGTGAAAAGGTCCTATTTGAAGGGGGAAACCTGGTATTTCTTGGAAGAGATGTGATCTATTTGGGAGAAATGTGGCATTTCTGGAAGAAACTGTGCTCTTTTGGGGATAAAAGAGGTATTTGTGGGTGAAAAGGTCCTATTTGAAGGGGGAACCCTGGTATTTCTTGGAGAAGATGTGATATATTTGGGAGAAATGTGGCCTTCCTGGAAGAAACTGTCCTCTTTTGGGGATAAAAGAGGTATTTGTGGGTGAAAAGGTCCTATTTGAAGGGGAAAACCTGGTATTTCTTGGAGAAGATGTGCTATATTTGGGAGAAATGTGGCATGTCTGGAAGAAACTGTCCTCTTTTGGAGATAAAAGAGGTATTTGTGGGTGAAAAGGTCCTATTTGAAGGGGGAAAGCTGGTATTTCTTGGAGAAGATGTGCTATATTTGGGGGAAATTTGGCATTTCTGGAAGAAACTGTCCTATTTTGGGAATAAAAGAGGTATTTGTGGGTGAAAAGGTCCTATTTGAAGGGGGAAACGTGGTATTTCTTGGACAAGATGTGCTATATTTGGGAGAAATGTGGCCTTTATGGAAGAAACTGTCCTCTTTTGGGGATTCAAGAGGTATCTGTGGGTGAAAAGGTCCTATTTCAAGGAGGAAACCTGGTATTTTTATGAGAAGATGTGATATGTTTGGGAGAAATGTTGCATTTCTGTACTTAACTCTTCTATTTTGGGGATAAAAGAGGTATTTGTGGGTGATAAGGTCCTATTTGAAGGGGGAAACCTGGTATTTCTTGGAGAAGATGTGATCTATTTGGGAGAAATCTGGCATTTTTGGAAGAAACTGTCCTATTTGGGGGGAGAAGGCTGGTATTTGTGGGAGAAAAGGTCCTATTTCAGGAGGAATCCTTGTATTTCTTGGAGAAGATGTGATCTATTTGGGAGAAATGTGGCCTTTCTGGAAGAAACTGTCCTCTTTTGGGGATAAAAGAGGTATTTGTGTGTGAAAAGGTCCTATTTGAAGGGGGAAAGCTGGTATTTCTTGGAGAAGATGAGATATGTTTGGGAGAAATGTGGCATTTCTGGAAGAAACTGTCCTCTTTTGGGGATAAAAGAGGTATTTGTGGGTGAAAAGGTCCTATTTGAAGGGGAAAACCTGGTACTTCTTGGAGAAGATGTGATATATTTGGGAGAAATGTGGCATGTCTGGAAGAAACTGTCCTCTTTTGGGGGGAAAAGGCTGGTATTTTTGGCAGAAATGGTCCTATTACAGGAGAAATCCTGGTATTTCTTGGAGGAGATGTGATATATTTGGGAGAAATGTGGCATGTCTGGAAGAAACTGTGCTCTTTTGGGGATAAAAGAGGTATTTGTGGGTGAAAAGGTCCTATTTGAAGGGGGAACCCTGGTATTTCTTGGAGAAGATGTGATATATTTGGGAGAAATGTGGCATGTCTGGAAGAAACTGTCCTATTTGGGGGTAGAAGCCTGGTATTAGAGGGTGAAAAGGTCCTATTTGAAGGGGGAAACGTGGTATTTCTTGGAGAAGATGTGATCTATTTGGGAGAAATGTGGCATTTCTGGAAGGAACTGTCCTATTTGGGGGATAAAACAGGTATTTGTGGGAGAAAAGGTCCTATTAGAAGGGGGAAAGCTGGTATTTCTTGGAGAAGATGTGATCTATTTGGGAGAAATGTGGCCTTTCTGGAAGAAAATGTCCAATTTGGGGGGAGAAGGCTGGTAGTTTTCCGTGAGAAGGTCCTCTTTCAGGAGGAATCCTGGTATTTCTTGGAGAAGATGTGATATATTTGGGAGAAATGTGGCATTTCTGGAAGAAACTGTCCTATTTTGGGGATAAAAGTGGTATTTGTGGGTGAAAAGGTCCTATTTGAAGGGGGAAAGCTGGTATTTCTTGGAGAAGATGTGATCTATTTGGGAGAAATATGGCCTTTATGGCAGAAACTGTCCTCTTTTGGGGATAAAAGAGGTATTTGTGGGTGAAAAGGTCCTATTTGATGGGGGAAACCTGGTATTTTTTGGAGGAGATGTGATATGTTTGGGAGAAATGTGGCATTTCTGGAAGAAACTGTCCTCTTTTGGGGATAAAAGAGGTAGTTGTGGGTGAAAAGGTCCTATTTGAAGGGGGAAACCTGTTATTTCTTGGAGAAGATGTGATATATTTGGGAGAAATGTGGCATGTCCGGAAGAAACTGTCCTCTTTTGGGGATAAAAGAGGTATTTGTGGGTGAAAAGGTCCTATTTGAAGGGGGAATCCTGGTATTTCTTGGAGAAGATGTGATATATTTGGGAGAAATGTGGCATTTCTGGAAGAAACCGAGCTCTTTTGGGGTAAAAGAGGTATTTGTGGGAGAAAAGGTCCTATTTGAAGGGGGAACCCTGGTATTTCTTGGAGAAGATGTGATATATTTGGGAGAAATGCGGCCTTTCTGGAAGAAACTGTCCTCTTTTGGGGATAAAAGAGGTATTTGTGGGTGAAGAGGTCCTTTTTGAAGGGGGAAAGCTGGTATTTCTTGGAGAAGATGTGATATATTTGGGAGAAATGTGGCATTTCTGGAAGAAAGTGTCGTATTTTGGGGATAAAACAGGTATTTGAGGGAGAAACGGTCCTATTTGAAGGGGGAAAGCTGGTATTTCTTGGAGGAGATGTGATATATTTGGGAGAAATGTGGCATGTCTGGAAGAAACTGTCCTCTTTTGGGGATAAAAGAGGTATTTGTGGGTGAAAAGGTCCTATTTGAAGGGGGAAACCTGGTATTTCTTGGAGATGATGTGATATATTTGGGAGAAATGTGGCATGTCAGGAAGAAACTGTCCTATTTGGGGGGAGAAGCCTGCAATTAGTGGGTGAAAAGGTCCTATTTGAAGGGTGAAAGCTGGTATTTTCTGGAGAAGATGTGATATATTTGGGAGAAATGTGGCATTTCTGGAAGAAACTGTCCTCTTTTGGGGATAAAAGAGGTATTTGTGGGTGAAAAGGTCCTATTTGAAGGGGGAAACGTGGTATTTCTTGGAGAAGATGTGATATATTTGGGAGAAATGAGGCATTTCTGGAAGAAACTGTCCTATTTGGGGGGAGAAGCCTAGTATTAGTGGGTGAGAAGGTCCTATTTCAGGAGGAATCCTGGTATTTCTTGGAGAAGATGTGATATATTTGGGAGAAATGTGGCATGTCTGGAAGAAACTGTCCTATTTGGGGGTAGAAGCCTGGTATTAGAGGGTGAAAAGGTCCTATTTGAAGGGGGAAACGTGGTATTTCTTGGAGAAGATGTGATCTATTTGGGAGAAATGTGGCATTTCTGGAAGGAACTGTCCTATTTGGGGGATAAAACAGGTATTTGTGGGAGAAAAGGTCCTATTAGAAGGGGGAAAGCTGGTATTTCTTGGAGAAGATGTGATCTATTTGGGAGAAATGTGGCCTTTCTGGAAGAAAATGTCCAATTTGGGGGGAGAAGGCTGGTAGTTTTCCGTGAGAAGGTCCTCTTTCAGGAGGAATCCTGGTATTTCTTGGAGAAGATGTGATATATTTGGGAGAAATGTGGCATTTCTGGAAGAAACTGTCCTATTTTGGGGATAAAAGTGGTATTTGTGGGTGAAAAGGTCCTATTTGAAGGGGGAAAGCTGGTATTTCTTGGAGAAGATGTGATCTATTTGGGAGAAATATGGCCTTTATGGCAGAAACTGTCCTCTTTTGGGGATAAAAGAGGTATTTGTGGGTGAAAAGGTCCTATTTGATGGGGGAAACCTGGTATTTTTTGGAGGAGATGTGATATGTTTGGGAGAAATGTGGCATTTCTGGAAGAAACTGTCCTCTTTTGGGGATAAAAGAGGTAGTTGTGGGTGAAAAGGTCCTATTTGAAGGGGGAAACCTGTTATTTCTTGGAGAAGATGTGATATATTTGGGAGAAATGTGGCATGTCCGGAAGAAACTGTCCTCTTTTGGGGATAAAAGAGGTATTTGTGGGTGAAAAGGTCCTATTTGAAGGGGGAATCCTGGTATTTCTTGGAGAAGATGTGATATATTTGGGAGAAATGTGGCATTTCTGGAAGAAACCGAGCTCTTTTGGGGTAAAAGAGGTATTTGTGGGAGAAAAGGTCCTATTTGAAGGGGGAACCCTGGTATTTCTTGGAGAAGATGTGATATATTTGGGAGAAATGCGGCCTTTCTGGAAGAAACTGTCCTCTTTTGGGGATAAAAGAGGTATTTGTGGGTGAAGAGGTCCTTTTTGAAGGGGGAAAGCTGGTATTTCTTGGAGAAGATGTGATATATTTGGGAGAAATGTGGCATTTCTGGAAGAAAGTGTCGTATTTTGGGGATAAAACAGGTATTTGAGGGAGAAACGGTCCTATTTGAAGGGGGAAAGCTGGTATTTCTTGGAGGAGATGTGATATATTTGGGAGAAATGTGGCATGTCTGGAAGAAACTGTCCTCTTTTGGGGATAAAAGAGGTATTTGTGGGTGAAAAGGTCCTATTTGAAGGGGGAAACCTGGTATTTCTTGGAGATGATGTGATATATTTGGGAGAAATGTGGCATGTCAGGAAGAAACTGTCCTATTTGGGGGGAGAAGCCTGCAATTAGTGGGTGAAAAGGTCCTATTTGAAGGGTGAAAGCTGGTATTTTCTGGAGAAGATGTGATATATTTGGGAGAAATGTGGCATTTCTGGAAGAAACTGTCCTCTTTTGGGGATAAAAGAGGTATTTGTGGGTGAAAAGGTCCTATTTGAAGGGGGAAACGTGGTATTTCTTGGAGAAGATGTGATATATTTGTGAGAAATCTGGCCTTTCTGGAAGAAACTGTCCTCTTTTGGGGATAAAAGAGGTATTTGTGGGTGAAAAGGTCCTATTTGAAGGGGGAAACGTGGTATTTCTTGGAGAAGATGTGATATATTTGGGAGAAATGTGGCATTTCTGGAAGAAACTGCCCTGTTTGGAGGGAGAAGGCTGGTATTTGTGGGAGAAAAGGTCCTCTTTCAGGAGGACTCCTGGTATTTCTTGGAGAAGATGTGATATGTTTGGGAGAAATGTGGCATGTCTGGAAGAATCTGACCTATTTGAGGGATAAAAGAGGTATTTGTGGGTGAAAAGGTCCTATTTGAAGGGGGAACCCTGGTATTTCTTGGAGAAGATGTGATATATTTGGGAGAAATGTGGCCTTCCTGGAAGAAACTGTCCTCTTTTGGGGATAAAAGAGGTATTTGTGGGTGAAAAGGTCCTATTTGAAGGGGAAAACCTGGTATTTCTTGGAGAAGATGTGATATATTTGGGAGAAATCAGGCATTTCAGGAAGAAAATGTCCTCTTTTGGGGATAAAACAGGTATTTGAGGGAGAAAAGGTCCTATTTGAAGGGGGAAAGCTGGTATTTCTTGGAGGAGATGTGATATATTTGGGAGAAATGTGGCATGTCTGGAAGAAACTGTCCTCTTTTGGGGATAAAAGAGGTATTTGTGGGTGAAAAGGTCCTATTTGAAGGGGGAAACCTGGTATTTCTTGGAGATGATGTGATATGTTTGGGAGAAATGTGGCATTTCTGGAAGAAACTGTCCTATTTGGGGGGAGAAGCCTATAATTAGTGGGTGAAAAGGTCCTATTTGAAGGGTGAAAGCTGGTATTTCCTGGAGAAGATGTGATATATGTGGGAGAAATCAGGCATTTCTGGAAGAAACTGTCCTATTTTGGGGATCAAAGAGGTATTTGTGGGTGAAAAGGTCCTATTTGAAGGGGGAAACGTGGTATTTCTTGGAGAAGATGTGATCTATTTGGGAGAAATGTGGCCTTTCTGGAAGAAACGGTCCTCTTTTGGGGATCAAACAGGTATTTGTGGGTGAAAAGGTCCTATTTGAAGGGGGAAACCTGGTATTTCTTGGAGAAGATGTGATCTATTTGGGAGAAATGTGGCATGTCTGGAAGAAACTGTCCTGTTTGGGGGGAGAAGGCTGGTATTTGTGGGAGAAAAGGTCCTCTTTCAGGAGGACTCCTGGTATTTCTTGGAGAAGATGTGATATGTTTGGGAGAAATGTGGAATGTCTGGAAGAATCTGACCTATTTGAGTTATAAAAGAGATATTTGTGGGTGAAAAGGTCCTATTTGAAGGGGGAAACCTGGTATTTCTTGGAGAAGATGTGATATATTTGGGAGAAATGTGGCATTTCTGGCAGAAACTGTCCTATTTTGGGGATAAAAGAATTTTTTGTGGGAGAAAAGTTCCTATTTGAAGGGGGAAACCTGGTATTTCTTGGAGAAGATGTGATATATTTGGGAGAAATGTGGCATTTCAGGCAGAAAATGTCCAATTTGAGGGATAGAAGAGGTATTTGTGGGTGAAAAGGTCCGATTTCCAGGGGGAAACGTTGTATTTCTTGGTGAAGATGTGGTATATTAGGGAGAAATGTGGCCTTTCTGGAAGACAATGTCCTCTTTTGGGGATAAAAGAGGTATTTGTGGGTGAAAAGGTCCTATTTGAAGGGGGAAAGCTGGTATTTCTTGGAGAAGATGTGATATATTTGGGAGAAATGTGGCATTTCTGGAAGAAACTGTCCTATTTTGGGGATAAAAGTGGTATTTGTGGGTGAAAAGGTCCTATTTGAAGGGGGAAAGCTGGTATTTCTTGGAGAAGATGTGATATGTTTGGGAGAAATATGGCCTTTATGGCAGAAACTGTCCTCATTTGGGGATAAAAGAGGTATTTGTGGGTGAAAAGGTCCTATTTGATGGGGGAAACCTGGTATTTTTTGGAGGAGATGTGATATGTTTGGGAGAAATGTGGCATGTCTGGAAGAAACTGTCCTCTTTTGGGGATAAAAGAGGTATTTGTGGGTGAAAAGTTCCTATTTGAAGGGGGAAACCTGTTATTTCTTGGAGAAGATGAGATATATTTGGGAGAAATGTGGCATGTCCGGAAGAAACTGTCCTCTTTTGGGGATAAAAGAGGTATTTGTGGGTGAAAAGGTCCTATTTGAAGGGGGAATCCTGGTATTTCTTGGAGAAGATGTGATATATTTGGGAGAAATGTGGCATTTCTGGAAGAAACCGAGCTCTTTTGGGGTAAAAGTGGTATTTGTGGGAGAAAAGGTCCTATTTGAAGGGGGAAAGCTGGTATTTCTTGGAGAAGATGTGATATATTTGGGAGAAATGTGGCATTTCTGGAAGAAACTGTCCTCTTTTGGGGATAAAAGAGGTATTTGTGGGTGAAAAGGTCCTATTTCTAGGGGGAAACGTGGTATTTCTTGGAGAAGATGTGATCTATTTGGGAGAAATCTGGCATTTCTGGAAGAAAATGTCCAATTTGAGGGATAAAAGAGGTATTTGTGGGTGAAAAGTTCCTATTTCCAGGGGTAAACCAGTTATTTCTTAGAGAAGATGTGATCTATTTGGGAGAAATCTGGCATGTCTGGAAGAATCTGTCCTCTTTTGGGGATAAAAGAGGTATTTGTGGGTGAAAAGGTACTATTTGTAGGGGGAAAGCTGGTATTTCTTGGAGAAGATGTGATATATTTGGGAGAAATCTGGCCTTTCTGGAAGAAACTGTCCTCTTTTGGGGATAAAACAGGAATTTGTGGGAGAAAAAGTCCTATTTGAAGGGGGAAAGCTGGTATTTCTTGGAGAAGATGTGATATGTTTGGGAGAAATGTGGCATGTCTGGAAGAAACTGTCCTCTTTTGGGGATAAAAGAGGTATTTGTGGGTGAAAAGGTCCTATTTCCACAGGAAAACCTGGTATTTCTTAAAGAAGATGTGATATATTTGGGAGAAATGTGGCATGTCTGGAAGAAAATGTCCTATTTGGGGGGAGAAGGGTGGTATTTGAGGAAGAAAAGTTCCTATTTCAGGAGTGAATCCTGGTATTTCTTGGAGAAGATGTGTTATGTTTGGGAGAAATATGGCATTTCTGGAAGAAACTGTCCTCTTTTGGGGATAAAAGAGGTATTTGTGGGTGAAAAGGTCCTATTTGAAGGGGGAAACCTGGTATTTCTTGGAGAAGATGTGATATATTTGGGATAAATGTGGCATTTCTGGAAGAAACTGTCGTATTTGAGGGGAGAAGCCTGCAATTAGTGGGTGAAAAGGTCCTATTTGAAGGGTGAAAGCTGGTATTTCCTGGAGAAGATGTGATATATTTGGGAGAAATGTGGCATTTCTGGAAGAAACTGTCCTATTTTGGGGATCAAAGAGGTATTTGTGGGTGAAAAGGTCCTATTTGAAGGGGAAACGTGGTATTTCTTGGAGAAGATGTGATCTATTTGGAGAAATGTGGCCTTTCTGGAAGAAACTGTCCTCTTTTGGGGATAAAAGAGGTTTTTGTGGGTGAAAAGGTCCTATTTGAAGGGGGAAACCTGGTATTTCTTGGAGAAGATGTGATATGTTTGGGAGAAATGTGGCATTTCTGAAAGAAACTGTCCTGTTTGGGGGGAGAAGGCTGGTATTTGTGGGAGAAAAGGTCCTCTTTCAGGAGGACTCCTGGTATTTCTTGGAGAACATGTGATATGTTTGGGAGAAATGTGGCATGTCTGGAAGAATCTGACCTATTTGAGGGATAAAAGAGGTATTTGTGGGTGAAAAGGTCCTATTTGAAGGGGGAAACCTGGTATTTCTTGGAGAAGATGTGATATATTTGGGAGAAATGTGGCATGTCTGGAAGAAACTGTCCTATTTTGGGGATAAAAGAGGTATTTGTGGGTGAAAAGGTCCTATTTGAAGGGGGAAAGCTGGTATTTCTTGGAGAAGATGTGATGTATTTGGGAGAAATGTGGCATTTCTGGAAGAAAGTGTCCTATTTTGGGGATAAAACAGGTATTTGAGGGAGAAAAGGTCCTATTTGAAGGGGGAAAGCTGGTATTTCTTGGAGGAGATGTGATATATTTGGGAGAAATCTGGCATGTCTGGAAGAAACTGTCCTCTTTTGGGGATAAAAGAGGTTTTTTTGGGGAAAAGGTCCTATTTGAAGGGGGAAAGCTGTTATTTCTTGGAGAAGATGTGATATATTTGGGAGAAATGTGGCATTTCTGGAAGAAACTGTCCTATCTGGGGGGAGAAGCCTGCAATTAGTGGGTGAAAAGGTCCTATTTGAAGGGTGAAAGCTGGTATTTCCTGGAGAAGATGTGATATATGTGGGAGAAATCAGGCATTTCTGGAAGAAACTGTCCTATTTTGGGGATCAAAGAGGTATTTGTGGGTGAAAAGGTCCTATTTGAAGGGGGAAACGTGGTATTTCTTGGAGAAGATGTGATCTATTTGGGAGAAATGTGGCCTTTCTGGAAGAAACTGTCCTATTTTGGGGATAAAAGAGGTATTTGTGGGTGAAAAGGTCCTATTTGAAGGGGGAAACCTGGTATTTCTTGGAGAAGATGTGATATGTTTGGGAGAAATGTGGCATTTCTGGAAGAAACTGTCCTGTTTGGGGGGAGAAGGCTGGTATTTGTGGGAAAAAAGGTCCTCTTTCAGGAGGACTCCTGGTATTTCTTGGAGAAGATGTGATATGTTTGGGAGAAATGTGGCATGTCTGGAAGAATCTGACCTATTTGAGGGATAAAGAGGTATTTGTGGGTGAAAAGGTCCTATTTGAAGGGGGAACCCTGGTATTTCTTGGAGAAGATGTGATCTATTTGGGAGAAATGTGGCCTTTCTGGAAGAAACTGTCCTCTTTTGGGGATAAAAGAGGTATTTGTGGGTGAAAAGGTCCTATTTGAAGGGGGAAACGTTGTATTTCTTGGAGAAGATGTGGTATATTAGGGAGAAATGTGGCCCTTCTGGAAGAAACTGTCCTCTTTTGGGGATAAAAGAGGTATTTGTGCGTGAAAAGGTCCTATTTGATGGGGGAAACCTGGTATTTTTTGGAGGAGATCTGATATGTTTGGGAGAAATGTGGCATTTCTGGAAGAAACTGTCCTATTTTGGGGATCAAAGAGGTATTTGTGGGTGAAAAGGTCCTATTTGAAGGGGGAAACCTGTTATTTCTTGGAGAAGATGAGAAATATTTGGGAGAAATGTGGCATGTCCGGAAGAAACTGTCCTCTTTTGGGGATAAAAGTGGTATTTGTGGGTGAAAAGGTCCTATTTGAAGGGGGAAAGCTGGTATTTCTTGGAGAAGATGTGATATATTTGGGAGAAATGTGGCATTTCTGGAAGAAACTGTCCTCTTTTGGGGATAAAAGAGGCATTTGTGGGTGAAAAGGTCCTATTTGAAGGGGGAAAGCTGGTAATTCTATGAGAAGATGTGATATGTTTGGGAGAAATGTGGCATTTCTGGGAGAAACTGTCCTCTTTTGGGGATAAAAGTGGTATTTGTGGGTGATAAGGTTCTATTCGAAGGGTGAATCCTCGTATTTCTTGGAGAAGATGTGATATGTTTGGGAGAAATGTGGCCTTTCTGGAAGAAACTGTGCTCTTTTGGGGATAAAAGAGGTATTTGTGGGTGAAAAGGTCCTATTCGAAGGGTGAATCCTGGTATTTCTTGGAGAAGATGTGCTATATTTGCGAGAAATGTGCCATGTCAGGAAGAAACTGTCCTCTTTTGGGGATAAAAGAGGTATTTGTGGGAGAAAAGGTCCTATTTGAAGGGGGAAACCTGGTATTTCTTGGAGAAGATGTGATATATTTGGGAGAAATGTGGCATTTCTGGAAGAAACTGTCCTCTTTTGGGGATAAAAGAGGTATTTGTGGGTGAAAAGGTCCTATTTGAAGGGGGAAACGTGGTATTTCTTGGAGAAGATGTGATCTATTTGGGAGAAATGTGGCCATTCTGGCAGAAATTGTCCTGTTTTGGGGATAAAAGAGGTATTTGTGGGAGAAAAGTTCCTATTTCAAGGGGGAAAGCTGGTATTTCTGTGGCCTTTCTGGAAGAAACTGTCCTCTTTTGGGGATAAAACAGGTACTTGTGGGTGAAAAGGTCCTATTTGAAGGGGGAAAGCTGGTATTTCTTGGAGAAGATGTGATATGTTTGGGAGAAATGTGGCATGTCTGGAAGAAACTGTCCTATTTTGGGGATAAAAGAGGTATTTGTGGGTGAAAAGTTCCTATTTGAAGGGGGAAACCTGGTATTTCTTGGAGAAGATGTGATATATTTGGGAGTAATTAGGCCTTTCAGGATGAAACTGTCCACTTTTGGGGATAAAACAGGTATCTGTGGGAGAAAAAGTCCTATTTGAAGGGGGAAAGCTGGTATTTCTTGGAGAAGATGTGATCTATTAGGGTGAAATGTGGCATTTCTGGAAGAAACTGTCCACTTTTGGGGATAAAAGCGGTATTTGTGGGTGAAAAGGTCCTATTTGAAGGGGGAAACGTGGTATTTCTTGGAGAAGATGTGGTATATTTGGGAGAAATGTGGCCTTTCTGGAAGAAACTGTCCTCTTTTGGGGATAAAAGAGGTATTTGTGGGTGAGAAGTTCCTATTTGAAGGGGGAAAGCAGGTATTTCTTGGAGGAGATGTGATATATTTGGGAGAAATGTGGCATGTCTGGAAGAAACTGTCCTCTTTTGGGGATAAAAGAGGTAGTTGTGGGTGAAAAGGTCCTATTTCCAGGGGGAAAGGAAAGCTAGTATTTCTTGGAGAAGATGTGATATATTTGGGAGAAATGTGGCCTTTCTGGAAGAAACTGTCCTATTTTGGGGATAAAAGAGGTATTTGTGGGTGAAAAGGTCCTATTTCAGGTGGAATCCTGGTATTTCTTGGAGGAGATGTGATATGTTTGGGAGAAATGTGGCATGTCCGGAAGAAACTGTCCTCTTTTGGGGATAAAAGAGGTATTTGTGGGTGAAAAGGTCCTATTTGAAAGGGGAAACCTGGTATTTCTTGGAGAAGATGTGATATATTTGGGAGAAATGTGGCATTTCTGGAAGAAAATGTCCTATTTTGGGGATAAAAGTGGTATTTGTGGGTGAGAAGGTCCTATTTGAAGGAGGAAAGCAGGTATTTCTTGGAGAAGATGTGATATATTTGGGAGAAATGTGGCATGTCTGGAAGAAACTGTCCTATTTTGGGGATAAAACAGGTATTTGTGGGTGAAAAGTTCCTATTTGAAGGGGAAAAGCTGGATGTTCTTGCAGGAGATGTGATATATTTGGGAGAAATGTGGCCTTTCTGGAAGAAACTGTCCTGTTTGGGGATAAAAGAGGTATTTGTGGTTGAAAAGGTCCTATTTGAAGGGGGAAACGTGGCATTTCTTGGAGAAGATGTGATATATTTGGGAGAAATGTGGCATGTCTGGCAGAAACTGTCGTATTTTGGGGATCAAAGAGGTATTTGTGGGTGAGAAGGTCCTATTTGAAGGGGGAAACGTGGTATTTCTTGGAGAAGATGTGATATATTTGGGAGAAATGTGGCATTTCTGCAAGAAACTGTCCTCTTTTGGGGATAAATGAGGTATATGTGGGTGAAAAGGTACTATTTGAAGGGGGAAACGTGGTATTTCTTGGAGAAGATGTGATACATTTTGGAGAAATCTGGCCTTTCTGGCAGAAACTGTACTATTTTGGGAATAAAAGAGGTATTTGTGGGAGAAAAGTTCCTATTTCAAGGGGGAAAGCTGGTATTTCTGCGGCATTTCTGGAAGAAACTGTCCTCTTTTGGGGATAAAACAGGTATTTGTGGGTGAAAAGGTCCTATTTGAAGGGGGAAAGCTGGTATTTCTTGGAGAAGATGTGATCTATTTGGGAGAAATGTGGCCTTTCTGGAAGAAACTGTCCTCTTTTGGGGATAAAAGAGGTATTTGTGGGTGAAAAGGTCCTATTTGAAGGGGAAACCTGGTATTTCTTGGAGAAGATGTGATGTATTTGGGAGAAATGTGGCCTTTCTGGAAGAAACTGTCCTATTTTGGGGATAAAACAGGTATTTGTGGGAGAAAAGGTCCTATTTGAAGGGGGAAACCTGGTATTTCTTGGAGAAGATTTGATATATTTGGGAGAAATGTGGCATGTCAGGAAGAAACTGTCCTCTTTTGGGGATCAAAGAGGTATTTGTGGGTGAAAAGGTCGTATTTGAAGGGGGAACCCTGGTATTTCTTGGAGAAGCTGTGATATATTTTGAGAAACCTGGCATTTATAGAAGAAACAGTCCTCTTTTGGGGATATAAAAGGTATTTGTAGGTTAAAAGGTCCTATTTCAGGAGGAATCCTTGCAATTCTTGGAGAAGATGTGATATGTTTGGGAGAAATGTGGCATTTCTGGAAGAAACTGTCCTATTTTGGGTTTAAACCAGGTATTTGTGGGTGAAAAGGTCCTATTTGAAGGGGAAAACCTGGTATTTCTTGGAGAAGATGTGATCTATTTGGGAGAAATGTGGCATTTCTGGAAGAAACTGTCCTATTTTGGGGATAAAAGAGGTATTTGTGGGTGAAAAGGTCCTATTTGAAGGGGGAAACGTGGTATTTCTTGGAGAAGATGTGATATATTTCGGAGAAACCTGGCATTTCTGGAAGAAACTGTCCTCTTTTGGGGATAAAAGAGGTATTTGTGGGTGAAAAGTTCCTATTTGAAGGGGGAAACCTGGTATTTCTTGGAGAAGATGTGATATATTTGGGAGAAATGTGGCATTTCTGGAAGAAACTGTCCTCTTTTGGGGATAAAACAGGTATTTGTGGGTGAAAAGGTCCTACTTGAAGGGGGAAACCTGGTATTTCTTGGAGAAGATGTGATATGTTTGGGAGAAATGTGGCCTTTCTGGAAGAAACTGTCCTCTTTTGGGGATAAAAGAGGTATTTGTGGGTGAAAAGGTCCTATTTGAAGGTGGAAAGCTGGTATTTCTTGGAGAAGATGTGATCTATTTGGGAGAAATGTGGCATTTCTGGAAGAAACTGTCGTATTTTGGGGATAAAACAGGTATTTGTGGGTGAGAAGGTCCTATTTCCAGGGGGAAAGCTGGTATTTCTTGGAGAAGATGTGATGTATTTGGGAGAAATGTGGCATTTCTGGAAGAAAATGTCCTCTTTTGGGGATAAAAGAGGTATTAGTGGGAGAAAAGGTCCTATGTCAAGGGGTAAAGCTGGATGTACTTGCAGGAGATGTGATATATGTGGGAGAAATGCGGCATTTCTGGAAGAAACTGTCGTATTTTGGGGATCAAAGAGGTATTTGTGGGTGAAAAGGTCCTATTTGAAGGGGGAAACGTGGTATTTCTTGGAGAAGATGTGATCTATTTGGGAGAAATGTGGCATTTCGGGAAGAATATGTCCTCTTCTGGGGATAAAAGAGGTATTTGTGGGTGAGAAGGTCCTATTTGAAGGGGGAAACCTGGTATTTCTTGGAGAAGATGTGATATGTTTGGGAGAAATGTGGCATTTCTGGAAGAAACTGTCCTATTTTGGGGGGAAAAGGCAGGTTTTTGTGGGAGAAAAGGTCCTATTTCAGGAGAAATCCTGGTATTTCTTGGAGGAGATGTGATATGTTTGGGAGAAATGTGGCATTTCTGGAAGAAACTGTCCTTTTGGGGGATAAAAGAGGTATTTGTGGGTGAAAAGGTCCTATTTGAAGGGGGAAACCTGGTATTTCTTGGAGAAGATGTGATATATTTGGGAGAAATGTGGCATTTCTGGAAGAAACTGTCCTATTTTGGGGATAAAAGAGGTATTTGTGTGTGAAAAGGTCCTATATGAAGGGGGAAACCTGGTATTTCTTGGAGAAGAGGTGATATATTTGGGATAAATGTGGCCATACTGGAAGAAACTGTTCTATTTTGGGAATTAAAAGAGGTAAAACTACCAGCTTTCTCCCTTCAAATAGGACCTTTTCACCCACAAATACCTCTTTTATCCCCAGAAGTGGACAGTTTCTTCCAGAAATGCCACATTTCTCCCAAACATATCACATCTTCTCCAAGAAATACCAGGTTTCCCTCTTGAAATAGGACCTTTTCACCCACTAATACCTCTTTTATCCGCAAAATAGGACAGTTTCTTCCAGAAATGCCACATTTCTCCCAAATAGATCACATCTTCTCCAAGAAATACCAGGTTTCCCCCTTCAAATAGGACCGTTTCACCCACAAATACGTCTTTTATCCCCAAAATAGTACATTTTCTGCCATACATGCCATATTTCTCCCAAATATTCCACATCTTCTCCATGAAATACCAGATTTCCCCCTTCAAATAGGACCTTTTTACCCAAAAATACCTGTTTCATCCCCAAAAGAGGACAGTTTCTTCCAGAAATGCCACATTTCTCCCAAACATACCTCATCTTCTCAAGAAATACCACGTTTCCCCCTTCAAATAGGACCTTTTCACCCACAAATACCTGTATTATCCCCAAAAGAGGACATTTTCTTCCAGAAATGCCACACTTCTCCCAAATATATCACATCTTCTCCAAGAAATACCAGGTTTCCCCCTTGTAATAAGACCTTTTCACCCACAAATACCTCTTTTATCCCCAAAAGAGGACAGTTTCTTCCAGAAATGCCACATTTCTCCCAAATATATCACATCTTCTCCAAGAAATACCAGCTTTCCCTCTTCAAATAGGACCTTTCCACCCACAAATACCTCTTTTATCCCCAAAATAGGACAGTTTCTTCCAGAAATGCCACATTTCTCCCAAATAGATCACATCTTCTCCAAGAAATACCACGTTTCCCCCTTCAAATAGGACCTCTTCACCCACAAATACCTCTTTTATCCCCAAAAGAGGACAGTTTCTTCCAGAAATGCCAAATTTCTCCCAAACATATCACATCTTCTCCAAGAAATACCAGGTTTCCCCCTTCAAATAGGACCTTTTCACCCACAAATACCTGTTTTATCCCCAAAAGAGGACAGTTTCTTCCAGAAATGCCACATTTCTCCCAAATATATCACATCTTCTCCAAGAAATACCAGGTTTCCCCCTTCAAATAGGACCTTTTCACCCACAAATACCACTTTTATCCCTCAAATAGGTCAGTTTCTTCCAGACATGCCACATTTCTCCCAAATATATCACATCTTCTCCAAGAAATACCAGGATTCCTCCTGAAAGGGGACCTTTTCTCCCACAAATACCAGCCTTCTCCCCCCAAACAGGACAGTTTCTTTCAGAAATGCCACAATTCTCCCAAACATATCACATCTTCTCCAAGAAATACCAGGTTTCCCCCTTCAAATAGGACCTTTTCACCCACAAATACCTCTTTTATCCCCAAAATAGGACAGTTTCTTCCAGAAATGCCACATTTCTCCCAAATATATCACATCTTCTCCAAGAAATACCAGGTTTTCCCCTTCAAATAGGACCTTTTCACCCACAAATACCTCTTTGATCCACAAAATACGACAGTTTCTTCCAGAAATGCCACATTTCTCCCAAATATATCACATCTTCTCCAAGAAATACCACGTTTCCCCCTTCAAATAGGACCTTCTCACCCACAAATACCTCTTTTATCCCCAAAATAGGACAGTTTCTTCCAGAAATGCCACATTTCTCCCAAATATATCACATCTTCTCCAAGAAATGCCACGTTTCCCCCTTCAAATAGGACCTTTTCACCCACAAATACCTCTTTTATCCCCAAAAGAGGACAGTTTCTTCCTGACATGCCACATTTCTCCCAAATATATCACATCTTCTCATAGAATTACCAGCTTTCCCCCTTCAAATAGGACCTTTTCACCCACAAATACCTCTTTTATCCCCAAAAGAGGACAGTTTCTCCCAGAAATGCCACATTTCTCCCAAACATATCACATCTTCTCCAAGAAATACCAGCTTTCCCCCTTCAAATAGGACCTTTTCACCCACTAAAAATTCTTTTATCCCCAAAAGAGGACATTTTCTTCCAGAAATGCCACATTTCTCCCAAATATATCACATCTTCTCCAAGAAATACCAGCTTTCCCCCTTCAAATACGACCTTTTCACCCACAAATACCTCTTTTATCCCCAAAATACGACAGTTTCTTCCAGAAATGCCACATTTCTCCCAAATATATCACATCTTCTCCAAGAAATACCAGCTTTCCCCCTTCAAATAGGACCTTTTCACCCACAAATACATCTTTTATCCCCAAAATAGGACAGTTTCTTCAAGAAATGCCACATTTCTCCCAAATATATCACATCTTCTCCAAGAAATACCACGTTTCCCCCTTCAAATAGGACCTTTTCACCCACAAAAAATTCTTTTATTCCCAAAATAGGACAGTTTCTTCAAGAAATGCCACATTTCTCCCAAATATATCACATCTTCTCCAAGAAATACCACGTTTCCCCCTTCAAATAGGACCTTTTCACCCACAAATACCTCTTTTATCCCCAAAATAGAACAGTTTCTTCCTGACATGCCACATTTCTCCCAAATATATCACATCTTCTCCAAGAAATACCAGGTTTCCCCCTTCAAATAGGACATTTTCACCCACAAATACCAATTTTATCCCCAAAATAGGGCAGTTTCTTCCAGACATGCAACATTTCTCCCAAACATATCACATCTTCTCCAAGAAATACCACCTTTCCCCCTTCAAATAGGACCTTTTCACCCACAAATACCTCTTTTATCCCCAAAAGAGGACAGTTTCTTCCAGACATGCCACATTTCTCCCAAATATATCACATCTTCTCCAAGAAATACCATGTTTCCCCCTTCAAATAGGACCTTTTCAAACACAAATACCTGTTTTATCCCCAAAAGAGGACAGTTTCTTCCAGACATGCCACATTTCTCCCAAATATATCACATCTTCTCCAAGAAATACCAGGTTTCCCCCTGGAAATAGGAACTTTTCACCCACAAATACCTGTTTTATCCCCAAAAGAGGACAGTTTCTTCCAGACATGCCACATTTCCCCCAAACATATCACATCTTCTCCAAGAAATACCAGGTTTCCCCCTTCAAATAGGACCTTTTCAACCACTAATACCTGTTCTATCCCCTTAAGAGGACAGTTTCTTGCAGAAATGCCACATTTCTCCCAAATATATCACATCTTCTCCAAGAAATACCACGTTTCCCCCTTCAAATAGGACCTTCTCACCCACAAATACCTCTTTTATCCCCAAAAGAGGACAGTTTCTTCCAGAAATGCCACATTTCTCCCAAATAAATCACATCTTCTCCAAGAAATACCAGCTTTCCCCCTTCAAATAGGACCTTCTCACCCACAAATACCTCTTTTATCCCCAAAATAGGACAGTTTTTTCAGACATGCCACATTTCTCCCAAATATATCACATCTTCTCCAAGAAATACCAGGGTTCCCCCTTCAAATAGGACCTTTTCACCCACAAATACCTCTTTGATCCCCAAAATACGACAGTTTCTTCCAGAAATGCCACATTTCTCCCAAATAGATCACATCTTCTCCAAGAAATACCAGCTTTCCCCCTTCAAATATGACCTTTTCACCCACAAATACCTCTTTTATCCCCAAAATAGGACAGTTTCTTCCAGAAATGCCACATTTCTCCCAAATATATCACATCTTCTCCAAGAAATTACACGATTCCTCCTGAAATAGGACCTTTTCTCCCTCAAATACCAGCCTTCTCCCCCCAAATAGCACAGTTTCTTCCTGACATGCCACTTTTCTCCCAAATAGATCACATCTTCTCCAAGAAATAACAGGTTTCCCCCTTCAAATAGGACCTTATCACCCACAAATACCACTTTTATCCCCAAAAGAGGACAGTTTCTGCCAGAAAGGCCACATTTCTCCCAAACATATCACATCTTCTCCAAGAAATACCAGGTTTCCCCCTTGAATTAGGACCTTTTCACCCACAAAAAATTCTTTTATCCCCAAAAGAGGACATTTTCTTCCAGACATGCCACATTTCTCCCAAATATATCACATCTTCTCCAAGAAATACCAGGTTTCCCCCTTCAAATAGGACCTTTTCTCCATGAAATACCTCTTTTATCCCCAAAAGTGGACAGTTTCTTCCAGAAAGGCCACATTTCTCCCAAATAGATCACATCTTCTCCAAGAAATACCAGCTTTCCCCCTTCAAATAGGACCTTTTCACCCACAAATACCTCTTTTATCCCCCAAATAGGACAGTTTCTTCCAGAAATGCCATATTTCTCCCAAACATATCACATCTTCTCCAAGAAATGCCAGGTTTCCCCCTTCAAATAGGACCTTTTCACCCACAAATACCTCTTTTATCCCCAAAAGAGGACAGTTTCTTCCAAAAATGGCACATTTCTCCCAAATAGATCACATCTTCTCCAAGAAATACCAGGTTTCCCCCTTCAAATAGGAACTTTTCACACACAAATACCAGCCTTCTCCCCCCAAATAGGACAGTTTCTTCCAGACATGCCACATTTCTCCAAATAGATCACATCTTCTCCAAGAAATACCAGGTTTTCCCCTGGAAATAGGACCTTTTCACCCACAAATACCTGTTCTATCCCCAAAATAGGACATTTTCTTCCAGAAATGCCACATTTCTCCCAAATATATCACATCTTCTCCAAGAAATACCACATTTCCCCCTTCAAATAGGACCTTTTCCCCAAAAAAACCTCTTTTATCCCCAAAAGAGGACAGTTTCTTCCAGACATGCCACATTTATCCCAAATATATCACATCTTCTCCAAGAAATACCAGGTTTCCCCCTTCCAATAGGACCTTTTCCCCAATAAAACCTCTTTTATCCCCAAAATACGACCGTTTTTTCCAGACATGCCACATTTCTCCCAAATATATCACATCTTCTCCACGAAATACCAGGGTTCCCCCTTCAAATAGGAACTTTTCACCCACAAATACTTGTCTTATCCCCCAAATAGGACAGTTTCTTCCAGAAATGCCACATTTCTCCCAAATATATCACATCTTCTCCAAGAAATACCAGGTTTCCCCCTTCAAATAGGACCTTTTCACCCACAAATACCGCTTTTATCCCCAAAAGAGGACAGTTTCTTCCAGAAATGCCACATTTCTCCCAAATAGATCACATCTTCTCCAAGAAATACCAGCTTTCCCCCTTCAAATACGACCTTTTCACCCACAAATACGTGTTCTATCCCCCAAATAGGACAGTTTCTTCCAGAAATGCCAGATTTCTCCCAAATATATCACATCTTCTCCAAGAAATACCAGGTTTCCCCCTTCAAATAGGACCTTTTCACCCACAAATACCTCTTTTATCCCCAAAATACGACAGTTTCTTCCAGAAAGGCCACATTTCTCCCAAATATATCACATCTCCTTCAAGAACATCCAGCTTTCCCCCTTCAAATAGGACCTTTTCTCCCACAAATACCTCTTTTATCCCCAAAACAGGACACTTTCTTCCAGAAATGCCACATTTCTCCCAAATATATCACATCTTCTCATAGAATTACCAGCTTTCCCCCTTCAAATAGGACCTTTTCACCCACAAATACCTGTTTTATCCCCAAAAGAGGACAGTTTCTTCCAGACATGCCACATTTCTCCCAAATATATCACATCTTCTCCAAGAAATACCACATTTCCCCCTTCAAATAGGACCTTTTCCCCAAAAAAACCTCTTTTATCCCCAAAAGAGGACAGTTTCTTCCAGGAATGCCAGATTTCTCCCAAATATATCACATCTTCTCCAAGAAATACCAGGTTTCCCCCTTCCAATAGGACCTTTTCCCCAATAAAACCTCTTTTATCCCCAAAATACGACCGTTTTTTCCAGACATGCCACATTTCTCCCAAATATATCACATCTTCTCCACGAAATACCAGGGTTCCCCCTACAAATAGGAACTTTTCACCCACAAATACTTGTCTTATCCCCAAAAGAGGACAGTTTCTTCCAGAAATGCCACATTTCTCCCAAATATATCACCTCTTCTCCAAGAAATACCACGTTTCCCCCTTCAAATAGGACCTTTCCACCCACAAATACCGCTTTTATCCCCTAAATAGGACAGTTTCTTCCAGAAATGCCACATTTCTCCCAAATAGATCACATCTTCTCCAAGAAATACCAGCTTTCCCCCTTCAAATACGACCTTTTCACCCACAAATACGTGTTTTATCCCCCAAATAGGACAGTTTCTTCCAGAAATGCCAGATTTCTCCCAAATAGATCACATCTTCTCCAAGAAATACCAGGTTTCCCCCTTCAAATAGGACCTTTTCACCCACAAATACCTCTTTTATCCCCAAAAGAGGACAGTTTCTTCCAGAAAGGCCACATTTCTCCCAAATATATCACATCTCCTTCAAGAACATCCAGCTTTCCCCCTTCAAATAGGACCTTTTCTCCCACAAATACCTCTTTAATCCGCAAAAGAGGACACTTTCTTCAAGAAATGCCACATTTCTCCCAAATATATCACATCTTCTCATAGAATTACCAGCTTTCCCCCTTCAAATAGGACCTTTTCACCCACAAATACCTGTTTTATCCCCAAAAGAGGACAGTTTCTTCCAGACATGCCACATTTCTCCCAAATAGATCACATCTTCTCCAAGAAATACCAGCTTTCCCCCTTCAAATAGGACCTTTTCACCCACAAATACCTGTTTTATCCCCAAAATACGACAGTTTCTTCCAGAAATGCCATATTTCTCCCAAACATATCACATCTTCTCCAAGAAATACCAGGTTTCCCCCTTCAAATAGGACCTTTTCACCCACAGATACCTGTTTTATCCCCAAAAGAGGACAGTTTCTTCCAGAAATGCCACATTTCTCCCAAACATATCACATCTCCTCCAAGAAATACCAGGATTCCTCCTGAAATAGGAACTTTTCTCCCTCAAATACCACCGTTCTCCCCCCAAATAGGACATTCTCTTCCAGACATGCCACATTTCTCCCAAATATATCACATCTTCTCCAAGAAATACCAGGTTTTCCCCTGGAAATAGGACCTTTTCACCCACAAATATCTGTTTTATCCCCAAAAGAGGACAGTTTCTTCCAGACATGCCACATTTCTCCCAAATATATCACAACTCCGCCAAGAAATATCAGGTTTCCCCCTTCAATAAGGACCTTTTCTCCATGAAATACCTCTTTTATCCCCAAAAGTGGACATTTTCTTCCAGACATGCCACATTTCTCCCAAACATATCACATCTTCTCCAAGAAATACCAGCTTTCCCCCTTCAAATAGGACCTTTTCTCCCACAAATACCTCTTTTATCCCCAAAAGAGGACAGTTTCTTCCAGAAAGGCCACATTTCTCCCAAATATATCACAACTCCGCCAAGAAATATCAGCTTTCCCCTTCAATTAGGACCTTTTCTCCATGAAATACCTCTTTTATCCCCAAAAGTGTACAGTTTCTTCCAGAAAGGCCACATTTCTCCCAAATATATCACATCTCCTCCAAGAAATACCAGGTTTCCCCCTTCAAATAGGACCTTTTCAACCACTATTACCTCTTTTATCCCCAAAAGAGGACAGTTTCTTCCAGAAAGGCCACATTTCTCCCAAATATATCACATCTCCTCCAAGAAATACCAGGATTCCCCCTTCAAATAGGACCTTTTCACCCACAAATACCTCTTTTATCCCCAAAAGAGGAAAGTTTCTTCCAGACATGCCACATTTCTCCCAAATATATCACATCTTCTCCAAGAAATACCAGGTTTCCCCCTTCAAATAGGACATTTTCACCCACAAATACCTCTTTTATCCCCAAAATAGAACAGTTTCTTCCAGACATGCCACATTTCTCCCAAATATATCACATCTTCTCCAAGAAATACCTGCTTTCCCCCTTCAAATAGGACCTTTTCACACACAAATACCTCTTTTATCCCCAAAATAGGACAGTTTCTTCCAGAAATGCCACATTTCTCCAAAATATATCACATCTTCTCCAAGAAATACCAGGATTCCTCCTGAAATAGGACCTTCTCACCCAAAACTACCAGCCTTCTCCCCACAAATTGGACATTTTCTTCCAGAAATGCCTCATTTCTCCCAAATATATCACATCTTCTCCAAGAAATACCAGGGTTCCCCCTTCAAATAGGACCTTTTCACCCACAAATATCTCTTTTATCCCCAAAAGAGGACAGTTTCTTCCAGAAATGCCACATTTCTCCCAAATATATCACATCTTCTCCAAGAAATACCAGCTTTCCCCCTTCAAATAGGACCTTTTCAACCACAAATTCCTGTTTTATGCCCAAAATACAACAATTTCTTCCAGAAATGCCATATTTCTCCCAAACATATCACATCTTCTCCAAGAAATACCAGGTTTCCCCCTTCAAATAGGACCTTTTCAACCACTAATACCTCTTTTATCCCCAAAAGAGGACAGTTTCTTCCAGAAATGCCACATTTCTCCCAAATATATCACATCTTCTCCAAGAAATACCACGTTTCCCCCTTCAAATAGGACCTTTTCACCCACAAATACCTCTTTTATCCCCAAAAGAGGACAGTTTCTTCCGGAAAGGCCACATTTCTCCCAAATATATCACATCTTCTCCAAGAAATGCCAGGATTCCTCCTGAAATAGGACCTTCTCACCCAAAACTACCAGCATTCTCCCCCCAAATTGGACATTTTCTTCCAGAAATGCCACATTTCTCCCAAATATATCACATCTTCTCCAAGAAATACCAGGATTCCGCCTGAAAGAGGACATTCTCACCGAAAAATACCAGCCTTCTCCCCCCAAATTGGACATTTTCTTCCAGAAAGGCCACATTTCTCCCAAATAGATCACATCTTCTCCAAGAAATACCAGGTTTCCCCCTTCAAATAGAACCTTTTCACCCACAAATACCTCTTTTATCCCCAAAAGAGGACAGTTTCTTCCAGAAATGCCACATTTCTCCCAAATAGATCACATCTTCTCCAAGAAATGCCACGTTTCCCCCTTCAAATAGGACCTTTTCACCCACAAATACCTCTTTTATCCCCAAAATAGGACAGCTTCTTCCAGAAATGCCACATTTCTCCCAAATAGATCACATCTTCTCCAAGAAATACCAGGGTTCCCCCTTCAAATAGGACCTTTTCACCCACAAATACCTCTTTTATCCCCAAAAGAGGACAGTTTCTTCCAGACATGCCACATTTCTCCCAAATAGATCACATCTTCTCCAAGAAATACCAGGTTTCCCCCTTCAAATAGGACCTTCTCACCCAAAACTACCAGCCTTCTCCCCCCAAATTGGACATTTTCTTCCAGAAAGGCCACATTTCTCCCAAATAGATCACATCTTCTCCAAGAAATAACAGGTTTCCCCCTTCAAATACAACGTTTTCACCCACAAATATCTGTTTTATCCCCAAAAGAGGACAGTTTCTTCCAGAAATGCCACATTTCTCCCAAATATACCACATCTTCTCCAAGAAATACCAGGTTTCCCCCTTCAAATAGGACCTTTTCACCCACAAATACCTGTTTTATCCCTCAAATTGGACATATTCTTCCAGAAATGCCACATTTCTCCCAAATATATCATATCTTCTCCGAGAAATGCCACGTTTCCCCCTTCAAATAGGATCTTTTCACCCACAAATACCTCTTTTATCCCCAAAAGAGGACAGTTTCTTCCAGAAATGCCACATTTCTCCCAAATATATCACATCTTCTCCAAGAAATACCAGGTTTCTCCCTTCAAATAGGAAATTTTCACCCACAAATACCTCTTTTATCCCCAAAAGGGGTTAGTTTTTTCCAGAAATTCCACATTTCTCCCAAACATATCACATCTCCTCCAAGAAATACCAGGATTCCTGCTGAAATAGGACCTTTTCTCCCAAAAGTACCAGCCTTCTCCCCCCAAATAGGACATTTTCTTCCAGACATGCCACATTTCTCCCAAATATATCACATCTTCTCCAAGAAATACCAGCTTTCCCCCTTCAAATAGGACCTTCTCACCTACAAATACCTCTTTTATCCCCAAAATAGGACAGTTTATTCCAGACATGCCACATTTCTCCCAAATAGATCACATCTTCTCCAAGAAATACCAGGGTTCCCCCTTCAAATAGGACCTTTTCTCCCACAAATACCTCTTTTATCCCCAAAAGAGGACAGTTTCTTCCAGAAATGCCACATTTCTCCCAAATATATCACATCTTCTCCAAGAAATACCAGGATTCCTCCTGAAATAGGACCTTCTCACCCTCAACTACCAGCCTTCTCCCCACAAATTGGACATTTTCTTCCAGACATGCCACATTTCTCCCAAATATATCACATCTTCTCCAAGAAATACCACGTTTCCCCCTTCAAATAGGACCTTTTCTCCCACAAATACCTCTTTTATCCCCAAAAGAGGACAGTTTCTTCCAGACATGCCACATTTCTCCCAAATATATCACAACTCCTCCAAGAAATACAAGGTTTCCCCCTTCAAATAGGACCTTTTCACCCACTAATACCTCTTTTATCCCCAAAAGAGGACAGTTTCTTCCAGAAATGCCACATTTCTCCCAAATATATCACATTTTCTCCAAGAAATGCCAGGATTCCTCCTGAAAGAGGACCTTCTCACCCAAAACTACCAGACTTCTCCCCCCAAATTGGACGTTTTCTTCCAGAAAGGCCAGATTTCTACCAAATATATCACATCTTCTCCAAGAAATACCAGTATTCCTCCTGAAATAGGACCTTCTCACCGAAAACTACCAGCCTTCTCCCCCCAAATTGGACATTTTCTTCCAGAAAGGCCACATTTCTCCCAAATAGATCACATCTTCTCCAAGAAATACCAGGTTTCCCCCTTCAAATAGGACCTTTTCACCCACAAATACCTCTTTTATCCCCAAAAGAGGACAGTTTCTTGCAGAAATGCCACATTTCTCCCAAATATATCACATCTTCTCCATGAAATACCACGTTTCCCCCTTCAAATAGGACCTTTTCACCCACAAATACCTCTTTTATCCCCAAAAGAGGACAGTTTCTTCCTGACATGCCACATTTCCCCCAAATATATCACATCTTCTCCAAGAAATACCAGCTTTCCCCCTTCAAATAGGACCTTATCACCCACAAATACCTCTTTTATCCCCAAAATAGGACAGTTTCTGCCAGAAATGCCACATTTCTCCCAAATAGATCACGTCTTCTCCAAGAAATACCAGGGTTCACCCTTCAAATAGGACCTTGTCACCCACAAATACCACTTTTATCCCCAAAATAGGACATTTTCTTCCAGAAATGCCAGATTTCTCCCAAATATATCACATCTTCTCCAAGAAATACCAGGTTTCCCCCTTCAAATAGGACCTTTTCACCCACAAATACCTGGTTTAACCCCAAAATAGGACAGTTTCTTCCAGAAATGCCACATTTCTCCCAAATATATCACATCTTCTCCAAGAAATACCAGCTTTCCCCCTTCAAATAGGATCTTTTCTCCCACAAATACCTCTTTTATCCCCAAAATAGGACAGTTTCTTCCAGACATGCCACATTTCTCCCAAATAGATCACATCTTCTCCAAGAAATACCAGGTTTCCCCCTTCAAATAGGACCTTATCACCCACAAATACCACTTTTATCCCCAAAAGTGGACAGTTTCTTCCAGAAATGCCACATTTCTCCCAAATATATCACATCTTCTCCAAGAAATACCAGGGTTCCCCCTTCAAATAGGACCTTATCACCCACAAATACCTCTTCTATCCCCAGAAGAGGACAGTTTCTTCCAGAAATGCCATATTTCTCCCAAATATATCACATCTTCTCCAAGAAATACCAGGTTTCCCCCTTCAAATAGGACCTTTTCACCCACAAATACCTCTTTTATCCCCAAAAGAGGACAGTTTCTTCCAGAAATGCCAGATTTCTCCCAAATATATCACATCTTCTCCAAGAAATAACAGGTTTCCCCCTTCAAATACAATGTTTTCACCCACAAATACCTCTTTTATCCCCAAAAGAGGACAGTTTCTTCCAGAAATGCCACATTTCTCCCAAATATACCACATCTTCTCCAAGAAATACCTGCTTTCCCCCTTCAAATAGGACCTTTTCTCCCACAACTACCTCTTTTATCCCCCAAATAGGACAGTTTCTTCCAGAAATGCCAGATTTCTCCCAAACATATCACATCTTCTCCAAGAAATACCACGTTTCCCCCTTCAAATAGGACCTTTTCACCCACAAATACCTCTTTTATCCCCAAAAGAGGACAGTTTCTTCCAGAAATGCCACATTTCTCCCAAATATATCACATCTTCTCCAAGAAATACCAGCTTTCCCCCTTCAAATAGGACCTTTTCACCCACAAATACCTCTTTTATCCCCAAAAGAGGACAGTTTCTTCCAGAAATGCCACATTTCTCCCAAACATATCACATCTTCTCCAAGAAATACCAGGTTTCCCCCTGGAAATAGGACCTTTTCACCCACAAATACCTGTTTTATCCCCAAAAGAGGACAGTTTCTTCCAGAAACGCCACATTTCTCCCAAATAGATCACATCTTCTCCAAGAAATACCAGCATTCCCCCGTCAAATAGGACCTTTTCACCCACAAATACCTCTTTTATCCCCAAAAGAGGAAAGTTTCTCTCAGAAATGCCATATTTCTCCCAAACATATCACATCTTCTCCAAGAAATACCGCGTTTCCTTCTTCAAATAGGACCTTTTCACCCACAAATACCTCTTTTATCCCCAAAAGAGGACAGTTTCTTCCAGAAATGCCACATTTCTCCCAAATAGATCACATCTTCTCCAAGAAATACCAGGTTTCCCCCTTCAAATAGGTTCTTTTCACCCACAAATACCTGTTTTATCCCCAAAAGAGGACAGTTTCTTCCAGAAATGGCACATTTCTCCCAAACATATCACATCTCCTCCAAGAAATACCAGGATTCCTCCTGAAATAGGACCTTTTCTCCCACAAATACCACCCTTCTCCACCCAAATTGGACATTTTCTTCCAGAAAGGCCACATTTCTCCCAAATATATCACATCTTCTCCAAGAAATACCAGGTTTCCCCCTGGAAATAGGACCTTTTCACCCACAAATACCTGTTCTATCCCCATAAGAGGATAGTTTCTTCCAGAAATGCCAAATATCTCCCAAATATATCACATCTTCTCGAAGAAATACCACGTTTCCCCCTTCAAATAGGACCTTTTCCCAAAAAAACCTCTTTTATCCCCAAAAGAGGACAGTTTCTTCCAGAAATCCAAGATTTCTCCCAAATAGATCACAACTTCTCCAAGAAATACCACGTTTCCCCCTTCAAATAGGACCTTTTCACCCACAAATACCTCTTTTATCCCCAAAAGAGGACAGTTTTTTCCAGACATGCCACATTTCTCCCAAACATATCACATCTTCTCCAAGAAATACCAGCTTTCCCCCTTCAAATAGGACCTTTTCTCCCACAAATACCTCTTTTATCCCCAAAAGAGGACAGTTTCTTCCAGAAATGCCACATTTCTCCCAAATATATCACAACTCCTCCAAGAAATACCTGGTTTCCCCCTTCAATTAGGAACTTTTCTCCATGAAATACCTCTTTTATCCCCAAAAGTGGACAGATTCTTCCAGAAAGGCCACATTTCTCCCAAATATATATCATCTTCTCCAAGAAATACCACATTTCCCCCTTCAAATAGGACCTTTTCAACCACAAATACCTCTTTTATCCCCAAAAGAGGACAGTTTCTTCCAGAAATGCCACATTTCTCCCAGATATATCACATCTTCTCCAAGAAATGCCAGGATTCCTCCTGAAATAGGACCTTCTCACCCAAAACTACCAGCCTTCTCCCCCCAAATTGGACATTTTCTTACATAAAGGCCAGATTTCTACCAAATATATCACATCTCCTCCAAGAAATACCAGGATTCCTCCTGAAATAGGACCTTCTCACGAAAACTACCAGCCTTCTTCCCCCAAATTGGACACTTTCTTCCAGAAATGCCACATTTCTCCCAAATAGATCACATCTTCTCCAAGAAATACCAGCTTTCCCCCTTCAAATAGGACCTTTTCACCCACAAATACCTGTTTTATCCCCCAAATAGGACAGTTTCTTCCAGAAATGCCACATTTCTCCCAAATAGATCACATCTTCTCCAAGAAATACCAGGTTTCCCCCTTCAAATAGGACCTTATCACCCACAAATACCTCTTTTATCCCCAGAAGAGGACAGTTTCTTCAAGAAATGCCACATTTCTCCCAAATAGATCACATCTTCTCCAAGAAATACCAGGTTACCCCCTTCAAATAGGACGTTTTCACCCACAAATACCTCTTTTATCCCCAAAAGAGGACAGTTTCTTCCAGAAATGCCAGATTTCTCCCAAATATATCACATCTTCTCGAAGAAACAACAGGTTTCCCCCTTCAAATACAATGTTTTCACCCACAAATACCTCTTTTATCCCCAAAAGAGGACAGTTTCTTCCAGAAATGCCACATTTCTCCCAAATATACCACATCTTCTCTAAGAAATACCTGCTTTCCCCCTTCAAATAGGACCTTTTCTCCCACAAATACCTCTTTTATCCCCCAAATAGGACAGTTTCTTCCAGAAATGCCACATTTCTCCCAAACATATCACAGCTCCTCCAAGAAATACCACGTTTCCCCCTTCAAATAGGACCTTTTCACCCACAAATACCTCTTTTATCCCCAAAAGAGGACAGTTTCTTACAGAAATGCCACATTTCTCCCAAATATACCACATCTTCTCCAAGAAATACCTGCTTTCCCCCTTCAAATAGGAACTTTTCACCCACAAATACCTCTTTTATCCCCAAAATAGGACAGTTTCTTCCAGAAATGCCACATTTCTTCCAAATATATCACATCTTCTCCAAGAAATGCCACGTTTCCCCCTTCAAATAGGACCTTTTCACCCACAAATACCTCTTTTATCCCCAAAAGAGGACAGTCTCTTCCTGACATGCCACATTTCTCCCAAATATATCACATCTTCTCATAGAATTACCAGCTTTCCCCCTTCAAATAGGACCTTTTCACCCACAAATGCCTGTTTTATCCCCAAAAAAGGACAGTTTCTCCCAGAAATGCCACATTTCTCCCAAACATATCACATCTTCTCATAGAATTACCAGCTTTCCCCCTTCAAATAGGACCTTTTCACCCACAAAAAATTCTTTTATCCCCAAAATAGGACAGTTTCTTCCAGAAATGCCACATTTCTCCCAAATAGATCACATCTTCTCCAAGAAATACCAGGTTTCCCCCTTCAAATAGGACCTTTTCACCAAAAATACCTCTTTTATCCCTCAAATAGTACAGTTTCTTCCAGACATGCCACATTTCTCCCAAATATATCACATCTTCTCCAAGAAATACCAGGATTCCTCCTGAAAGAGGACCTTTTCTCCCTCAAATACCAGCCTTCTCCCCCCAAATAGGACAGTTTCTTCCAGAAATGTCAGATTTCTCCCAAATATAGCACATCTTCTCCAAGAAATACCAGGTTTCCCCCTTCAAATAGGACCTTTTCACCCACAAATACCTCTTTTATCCCCAAAAGAGGACAGTTTCTTCCAGACATGCCACATTTCTCCCAAACATATCACATCTTCTCCAAGAAATACCAGGGTTCCCCCTTTAAATAGGACCTATTCTCCCACAAACACCACCCTTCTCCCCCCAAATAGGACATTTTCTTCCAGAAAGGCCACATTTCTCCCAAATATATCACATCTTCTCCAAGAAATACCACGTTTCCCCCTTCAAATAGGACCTTTTCACCCACAAACACCTGTTTTATCCCCAAAAGAGGACAGTTTCTTCCGGAAAGGAAACATTTCTCTCAAATAGATCACATCTTCTCCAAGAAATACCACGTTTCCCCCTTCAAATAGGACCTTTTCCCCAAAAAAACCTTTTTTATCCCCAAAAGAGGTCAGTTTTTCCAGAAATGCCATATTTCTCCCAAATATATCACATCTTCTCCAAGAAATACCACGTTTCCCCCTTCAAATAGGAACTTTTCACCCACAAATACCTCTTTTATCCCCAAAATAGGACAGTTTCTTCCAGAAATGCCACATTTCTCCAAAATATATCACATCTTCTCCAAGAAATACCAGGTTTCCCCCTTCAAATAGGACCTTTTCACCCACAAATACCTGTTTTATCCCCAAAAGAGGACAGTTTCTTCCAGAAATGCCACATTTCTCCCAAATAGATCACATCTTCTCCAAGAAATACCAGGTTTCCCCCTGGAAATAGGACCTTTTCACCCACAAATACCTGTTTTATCCCCAAAAGAGGACAGTTTCTTCCAAAAAGGCCACATTTCTCCCAAACATATCACATCTCCTCCAAGAAATACCAGGATTCCTCCTGAAATAGGAACTTTTCTCCCACAAATACCAGCCTTCTCCCCCCAAATAGGACATTTTCTTCCAGAAAGGCCACATTTCTCCCAAATATATCACATCTTCTCCAAGAAATAACAGGTTTTCCCCTGGAAATAGGACCTTTTCACCCACAAATACCTCTTTTATCCCCATAAGAGGAGAGTTTCTTCCAGAAATGCCACATTTCTCCCAAATATATCACATCTTCTCCAAGAAATACCACGTTTCCCCCTTCACATTGGACCTTTTCCCCAAAAAAACCTCATTTATCCCCAAAAGAGGACAGTTTCTTCCAGGAATGCCAGATTTCTCCCAAATATATCACATCTTCTCCAAGAAATACCAGGTTTCCCTCTTCAAATAGGACCTTCTCACCCACAAATACCTCTTTTATCCCCAAAATAGGACAGTTTTTTCCAGACATGCCACATTTCTCCCAAATATATCACATCTTCTTCAAGAAATACCAGGGTTCCCCCTTCAAGTAGGACCTTATCACCCACAAATACCTCTTTTATCCCCAGAAGAGGACAGTTTCTTCCAGAAATGCCACATTTCTCCCAAATATATCACATCTTCTCCAAGAAATACCAGCTTTCCCCCTTCAAATAGGACCTTTTCTCCATGAAATACCTCTTTTATCCCCAAAAGTGGACAGTTTCTTCCAGAAAGGCCACATTTCTCCCAAATATATATCATGTTCTCCAAGAAATACCAGGGTTCCCCCTTCAAATAGGACCTTATCAACCACTAATACCTCTTTTATCCCCAAAAGAGGACAGTTTCTTCCAGAAACGCCACATTTCTCCCAAACATATCAAATCTTCGCCAAGAAATACCAGGATTCCTCCTTCAAATAGGAACGTTTCTCCCACAAATACCACCCTTCTCCCCCCAAATAGGACATTTTCTTCCAGACATGCCACATTTCTCCCAAATAGATCACATCTTCTCCAAGAAATACCAGGTTTCCCCCTTCAAATAGGACCTTCTCACCCACAAATACCTGTTTGATCCCCAAAAGAGGACAGTTTCTTCCAGACATGCCACATTTCTCCCAAACATATCACATCTCCTCCAAGAAATACCAGGATTCCTCCTGAAATAGGAAATTTTCTCCCACAAATACCACCCTTCTCCCCCCAAATAGGACATTTTCTTCCAGACATGCCACATTTCTCCCAAATATATCACATCTTCTCCAAGAAATAACAGGTTTTCCTATGGAAATAGGACCTTTTCACCCACAAATACCTGTTCTATCCCCATAAGAGGACAGTTTCTTCCAGAAATGCCACATTTCTACCAAATATATCACATCTCCAAGAAATACCAGGTTTCGTCCTGAAATTGGACCTTGTCACCCACAGATTCCTGTTTTATCCTTTTGTTCCGAGCGACTTTTCGTTTTGGAGTGTTTATCCGATGCTACACTTCAGCATTCTGTGACGAATAAAATAGAAGAGAAAAGCCCCACTAATAAGGCAGCTAGAAGTTCGAGGAGCGACTCACGTTGTGCTTTCAGGGAGGACGTTCCAGAAAGTCGAGAGTTGTGGCTTCTTTCCTGCGGAGAAAAAACCCCCTGTTTTCAGGCAATGCAGGACGCTGAATTCGCACCTTCTCGGCATTTCAATACCGCTCCTTCGCTCTCGTGTCTCGAAAGCGGCACTCGCGCTGAACCGCTCCGGAGAGTCTGCAGTTGCTGTCCGGTCCATCGCGGTTCTGCCCGAGTGCCGCTTGCAGCCTTCAGCAGCGCTCTCGTTTCTCTCGGATGCCGGGAAAGAGCGACTTCAGCCGGATGCTTTGCTCCGACGAGTGAGCGGCTTCTTCTGCGCACATCGCAATGGAGCGCTTTTGGCTTCTCCATGTGTCCATGCAGAATGCACTACGCTTCTCTCTCATTCTTATCCCTTCCTTCCGAGCGACATTTCGTTTTGGAGTGTTTATCCGATGCTACACTTCAGCATTCTGTGACGAATAGAGTAGAAGAGAAAAGCCCCACTAATAAGGCAGCTAGAAGCTGCAGAAGCCACACACCTTGTGCTTTCAGGGAGGACGTTGCAGAAAGTCGAGAGTTGTGGCTTGTTTCCTGCGGAGAAAAAACCCCCTGTTTTCAGGCAATGCAGTAGTCTGCAACTGCAGACTGTCCGGTGTGGTTCAGCGCAAATGCCGCTTTCGAGCCACGAGAGAGGAGGAGCGGCATTCCTATGCCGAGAACGAGCGAATTCAGCCTACTGCATTGCCTGAAAACAGGGGCTTTTTTCTCCGCAGGAAAGAAGCCACAACTCTCGACTTTCTGGAAAGTCCTCCCTGAAAGCACTACGTGCGTTGCTCCTCGAACTTCTAGCTGCCTTATTAGTGGGGCTTTTCTCTTCTACTCTATTCGTCACAGAATGCTGAAGTGTAGCATCGGATAAACACTCCAAAACGAAATGTCGCTCGGAAAAAGGGATAAGAATGAGAGAGAAGCGTAGTGCATTCTGCATGGACACATGGAGAAGTCAGAAGCTCTCCATTACGATGTGCGCAGATGAAGACGCTCACTCGTCGGAGCAAAGCATCCGGCTGAAGTCGCTCTTTCCCGGCATCCGAGAGAAACGAGAGCGCTGCTGAAGGCTGCAAGCGGCACACGGGCAGAACCGCGATGGAGCGGACAGCAACTGCAGACTCTCTGGAGCGGTTCAGCGCGAGTGCCGCTTTCGAGCCACGAGAGCGAAGGAGCGGTATTGAAATGCCGAGAAGGTGCGAATTCAGCGTCCAGCATTGTCTGAAAACAGGGGGTTTTTTCTCCGCAGGAAAGAAGCCACAACTCTCGACTTTCTGCAACGTCCTCCCCGAAAGCACTACGTGTGTCGCTCCTCGAACTTCTAGCTGCCTTATTAGTGGGGCTTTTCTCTTCTACTCTATTCGTCACAGAATGCTGAAGTGTAGCATCGGATAAACACTCCAAAACGAAAAGTCGCTCGGAACAAAGGGATAAAACAGGAATCTGTGGGTGACAAGGTCCTATTTCAGGAGGAAACCTGGTATTTCTTGGAGATGTGATATATTTGGGAGAAATGTGGCATTTCTGGAAGAAACTGTCCTCTTTTGGGGATAAAAGAGGTATTTGTGGGTGAAAAGGACCTATTTGAAGGGGGAAACGTGGTATTTCTTGGAGAAGATGTGATATATTTGGGAGAAATGTGGCATGTCTGGAAGAAACTCTCCTCTTATGAGGATAGAACAGGTATTTGTGGGTGAAAAGGTCCTATTTCCGGGGGAAAATCTGGTATTTCTTGGAGAAGATGTGATATGTTTGGGAGAAATGTGGCATGTCTGGAAGAATCTGTCCTATTTTGGGGAGAAAAGAGTTATTTGTGGGAGAAAAGGTCCTATTTGAAGGGGGAACCCTGGTATTTCTTGGAGAAGATGTGATCTATTTGGGAGAAATGTGGCATGCCTGGAAAAAACTGTCCTCTTTTCGGGATAGAACAGGTATTTGTGGGTGAAAAGGTCCTATTTCCAGGGGAAAACCTGGTATTTCTTGGAGAAGATGTGATATATTTGGGAGAAATGTGGCATTTCTGGAAGAAACTGTCCTCTTTTGGGGATAAAAGAGGTATTTGTGGGTGAAAAGGTCCTATCTGAAGGGGGAAACCTGGTATTTCTTGGAGAAGATGTGATATATTTGGGAGAAATGTGGCATTTCTGGAAGAAACTGTCCTCTTATGGGGATAGAACAGGTATTTGTGGGTGAAAAGGTCCTATTTCCGGGGGAAAATCTGGTATTTCTTGGAGAAGATGTGATATGTTTGGGAGAAATGTGGCATGTCTGGAAGAAACTGTCCTCTTTTGGGGATAGAACAGGTATTTGTGGGTGAAAAGGTCCTATTTGAAGGGGGAAAGCTGGTATTTCTTGGAGAAGATGTGATCTACTTGGGAGAAATGTGGCATTTCTGGAAGAAACTGTCCTATTTTGGGGATAAAACAGGTATTAGTGGGTGAAAAGGTCCTATTGGAAGGGGGAAAGCTGGTATTTCTTGGAGAAGATGTGATATATTTGGGAGAAATGTGGCATGCCTGGAAAAAACTGTCCTCTTTTGGGGATAAAAGAGGTATTTGTGTGTGAGAATGTCCTATTTGAAGGGGGAAACCTGTTATTTCTTGGAGAAGATGTGATATATTTGGGAGAAATGTGGCATGTCTGGAAGAAAATGTCCTATTTGGGGGGAGAAAAGTGGTATTTGAGTGAGAAAAGTTCCTATTTCAGGAGGAATCCTGGCATTTTTTGGAGGAGATGTGATCTATTTGGGAGAAATGTGCCATTTCTGGAAGAAACTGTCCTCTTTTGGGGATAAAACAGGTATTTGTGGGTGAAAAGGTCCTATTTGAAGGGGGAAATGTGGTATTTCTTGGAGAAGATGTGATATGTTTGGGAGAAATGTGGCATGTCTGGAAGAAAATGTCCTATTTGGGGGGAGAAGGCTGGTATTTGAGGGAGAAAAGGTCCTATTTCAGGAGGAATCCTGGTATTTCTTGGAGAAGATGTGATATATTTGGGAGAAATGTGCCATGTCTGGCAGAAACTGTCCTATTTGTGGGATAAAACAGGTATTTGTGGGTGAAAAGGTCCTATTTGAAGGGGGAAACCTGGTATTTCTTGGAGAAGATATGATCTATTTGGGAAAATTTGTGGCATTTCTGGAAGAAACTGTCTTCTTTTGGGGATAAAACAAGTATTTGTGGGTGAAAAGGTCCTATTTGAAGGGGGAAACCTGGTATTTCTTGGAGAAGATGTGATCTATTTGGGAGAAATGTGGCATGTCTGTAAGAAAATGTCCTATTTGGGGGGAGAAGGGTGGTAGTTTTCGGTGAGAAGGTCCTATTTCAGGAGGAATCCTGGTATTTCTTGGAGGAGTTGTGATGTATTTGGGAGAAATGTGGCATTTCTGGAAGAAACTGTCCTATTTTGGGGATAAATGAGGAATTAGTGGGAGAAAAGGTCCTATTTCCAGGGGGAAACCTGGTATTTCTTGGAGAAGATGTGATATATTTGGGAGAAATGTGGCATGTCTGGAAGAAATTGTCCTCCTTTGTGGATAAAACAGGTATTTCATGAAGAAAAGGTCCTAATTGAAGTGGGAAACCTGGTATTTCTTGGTGGAGTTGCGATATATTTGGGAGAAATGTGGCATTTCTGGAAGAAACTGTCCTCTTTTGGGGATCAAACAGGTATTTGTGGGTGAAAAGGTCCTATTTCCAGGGGGAAACGTGGTATTTCTTGGAGAAGATGTGATATATTTGGGAGAAATGTGGCATTTCTGGAAGAAACTGTCCTCTTTTGGGGATGAAACAGGTATTTTTGGTGAAAAGGTCCTATTTGAATGGGGAAAGCTGGTATTTCTTGGAGAAGATGTGATATATTTGGGAGAAATGTGGCATTTCTGGAAGAAACTGTCCTCTTTTGGGGATAGAACAGGTATTTGTGGGTGAAAAGGTCCTATTTCCTGGTGAAAACCTGGTATTTCTTGGAGAAGATGTGGTATATTTGGGAGAAATGTGGCATGTCAGGAAGAAAATGTCCTATTTGGCGGGAGAAGGGTGGTATTTGTGGGAGAAAAGTTCCCATTTCAGGAGGAATTCTGGTATTTCTTGGAGGAGATGTGATATGTTTGGGAGAAATGTGCCATTTCTGGAAGAAACTGTCCTCTTTTGGGGATAAAAGAGGTATTTGTGGGTGAAAAGGTCCTATTTGAAGGGGGAAACCTGGTATTTCTTGGAGAAGATGTGATATATTTGGGAGAAATATGGCATTTCTGGAAGAAACTGTCCTCTTTTGGGGATAAAACAGGTACTTGTGGGTGAAAAGGTCCTATTTGAAGGGGGAAACCTGGTATTTCTTGGAGAAGATGTGATATATTTGGGAGAAATGTGGCATTTCTGGAAGAAACTGTCCTCTTTTGGGGATAAAAGAGGTATTTGTGGGTGAAAAGGTCCTATTTGAAGGGGGAAAACCTGTTATTTCTTGGAGAAGATGTGATCTATTTGGGAGAAATGTGGCCTTTCTGGCGGAAACTGTCCTATTTTGGGTATAAAAGTGGTATTTGTGGGTGAAAAGGTCCTATTTGAAGGGGGAAAGCTGTTATTTCTTGGAGAAGATGTGATATATTTGGGAGAAATGTGGCATTTCTGGAAGAAACTGTCCTCTTCTGGGGATAAAAGAGGTATTTGTGGGTGATAAGGTCCTATTTGAAGGGGGAACCCTGGTATTTCTTGGAGAAGATGTGATATTTTTGGGAGAAATGTGGCATTTCTGGAAGAAACTGTCCTCTTTTGGGGATAAAACAGGTATTTGTGGGAGAAAAGGTCCTATTTGAAGGGGGAACCCTGATATTTCTTGGAGAAGATGTGATCTATTTGGGAGAAATGTGGCATTTCTGGAAGAAACTGTCCTCTTTTGGGGATAAAAGAGGTATTTGTGGGTGAGAATGTCCTATTTGAAGGGGGAAAGCTGGTATTTCTTGGAGAAGATGTGATCTATTTGGGAGAAATCTGGCATTCCTGGAAGAAACTGTCCTCTTTTGGGGATAAAAGAGGTATTTGTGGGTGAAAAGGTCCTATTTGATGGGGGAAACCTGGTATTTCTTGGAGAAGATGTGATCTATTTGGGAGAAATGTGGCATGTCTGGAAGAAACTGACCTATTTTGGGGATAAAAGAGGTATTTGTGGGTGAGAAGGTCCTATTTGAAGGGGGAAACCTGGTATTTCTTGGAGAAGATGTGATATATTTGGGAGAAATGTGGCATTTCTGGAAGAAACTGTCCTCTTTTGGGGATAAAAGAGGTTCTTTTGGGGAATAGGTCCTATTTGAAGGGGGAAACGTGGTATTTCTTGGAGAAGATGTGATCTATTTGGGAGAAATAAGGCATTTCTGGAAGAAACTGTGCTCTTATGGGGATAGAACAGGTATTTGTGGGTGAAAAGGTCCTATTTGAAGGGGGAAACCTGGTATTTCTTGGAGAAGATGTGATATATTTGGGAGAAATGTGGCATGTCTGGAAGAAAATGTCCTATTTGGGGGGAGAAGGGTGGTATTTGAGGGAGAAAAGTTCCTATTTCAGGAGGAATACTGGCATTTCATGGAGGAGATGTGATCTATTTGGGAGAAATGTGGCCTTTCTGGAAGAAACTATCCTCTTTTGGGGATAAAACAGGTATTTGTGGGTGAAAAGGTCCTATTTGAAGGGGGAAACCTGGTATTTCTTGGAGAAGATGTGATATGTTTGGGAGAAATGTGGCATGTCTGGAAGAAAATGTCCTATTTGGGGGGAGAAGGCTGGTATTTGAGGGAGAAAAGGTCCTCTTTCAGGAGGAATCCTGGTATTTCTTGGAGAAGATATGATCTATTTGGGAGAAATGTGGCATTTCTGGAAGAAACTGTCCTCTTTTGGGGATAAAACAGGTATTTGTGGGTGAAAAGGTCCTATTTGAAGGGGGAAACGTGGTATTTCTTGGAGAAGATGTGATATATTTGGGAGAAATGTGCCATGTCTGGCAGAAAATTTCCTATTTGTGGGATAATACAGGTATTTGTGGGTGAAAAGGTCCTATTTGAAGGGGGAAAGCTGGTATTTCTTGGAGAAGATATGATCTATTTGGGAGAAATGTGGCATTTCTGGAAGAAACTGTCCTCTTTTGGGGATAAAACAAGTATTTGTGGGTGAAAAGGTCCTATTTGAAGGGGGAAAGCTGGTATTTCTTGGAGAAGATGTGATCTATTTGGGAGAAATGTGGCCTTTCTGGAAGAAACTGTCCTCTTCTGGGGATAAAAGAGGTATTTGTGGGTGATAAGGTCCTATTTGAAGGGGGAAACCTGGTATTTCTTGGAGAAGATGTGATGTATTTGGGAGAAATGTGGCATTTCTGGAAGAAACTGTCCTATTTTGGGGATAAAACAGGTATTTGTGGGAGAAAAGGTCCTATTTGAAGGGGGAACCTTGATATTTCTTGGAGAAGAGGTGATCTATTTGGGAGAAATGTGGCATGCCTGGAAAAAACTGTCCTCTTTTGGGGATAAAAGAGGTATTTGTGGGTGAGAATGTCCTATTTGAAGGGGGAAAGCTGGTATTTCTTGGAGAAGATGTGATCTATTTGGGAGAAATCTGGCATTCCTGGAAGAAACTGTCCTCTTTTGGGGATAAAAGAGGTATTTGTGGGTGAAAAGGTCCTATTTGAAGGGGGAAACGTGGTATTTCTTGGAGAAGATGTGATATATTTGGGAGAAATGTGGCATTTCTGGAAGAAACTGTCCTCTTTTGGGGATAAAACAGGTACTTGTGGGTGAAAAGGTCCTATTTGAAGGGGGAAACCTGGTATTTCTATGAGAAGATGTGATATATTTGGGAGAAATGTGGCATTTCTGGCAGAAACTGTCCTCTTTTGGGGATAAAAGAGGTATTTGTGGGTGAAAAGGTCCTATTTGAAGGGGGAAAACCTGTTATTTCTTGGAGAAGATGTGATCTATTTGGGAGAAATATGGCCTTTCTGGCGGAAACTGTCCTATTTTGGGGATAAAAGTGGTATTTGTGGGTGAAAAGGTCCTATTTGATGGGGGAAAGCTGTTATTTCTTGGAGAAGATGTGATATATTTGGGAGAAATGTGGCATTTCTGGAAGAAACTGTCCTCTTCTGGGGATAAAAGAGGTATTTGTGGGTGATAAGGTCCTATTTGAAGGGGGAACCCTGGTATTTCTTGGAGAAGATGTGATATTTTTGGGAGAAATGTGGCATTTCTGGAAGAAACTGTCCTATTTTGGGGATAAAACAGGTATTTGTGGCTGAAAAGGTCCTATTTGAAGGGGGAACCCTGGTATTTCTTGGAGAAGAGGTGATATATTTGGGAGAAATGTGGCATGCCTGGAAAAAACTGTCCTTTTTTGAGGATAAAAGAGGTATTTGTGGGTGAGAATGTCATATTTGAAGGGGGAAACGTGGTATTTCTTGGAGAAGATGTGATATATTTGGGAGAAATGTGGCATTCCTGGAAGAAACTGTCCTATTTTGGGGATAAAAGAGGTATTTGTGGGTGAAAAGGTCCTATTTGAAGGGGGAAACGTGGTATTTCTTGGAGAAGATGTGATATATTTGGGAGAAATGTGGCATGTCTGGAAGAAACTGTCCTCTTATGGGGATAGAACAGGTATTTGTGGGTGAAAAGGTCCTATTTCCAGGGGAAAATCTGGTATTTCTTGGAGAAGATGTGATATGTTTGGAAGAAATGTGGCATGTCTGGAAGAAACTGTCCTCTTTTGGGGATAGAACAGGTATTTGTGGGTGAAAAGGTCCTATTTGATAGGGGAAAGCTGGTATTTCTTGGAGAAGATGTGATATATTTTCGAGAAATGTGGCATGTCTGGAAGAAAAAGACCTATTTTGGGGATAAAAGAGGTATTTGTGGGTGAGAAGGTCCTATTTGAAGGGGGAAACGTGGTATTTCTTGGAGAAGATGTGATATATTTGGGAGAAATGTGGCATTTCTGGAAGAAACTGTCCTCTTTTGGGGATAAAAGAGGTTCTTTTGGGGAATAGGTCCTATTTGAAGGGGGAAACGTGGTATTTCTTGGAGAAGATGTGATGTATTTGGGAGAAATGTGGCATTTCTGGAAGAAACTGTCCTCTTATGGGGATAGAACAGGTATTTGTGGGTGAAAAGGTCCTATTTGAAGGGGGAAACCTGGTATTTCTTGGAGAAGATGTGATATATTTGGGAGAAATGTGGCATGTCTGGAAGAAAATGTCCTATTTGGGGGGAGAAGGGTGGTATTTGAGGGAGAAAAGTTCCTATTTCAGGAGGAATACTGGCATTTCTTGGAGGAGATGTGATCTATTTGGGAGAAATGTGGCATTTCTGGAAGAAACTATCCTCTTTTGGGGATAAAACAGGTATTTGTGGGTGAAAAGGTCCTATTTGAAGGGGGAAACGTGGTATTTCTTGGAGAAGATGTGATATGTTTGGGAGAAATGTGGCATGTCTGGAAGAAAATGTCCTATTTGGGGGGAGAAGGCTGGTATTTGAGGGAGAAAAGGTCCTCTTTCAGGAGGAATCCTGGTATTTCTTGGAGAAGATGTGATATATTTGGGAGAAATGTGCCATGTCTGGCAGAAAATTTCCTATTTGTGGGATAAAACAGGTATTTGTGGGTGAAAAGGTCCTATTTGAAGGGGGAAACCTGGTATTTCTTGGAGAAGATATGATCTATTTGAGAGAAATGTGGCATTTCTGGAAGAAACGGTCCTCTTTTGGGGATAAAACAAGTATTTGTGGGTGAAAAGGTCCTATTTGAAGGGGGAAAGCTGGTATTTCTTGGAGAAGATGTGATCTATTTGGGAGAAATGTGGCATGTCTGGAAGAAACTGTCCTCTTCTGGGGATAAAAGAGGTATTTGTGGGTGATAAGGTCCTATTTGAAGGGGGAAACGTGGTATTTCTTGGAGAAGATGTGATATATTTGGGAGAAATGTGGCATTTCTGGAAGAAACTGTCCTATTTTGGGGATAAAACAGGTATATGTGGGAGAAAAGGTCCTATTTGAAGGGGGAACCCTGATATTTCTTGGAGAAGAGGTGATCTATTTGGGAGAAATGTGGCATGCCTGGAAAAAACTGTCCTCTTTTGGGGATAAAAGAGGTATTTGTGGGTGAGAATGTCCTATTTGAAGGGGGAAAGCTGGTATTTCTTGGAGAAGATGTGATCTATTTGGGAGAAATCTGGCATTCCTGGAAGAAACTGTCCTCTTTTGGGGATAAAAGAGGTATTTGTGGGTGAAAAGAACCTATTTGAAGGGGGAAACGTGGTATTTCTTGGAGAAGATGTGATCTATTTGGGAGAAATGTGGCATTTCTGGAAGAAACTGTCCTCTTATGGGGATAGAACAGGTATTTGTGGGTAAAAAGGTCCTATTTCCAGGGGAAAATCTGGTATTTCTTGGAGAAGATGTGATATGTTTGGGAGAAATGTGGCATGTCTGGAAGAAACTGTCCTCTTTTGGGGATAGAACAGGTATTTGTGGGTGAAAAGGTCCTATTTGAAGGGGGAAAGCTGGTATTTCTTGGAGAAGATGTGATCTATTTGGGAGAAATGTGGCATGTCTGGAAAAAACTGTCCTATTTTAAGGATAAAAGAGGTATTTGTGGGTGAGAAGGTCCTATTTGAAGGGGGAAACCTGGTATTTCTTGGAGAAGATGTGATATGTTTGGGAGAAATGTGGCATTTCTGGAAGAAACTGTCCTCTTTTGGGGATAAAAGAGGTTCTTTTGGGGAATAGGTCCTATTTGAAGGGGGAAACGTGGTATTTCTTGGAGAAGATGTGATCTATTTGGGAGAAATGTGGCATTTCTGGAAGAAACTGTCCTCTTATAGGGATAGAACAGGTATTTGTGGGTGAAAAGGTCCTATTTCCAGGGGGAAACCTGGTATTTCTTGGAGAAGATGTGATATATTTGGGAGAAATGTGGCATGTCTGGAAGAAAATGTACTATTTGGGGGGAGAAGGGTGGTATTTGAGGGAGAAAAGTTCCTATTTCAGGAGGAATCCTGGCATTTCTTGGAGGAGATGTGATGTATTTGGGTGAAATGTGGCATTTCTGGAAGAAACTGTCCTCTTTTGGGGATAAAAGAGGTATTTGTGGGTGAAAAGGTCCTATTTGAAGGGGGAAACGTGGTATTTCTTGGAGAAGATGTGATATATTTGGGAGAAATGTGGCATGTCTGGAAGAAAATGTACTATTTGGGGGGAGAAGGGTGGTATTTGAGGGAGAAAAGTTCCTATTTCAGGAGGAATCCTGGCATTTCTTGGAGGAGATGTGATGTATTTGGGTGAAATGTGGCATTTCTGGAAGAAACTGTCCTCTTTTGGGGATAAAACAAGTATTTGTGGGTGAAAAGGTCCTATTTGAAGGGGGAAACATGGTATTTCTTGGAGAAGATGTGATCTATTTGGGAGAAATGTGGCATGTCTGGAAGAAACCGTCCTCTTCTGGGGATAAAAGAGGTATTTGTGGGTGATAAGGTCCTATTTGAAGGGGGAACCCTGGTATTTCTTGGAGAAGATGTGATATATTTGGGAGAAATGTGGCATTTCTGGAAGAAACTGTCCTATTTTGGGGATAAAAGAGGTATTTGTGGGTGAAAAGGTCCTATTTGAAGGGGGAACCCTGGTATTTCTTGGAGAAGATGTGATCTATTTGGGAGAAACGTGGCATGCCTGGAAGAAACTGTCCTCTTTTGGGGATAAAAGAGGTATTTGTGGGTGAAAAGGTCCTATTTGAAGGGGGAAACGTGGTATTTCTTGGAGAAGATGTGATATATTTGGGAGAAATGTGGCATTTCAGGAAGAAACTGTCCTCTTATGGGGATAGAACAGGTATTTGTGGGTGAAAAGGCCGTATTTCCAGGGAAAATCTGGTATTTCTTGGAGAAGATGTGATATGTTTGGGAGAAATGTGGCATGTCTGGAAGAAACTGTCCTCTTTTGGGGATAGAACAGGTATTTGTGGGTGAAAAGGTCCTATTTGAAGGGGGAAACCTGGTATTTCTTGGAGAAGATGTGATATATTTGGGAGAAATGTGGCATTACTGGAAGAAACTGTCCTCTTTTGGGGATAAAAGAGGTATTAGTGGGTGATAAGGTCGTATTTGAAGGGGGAACCCTGGTATTTCTTGGAGGAGATGTGATTTATTTGGGAGAAATGTGGCATTTCTGGAAGAAACTGTCCTCTTACGGGGATCGAACAGGTATTTGTGGGTGTAAAGGTCCTATTTAAAGGGGAAAACCTGGTATTTCTTGGAGAAGATGTGATATATTTGGGAGAAATGTGGCATGTCTGGAAGAAACTGTCCTCTTTTGGGGATAAAAGAGGTATTTGTGGGTGAGAAGGTCCTATTTGAAGGGGGAAAGCTGATATTTCTTGGAGAAGATGTGATATATTTGGGAGAAATGTGGCATTTCTGGAAGAAACTGTCCTCTTCTGGGGATAAAAGAGGTATTTGTGGGTGATAAGGTCCTATTTGAAGGGGGAACCCTGGTATTTCTTGGGGAAGATGTGATATTTTTGGGAGAAATGTGGCATGTCTGGAAGAAAATGTCCTATTTTGGGTTTAAAACAGGTATTTGTGGGTGAAAAGGTCCTATTTGAAGGGGGAAACCTGGTATTTCTTGGAGAAGATGTGATATATTTGGGAGAAATGTGGCATTTCTGGAAGAAACTGTCCTCTTTTGGGGATAAAAGAGGTATTTGTGGGTGATAAGGTCCTATTTGAATGGGGAACCCTGGTATTTCTTGGAGAAGATGTGATATTTTTGGGAGAAATGTGGCATGTCTGGAAGAAAATGTCCTATTTTGGGTTTAAAACAGGTATTTGTGGGTGAAAAGGTCCTATTTGAAGGGGGAAACCTGGTATTTCTTGGAGAAGATGTGATATATTTGGGAGAAATGTGGCATGTCTGGCAGAAACTGTCCTATTTTGGGGATAAAACAGGTATTTGTGGGTGAAAAGGTCCTATTTGAAGGGGGAAACCTGGTATTTCTTGGAGAAGATATGATCTATTTGGGAGAAATGTGGCATTTCTGGAAGAAACTGTCCTCTTTTGGGGATAAAACAAGTATTTGTGGGTGAAAAGGTCCTATTTGAAGGGGGAAACCTGGTATTTCTTGGAGAAGATGTGATCTATTTGGGAGAAATGTGGCATGTCTGGAAGAAACTGTCCTCTTCTGGGGATAAAAGAGGTATTTGTGGGTGATAAGGTCCTATTTGAAGGGGGAACCCTGGTATTTCTAGGAGAAGATGTGATATATTTGGGAGAAATGTGTCATGTCTGGAAGAAACTGTCCTATTTTGGGGATAAAACAGGTATTTGTGGCTGAAAAGGTCCTATTTGAAGGGGGAACCCTTGTATTTCTTGGAGAAGAGGTGATCTATTTGGGAGAAATGTGGCATGCCTGGAAAAAACTGTCCTCTTTTGGGGATAAAAGAGGTATTTGTGGGTGAAAAGGTCCTATTTGAAGGGGGAAACGTGGTATTTCTTGGAGAAGATGTGATATATTTGGGAGAAATGTGGCATGTCTGGAAGAAACTGTCCTCTTATGAGGATAGAACAGGTATTTGTGGGTGAAAAGGTCCTATTTCCGGGGGAAAATCTGGTATTTCTTGGGGAAGATGTGATATGTTTGGGAGAAATGTGGCATGTCTGGAAGAAACTGTCCTCTTTTGGGGATAAAAGAGGTATTTGTGGGTGAAAAGGTCCTATTTGAAGGGGGAAACCTGGTATTTCTTGGAGAAGATGTGATATATTTGGGAGAAATGTGGCATGTCTGGAAAAAACTGTCCTATTTTGGGGATAAAAGAGGTATTTTTGGGTGAGAAGGTCCTATTTGAAGGGGGAAACCTGGTATTTCTTGGAGAAGATGTGATATATTTGGGAGAAATGTGGCATTTCTTGAAGAAACTGTCCTCTTTTGGGGATAAAAGAGGTTCTTTTGGGGAATAGGTCCTATTTGAAGGGGGAAACGTGGTATTTCTTGGAGAAGATGTGATATATTTGGGAGAAATGTGGCCTTTCTGGAAGAAAATGTCCTATATGGGGGGAGAAGGGTGGTATTTGAGGGAGAAAAGTTCCTATTTCAGGAGGAATCCTGGCATTTCTTGGAGGAGATGTGATGTATTTGGGTGAAATGTGGCATTTCTGGAAGAAACTGTCCTCTTTTGGGGATAAAACAGGTATTTGTGGGTGAAAAGGTCCTATTTGAAGGGGGAAACGTGGTATTTCTTGGAGAAGATGTGATATGTTTGGGAGAAATGTGCCATGTCTGGAAGAAAATGTCCTATTTGGGGGGAGAAGGCTGGTATTTGAGGGAGAAATGGTCCTCTTTCAGGAGGAATCCTAGTATTTCTTGGAGAAGATGTGATATATTTGGGAGAAATGTGCCATGTCTGGCAGAAAATGTCCTCTTTTGGGGATAAAACAGGTATTTGTGGGTGAAAAGGTCCTATTTGAAGGGGGAAACCTGGTATTTCTTGGAGAAGATGTGATATATTTGGGAGAAATGTGGCATTTCTTGAAGAAACTGTCCTCTTTTGGGGATAAAACAAGTATTTGTGGGTGAAAAGGTCCTATTTGAAGGGGGAAACGTGGTATTTCTTGGAGAAGATGTGATCTATTTGGGAGAAATGTGGCATGTCTGGAAGAAAATGTCCTATTTGTGGGGAGAAGGGTGGTAGTTTTCGGTGAGAAGGTCCTATTTCAGGAGGAATCCTGGTATTTCTTGGAGAAGATGTGATATATTTTGGAGAAATGTGGCATTTCTGGAAGAAACTGTCCTCTTTTGGGGATAAAAGAGGTATTAGTGGTTGAAAAGGTCCTATTTGAAGGGGGAAAGCCGGTATTTCTTGGAGAAGATGTGATCTATTTGGGAGAAATGTGGCATGTCTGGAAGAAACTGTCCTCTTTTGGGGATAAAAGAGGTATTTGTGGGAGAAAAGTTCCTATTTGAAGGGGGAAACGTGGTATTTCTTGGAGAAGATGTGATATATTTGGGAGAAATGTGGCATTTCTGGAAGAAACTGTCCTCTTTTGGGGATCAAACAGGTATTTGTGGGTGAAAAGGTCCTATTTCCAGGGGGAAACCTGGCATTTCTTGGAGAAGATGTGATATATTTGGGAGAAATGTGGCATGTCTGGAAGAAAATGTCCTCTTTTGGGGATGAAACAGGTATTTGTGGGTGAAAAGGTCGTATTTGAAGGGGGAAAGCTGGTATTTCTTGGAGAAGATGTGATCTATATGGGAGAAATGTGGCATGTCTGGAAGAAAATGTCCTAATTGGCGGGAGAAGGGTGGTATTTGTGGGAGAAAAGGTCCTATTTCAGGAGGAATCCTGGTATTTCTTGGAGGAGATGTGATATGCTTGGGAGAAATGTGGCATTTCTGGAAGAAACTGTTCTATTTTGGGGATAAGAGAGGTATTTGTGGGTGAAAAGGTCCTATTTGAAGGGGGAAACCTGGTATTTCTTGGAGAAGATGTGATATATTTGGGAGAAATGTGGCATTTCTGGAAGAAACTGTCCTCTTTTGGGGATAAAACAGGTGCATGTGGGTGAAAAGGTCCTATTTGAAGGGGGAAAGCTGGTAATTCTATGAGAAGATGTGGTATATTTGGGAGAAATGTGGCATTTCTGGAAGAAACTGTCCTCTTTTGGGGATAAAAGAGGTATTTGTGGGTGAAAAGGTCCTATTTGAAGGGGGAAAACCTGGTATTTCTTGGAGAAGATGTGATCTATTTGGGAGAAATGTGGCATGTCTGGAAGAAAATGTCCTGTTTTGGGGATAAAAGTGGTATTTGTGGGTGAAAAGGTCCTATTTGAAGGGGGAAACCTGGTATTTCTTGGAGAAGATGTGATCTATTTGGGAGAAATGTGGCATTTCTGGAAGGAACTGTCCTCTTCTGGGGATAAAAGAGGTATTTGTGGGTGAAAAGGTCCTATTTGAAGGGGGAACCCTGGTATTTCTTGGAGAAGATGTGATATATTTGGGAGAAATGTGGCATTTCTGGAAGAAACTGTCCTATTTTGGGGATAAAACAGGTATTTGTGGCTGAAAAGGTCCTATTCGAAGGGGGAAAGCTGGTATTTCTTGGAGAAGAGGTGATATATTTGGGAGAAATGTGGCATGTCTGGAAGAAAATATCCAATTTGGGGGGAGAACGCTGGTAGTTTTCGGTGAGAAGGTCCTATTTCAGGAGGAATCCTGGTCTTTCTTGGGGAAGATTTGATCTATTTGGGAGAAATGTGGCCTTTCTGGAAGAAAATGTCCAATTTGGGGGGAGAAGGCTGGTAGTTTTGGGTGAAAAGGTCCTATTTGAAGGGGGAAAGCTGGTATTTCTTGGAGAAGATGTGATCTATTTGGGAGAAATGTGGCATGTCTGGAAAAAACTGTCCTCTTTTGGGGATAAAAGAGGTATTTGTGGGAGAAAAGTTCCTATTTGAAGGGGGAAACCTGGTATTTCTTGGAGAAGATGTGATATATTTGGGAGAAATGTGGCATTTCTTCAAAAAACTGTCCTATTTTGGGGATAAAAGAGGTATTTGTGGGTGAAAAGGTCCTATTTGAAGGGGGAAACCTGGTATTTCTTGGAGAAGATGTGATATATTTGGGAGAAATGTGGCATTTCTGGAAGAAACTGTCCTCTTTTGGGGATAAAAGTGGTATTTGTGGGTGAAAAGGTCCTATTTGAAGGGGGAAAGCTGGTATTTCTTGGAGAAGATGTGATATATTTGGGAGAAATGTGGCATTTCTGGAAGAAACTGTCCTCTTTTGGGGATAAAAGTGGTATTTGTGGGTGACAAGGTCCTATTTGAAGGAGGAAAGCTGGTATTTCTTGGAGAAGATGTGATATATTTGGGAGAAATGTGGCATTTCTGGAAGAAACTGTCCTGTTTTGGGGATAAAACAGGTATTTGTGGGTGATAAGGTCCTATTTGAAGGGGGAAACGTGGTATTTCTTGGAGAAGATGTGATATATTTGGGAGAAATGTGGCATTTCTGGAAGGAACTGTCCTCTTTTGGGGATAAAAGAGGTATTTGTGGGTGAAAAGGTCCTATTTGATGGGGGAAAGCTGGTATTTCTTGGAGAAGATGTGATATATTTTGGAGAAATCTGGCATGTCTGGAAGAAACTGTCCTATTTTGGGGATAAAACAGGTATTTGTGGGAGAAAAGGTCCTATTTGAAGGGGGAAACCTGGTATTTCTTGGAGAAGATGTGATATGTTTGGGAGAAATGTGGCATTTCTGGGAGAAACTGTCCTATTTTGGGGATAAAAGAGGTATTTGTGGGTGAAAAGGTCCTATTTGAAGGGGGAAAGCTGGTAATTCTATGAGAAGATATGATATATTTGGGAGAAATGTGGCATGTCAGGAAGAAACTGTCCTATTTTGGGGATAAAAGAGGTATTTGTGGGTGAGAAGGTCCTATTTGAAGGGGGAAAGCTGGTATTTCTTGGAGAAGATGTCATATATTTGGGAGAAATCTGGCATTTCTGCAAAAAACTGTCCTATTTTGGGGATAAAACAGGTATTTGTGGGAGAAAATGTCCTATTTGAAGGGGGAAAGGTGGTATTTCTTGGAGAAGATGTGATCTATTTGGGAGAAATTTGGCCTTTCTGGAAGAAAATGTCCAATTTGGGGGGAGAAGGCTGGTAGTTTTCGGTGAGAAGGTCCTATTTCAGGAGGAATCCTGGTATTTCTTGGAGAAGATGTGATCTATTTGGGAGAAATGTGGCCTTTCTGGAAGAATATGTCCAATTTGGGGGGAGAAGGCTGGTAGTTTTGGGTGAGAAGGTCCTATTTCAGGAGGAATCCTGGCATTTCTTGGAGAAGATGTGATCTATTTTGGAGAAATGTGGCATTTCTGGAAGAAACTGTCCTCTTTTGGGGTTAAAAGAGGTATTAGTGGTTGAAAAGGTCCTATTTGTAGGGGGAAAACTGGTATTTCTTGGAGAAGATGATATATATTTGGGAGAAATGTGGCCTTTCTGGAAGATACTGTCCTCTTTTGGGGATAAAAGAGTTATTTGTGGGAGAAAAGGTCCTAATTCAAGGGGGAAACCTGGTATTTCTTGGAGGAGTTGTGATATATTTGGGAGAAATGTGGCCTTTCTGGAAGAAACTGTCCTCTTTTGGGGATAAAAGAGGTATTTGTGGCAGAAAAGGTCCTGTTTGTAGGGGGAACCCTGGTATTTCTTGGAGAAGATGTGATATATTTGGGAGAAATGTGGCATGTCTGGAAAAAACTGTCCTCTTCTGGGGATAAAAGAGGTATTTGTGGGTGACAAGGTCCTATTTGAAGGGGAAAACGTGGTATTTCTTGGAGAAGATGTGATATATTTGGGAGAAATCTGGCATTCCTGGAAGAAACTGTCCTCTTTTGGGGATAAAAGAGGTATTAGTGGGTGATAAGGTCCTATTTGAAGGGGGAACCCTGGTATTTCTTGGAGAAGATGTGATATATTTGGGAGAAATGTGGCATTTCTGGAAGAAACTGTCCTCTTACGGGGATCGAACAGGTATTTGTGGGTGTAAAGGTCCTATTTCCAGGGGAAAACCTGGTATTTCTTGGAGAAGATGTGATATATTTGGGAGAAATGTGGCATGTCTGGAAGAAACTGTCCTATTTTGGGGATAAAAGAGGTATTTGTGGGTGAGAAGGTCCTATTTGAAGGGGGAAACGTGGTATTTCTTGGAGAAGATGTGATATATTTGGGAGAAATCTGGCGTTTCTGGAAGAAACTGTCCTCTTTTGGGGATAAAAGAGGTTTTTTTGGGGAAAAGGTCCTATTTGAAGGGGGAAACGTGGTATTTCTTGGAGAAGATGTGATATATTTGGGAGAAATGTGGCATTTCTGGAAGAAACTGTCCTCTTATGGGAATAGAACAGGTACTTGTGGGTGAAAAGGTCCTATTTGAAGGGGAAAACCTGGTATTTCTTGGAGAAGATGTGATATATTTGGGAGAAATGTGGCATTTCTGGAAGAAAATGTTCTCTTTGGGGGGAGAAGGGTGGTATTTGTGGGTGAAAAGTTCCTATTTCTGGAGGAATCCTGGTATTTCTTGGAGGAGATGTGATATGTTTGGGAGAAATGTGGCCTTTCTGGAAGAAACTGTCCTATTTTGGGGATAAAGCAGGTATTTGTGGGTGATAAGGTCCAATTCGAAGGGGGAAACCTGGTATTTCTTGGAGAAGATGTGATATATTTGGGAGAAATGTGGCATGTCAGGAAGAAACTGTCCTCTTTTGGGGATAAAACAGGTATTAGTGGGTGAAAAGTTCCTATTTGAAGGGGGAAACCTGGTATTTCTTGGAGAAGATGTGATATATATGAGAGAAATGTGGCATGTCTGGAAGAAACTGTTCTATTTTGGCGATAAAACAGGTATTTGTGGGTGAAAAGGTCCTATTTGAAGGGGGAAAGCTGGTAATTCTATGAGAAGATGTGATACATTTGGGAGAAATGTGGCATGTCTGGAAGAAACTGTCCTCTTTTGGGGATAAAAGAGGTATTTGTGGGTGAAAATGTCCTATTTGAAGGGGGAAACCTGGTATTTCTTGGAGAAGAGGTGATCTATTTGGGAGAAATGTGGCATTTCTGGCAGAAACTGTCCTCTTTTGGGGATAAAAGAGGTATTTGTGGGTGAAAAGGCCATATTTGAAGGGGGAAAGCTGGTATTTCTTGGAGAAGATGTGATATATATGGGAGAAATGTGGCATTTCTGGAAGAAACTGTCCTATTTGGGGGAGAAGCCTGCTATTGGTGGGTGAAAAGGTCCTATTTGAAGGGGGAAACGTGGTATTTCTTGGAGAAGACGTGATGTATTTGGGAGAAATGTGGCCTTTCTGGAAGAAAATGTCCAATTTGGGGGGAGAAGGCTGTTAGTTTTGGGTGAGAAGGTCCTATTTCAGGAGGAATCCTGGTATTTCTTGGAGAAGATGTGATATATTTGGGAGAAATCTGGCCTTTCTGGAAGAAAATGTCCAATTTGGAGGGAGAAGGCTAGTAGTTTTGGGTGAGAAGGTCCTATTTCAGGAGGAATCCTGTCATTTCTTGGAGAAGATGTGATCTATTTGGGAGAATTGTGGCATTTCTGGAAGAAACTGTCCTCTTTTGGGGATGAAAGAAGTATTTGTGGGTGATAAGGTCCTATTTCAAGGGGGAACCTGGTATTTCTTGGAGAAGATGTGATATATTTTGGAGAAATCTGGCATTCCTGGAACAAACTGTCCTATTTTGGGGATAAAACAGGTATTTGTGGGAGAAAAGGTCCTATTTGAAGGGGGAAACCTGGTATTTCTTGGAGAAGATGTGATGTATTTGGGAGAAATGTAGCATTTCTGGAAGAAACTGTCCTCTTTTGGGGATAAAAGAGGTATTTGTGGGTGAAAAGGTCCTATTTGAAGGGGGAAACCTGGTATTTCTTGGAGAAGATGTGATCTGTTTGGGAGAAATGAGGCCATTCTGGCAGAAACTGTCCTCTTTTGGGGATAAATGAGGTATATGTGGGTGAAAAGGTCCTATTTGAAGGGGGAAACGTGGTATTTCTTGGAGAAGATGTGATATGTTTGGGAGAAATGTGGCATTTCTGGAAGAAACTGTCCTCTTATGGGGGGAAAAGGCTGGTTTTTGTGCTAGAAAAGGTACTATTTCAGGAGAAATCCTGGTATTTCTTGGAGGAGAAGTGATATGTTTATGAGAAATGTGGCATTTCTGGAAGAAACTGTCCTCTTTTGGGGATAAAAGAGGTATTTGTGGGTGAAAAGGTCCTATTTGAAGGGGGAAAGCTGGTAGTTTTACCTCTTTTATCACCAAAATAGAAGTTTCTTCCAGAAAGGCCACATTTCTCCTAAATATATCACTTCTACTCCAAGAAATACCAGCTTTCCCCCTTCAAATAGGACCGTTTCACCCACAAATACCTCTTTTATCCCCAAAATAGTACATTTTCTGCCATACATGCCATATTTCTCCCAAATATACCACAACTTCTCCATGAAATACCAGCTTTCCCCCTTCAAATAGCACCTTTTTACCCTAAAATACCTGTTTCATCCCCAAAAGAGGACAGTTTCTTCCAGACATGCCACATTTCTCCCAAACATATCACATCTCCTCCAAGAAATACCAGGTTTCCCCCTTCAAATAGGTCCTTTTCTCCCACAAATACCTGTATTATCCCTCAAATAGGACATTTTCTTCCAGAAATGCCACACTTCTCCCAAATATATCACATCTTCTCCAAGAAATACCAGGTTTCCCCCTTGTAATAAGACCTTTTCACCCACAAATACCTGTTTCATCCCCAAAAGAGGACAGTTTCTTCCAGGAATGCCAGATTTCTCCCAAATATATCACATCTTCTCCAAGAAATACCAGGTTTCCCCCTTCAAATAGGACCTTTTCAGCCACAAATACCTGTTTTATCCCCAAAATAGAACAGTTTCTTCCAGACATGCCACATTTCTCTCATATATATCACATCTTCTCCAAGAAATACCAGGGTTCCCCCTTCAAATACGACCTTTTCACCCACAAATACCTGTTTTATCCCCAAAAGAGGACAGTTTCTTCCAGAAATGCCACATTTCTCCCAAATATATCACATCTTCTCCAAGAAATACCAGGTTTCCCCCTTCAAATAGGACCTTTTCACCCACAAATACCTCTTCTATCCCCCCAAATAGAACAGTTTCTTCCAGAAATGCCACATTTCTCCCAAATATATCACATCTTCTCCAAGAAATACCAGCTTTCCCCCTTCAAATAGGACCTTTTCACCCACAAATACCTCTCTTATCCCCAAAATAGAACAGTTTCTTCCTGACATGCCACATTTCTCCCAAATATATCACATCTTCTCCAAGAAATAACAGGTTTTCCCCCTTCAAATAGGACCTTTTCACCCACAAATACCTGTTTTATCCCCAAAAGAGGACAGTTTCTTCCAGAAATGCCACATTTCTCCCAAATATACCACATCTTCTCCAAGAAATACCTGCTTTCCCCCTTCAAATAGGACCTTTTCACCCACAAGTACCTCTTTTATCCCCAAAACAGGACAGTTTCTTCAAGAAATGCCACATTTCTCCCAAATATATCACATCTTCTCCATGAAATACCAGCTTTCCCCCTTCAAACAGCACCTTTTTACCCACAAATACCTGTTTTATCCCCAAAAGAGGACAGTTTCTTCCAGAAATGGCACATTTCTCCCAAACATATCACATCTCCTCCAAGAAATACCAGGATTCCTCCTGAAATAGGAACTTTTCACCCACAAATACCACCCTTCTCCCGCCAATTAGGACATTTTCTTCCAGACATGCCACATTTCACCCAAATATATCACATCTTCTCCAAGAAATACCAGGTTTTCCCCTGGAAATAGGACCTTTTCACCCTCAAATACCTCTTCTATCCCCAAAATACGACAGTTTCTTCCAGACATGCCACATTTCTCCCAAATATATCACATCTTCTCCAAGAAATACCACGTTTCCCCCTTCAAATAGGACCTTTTCCCCTAAAAACCTCTTTTATCCCCAAAAGAGGACAGTTTCTTCCAGGAATGCCAGATTTCTCCCAAATATATCACATCTTCTCCAAGAAATACCAGCTTTCCCCCTTCAAATAGGACCTTTTCACCCACAAATACCTCTTTTATCCCCAACAGAGGACAGTTTCTTACAGAAAGGCCACATTTCTCCCAAATATATCACATCTTCTCCAAGAAATACCAGCTTTCCCCCTTCAAATAGGACCTTTTCTCCCACAAATACCTGTTTAATCCCCAAAAGAGGACAGTTTCTTCCAGAAATGCCACATTTCTCCCAAATATATCACATCTTCTCCAAGAAATACCAGGTTTCCCCCTTCAATTAGGACCTTTTCTCCATGAAATACCTCTTTTATCCCCAAAAGAGGACAATTTCTTCCAGAAATGCCGCATTTCTCCCAAATATATCACATCTTCTCCAAGAAATACCAGGTTTCCCCCTTCAAATAGGACCTTTTCAACCACTAATACCTCTTTTATCCCCAGAAGATGACAGTTTCTTCCAGAAATGCCACATTTCTCCCAAATATATCACATCTTCGCCAAGAAATACCAGGATTCCTCCTGAAATAGGACCTTCTCACCCAAAACTACCAGCCTTCTCCCCCCAAATTGGACATTTTCTTTCGTAAAGGCCACATTTCTCCCAAATATATCACATCTTCTCCAAGAAAGACCAGGATTCCTCCTGAAATAGGACCTTCTCACCCAAAACTACCACCCTTCTCCCCCCAAATAGGATAATTTCTTCCAGACATGCCACATTTCTCCCAAATAGATCACATCTTCTCCAAGAAATACCAGCTTTCCCCCTTCAAATAGGACCTCTTCTCCCACAAATACATGTTTTATCCCCCTAATAGGACAGTTTCTGCCAGACATGCCACATTTCTCCCAAATATATCACATCTTCTCCAAGAAATACCAGGTTTCCCCCTTCAAATAGGACCTTTTCACCCACTAATACCTCTTTATCCCTCAAATAGGACAGTTTCTTCCTGACATGCCACATTTCTCCCAAACATATCACATCTTCTCGAAGAAATACCACGTTTCCCCCTTCAAATAGGACCTTTTCACCCACAAATACCTCTTTTATCCCCAAAATAGGACAGTTTCTTCCAGAAAGGCCACATTTCTCCCAAATATATCACATCTTCTCCAAGAAATACCACGTTTCCCCCTTCAAATAGGACCTTTTCACCCACAAATACCTCTTTTATCCCCAAAAGAGGACAGTTTCTTCCAGAAATGCCATATTTCTCCCAAATATATCACATCTTCTCCAAGAAATACCAGCTTTCCCCCTTCAAATAGGACCTTTTCACCCACAAATACCTGTTTTATCCCCAAAAGAGGACAGTTTCTTCCAGAAATGGCACATTTCTCCCAAATATATCACATCTCCTCCAAGAAATACCAGGATTCCTCCTGAAATAGGAACTTCTCTCCCACAAATACCACCCTTCTCCCCCCAAATAGGACATTTTCTTCCAGACATGCCACATTTCTCCCAAATAGATCACATCTTCTCCAAGAAATACCAGGTTTCCCCCTTCAAATAGGACCTTTTCACCCACAAATACCTGTTCTATCCCCCAAATAGGACATTTTCTTCCAGACATGCCACATTTCTCCCAAATAGATCACATCTTCTCCAAGAAATACCACGTTTCCCCCTTCAAATAGGACCTTTTCCCCAAATAAAACCTCTTTTATCCCCAAAAGAGGACAGTTTCTTCCAGGAATGCCAGATTTCTCCCAAATATATCACATCTTCTCCAAGAAATACCACGTTTCCCCCTTCAAATAGGACCTTTTCACCCACAAATACCTCTTTTATCCCCAAAAGAGGACAGTTTTTTCCAGACATGCCACATTTCTCCCAAATATATCACATCTTCTCCAAGAAATACCAGGGTTCCCCCTTCAAATAGGACCTTTTCTCCCACAAATACCTCTTTTATCCCCAAAAGAGGACAGTTTCTTCCAGAAATGCCACATTTCTCCCAAATATATCACAACTCCTCCAAGAAATACCAGGTTTCCCCCTTGAATTAGGACCTTTTCTCCATGAAATACCTCTTTTATCCCCAAAAGAGGACAGTTTCTTCCAGAAATGCCACATTTCTCCCAAATAGATCACATCTTCTCCAAGAAATACCAGCTTTCCCCCTTCAAATAGGACCTTTTCACCCACAAATACCTCTTTTATCCCCAAAAATAGGACAGTTTCTTCCAGAAAGGCCACATTTCTCCCAAATATATCACATCTTCTCCAAGAAATACCAGCTTTCCCCCTTCAAATAGGACCTTTTCTCCCACAAATACCTGTTTTATCCCCAAAATACGACAGTTTCTTCCAGACATGCCACATTTCTCCCAAATATATCACCTCTTCTCCAAGAAATACCAGGTTTCCCCCTTCAAATAGGAACTTTTCACCCACAAATACCTCTTTTATCCCCAAAAGAGGACAGTTTCTTCCAGAAATGCCACATTTCTCCCAAATATATCACATCTTCTCCAAGAAATACCAGCTTTCCCCCTGGAAATAGGACCTTATCACCCACAAATACCTCTTTTATCCCCAGAAGAGGACAGTTTCTTCCAGAAATGCCACATTTCTCCCAAACATATCACATCTTCTCCAAGAAATACCAGCTTTCCCCCTTCAAATACGACCTTTTCACCCACAAATACCACTTTTATCCCCAAAATAGGACAGTTTCTTCCAGAAATGCCACATTTCTCCCAAATATATCACATCTTCTCCAAGAAATAACAGGTTTTCCCCTTCAAATAGGACCTTTTCACCCACAAATACCTCTTTTATCCCCAAAAGAGGACAGTTTCTTCCAGACATGCCACATTTCTCCCAAATATACCACATCTTCTCCAAGAAATACCTGCTTTCCCCCTTCAAATAGGACCTTTTCACCCACAAGTACCTGTTTTATCCCCAAAAGAGGACAGTTTCTTCAAGAAATGCTACATTTCTCCCAAATATATCACATCTTCTCCATGAAATACCAGCTTTCCCCCTTCAAATAGCACCTTTTCACCCACAAGTACCTGTTTTATCCCCAAAAGAGGACAGTTTCTTCCAGAAATGGCACATTTCTCCCAAACATATCACATCTCCTCCAAGAAATACCAGGATTCCTCCTGAAATAGGAATTTTTCTCCCACAAATACCAAACTTCTCCCGCCAATTAGGACATTTTCTTTCAGACATGCCACATTTCTCCCAAATATATCACAGCTTCTCCAAGAAATACCAGGTTTTCCCCTGGAAATAGGACCCTTTCACCCACAAATACCTCTTTTATGCCCAAAATAGGACACTTTCTTCCAGACATGCCACATTTCTCCCAAATATATCACATCTTCTCCAAGAAATACCACGTTTCCCCCTTCAAATAGGACCTTTTCCCCAAAAAACCTCTTTTATCCCCAAAAGGGGACAGTTTCTTCCAGGAATGCCAGATTTCTCCCAAATATATCACATCTTCTCCAAGAAATACCAGCTTTCCCCCTTCAAATACGACCTTTTCACCCACAAATACCTCTTTTATCCCCAGAAGAGGACAGTTTCTTCCAGAAATGCCACATTTCTCCCAAATAGATCACATCTTCTCCAAGAAATGCCAGGATTCCTCCTGAAAGAGGACCTTCTCACCCAAAACTACCAGCCTTCTCCCCCCAAATTGGACATTTTCTTCCAGAAAGGCCACATTTCTCCCAAATATATCACATCTTCTCCAAGAAAGACCAGGATTCCTCCTGAAATAGGACCTTCTCACCCAAAACTACCACCCTTCTCCCCCCAAATAGGACATTTTCTTCCAGAAATGCCACATTTCTCCCAAATATATCACATCTTCTCCAAGAAATACCAGCTTTCCCCCTTCAAATAGGACCTCTTATCCCACAAATACATGTTTTATCCCCCTAATAGGACAGTTTCTGCCAGACATGCCACATTTCTCCCAAATATATCACATCTTCTCCAAGAAATACCAGCTTTCCCCCTTCAAATAGGACCTTTTCACCCACAAATACCTCTTTATCCCTCAAATAGGACAGTTTCTTCCTGACATGCCACATTTCTCCCAAACATATCACATCTTCTCCAAGAAATACCAGGTTTCCCCCTTCAAATAGGACCTTTTCACCTCCAAATACCTGTTTTATCCCCAAAAGAGGACAGTTTCTTCCAGAAAGGCCACATTTCTCCCAAATATATCACATCTTCTCCAAGAAATACCAGCTTTCCCCCTTCAAATAGGACCTTTTCACCCACTAATAGCAGGCTTCTCCCCCAAATAGGACAGTTTCTTCCAGAAATGCCACATTTCTCCCAAATATATCACATCTTCTCCAAGAAATACCAGCTTTCCCCCTTCAAATAGGACCTTTTCACCCACAAATACCTGTTTTATCCCCCAAATAGGACAGTTTCTTCCAGACATGCCACATTTCTCCCAAATATATCACATCTCCTTCAAGAAATACCAGCTTTCCCCCTTCAAATAGCACCTTTTCTCCCACAAATACCTGTTTTATCCCCAAAACAGGACACTTTCTTCCAGAAATGCCACATTTCTCCCAAATATATCACATCTTCTCCAAGAAATACCAGCTTTCCCCCTTCAAATAGGACCTTTTCACCCACAAATACCTGTTTTATCCCCAAAATAGGAAAGTTTCTTCCAGAAATGCCATATTTCTCCCAAACATATCACATCTTCTCCAAGAAATACCAGGTTTCCCCCTTCAAATAGGACCTTTTCACCCACAAATACCTGTTTTATCCCCAAAAGAGGACAGTTTCTTCCAGAAATGGCACATTTCTCCCAAATATATCACATCTTCTCCAAGAAATACCAGGATTCCTCCTGAAATAGGAACTTTTCTCCCACAAATACCACCCTTCTCCCCCCAAATAGGACATTTTCTTCCAGACATGCCACATTTCTCCCAAATATATCACATCTTCTCCAAGAAATACCAGCTTTCCCCCTTCAAATAGGACCTTTTCACCCACAAATACCTGTTCTGTCCCCCAAATAGGACAGTTTCTTCCAGACATGCCACATTTCTCCCAAATATATCACATCTTCTCCAAGAAATACCACGTTTCCCCCTTCAAATAGGACCTTTTCCCCAAAAAAACCTCTTTTATCCCCAAAAGAGGACAGTTTCTTCCAGACATGCCACATTGCTCCCAAATATATCACATCTTCTCCAAGAAATACCAGGTTTCCCCCTTCAAATAGGACCTTTTCACCCACAAATACCTCTTTTATCCCCAAAATAGGACAGTTTTTTCCAGACATGCCACATTTCTCCCAAATACATCACATCTTCTCCAAGAAATACCAGGGTTCCCCCTTCAAATAGGACCTTTTCTCCCACAAATACCTCTTTTATCCCCAAAAGTGGACAGTTTCTTCCAGAAATGCCACATTTCTCCCAAATAGATCACATCTTCTCCAAGAAATGCCAGGATTCCTCCTGAAATAGGACCTTCTCACCCAAAACTACCAGCCTTCTCCCCCCAAATTGGACATTTTCGTCCAGAAAGGCCACATTTCTCCCAAATATATCACATCTTCTCCAAGAAATACCAGGATTCCTCCTGAAATAGGACCTTCTCACCGAAAACTACCAGCCTTCTCCCCCTAAATTGGACATTTTCTTCCAGAAAGGCCACATTTCTCCCAAATATATCACATCTTCTCCAAGAAATACCAGCTTTCCCCCTTCAAATAGGACCTTTCAACCCACAAATACCTCTTTATCCCTCAAATAGGACAGTTTCTTCCTGACATGCCACATTTCTCCCAAACACATCACATCTTCTCCAAGAAATACCACGTTTCTCCCTTCAAATAGGACCTTTTCACCCACAAATACCTCTTTTATCCCCAAAAGAGGACAGTTTCTTCCAGAAAGGCCACATTTCTCCCAAATATATCACATCTTCTCCAAGAAATACCACGTTTCCCCCTTCAAATAGGACCTTTTCACCCACAAATACCTCTTTTATCCCCAAAAGAGGACAGTTTCTTCCAGACATGCCACATTTCTCCCAAATAGATCACATCTCCTTCAAGAAATACCAGCTTTCCCCCTTCAAATAGCACCTTTTCTCCCACAAATACCTGTTTTATCCCCAAAACAGGACACTTTCTTCCAGAAATGCCACATTTCTCCCAAATATATCACATCTTCTCCAAGAAATACCAGCTTTCCCCCTTCAAATAGGACCTTTTCACCCACAAATTACTGTTTTATCCCCAAAAGAGGACAGTTTCTTCCAGAAATGCCATATTTCTCCCAAATATATCACATCTTCTCCAAGAAATACCAGGTTTCCCCCTTCAAATAGGACCTTTTCACCCACAAATACCGGTTTTATCCCCAAAAGAGGACAGTTTCTTCCAGAAATGCCACATTTCTCCCAAACATATCACATCTCCTCTAAGAAATACCAGGATTCCTCCTGAAATAGGAACTTTTCTCCCACAAATACCACCCTTCTCCCCCCAAATATGACATTTTCTTCCAGACATGCCACATTTCTCCCAAATATATCACATCTTCTCCAAGAAATACCACGTTTCCCCCTTCAAATAGGACCTTCTCACCCACAAATACCTCTTTTATCCCCAAAAGAGGACAGTTTTTTCCAGACATGCCACATTTCTCCCAAATATATCACATCTTCTCCAAGAAATACCAGGGTTCCCCCTTCAAATAGGAACTTTTCTCCCACAAATACCTCTTTTATCCCCAAAAGAGGGCATTTTCTTCCAGAAATGCCACATTTCTCCCAAATATATCACAACTCCTCCAAGAAATACCAGGTTTCCCCCTTGAGTTAGGACCTTTTCTCCATGTGATACCTCTTTTATCCCCAAAAGAGGACAGTTTCTACCAGAAAGGCCACATTTCTCCCAAATATATATCATCTTCTCCAAGAAATACCAGGTTTCCCCCTTCAAATAGGACCTTTTCACCCACAAATGCCTCTTTTATCCCCAAAATAGGACAGTTTCTTCCAGAAATGCCATATTTCTCCCAAACATATCACATCTTCTCCAAGAAATACCAGGTTTCCCCCTTCAAATAGGACCTTTTCACCCACAAATACCTGTTTTATCCCCAAAAGAGGACAGTTTCTTCCAGAAATGGCACATTTCTCCGAAACATATCACATCTCCTCCAAGAAATACCAGGATTCCTCCTGAAAGAGGACCTTTTCTGCCTCAAATACCAGCCTTCTCCCCCAAAATAGGACAGTTTCTTCCAGAAATGCCACATTTCTCCCAAATATATCACATCTTCTCCAAGAAATACCAGCTTTCCCCCTTCAAATAGGACCTTTTCAACCACAAATACCACTTTTATCCCCAAAATAGGACAGTTTCTTCCAGACATGGCACATTTCTCCCAAATAGATCACATCTCCTTCAAGAAATACCAGGTTTCCCCCTTCAAATAGGAGCTTTTCACCCACAAAAAATTCTTTTATCCCCAAAAGAGTACAGTTTCTTCCAGAAATGCCACATTTCTCCCAAATATATCACATCTTCTCCAAGAAATACCAGCTTTCCCCCTTCAAATAGGACCTTTTCACCCACAAATACCTCTTTTATCCCCAAAAGAGGACATTTTCTTCCAGAAATGCCGCATTTCTCCCAAATATATCACATCTTCTCCAAGAAATACCAGGTTTCCCCCTTCAAATAGGACCTTTTCAACCACTAATACCTCTTTTATCCCCAGAAGATGACAGTTTCTTCCAGAAATGCCACATTTCTCCCAAATATATCACATCTTCGCCAAGAAATACCAGGATTCCTCCTGAAATAGGAACTTCTCACCCAAAACTACCAGCCTTCTCCCCCCAAATTGGACATTTTCTTTCGTAAAGGCCACATTTCTCCCAAATATATCACATCTTCTCCAAGAAAGACCAGGATTCCTCCTGAAATAGGACCTTCTCACCCAAAACTACCACCCTTCTCCCCCCAAATAGGATAATTTCTTCCAGACATGCCACATTTCTCCCAAATAGATCACATCTTCTCCAAGAAATACCAGCTTTCCCCCTTCAAATAGGACCTCTTCTCCCACAAATACATGTTTTATCCCCCTAATAGGACAGTTTCTGCCAGACATGCCACATTTCTCCCAAATATATCACATCTTCTCCAAGAAATACCAGGTTTCCCCCTTCAAATAGGACCTTTTCACCCACTAATACCTCTTTATCCCTCAAATAGGACAGTTTCTTCCTGACATGCCACATTTCTCCCAAATATATCACATCTTCTCGAAGAAATACCACGTTTCCCCCTTCAAATAGGACCTTTTCACCCACAAATACCTCTTTTATCCCCAAAATAGGACAGTTTCTTCCAGAAAGGCCACATTTCTCCCAAATATATCACATCTTCACCAAGAAATACCACGTTTCCCCCTTCAAATAGGACCTTTTCACCCACAAATACCTCTTTTATCCCCAAAAGAGGACAGTTTCTTCCAGAAATGCCATATTTCTCCCAAATATATCACATCTTCTCCAAGAAATACCAGGTTTCCCCCTTCAAATAGGATCTTTTCACCCACAAATACCTCTTTTATCCCCAAAAGAGGACAGTTTCTTCCAGAAATGCCTGATTTCTCCCAAATAGATCACATCTTCTCCAAGAAATACCAGCTTTCCCCCTTCAAATAGGACCTTCTCACCCACAAATACCTCTTTTTTCATGAAAATACGACAGTTTCTTCCAGAAATGCCACATTTCTCCCAAATTTATCACATCTTCTCCAAGAAATACCAGCTTTACCCCTTCAAATAGGACCTTTTCACCCAAAACTACCTGCCTTCTCCCCCCAAATTGGACATTTTCTTCCAGAAAGGCCACATTTCTCCCAAATAGATCACATCTTCTCCAAGAAATACCAGGATTCCTCCTGAAATAGGACCTTCTCACCCACAACTACCAGCGTTCTCCCCCCAAATTGGACATTTTCTTCCAGAAAGGCCACATTTCTCCCAAATAGATCACATCTTCTCCAAGAAATACCAGGGTTCCCCCTTCAAATAGGACCTTTTCTCCCACAAATACCTGTTTTATCCCCCAAATAGGACAGTTTCTTCCAGACATGCCACATTTCTCCCAAATATATCACCTCTTCTCCAAGAAATACCAGGTTTCCCCCTTCAAATAGGACCTTTTCACCCACAAATACCTCTTTTATCCCCAAAAGAGGACAGTTTCTTCCAGAAATGCCTGATTTCTCCCAAATATATCACATCTTCTCCAAGAAATACCAGCTTTCCCCCTCCAAATAGGACCTTATCACCCACAAATACCTCTTTTATCCCCAGAAGAGGACAGTTTCTTCCAGAAATGCCACATTTCTCCCAAATATATCACATCTTCTCCAAGAAATACCAGCTTTCCCCCTTCAAATAGGACCTTTTCACCCACAAATACCACTTTTATCCCCAAAATAGGACAGTTTCTGCCAGAAAGGCCACATTTCTCCCAAATATATAACATCTTCTCCAAGAAATAACAGGTTTTCCCCTGGAAATAGGAACTTTTCACCCTTCAAATACCTCTTTTATCCCCAAAAGAGGACAGTTTCTTCCAGAAATGCCACATTTCTCCCAAATATACCACATCTTCTCCAAGAAATACCTGCTTTCCTCCTTCAAATAGGACCTTTTCTCCCACAAATACCTGTTTTATCCCCAAAAGAGGACAGTTTCTTCAAGAAATGCCACATTTCTCCCAAATATATCACATCTTCTCCAAGAAATACCAGGTTTCCCCCTTCAAATAGGACCTTTTCACTCACAAATACCTCTTTTATCCCCAAAATAGGACAGTTTCTTCCAGAAATGGCACATTTCTCCCAAACATATCACATCTCCTCCAAGAAATACCAGGATTCCTCCTGAAATAGGAACTTTTCTCCCACAAATACCACCCTTCTCCCGCCAAATAGGACATTTTCTTCCAGACATGCCACATTTCTCCCAAATATATCACATCTTCTCCAAGAAATACCAGGTTTTCCCCTGGAAATAGGACCTTTTCACCCACAAATACCTGTTCTATCCCAATAAGAGTACAGTTTCTTCCAGAAATGCCACATTTCTCCCAAATAGATCACATCTTCTCCAAGAAATACGTTTCCCCCTTCAAATAGGACCTTTTCCCCAAAAAACCTCTAGTATCCCCAAAAGAGGACAGTTTCTTCCAGGAATGCCACATTTCTCCCAAATATATCATATCTTCTCCAAGAAATACCACGTTTCCCCCTTCAAATAGGACCTTTTCACACACAAATACCTCTTTTATCCCCTAAAGAGGACAGTTTCTTCCAGAAATGCCACTTTTCTCCCAAATAGATCACATCTTCTCCAAGAAATACCAGCTTTCCCCCTTCAAATAGGACCTTTTCACCCACAAATACCTGTTTTATCCCCAAAAGAGGACAGTTTCTTCCGGACATGCCACATTTCTCCCAAACATATCACATCTTCTCCAAGAAATAACAGCTTTCCCCCTTCAAATAGGACCTTTTCCCCAAAAAAACCTCTTTTCTCCCCAAAATAGGACAGTTTCTTCCTGACATGCCACATTTCTCCCAAATATACCACATCTTGTCCAAGAAATACCAGCTTTCCCCCTTCAGATAGGACCTTTACTCCTACAAATACCTGTTTTATCCCCAAAAGAGGACAGTTTCTGCCATACATGCCATATTTCTCCCAAATATATCACATCTTCTCCATGAAATACCAGCTTTCCCCCTTCAAATAGGAACTTTTCAACCACTAATACCTCTTTTATCCCCAGAAGAGGACAGTTTCTTCCAGAAATGCCACATTTCTCCCAAATAGATCACATCTTCTCCAAGAAATGCCAGGATTCCTCCTGAAAGAGGACCTTCTCACCCAAAACTACCACCATTCTCCCCCCAAATAGGACATTTTCTTCCAGACATGCCACATTTCTCCCAAATAGATCACATCTTCTCCAAGAAATACCAGCTTTCCCCCTTCAAATAGGACCTCTTATCCCACAAATACTTGTTTTATCCCCCTAATAGGACAGTTTCTTCCAGACATGCCACATTTCTCCCAAATATATCACATCTTCTCCAAGAAATACCAGGTTTCCCCCTTCAAATAGGACCTTTTCACCCACAAATACCTCTTTATCCCTCAAATAGGACAGTTTCTTCCTGACATGCCACATTTCTCCCAAACATATCACATCTTCTCCAAGAAATACCAGGTTTCCCCCTTCAAATAGGACCTTTTCACCCACAAATACCTCTTTTATCCCCAAAATAGGACAGTTTCTTCCAGAAAGGCCACATTTCTCCCAAATATATCACATCTTCTCCAAGAAATACCACGTTTCCCCCTTCAAATAGGACCTTTTCACCCACTAATAGCAGGCTTCTCCCCCAAATAGGACAGTTTCTTCCAGAAATGCCACATTTCTCCCAAATATATCACATCTTCTCCAAGAAATACCAGGTTTCCCCCTTCAAATAGGACCTTTTCACCCACAAATACCTGTTTTATCCCCAAAATAGGAAAGTTTCTTCCAGAAATGCCATATTTCTCCCAAACATATCACATCTTCTCCAAGAAATACCAGGTTTCCCCCTTCAAATAGGACCTTTTCACCCACAAATACCTGTTTTATCCCCAAAAGAGGACAGTTTCTTCCAGAAATGGCACATTTCTCCCAAACATATCACATCTTCTCCAAGAAATACCAGGATTCCTCCTGAAATAGGAACTTTTCTCCCTCAAATACCACCCTTCTCCCCCCAAATAGGACATTTTCTTCCAGAAATGCCACATTTCTCCCAAATATATCACATCTTCTCCAAGAAATACCATGTTTCCCCCTTCAAATAGGACCTTTTCACCCACAAATACCTGTTCTATCCCCCAAATAGGACAGTTTCTTCCAGACATGCCACATTTCTCCCAAATATATCACATCTTCTCCAAGAAATACCATGTTTCCCCCTTCAAATAGGACCTTTTCCCCAAAAAAACCTCTTTTATCCCCAAAAGAGGACAGTTTCTTCCTGACATGCCACATTTCTCCCAAATATATCACATCTTCTCCAAGAAATACCAGCTTTCCCCCTTCAAATAGGACCTTTTCACCCACAAATACCTGTTTTATCCCCAAAAGAGGACAGTTTCTTCCAGAAATGCCACATTTCTCCAAAATATACCACATCTTCTCCAAGAAATACCTGCTTTCCCCCTTCAAATAGGACCTTTTCACCCACACATACCTCTTTTATCCCCAGAAGAGGACAATTTCTTCAAGAAATGCCACATTTCTCCCAAATATATCACATCTTCTCCAAGAAATACCAGCTTTCCCCCGTCAAATATGACCTTATCACCCACAAATACCTCTTTTATCCCCAAAAGAGGACAGTTTCTTCCAGAAATGCCAGATTTCTCCTAAATATATCACATCTTCTCCAAGAAATGCCACGTTTCCCCCTTCAAATAGGACCTTTTCACCCACAAATACCTCTTTTATCCCCAGAAGAGGACAGTTTCTACCTGACATGCCACATTTCTCCCAAATAGATCACATCTTCTCCAAGAAAAACCAGCTTTCCCCCTTCAAATAGGACCTTTTCGCCCACAAATACCTCTTTTATCCCCAAAAGAGGACAGTTTCTTCCAGAAATGCCACATTTCTCCCAAACATATCACATCTTCTCCAAGAAATACCAGGTTTCCCCCTTCAAATAGGACCTTTTCACCCACAAAAAATTCTTTTATCCCCAAAATAGGACAGTTTCTTCCAGAAATGCCACATTTCTCCCAAATATATCACATCTTCTCCAAGAAATACCACGTTTCCCACTTCAATTACGACCTTTTCACCCACAAATACCTCTTTTATCCCCAAAAGAGGACATATTCTTCCAGACATGCCACATTTCTCCCAAATATATCACATCTTCTCCAAGAAATACCAGGATTCCTCCTGAAAGAGGACCTTTTCACCCTCAATTACCAGCCTTCTCCCCCCAAATAGGACAGTTTCTTCCTGAAATGCCACATTTCTCCCAAATATATCACATCTTCTCCAAGAAATACCAGGTTTCCCCCTTCAAATAGGACCTTTTCACCCACAAATACCACTTTTATCCCCAAAATACGACAGTTTCTGCCAGAAAGGCCGCATTTCTCACAAACATATCACATCTCCTTCAAGAAATACCAGGTTTCCCCCTTCAAATAGGACCTTTTCACCCACAAATACCGGTTTTATCCCCAAAATAGGACAGTTTCTTCCAGACATGCCACATTTCTCCCAAATAGATCACATCTTCTCCAAGAAATACCAGGGTTCCCCCTTCAAATAGGACCTTTTCACCCACAAATACCTCTTTTATCCCCAAAAGAGTACAGTTTCTTCCAGAAATGCCATATTTCTCCCAAACATATCACATCTTCTCCAAGAAATACCTGATTTCCCCCTTCAAATAGGACCTTTTCACCCACAAATACCTGTTTTATCCCCAAAAGAGGACAGTTTCTTCCAGACATGCCACATTTCTCCCAAACATATCACATCTCCTCCAAGAAATGCCAGGATTCCTCCTGAAATAGGAACTTTTCTCCCTCAAATACCACCCTTCTCCCCCCAAATAGGACATTTTCTTCCAGACATGCCACATTTCTCCCAAATATATCACATCTTCTCCAAGAAATACCAGGTTTCCCCCTTCAAATAGGACCTTTTCACCCACAAATACCTGTTTTATCCCCAAAATAGGAAAGTTTCTTCCAGAAATGCCATATTTCTCCCAAACATATCACATCTTCTCCAAGAAATACCAGGATTCCTCCTGAAAGAGGAACTTTTCTCCCACAAATACCACCCTTCTCCCCCCAAATAGGACATTTTCTTCCAGAAATGCCACATTTCTCCCAAATAGATCACATCATCTCCAAGAAATACCAGGTTTCCCCCTTCAAATAGGACCTTTTCACCCACAAATACCTGTTCTATCCCCCAAATAGGACAGTTTCTTCCAGACATGCCACATTTCTCCCAAATATATCACATCTTCTCCAAGAAATACCACTTTTCCCCCTTCAAATAGGATCTTTTCCCCAAAAAAACCTCTTTTATCCCCAAAAGAGGACAGTTTCTTCCTGACATGCCACATTTCTCCCAAATATATCACATCTTCTCCAAGAAATACCAGCTTTCCCCCTTCAAATAGGACCTTTTCACCCACAAATACCTCTTTTATCCCCAAAAGAGGACAGTTTCTTCCAGAAATGCCACATTTCTCCAAAATATACCACATCTTCTCCAAGAAATACCTGCTTTCCCCCTTCAAATAGGACCTTTTCACCCACACATACCTCTTTTATCCCCAGAAGAGGACAATTTCTTCCAGAAAGGCCACATTTCTCCCAAATATATCACATCTTCTCCAAGAAATACCAGCTTTCCCCCGTCAAATATGACCTTATCACCCACAAATACCTCTTTTATCCCCAAAAGAGGACAGTTTCTTCCAGAAATGCCAGATTTCTCCTAAATATATCACATCTTCTCCAAGAAATGCCACGTTTCCCCCTTCAAATAGGACCTTTTCACCCACAAATACCTCTTTTATCCCCAGAAGAGGACAGTTTCTACCTGACATGCCACATTTCTCCCAAATAGATCACATCTTCTCATAGAATTACCAGCTTTCCCCCTTCAAATAGGACCTTTTCGCCCACAAATACCTCTTTTATCCCCAAAAGAGGACAGTTTCTTCCAGAAATGCCACATTTCTCCCAAACATATCACATCTTCTCCAAGAAATACCAGGTTTCCCCCTTCAAATAGGACCTTTTCACCCACAAAAAATTCTTTTATCCCCAAAATAGGACAGTTTCTTCCAGAAATGCCACATTTCTCCCAAATATATCACATCTTCTCCAAGAAATACCACGTTTCCCACTTCAATTACGACCTTTTCACCCACAAATACCTCTTTTATCCCCAAAAGAGGACATATTCTTCCAGACATGCCACATTTCTCCCAAATATATCACATCTTCTCCAAGAAATACCAGGATTCCTCCTGAAAGAGGACCATTTCTCCCTCAATTACCAGCCTTCTCCCCCCAAATAGGACAGTTTCTTCCTGAAATGCCACATTTCTCCCAAATATATCACATCTTCTCCAAGAAATACCAGGTTTCCCCCTTCAAATAGGACCTTTTCACCCACAAATACCACTTTTATCCCCAAAATACGACAGTTTCTGCCAGAAAGGCCGCATTTCTCACAAACATATCACATCTCCTTCAAGAAATACCAGGTTTCCCCCTTCAAATAGCACCTTTTCACCCACAAATACCGGTTTTATCCCCAAAATAGGACAGTTTCTTCCAGACATGCCACATTTCTCCCAAATAGATCACATCTTCTCCAAGAAATACCAGCTTTCCCCCTTCAAATAGGACCTTTTCACCCACAAATACCTCTTTTATCCCCAAAAGAGTACAGTTTCTTCCAGAAATGCCATATTTCTCCCAAACATATCACATCTTCTCCAAGAAATACCTGCTTTCCCCCTTCAAATAGGACCTTTTCACCCACAAATACCTGTTTTATCCCCAAAAGAGGACAGTTTCTTCCAGACATGCCACATTTCTCCCAAACATATCACATCTCCTCCAAGAAATGCCAGGATTCCTCCTGAAATAGGAACTTTTCTCCCTCAAATACCAGCCTTCTCCCCCCAAATAGGACAGTTTCTTCCAGACATGCCACATTTCTCCCAAATAGATCACATCTTCTCCAAGAAATACCAGGTTTCCCCCTTCAAATAGGACCTTTTCACCCACAAATACCTGTTCTATCCCCATAAGAGGACAGTTTCTTCCAGAAATGCCACATTTCTCCCAAATATATCACATCTTCTCCAAGAAATACCACGTTTCCCCCTTCAAATAGGACCTATTCCCCAAAAGAACCTCTTTTATCCCCAAAAGAGGACAGTTTCTTCCAGAAATGCCACATTTCTCCCAAATAGATCACATCTTCTCCAAGAAATACCACGTTTACCCCTTCAAATAGGACCTTTTCACCCACAAATACCTGTTTTATCCCCAAAAGAGGACAGTTTTTTCCAGACATGCCACATTTCTCCCAAATATATCACATCTTCTCCAAGAAATACCAGGGTTCCCCATCAAATAGGACCTTTTCTCCCACAAATACCTCTTTTATCCCCAAAAGAGGACAGTTTCTTCCAGAAAGGCCACATTTCTCCAAAATACATCACATCTTCTCCAAGAAATGCCAGTATTCCTCCTGAAATAGGACCTTCTCACCCAAAACTACCAGCCTTCTCCCCCCAAATTGGACATTTTCTTCCAGAAAGGCCACATTTCTCCCAAATAGATCACATCTTCTCCAAGAAATACCAGGATTCCTCCTGAAATAGGACCTTCTCACCGAAAACTACCAGCCTTCTCCCCCCAAATTGGACATTTTCTTCCAGAAAGGCCACATTTCTCCCAAATAGATCACATCTTCTCCAAGAAATACCAGCTTTCCCCCTTCAAATAGGACCTTTTCTCCCACAAATACCTGTTTTATCCCCCAAATAGGACAGTTTTTTCCAGACATGCCACATTTCTCCCAAATATATCACCCCTTCTCCAAGAAATACGACGTTTCCCCCTTCAAATAGGACCTTTTCACCCACAAATACCTCTTTTATCCCCAAAAGAGGACAGTTTCTTCAAGAAATGCCACATTTCTCCCAAATATATCACATCTTCTCCAAGAAATACCTGCTTTCCCCCTTCAAATAGGACCTTTTCGCCCACAAATACCTCTTTTATCCCCAAAAGAGGACAGTTTCTTCCAGAAATGCCACATTTCTCCCAAACATATCACATCTTCTCCAAGAAATACCAGGTATCCCCCTTCAAATAGGACCTTTTCACCCACAAAAAATTCTTTTTTCCCCAAAATAGGACAGTTTCTTCCAGAAATGCCACATTTCTCCCAAATATATCACATCTTCTCCAAGAAATACCAGCTTTCCCCCTTCAAATACGACCTTTTCACCCACAAATACCTCTTTTATCCCCAAAAGAGGACAGTTTCTTCCAGACATGCCACATTTCTCCCAAATATATCACATCTTCTCCAAGAAATACCAGGATTCCTCCTGAAAGAGGACCTTTTCTCCCTCAAATACCAGCCTTCTCCCCCCAAATAGGACAGTTTCTTCCAGAAATGCCACATTTCTCCCAAATATATCACATCTTCTCCAAGAAATACCAGCTTTCCCCCTTCAAATAGGACCTTTTCACCCACAAATACCACTTTTATCCCCAAAAGAGGACAGTTTCTGCCAGAAAGGCCGCATTTCTCCCAAACATATCACATCTTCTCCAAGAAATACCAGGTTTCCCCCTTCAAATAGGACCTTTTCACCCACATAAAATTCTTTTATCCCCAAAATAGGACAGTTTCTTCCAGACATGCCACATTTCTCCCAAACATATCACATCTTCTCCAAGAAATACCAGGTTTCCCCCTTCAAAAAGGACCTTTTCACCCACAAATACCGGTTTTATCCCCAAAATAGGACAGTTTCTTCCAGACATGCCACATTTCTCCCAAATAGATCACATCTTCACCAAGAAATATCAGCTTTCCCCCTTCAAATAGGACCTTTTCACCCACAAATACCTGTTTTATCCCCAAAACAGGACACTTTCTTCCAGAAATGCCATATTTCTCCCAAACATATCACATCTTCTCCAAGAAAGACCAGGATTCCTCCTGAAATAGGACCTTCTCACCCAAAACTACCACCCTTCTCCCCCCAAATAGGACATTTTCTTCCAGACATGCCACATTTCTCCCAAATAGATCACATCTTCTCCAAGAAATACCAGCTTTCCCCCTTCAAATAGGACCTCTTATCCCACAAATACATGTTTTATCCCCCTAATAGGACAGTTTCTGCCAGACATGCCACATTTCTCCCAAATATATCACATCTTCTACAAGAAATACCAGGTTTCCCCCTTCAAATAGGACCTTTTCACCCACAAATACCTCTTTATCCCTCAAATAGGACAGTTTCTTCCTGACATGCCACATTTCTCCCAAATAGATCATATCTTCTCCAAGAAATACCAGCTTTCCCCCTTCAAATACGACCTTTTCACCCACAAATACCTCTTTTATCCCCAAAAGAGGACAGTTTCTTCCAGAAAGGCCACATTTCTCCCAAATATATCACATCTTCTCCAAGAAATACCAGCTTTCCCCCTTCAAATAGGACCTTTTCACCCACTAATAGCTGGCTTCTCCCCCAAATAGGACAGTTTCTTCCAGAAATGCCACATTTCTCCCAAATATATCACATCTTCTCCAAGAAATACCAGCTTTCCCCCTTCAAATAGGACCTTTTCACCCACAAATACCTCTTTTATCCCCAAAAGAGGACAGTTTCTTACAGACATGCCACATTTCTCCCAAATAGATCACATCTCCTTCAAGAAATACCAGCTTTCCCCCTTCAAATAGCACCTTTTCTCCCACAAATACCTGTTTTATCCCCAAAACAGGACTCTTTCTTCCAGAAATGCCACATTTCTCCCAAATATATCACCTCTTCTCCAAGAAATACCACGTTTCCCCCTTCAAATAGGACCTTTTCACCCACAAATACCTGTTTTATCCCCAAAATAGGAAAGTTTCTTCCAGAAATGCCATATTTCTCCCAAACATATCACATCTTCTCCAAGAAATACCAGGTTTCCCACTTCAAATAGGACCTTTTCACCCACAAATACCTGTTTTATCCCCAAAAGAGGACAGTTTCTTCCAGAAATGGCACATTTCTCCCAAACATATCACATCTTCTCCAAGAAATACCAGGATTCCTCCTGAAATAGGACCTTTTCTCCCAAAACTACCAGCCTTCTCCCCCGAAATAGGACATTTTCTTCCAGACATGCCACATTTCTCCCAAATATATCACATCTTCTCCAAGAAATACCATGTTTCCCCCTTCAAATAGGACCTTTTCACCCACAAATACCTGTTCTATCCCCCAAATAGGACAGTTTCTTCCAGACATGCCACATTTCTCCCAAATATATCACATCTTCTCCAAGAAATACCACGTTTCCCCCTTCAAATAGGACCTTTTCCCCAAAAAAACCTCTTTTATCCCCAAAAGAGGATAGTTTCTTCCTGACATGCCACATTTCTCCCAAATATATCACAACTTCTCCAAGAAATACCACGTTTCCCCCTTCAAATAGGACCTTTTCACCCACAAATACCTCTTTTATCCCCAAAAGAGGACAGTTTTTTCCAGACATGCCACATTTCTCCCAAATATATCACATCTTCTCCAAGAAATACCACGTTTCCCCCTTCAAATAGGACCTTTTCTCCCACAAATACCTCTTTTATCCCCAAAAGTGGACAGTTTCTTCCAGAAATGCCACATTTCTCCAAAATATATCACATCTTCTCCAAGAAATGCCAGGATTCCTCCTGAAATAGGACCTTCTCACCCAAAACTACCAGCCTTCTCCCCCCAAATTGGACATTTTCTTCCAGAAATGCCTCATTTCTCCCAAATATATCACATCTTCTCCAAGAAATACCAGGATTCCTCCTGAAATAGGACCTTCTCACCGAAAACTACCAGCCTTCTCCCCCCAAATTGGACATTTTCTTCCAGAAAGGCCACATTTCTCCCAAATAGATCACATCTTCTCCAAGAAATACCAGGGTTCCCCCTTCAAATAGGACCTTTTCTCCCACAAATACCTGTTTTATCCCCCAAATAGGACAGTTTCTTCCAGACATGCCACATTTCTCCCAAATATATCACCTCTTCTCCAATAAATACCAGGTTTCCCCCTTCAAATAGGACCTTCTCACCCACAAATACCTGTTTTATCCCCAAAAGAGGACAGTTTCTTCCAGAAATGCCAGATTTCTCCAAAATATATCACATCTTCTCCAAGAAATAACAGGTTTTCCCCTGGAAATAGGACCTTTTCACCCACAAATACCTATTTTATCCCCGAAATAGGACAGTTTCTTCCAGAAATGCCACATTTCTCCCAAATATATCACATCTCCTCCAAGAAATACCACGTTTCCCCCTTCAAAAAGGACCTTTTCACCCACAAATACCGGTTTTATCCCCAAAATAGGACAGTTTCTTCCAGACATGCCACATTTCTCCCAAATATATCAGATCTTCTCCAAGAAATACCAGGATTCCTCCTGAAAGAGGACCTTTTCTCCCTCAATTACCAGCCTTCTCCCCCCAAATTGGACAGTTTCTTCCTGAAATGCCACATTTCTCCCAAATATATCACATCTTCTCCAAGAAATACCAGGTTTCCCCCTTCAAATAGGACCTTTTCACCCACAAATACCACTTTTATCCCCAAAAGAGGACAGTTTCTGCCAGAAAGGCCGCATTTCTCCCAAACATATCACATCTTCTCCAAGAAATACCAGGTTTCCCCCTTCAAATAGGACCTTTTCACCCACAAAAAATTCTTTTATCCCCAAAATAGGACAGTTTCTTCCAGACATGCCACATTTCTCCCAAATAGATCACATCTTCTCCAAGAAATACCAGCTTTCCCCCTTCAAATAGGACCTTTTCACCCACAAATACCTCTTTTATCCCCAAAAGAGGACAGTTTCTTCCAGAAATGCCATATTTCTCCCAAACATATCACATCTTCTCCAAGAAATACCTGCTTTCCCCCTTCAAATAGGACCTTTTCACCCACACGTACCTCTTTTATCCCCAAAAGAGGACAGTTTCTTCCAGAAAGGCCATATTTCTCCCAAACATATCACTTCTTCTCCAAGAAATACCTGCTTTCCCCCAACAAATAGGACCTTTTCACCCACAAATACCTGTTTTATCCCCAAAATAGGACAGTTTCTTCCAGAAATGGCACATTTCTCCCAAACATATCACATCTCCTCCAAGAAATGCCGGGATTCCTCCTGAAATAGGAACTTTTCTCCCTCAAATACCACCCTTCTCCCCCCAAACAGAACATTTTCTTCCAGACATGCCACATTTCTCCCAAATATATCACATCTTCTCCAAGAAATACCAGGTTTTCCCATGGAAATAGGACCTTTTCACCCACAAATACCTGTTCTATCCCCAAAAGAGGACAGTTTCTTCCAGAAATGCCTCATTTCTCCCAAATATATCACATCTTCTCCAAGAAATACCACGTTTCCCCCTTCAAATAGGACCTATTCCCCAAAAGAACCTCTTTTATCCCCAAAATAGGACAGTTTCTTCCAGAAATGCCACATTTCCCCATATAGATCACATCTTCTCCAAGAAATACCAGGTTTCCCCCTTCAAATAGGACCTTCTCACCCACAAATACCTCTTTTATCCCCAAAATAGGACAGTTTCTTCCAGACATGCCACATTTCTCCCAAATATATCACATCTTCTCCAAGAAATACCAGCTTTCCCCCTTCAAATAGGACCTTTTCACCCACATATACCTGTTCTATCCCCATAAGAGGACAGTTTCTTCCAGAAATGCCACATTTCTCCCAAATATATCACATCTTCTCCAAGAAATACCAGGGTTCCCCCTTCAAATAGGAACTTTTCACCCACAAATACCTCTTTTATCCCCAAAAGAGGACATTTTCTTCCAGAAATGCCACATTTCTCCCAAATATATCACATCTTCTCCAAGAAATACCAGCTTTCCCCCTTCAAATAGGACCTTTTCACCCACTAATACCTCTATTATCCCCAAAAGAGGACAGTTTCTTCCAGAAATGCCACATTTCTCCCAAACATATCACATCTTCTCCAAGAAATACCTGCTTTCCCCCTTCAAATGGGACCTTTTCACCCACAAATACCTCTTTTATCCCCAAAAGAGGACAGTTTCTTCCAGAAATGGCACATTTCTCCCAAACATATCACATCTCCTCCAAGAAATACCAGGATTCCTCCAGAAATAGGACAGTTTCTCCCACAAATACCAGCATTCTCCCCCCAAATAGGACATTTTCTTCCAGACATGCCACATTTCTCCCAAATATATCACATCTTCTCCAAGAAATACCCGGTTTCCCCCTTCAAATAGGACCTTTTCACCCACAAATACCTCTTTTATCCCCAAAAGAGGACAGTTTCTTCCAGAAATGCCACATTTCTCCCAAATAGATCACATCTTCTCCAAGAAATACCAGCTTTCCCCCTTCAAATAGGACCTTTTCACCCACAAATACCTCTTTTATCCCCAAAAGAGGACTGTTTCTTCCAGAAATGGCACATTTCTCCCAAACATATCACATCTTCTCCAAGAAATACCAGGATTCCTCCTGAAATAGGACCTTTTCTCCTAAAAATACCAGCCTTCTCCCCCCAAATAGGACATTTTCTTCCAGAAAGGCCACATTTCTCCCAAATATATCACATCTTCTCCAAGAAATACCAGGTTTCCCCCTTCAAATAGGACCTTTTCACCCACACATACCTCGTGTATCCCCAAAAGAGGACAGTTTCTTCCAGACATGCCAAATTTCTCCCACAAATATCACATCTTCTCCAAGAAATACCAGCTTTCCCCCTTCAAATAGGACCTTTTCACCCACAAATACCTCTTTTATCCCCAAAAGAGGACAGTTTCTTCCAGAAATGCCACATTTCTACCAAATATATCACCTCTTCTCCAAGAAATACCAGCTTTCCCCCTTCAAATAGGACCTTTTCACCCACAAATACCTCTTTTATCCCCAAAAGAGGACAGTTTCTTCCAGACATGCCACATTTCTCCCAAATACATCACATCTTCTCCAAGAAATGCCAGGATTCCTCCTGAAATAGGACCTTCTCTCCCACAACTACAAGCCTTCTCCCCCCAAATTGGACATTTTCTTCCAGAAATGCCTCATTTCTCCCAAATAGATCACATCTTCTCCAAGAAATACCAGCTTTCCCCCTGCAAAAAGGACCTTTTCACCCACAAATACCTGTTTTATCCGCAAAAGAGGACAGTTTCTTCCAGAAATGCCATATTTCTCCCAAATATATCACATCTTCTCCAAGAAATACCTGCTTTCCCCCTTCAAATAGGACCTTTTCACCCACAAATACCTCTTTTATCCCCAAAAGAGGACTTTTCCTTCCAGAAATGGCACATTTCTCCCAAATATATCACATCTCCTCCAAGAAATACCAGGATTCCTCCTGAAATAGGAACTTTTCTACCACAAATACCACCCTTCTCCCCCCAAATAGGACATTTTCTTCCAGACATGCCACATTTCTCCCAAATATATCACATCTTCTCCAAGAAAAACCAGCTTTCCCCCTTCAAATAGGACCTTTTCACCCACAAATACCTGTTCTATCCCCATAAGAGGACAGTTTCCTCCAGAAATGCCACATTTCTCCCAAATATATCACATCTTCTCCAAGAAATACCACGTTTCCCCCTTCAAATAGAACCTTTTCCCCAAAAAAACCTCTTTTATCCCCAAAAGAGGACAGTTTTTTCCAGACATGCCACATTTCTCACAAATATATCACATCTTCTCCAAGAAATACCAGGGTTCCCCCTTCAAATAGGACCTTATCACCCACAAATACCTCTTTTATCCCCAAAATAGGACAGTTTCTTCCAGAAATGCCACATTTCACCCGAACATATCACATCTTCTCCAAGAAATACCAGGTTTCCCCCTTCAAATAGGTCCTTTTCACCCACAAATACCTCTTTTATCCCCAAAAGAGGACAGTTTCTTCCAGAAATGCCACATTTCTACCAAATATATCACCTCTTCTCCAAGAAATACCAGCTTTCCCCCTTCAAATAGGACCTTTTCACCCACAAACACCCGTTTTATCCCCAAAACAGGACAGTTTCTTCCAGAAATGGCACATTTCTCCCAAATACATCACATCTTCTCCAAGAAATGCCAGGATTCCTCCTGAAATAGGACCTTCTCTCCCACAACTACAAGCCTTCTCCCCCGAAATTGGACATTTTCTTCCAGAAATGGCACATTTCTCCCAAACATATCACATCTTCTCCAAGAAATACCAGGATTCCTCCTGAAATAGGACAGTTTCTCCCACAAATACCAGCCTTCTCACCCCAAATAGGACATTTTCTTCCAGACATGCCACATTTCTCCCAAATATATCACATATTCTCCAAGAAATACCAGGTTTCCCCCTTCAAATAGGACCTTTTCACCCACAAATACCTCTTTTATCCCCAAAAGAGGACAGTTTCTTCAAGAAATGCCACATTACTCCCAAATAGATCACATCTTCTCCAAGAAATACCAGGTTTCCCCCTTCAAATAGGACCTTTTCACACACAAATACCTCTTTTATCCCCAAAATAGAACAGTTTCTTCCAGAAATGCCATATTTCTCCCAAACATATCACATCTTCTCCAAGAAATACCACCTTTCCCCCTTCAAATAGAACCTTTTTACCCACAAGTACCTCTTTTATCCCCAAAAGAGGACAGTTTCTTCCAGAAATGGCACATTTCTCCCAAACATATCACATCTCCTCCAAGAAATACCAGAATTCCTCCTGAAATAGGACCTTTTCTCGCACAAATACCAGCCTTCTCCCCCCAAATAGGACATTTTCTTCCAGAAAGGCCACATTTCTCCCAAATAGATCTCATCTTCTCCAAGAAATACCAGGTTTCCCCCTTCAGATAGGACCTTATCACCCACACATAGCTCTTTTATCCCCAAAAGAGGACAGTTTCTTCCAGACATGCCACATTTCTCCCACAAATATCACATCTTCTCCAAGAAATACCAGGTTTCCCCCTTGAAATAGGACCTTTTCACCCACAAATACCTCTTTTATCCCCAAAAGAGGACAGTTTCTTCCAGAAATGCCACATTTCTCCCAAATATATCACATCTTCTCCAAGAAATACCAGCTTTCCCCCTTCAAATAGGACCTTTTCACCCACAAATACTTGTTTTATCCCCAAAAGAGGACAGTTTCTTCCAGAAATGCCACATTTCTCCCAAATATATCACATCTTCTCCAAGAAATACCAGGTTTACCCCCTCAAATAGGACCTTTTCACCCACAAATACCTCTTTTATCCCCAAAATAGAACAGTTTCTTCCAGAAATGCCATATTTCTCCCAAACATATCACATCTTCTCCAAGAAATACCAGGTTTCCCCCTTCAAATAGGACCTTTTGACCCACAAATACCTCTTTTATCCCCAAAAGAGGACAGTTTCTTCCAGAAATGGCACATTTCTCCCAAACATATCACATCTCCTCCAAGAAATACCAGGATTCCTCCTGAAATAGGACCTTTTCTCCCACAAGTACCAGCCTTCTCCCCCCAAATAGGACATTTTCTTCCAGAAATGCCACATTTCTCTCAAACATATCACATCTTCTCCAAGAAATACCACGTTTCCCCCTTCAAAGAGCACCTTTTCACCCACACATACCTCTTTTATCCCCAAAAGAGGACAGTTTCTTCCAGACATGCCACATTTCTCCCAAATATATCACATCTTCTCCAAGAAATACCAGGATTCCCCCTTCAAATAGGACCTTTTCACCCACAAATACCTCTTTTATCCCCAAAAGAGGACAGTTTCTTCTAGAAATGCCACATTTCTACCAAATATATCACCTCTTCTCCAAGAAATACCAGCTTTCCCCCTTCAAATAGGACCTTTTCACCCACAAATACCTCTTTTATCCCCAAAATAGAACAGTTTCTTCCAGACATGCCACATTTCTCCCAAATAGATCACATCTTCTCCAAGAAATACCAGGATTCCTCCTGAAATAGGACCTTCTCTCCCACAACTACAAGCCTTCTCCCCCCAAATTGGACATTTTCTTCCAGAAATGCCTCATTTCTCCCAAATAGATCACATCTTCTCCAAGAAATACCAGCTTTCCCCCTTCAAATAGGACCTTTTCACCCACAAATACCTCTATTATCCCCAAAAGAGGACAGTTTCTTCCAGAAATGCCATATTTCTCCCAAACATATCACATCTTCTCCAAGAAATACCTGCTTTCCCCCTTCAAATAGGACCTTTTCACCCACAAATACCTGTTTTATCCCCAAAAGAGGACAGTTTCTTCCAGAAATGCCAGATTTCTCCCAAATATATCACATCTTCTCCAAGAAATACCAGGATTCCTCCTGAAATAGGAACTTTTCTCCCACAAATACCACCCTTCTCCCCCCAAATAGGACATTTTCTGCCAGACATGCCACATTTCTCCCAAATATATCACATCTTCTCCAAGAAATACCAGGTTTTCCCCTGGAAATAGGACCTTTTCACCCACAAATACCTGTTCTATCCCCATAAGAGGACAGTTTCTTCCAGAAATGCCACATTTCTCCCAAATAGATCACATCTTCTCCAAGAAATACCACGTTTCCCCCTTCAAATAGAACCTTTTCCCCTAAAAAACCTCTTTTATCCCCAAAAGAGGACAGTTTCTTCCAGAAATGCCTCATTTCTCCCAAATATATCACATCTTCTCCAAGAAATACCACCTTTCCCCCTTCAAATAGGACCTTTTCACCCACAAGTACCTCTTTTATCCCCAAAAGAGGACAGTTTCTTCCAGAAATGCCACATTTCTCCCGAACATATCACATCTTCTCCAAGAAATACCAGGTTTCCCCCTTCAAATAGGTCCTTTTCAACCACAAATACCTCTTTTATCCCCAAAAGAGGACAGTTTCTTCCAGAAATGCCACATTTCTCCCAAACACATCACATCTTCTCCAAGAAATACCACGTTTCCCCCTTCAAATAGGACCTTTTCACCCACAAATACCTCTTTTATCCCCAAAAGAGGACAGTTTCTTCCAGAAAGGCCACATTTCTCCCAAACATATCACATCTCCTCCAAGAAATACCAGGATTCCTCCTGAAAGAGGACCTTTTCTCCCTCAAATACCAGCCTTCTCCCCCCAAATAGGACAGTTTCATCCTGACATGCCACATTTCTCCCAAATATATCACATCTTCTCCAAGAAATACCAGGTTTCCCCCATCAAATAGGACCTTTTCACCCACAAATACCTCTTTTATCCCCAAAAGAGGACAGTTTCTTCCAGAAATGGAACATTTCTCCCAAACAGATCACATCTTCTCCAAGAAATACCAGGATTCCTCCTGAAATAGGACAGTTTCTCCCACAAATACCAGCCTTCTCACCCCAAATAGGACATTTTCTTCCAGACATGCCACATTTCTCCCAAATATATCACATATTCTCCAAGAAATACCCGGTTTCCCCCTTCAAATAGGACCTTTTCACCCACAAATAACTCTTTTGTCCCCAAAAGAGGACAGTTTCTTCAAGAAATGCCACATTACTCCCAAATAGATCACATCTTCTCCAAGAAATACCAGGTTTCCCCCTTCAAATAGGACCTTTTCACCCACAAATACCTCTTTTATCCCCAAAATAGAACAGTTTCTTCCAGAAATGCCATATTTCTCCCAAACATATCACATCTTCTCCAAGAAATACCACCTTTCAGCCTTCAAATAGAACCTTTTTACCCACAAGTACCTCTTTTATCCCCAAAAGAGGACAGTTTCTTCCAGAAATGGCACATTTCTCCCAAACATATCACATCTCCTCCAAGAAATACCAGAATTCCTCCTGAAATAGGACCTTTTCTCGCACAAATACCAGCCTTCTCCCCCCAAATAGGACATTTTTTCCAGAAAGGCCACATTTCTCCCAAATAGATCTCATCTTCTCCAAGAAATACCAGGGTTCCCCCTTCAAATAGAACCTTTTCCCCAAAAAAACCTCTTTTACCCCCAAAAGAGGACAGTTTCTTCCAGGAATGCCAGATTTCTCCCAAATAGATCACATCTTCTCCAAGAAATACCACGTTTCCCCCTTCAAATAGAACCTTTTCCCCAAAAAAACCTCTTTTATCCCCAAAAGAGGACAGTTTCTTCCAGAAATGCCTCATTTCTCCCAAATATATCACATCTTCTCCAAGAAATACCACCTTTCCCCTTCAAATAGGACCTTTTTACCCACAAGTACCTCTTTTATCCCCAAAAGAGGACAGTTTTTTCCAGACATGCCACATTTCTCCCAAATATATCACATCTTCTCCAAGAAATACCAGGATTCCATCTTCAAATAGGACCTTTTCACCCACAAATACCTCTTTTATCCCAAAAGAGGACATTTTCTTCCAGAAATGCCACATTTCTCCCAAATATATCACATCTTCTCCAAGAAATACCAGCTTTCCCCCTTCAAATAGGACCTTTTCACCCACAAATACCTCTTTTATCCCCAAAAGAGGACAGTTTCTTCCAGAAATGCCACATTTCTCCCAAATATATCACATCTCCAAGAAATACCAGGTTTCCTCCTGAAATAGGACCTTGTTACCCACAGATTCCTGTTTTATCCCTTTGTTCCGTGCGACTTTTCTTTTTGGAGTGTTTATCCGGTGCTACACTTCAGCATTCTGTGACGAATAAATAGAAGAGGAAAGCCCCACTAATAAGGCAGCTAGAAGGTCCAGGATCCACACACATTGTGCTTTCAGGGAGGACGTTCCAGAAAGTCGAGAGTTGTGGCTTGTTTCCTGCGGAGAAAAAAAACCCTGTTTTCAGGCAATGCAGGACGCTGGATTCGCACATTCTCGGCATTTCAATAACGCTCCTTCGCTCTCGTGGCTCGAAAGCGGCACTCGCGCTGAACCGCTCCGGAGAGTCTGCAGTTACTGTCCGGTCCATCGCGGTTCTGCCCGAGTGCCGCTTACAGCCTTCAGCAGCGCTCTCGTTTCTCTCGGATGCCGGGAAAGAGCGACTTCAGCCGGATGCTTTTCTCCGACGAGTGAGCGGCTTCTTCTGCGCACATCGCAATGGAGCGCTTTTGACTTCTCCATGTGTCCATGCAGAATGCACTACGCTTCTCTCTCATTCTTATCCCTTCCTTCCGAGCGACATTTCGTTTTGGAGTGTTTATCCGATGCTACACTTCAGCATTCTGTGACGAATAGAGTAGAAGAGAAAAGCACAACTAATAAGGCAGCTAGAAGCTCCAGAAGCCACACACGTTGTGCTTTCAGGGAGAACGTTCCAGAAAGTCGAGAGTTGTGGCTTCTTTCCTGCGGAGAAAAAAACCCCTGTTTTCAGGCAATGCAGTAGGCTGAATTCGCATCTTCTCGGCATAGGAATACCGCTCCTTCGCTCTCGTGGCTCGAAAGCGGCACTCGCTCTGAACCGCTGCGGAGAGTCTGCAGTTGCTGTCCGGTCCATCGCGGTTCTGCCCGAGTGCCGCTTGCAGCCTTCAGCAGCGGTCTCGTTTCTCTCGGATGCCGGGAAAGAGCGACTTCAGCCGGATGCTTTGCTCCGACGAGTGAGCGGCTTCTTCTGCGCACATCGCAATGGAGAGCTTCTGACTTCTCCATGTGTCCATGCAGAATGCACTACGCTTCTCTCTCATTCTTATCCCTTTCTTCCGAGCGACATTTCGTTTTGGAGTGTTTATCCGATGCTACACTCCAGCATTCTGTGACGAATAGAGTAGAAGAGAACAGCCCCACTAATAAGGCAGCTAGAAGTTCGAGGAGCATCGCACGTAGTGCTTTCAGGGAGGACTTTCCAGAAAGTCGAGAGTTGTGGCTTGTTTCCTGCGGAGAAAAAAGCCCCTGTTTTCAGGCAATGCAGGACGCATAATTCGCACGTTCTCGGCATAGGAATGCCGCTCCTCCTCTCTCGTGGCTCGAAAGCGGCATTTGCGCTGAACCACACCGGAAAGTCTGCAGTTGCAGACTACTGAATAGCCTGAAAACAGGGGGCTTTTTCTCCGCAGGAAAGAAGCCACAACTCTCGACTTTCTGGAACGTCCTCCCTGAAAGCACTACGTGCGATGCTCCTCGAACTTCTAGCTGCCTTATTAGTGGGGCTTTTCCCTTCTACTCTATTCGTCACAGAATGCTGAAGTGTAGCATCGGATAAACACTCCAAAACGAAATGTCGCTCGGAAAAAGGGATAAGAATGAGAGAGAAGCGTAGTGCATTCTGCATGGACACATGGAGAAGTCAGAAGCTCTCCATTGCGATGTGCGCAGAAGAAGCCGCTCACTCGTCGGAGCAAAGCATCCGGCTGAAGTCGCTCTTTCCCGGCATCCGAGAGAAACGAGACCGCTGCTGAAGGCTGCAAGCGGCACTCGGGCAGAACCGCGATGGAGCGGACAGCAACTGCAGACTCTCCGGAGCGGTTCAGCGCGAGTGCCGCTTTCGAGCCACGAGAGCGAAGGAGCGGTATTCCTATGCCGAGAAGATGCGAATTCAGCCTACTGCATTGCCTGAAAACAGGGGTTTTTTCTCCGCAGGAAAGAAGCCACAACTCTCGACTTTCTGGAAAGTCCTCCCTGAAAGCACAACGTGTGTGGCTTCTGGAGCTTCTAGCTGCCTTATTAGCGGGGCTTTTCTCTTCTACTCTATTCGTCACAGAATGCTGAAGTGTAGCATCGGATAAACACTCCAAAACGAAATGTCGCTCGGAAGGAAGGGATAAGAATGAGAGAGAAGCGTAGTGCATTCTGCATGGACACATGGAGAAGCCAAAAGCGCTCCATTGCGATGTGCGCAGAAGAAGCCGCTCACTCGTCGGAGCAAAGCATCCGGCTGAAGTCGCTCTTTCCCGGCATCCGAGAGAAACGAGACCGCTGCTGAAGGCTGCAAGCGGCACTCGGGCAGAACCGCGATGGACCGGACAGCAACTGCAGACTCTCCGCAGCGGTTCAGAGCGAGTGCCGCTTTCGAGCCACGAGAGCGAAGGAGCGGTATTCCTATGCCGAGAAGATGCGAATTCCGCCTACTGCATTGCCTGAAAACAGGGGTTTTTTTCTCCGCAGGAAAGAAGCCACAACTCTCGACTTTCTGGAACGTCCTCCCCGAAAGCACAACGTGAGTCGCTCCTCGAACTTCTAGCTGCCTTATTAGTGGGGCTTTTCTCTTCTATTTTATTCGTCACAGAATGCTGAAGTGTAGCATCGGATAAACACTCCAAAACGAAAAGTCGCTAGGAACAAAGGGATAAAACAGGAATCTGTGGGTGACAAGGCCCTATTTCAGGAGGAAAATTGGTATTTCTTGGAGATGTGATATATTTGGCAGAAATGTGGCATTTCTGGAAGAAACTGTCCTCTTCTGGGGATAAAAGAGGTATTTGTGGGTGAAAAGGTCCTATTTGAAGGGGGAAACCTGGTATTTCTTGGAGAAGATGTGATCTATTTGGGAGAAATGTGGCCTTTCTGGAAGAAACTGTCCTCTTTTGGGGATAAATGAGGTTTTTTTGGGGAAAAGGTCCTTTTTGAAGGGGGAAAGCAGGTATTTCTTGGAGAAGATGTGATCTATTTGGGAGAAATGTGGCATTTCTGGAAGAAACTGTCCTCTTTTGGGGTTAAAAGAGGTATTAGTGTTTGAAAAGGTCCTATTTGTAGGGGGAAACCTGGTATTTCTTGGAGAAGATGTGATATATTTGGGAGAAATGTGGCATTTCTGGAAGAAACTGTCCACTTTTGGGGATGAAAGAGGTATTTCATGGAGAAAAGGTCCTAATTCAAGGGGGAAACCTGGTATTTCTTGGAGGAGTTGTGATATATTTGGGAGAAATGTGGCCTTTCTGGTAGAAACTGTCCTCTTTTGGGGATAAAAGAGGTATTTGTGGGAGAAAAGGTCCTGTTTGTAGGGGGAACCCTGGTATTTCTTGGAGAAGATGTGATATATTTGGGAGAAATGTGGCATGTCTGGAAAAAACTGTCCTCTTCTGGGGATAAAAGAGGTATTTGTGGGTGACAAGGTCCTATTTGAAGGGGAAAACGTGGTATTTCTTGGAGAAGATGTGATATATTTGGGAGAAATCTGGCATTCCTGTAAGAAACTGTCCTCTTTTGGGGATAAAAGAGGTATTTGTGGGTGAAAAGGTCCTATTTGAAGTTGGAAACGTGGTATTTCTTGGAGAAGATGTGGTATATTTGGGAGAAATGTGGCATTTCTGGAAAAAACTGTCCTCTTCTGGGGATAAAAGAGGTATTTGTGGGTGAAAAGGTCCTATTTGAAGGGGAAAACGTGGTATTTCTTGGAGAAGATGTGATATATTTGGGAGAAATCTGGCATTCCTGTAAGAAACTGTCCTCTTTTGGGGATAAAAGAGGTATTTGTGGGTGAAAAGGTCCTATTTGAAGTTGGAAACGTGGTATTTCTTGGAGAAGATGTGGTATATTTGGGAGAAATGTGGCATTTCTGGAAGAAACTGACCTCTTTTGGGGATAAAACAGGTATTTGTGGGTGAAAACGTTGTATTTGAAGGGGGAAACGTGGTATTTCTTGGAGAAGATGTGGTATATTTGGGAGAAATGAGGCATTTCTGGAAGAAAATGTCCAATCTGTGGGGAGAAGGCTGGTAGTTTTCGGTGAGAAGGTATTATTTCTGGAGGAATGCTGGTATTTCTTGGAGAAGAGGTGATATATTTGGGAGAAATGTGGCATGTCTGGAAGAAACTGTCCTCTTTTGGGGATAAAAGAGGTATTTGTGGGTGAAAAGGTCCTATTTGAAGGGGGAAACCTGGTATTTCTTGGAGAAGATGTGATATATTTGGGAGAAATGTGGCATTTCTGGAAGAAACTGTCCTCTTATGGGGATAGAACAGGTATTTGTGGGTGAAAAGGTCCTATTTGAAGGGGAAAACCTGGTATTTCTTGGAGAAGATGTGATATATTTGGGAGAAATGTGGCATGTCTGGAAGAAAATGTCATATTTGGGGGGAGAAGGGTGGTATTTGTGGGAGAAGTTCCTATTTCAGGAGGAATCCTGGTATTTCCTGGAAAAGATGTGATATGTTTGGGAGAAATGTGGCCTTTCTGGAAGAAACTGTCCTCTTTTGGGGATAAAAGAGGTATTAGTGGTTGAAAAGGTCCTATTTGAAGGGGGAAACCTGGTATTTCTTGGAGAAGATGTGATCTATTTGGGAGAAATGTGGCATTTCTGGAAGAAACTGTCCTGTTTTGGGGATAAAACAGGTATTTGTGGGAGAAAAGGTCCTATTTGATGGGGGAAACCTGGTATTTCTTGGAGAAGATGTGATCTATTTGGGAGAAATGTGGCATTTCTGGAAGAAACTGTCCTCTTTTGGGGATAAAACAGGTATTTGTGGGAGAAAAGGTCCTATTTGAAGGGGGAAAGCTGGTATTTCTTGGAGAAGATGTGATCTATTTGGGAGAAATGTGGCATTTCTGGAAGAAACTGTCCTGTTTGGGGGATAAAACAGGTATTTGTGGGAGAAAAGGTCCTATTTGAAGGGGGAAAGCTGGTATTTCCTGAAGGAGATGTGATATATTTGGGAGAAATGTGGCATGTCTGGAAGAAACTGTCTTATTTTGGGGATAAAAGAGGTATTTGTGGGTGAAAAGGTCCTATTTGAAGGAGGAAAGCTGGTATATCTTGGAGAAGATGTGATATATTTGGGAGAAATCTGGCATTTCAGGAAGATACTGTCCAATTTGGGGGGAGAAGCCTACTATTAGTGGGTGTAAAGGTCCTATTTGAAGGGGGAAAGTTGGCATTTCTTGGAGAAGAGGTGATATATTTGGTAGAAATGTGCCATTTCTGGAAGAAACTGTCCTCTTTTGGGGATATAACAGGTATTAGTGGGTGAAAAGGTCCTATTTGAAGGGGGAAACGTGGTATTTCCTGGAGAAGATGTGATATGTTAGGGAGAAATGTGGCATTTCTGGAAGAAAATGTCCTATTTGGGGGGAGAAGGCTGGTATTTGTGGGAGAAAAGGTACACTTTCAGGAGGAATCCAGGTATTTCTTGGAGAAGATGTGATCTATTTGGGAGAAATGTGGCCTTTCTGGAAGAAACTGTCCTCTTTTGGGGATCAAACAGGTATTTGTGGGTGAAAAGGTCCTATTTGAAGGGGGAAACGTGGTATTTCTTGGAGAAGATGTGATCTATTTGGGAGAAATGTGGCATTTCTGGAAGAAACTGTCGTATTTTGGGGATAAAAGAGGAATGTGTGGGTGAAAAGTTCCTAATTCAAGGGGGAAACCTGGTATTTCTTGGAGAAGATGTGATCTATTTGGGAGAAATGTGGCATGTCTGGAAGAGAATGTCCTATTTGGGGGGAGAAGGCTGGTACTTGTGGGAGAAAAGGTCCTATTTCAGGAGGAATCCTGGTATATCTTGGAGGAGATGTGATCTATTTGGGAGAAATGTGGCATGTCTGGAAGAAACTGTCCTCTTTTGGGGATAAAAGAGGTATTAGTGGTTGAAAAGTTCCTATTTGAAGGGGGAAACCTGGAATTTCTTGGAGAAGATGTGATCTATTTGGGAGAAATGTGGCATGTCTGGAAGAAACTGTCCTCTTTTGGGGATAAAACAGGTATTTGTGGGTGAAAATTTCCTATTTGAAGGTTGAAAGCTGGTATTTCTTGGAGAAGATGTGATATATTTGGGTGAAATGTGGCATTTCTGGAAGAAACTGTCCTCTTTTGGGGATAAAAGAGGTATTTGTGGGTGAAAAGGTCCTATTTGAAGGGGGAAACGTGGTATTTCTTGGAGAAGATGTGATATATTTGGGAGAAATGTGGCATTTCTGGAAGAAACTGTCCAATTTGGGGGGAGAAGGCTGGTAGTTTTCGGTGAGAAGGTCCTATTTCAGGAGGAATCCTGGTATTTCTTGGAGAAGATGTGATATGTTTGGGAGAAATGTGGCATTTCTGGAAGAAAATGTCCAATTTGGGGGGAGAAGGCTGGTAGTTTTGGGTGAGAAGGTCCTATTTCAGGAGGAATCCTGGCATTTCTTGGAGAAGATGTGATCTATTTGGGAGAAATGTGGCCTTTCCGGAAGAAACTGTCCTCTTTTGGGGATAAAAGAGGTGTTAGTGGTTGAAAAGGTCCTATTTGAAGGGGGAAAGCTGGTATATCTTGGAGAAGATGTGATATATTTGGGAGAAATGTGGCATTTCTGGAAGAAACTGTCCTCTTTTGGGGATAAAAGAGGTATTTGTGGGAGAAAAGGTCCTATTTGAAGGGGGGAACCCTGGTATTTCTTGGAGAAGATGTGATATATTTGGGAGAAATGTGGCATGTCTGGAAGAAACTGTCCTCTTTTGGGGATAAAAGAGGTATTTGTGGGTGAAAAGGTCCTATTTGAAGGGGGAAAGCTGGTATTTCTTGGAGAAGATGTGATATATTTGGGAGAAATGTGGCATTTCTGGAAGAAACTGTCCTCTTTTGGGGATAAAAGAGGTATTTGTGGGTGAAAAGTTCCTATTTAAAGGGGGAAACCTGGTATTTCTTGGAGAAGATGTGATATATTTGGGAGAAATGTGGCATTTCTGGAAGAAACTGTCCTCTTTTGGGGATAAAAGAGGTATTTGTGGGTGAAAAGGTCCTATTTGAAGGGGGAACCCTGGTATTTCTTGGAGAAGATGTGATATATTTGGGAGAGATGTGGCATGTCTGGAAGAAAATGTCCAATTTGGGGGGAGAAGGCTGGTCGTTGTGGGTGAGAAGGTCCTATTTCAGGAGGAATCCTGGCATTTCTTGGAGAAGATGTGATCTATTTGGGAGAAATGTGGCCTTTCCGGAAGAAACTGTCCTCTTTTGGGGATAAAAGAGATATTAGTGGTTGAAAAGGTCCTATTTCCAGGGGGAAACCTGGTATTTCTTGGAGAAGATGTGATATATTTGGGAGAAATGTGGCATTTCTGGAAGAAACTGTCCTCTTTTGGGGATAAAAGAGGTATTTGTGGGAGAAAAGGTCCTATATGAAGGGGGGAACCCTGGTATTTCTTGGAGAAGATGTGATACATTTGGGAGAAATGTGGCCTTTCTGGAAGAAAATGTCTTCTTTTGGGGATAAAAGAGGTTTTTTTGGGGAAAAGGTCCTATTTGAAGGGGGAAACCTGGTATTTCTTGGAGAAGATGTGATATATTTGGGAGAAATGTGGCATTTCTGGAAGAAACTGTCCTCTTATGGGGATAGAACAGGTATTTGTGGGTGAAAAGGTCCTATTTCCAGGGGAAAACCTGGTAATTCTTGGAGAAGATGTGATATATTTGGGAGAAATGTGGCATTTCTGGAAGAAACTGTCCTGTTTTGGGGATAAAACAGGTATTTGTGGGAGAAAAGGTCCTATTTGAAGGGGGAAAGCTGGTATTTCTTGAAGGAGATGTGATATATTTGGGAGAAATGTGGCATGTCTGGAAGAAACTGTCCTCTTTTGGGGATAAAAGAGGTATGTGTGGGTGAAAAGGTCGTATTTCCAGGGGAAAAACTGGTATTTCTTGGAGAAGATGTGATATATTTGGGAGAAATCTGGCATTTCTGGAAGAAACTGTCATATTTGGGGGGAGAAGCCTACTATTAGTGGGTGAAAATGTCCTATTTGAAGGGGGAAAGCTGGAATTTCTTGGAAAAGAGGTGATATATTTGGGAGAAATGTGCCATTTCTGGAAGAAACTGTCCTCTTTTGGGGATAAAAGAGGTATTTGTGGGTGAAAAGGTCCTATTTGAAGGGGGAAACGTGGTATTTCCTGGAGAAGATGTGATATGTTTGGGAGAAATGTGGCATTTCTGGAAGAATCTGTCCTATTTGGGGGGAGAAGGCTGGTATTTGTGGGAGAAAAGGTCCTCTTTCAGGAGGAATCCTGGTATTTCTTGGTGAAGATGTGATCTATTTGGGAGAAATGTGGCCTTTCTGGAAGAAACTGTCCTCTTTTGGGGATCAAACAGGTATTTGTGGGTGAAAAGGTCCTATTTGAAGGGGAAACCCTGGTATTTCTTGCAGAAGATGTGATATATCTGGGAGAAATGTGGCATGTCTGGAAGAAACTGTCCTCTTTTGGGGATAAAAGAGGAATGTGTGGGTGAAAATTTCCTAATTCAAGTGGGAAACCTGGTATTTCTTGGAGAAGATGTGATCTATTTGGGAGAAATGTGGCATTTCTGGAAGAAAATGTCCTATTTGGGGGGAGAAGGCTGGTACTTGTGGGAGAAAAGGTCCTATTTCTGGAGGAATCCTGGTATTTCTTGGAGGAGATGTGATCTATTTGGGAGAAATGTGGCCTTTCCGGAAGAAACTGTCCTCTTTTGGGGATAAAAGAGGTATTAGTGGTTGAAAAGGTCCTATTTGAAGGGGGAAAGCTGGTATTTCTTGGAGAAGATGTGATCTATTTGGGAGAAATGTGGCATTTCTGGAAGAAAATGTCCAATTTGGGGGGAGAAGGCTGGTAGTTTTCGGTGAGAAGGTCCTATTTCAGGAGGAATCCTGGTATTTCTTGGAGAAGATGTGATACATTTGGGAGAAATGTGGCCTTTCTGGAAGAAAATGTCCAATTTGGGGGGAGAAGGCTGTTAGTTTTGGGTGAGAAGGTCCTCTTTCAGGAGGAATCCGGGCATTTCTTGGGGAAGATGTGATTTATTTGGGAGAAATGTGGCATTTCTGGAAGAAACTGTCCTCTTTTGGGGATAAAAGAGGTATTAGTGGTTGAAAAGGTCCTATTTGAAGGGGGAAACCTGGTATTTCTTGGAGAAGATGTGATCTATTTGGGAGAAATGTGGCCTTTCCGGAAGAAACTGTCCTCTTTTGGGGATAAAAGAGGTATTTGTGGGAGAAAAGGTCCTATTTGAAGGGGGAAACCTGGTATTTCTTGGAGAAGATGTGATCTATTTGGGAGAAATGTGGCATTTCTGGAAGAAACTGTCCTCTTTTGGGGATAAAAGAGGTATTTGTGGGTGAAAAGGTCCTATTTGAAGGGGGAAATCTGGTATTTCTTGGAGAAGATGTGATACATTTGGGAGAAATGTGGCATTTCTGGAAGAAACTGTCCTCTTTTGGGGATAAAAGAGGTATTTGTGGGAGAAAAGGTCCTATTTGAAGGGGGAAACCTGGTATTTCTTGGAGAAGATGTGATCTATTTGGGAGAAATGTGGCATGTCTGGAAGAAAATGTCCAATTTGGGGGGAGAAGGCTGGTAGTTTTGGGTGAGAAGGTCCTATTTCAGGAGGAATCCTGGTATTTCTTGGAGAAGATGTGATATATTTGGGAGAAATGTGGCCTTTCTGGAAGAAAATGTCCAATTTGTGGGGAGAAGGCTGGTAGTTTTGGGTGAGAAGGTCCTATTTCAGGAGGAATCCTGGCATTTCTTGGAGAAGATGTGATATATTTGGGAGAAATGTGGCCTTTCCGGAAGAAACTGTCCTCTTTTGGGGATAAAAGAGGTATTAGTGGTTGAAAAAATCCTATTTGAAGGGGGAAACCTGGTATTTCTTGAAGGAGATGTGATCTATTTGGGAGAAATGTGGCATTTCTGGAAGAAAATGTCCTCTTTTGGGGATAAAACAGGTATTTCATGGCGAAAAGGTCCTATTTGAAGGTGGAAACCTGGTATTTCTTGGAGAAGATGTGATCTATTTGGGAGAAATGTGGCATTTCTGGAAGAAACTGTCCTCTTTTGGGGATAAAAGAGGTATTTGTGGGTGAAAAGGTCCTATTTGAAGGGGGAACCCTGGTATTTCTTGGAGAAGATGTGATATATTTGGGAGAAATGAGGCATTTCTGGAAGAAAATGTCCAATTTGTGGGGAGAAGGGTGGTAGTTGTGGGTGAGAAGGTCCTATTTCAGGAGGAATGCTGGTATTTCTTGGAGAAGATGTGATATATTTGGGAGAAATGTGGCATTTCTGGAAGAAACTGTCCTCTTTTGGGGATAAAACAGGTATTTCATGGCGAAAAGGTCCTATTTGAAGGGGGAAAGCTGGTATTTCTTGGAGAAGATGTGATATATTTGGGAGAAATGTGGCATTTCTGGAAGAAACTGTCCTCTTTTGGGGATAAAAGAGGTATTTGTGGGAGAAAAGGTCCTATTTGAAGGGGGAACCCTGGTATTTCTTGGAGAAGATGTGATCTGTTTGGGAGAAATGTGGCATTTCTGGAAGAAACTGTCCTCTTATGGGGATAGAACAGGTATTTGTGGGTGAAAAGGTCCTATTTGAAAGGGAAAACCGGGTATTTCTTGGAGAAGATGTGATATATTTGGGAGAAATGTGGCATGTCTGGAAGAAAATGTCCTATTTGGGGGGAGAAGGGTGGTATTTGTGGGAGAAAAGTTCCTATTTCAGGAGGAATCCTGGTATTTCTTGGTAAAGATGTGATATGTTTGGGAGAAATGTGGCATTTCTGGAAGAAACTGTCCTCTTTTGGGGATAAAAGAGGTATTTGTGGGTGAAAAGGTCCTATTTGAAGGGGGAAACCTGGTATTTCTTGGAGAAGATGTGATATATTTGGGAGAAATGTGGCATTTCTGGAAGAAACTGTCCTCTTATGGGGATAAAACAGGTATTTGTGGGAGAAAAGGTCCTATTTGAAGGGGGAAAGCTGGTATTTCTTGGAGAAGATGTGATCTATTTGGGAGAAATGTGGCATTTCTGGAAGAAACTGTCCTCTTCTGGGGATAAAACAGGTATTTGTGGGAGAAAAGGTCCTATTTGAAGGGGGAAACCTGGTATTTCTTGGAGAAGATGTGATCTATTTGGGAGAAATGTGGCATTTCTGGAAGAAACTGTCCTGTTTTGGGGATAAAACAGGTATTTGTGGGAGAAAAGGTCCTATTTGAAGGGGGAAAGCTGGTATTTCTTGAAGGAGATGTGATGTATTTGGGAGAAATGTGGCATGTCTGGAAGAAACTGTCCTATTTTGGGGATAAAAGAGGTATTTGTGGGTGAAAAGGTCCTATTTGAAGGGGGAAAGCTGGTATTTCTTGGAGAAGATGTGATATATTTGGGAGAAATCTGGCATTTCTGGAAGAAACTGTCCAATTTGGGGGGAGAAGCCTACTATTAGTGGGTGAAAAGGTCCTATTTGAAGGGGGAAAGCTGGTATTTCTTGGAGAAGAGGTGATATATTTGGTAGAAATGTGGCATTTCTGGAAGAAACTGTCCTCTTTTGGGGATAAAAGAGGTACTTGTGGGAGGAAAGGTCCTATTTGAAGGGGGAAACGTGGTATTTCCTGGAGAAGATGTGATATGTTAGGGAGAAATGTGGCATTTCTGGAAGAAACTGTCCTATTTTGGGGGAGAAGGCTGGTATTTGTGGGAGAAAAGGTACTCTATCAGGAGGAATCCAGGTATTTCTTGGAGAAGATGTGATCTATTTGGGAGAAATGTGGCCTTTCTGGAAGAAACTGTCCTGTTTTGGGGATCAAACAGGTATTTGTGGGTGAAAAGGTCCTATTTGAAGGGGGAACCCTGGTATTTCTTGGAGAAGATGTGATATATTTGGGAGAAATGTGGCATGTCTGGAAGAAACTGTCCTCTTTTGGGGATAAAAGAGGAATGTGTGGGTGAAAAGTTCCAAATTCAAGGGGGAAACCTGGTATTTCTTGGAGAAGATGTGATCTATTTGGGAGAAATGTGGCATGTCTGGAAAAAACTGTCCTATTTTGGGGATAAAAGAGGTATTTGTGGGTGAAAAGGTCCTATTTGAAGGGGAAAGCTGGTATTTCTTGGAGAAGATGTGATACATTTGGGAGAAATGTGGCCTTTCTGGAAGAAACTGTCCTCTTTTGGGGATAAAAGAGGTTTTTTTGGGGAAAAGGTCCTATTTGAAGGGGGAAACCTGGTATTTCTTGGAGAAGATGTGATCTATTTGGGAGAAATGTGGCATTTCTGGAAGAAACTGTCTTCTTATGGGGATAGAACAGGTATTTGTGGGTGAAAAGGTCCTATTTCCAGGGGAAAAACTGGTATTTCTCTGAGAAGATGTGATATATTTGGGAGAAATCTGGCATTTCTGGAAGAAACTGTCATATTTGGGGGGAGAAGCCCACTATTAGTGGGTGAAAAGGTCATATTTGAAGGGGGAAACGTGGTATTTCTTGGAGAAGATGTGATATATTTGGGAGAAATGTGGCATGTCTGGAAGAAACTGTCCTCTTATGGGGATATAACAGGTATTTGTGGGTGAAAAGGTCCTATTTCCAGGGGAAAACCGGGTATTTCTTGGAGAAGATGTGATATATTTGGGAGAAATGTGGCATGTCTGGAAGAAAATGTCCTATTTGGGGGGAGAAGGGTGGTATTTGTGGGAGAAAAGTTCCTATTTCAGGAGGAATCCTGGTATTTCTTGGAGGAGATGTGATATTTTTGGGAGAAATGTGGCCTTTCTGGAAGAAACTGTCCTCTTTTGGGGATAAAAGAGGTATTTGTGGGTGAAAAGGTCCTATTTGAAGGGGGAAAGCTGGTATTTCTTGGAGAAGATGTGATCTATTTGGGAGAAATGTGGCATGTCTGGAAGAAACTGTCCTATTTTGGGGATAAAACAGGTATCTGTGGGAGAAAAGGTCCTATTTGAAGGGGGAAAGCTGGTATTTCTTGAAGAAGATGTGATCTATTTGGGAGAAATGTGGCCTTTCCGGAAGAAAGTGTCCTCTTTTGGGGATAAAAGAGGTATTAGTGGTTGAAAAGGTCCTATTTGAAGGGGGAAAGCTGGTATTTCTTGGAGAAGATGTGATATATTTGGGAGAAATCTGGCATTCCTGGAATTCCCCTTCACATAGGACCTTTTCATCCACTAATACCTCTTTTATCCCCAAAAGAGGACAGTTTCTTCCAGAAATGCCACATTTCTTCCAAATATATCACATCTTCTCCAAGAAATACCACGTTTCCCGCTTCAAATAGGACCTTTTCACCCACAAATACCTGTTTAATCCCCAAAATAGGACAGTTTCTTCCATACATGCCACATTTCTCCCAAATAGATCACATCTTCTGCAAGAAATACCAGGGTTCCCCCTTCAAATAGAACCTTTTCACCCACAAATACCTGTTTTATCCCCAAAATAGGACAGTTTCTTCCAGACATGCCACATTTCTCCCAAATAGATCACAACTTCTCCATGAAATACCAGGGTTCCCCCTTCAAATAGGACCTTTTCACCCACAAATACCTCTTTTATCCCCAAAAGAGGACAGTTTCTTCCAGAAATGCCACATATCTCCCAAATATATCACATCTTCTCCAAGAAATACCAGGTTTCCAACTTCAAATAGGACCTTTTCACCCACAAATACCTCTTTTATCCCCAAAAGAGGACAGTTTCTTCCAGAAATGCCACATTTCTCCCAAATATATCACATCTTCTCCAAGAAATAACAGGTTTCCCCCTTCAAATACAACGTTTTCACCCACAAATACCTCTTTTATCCCCAATGAGGACAGTTTCTTCCAGAAATGCCACATTTCTCTCAAATATACCACATCTTCTCCAAGAAATACCAGCTTTCCCCCTTCAAATAGGACCTTTTCACCCACAAGTACCTGTTTTATCCCCAAAATAGGACAGTTTCTTCCAGAAATGCCACATTTCTCCCAAATAGATCACATCTTCTCCAAGAAATACCACGTTTCCCGCTTCAAATAGGACCTTTTCACCCACAAATACCTCTTTTATCCCCAAAAGAGGACAGTTTCTTCCAGAAATGCCTGATTTGTCCCAAATATATCACATCTTCTCCAAGAAATACCAGGTTTCCCCCTTCAAATAGGACCTTTTCACCCAAAAAAAATTCTTTTATCCCCAAAATAGGACAGTTTCTTCCAGAAATGCCTGATTTCTCCCAAATATATCTCATCTTCTCCAAGAAATACCAGGTTTCCCCCTTCAAATAGGACCTTTTCACCCACAAATACCTCTTTATCCCTCAAATAGGACAGTTTCTTCCAGACATGCCACATTTCTCCCAAATAGATCACATCTTCTCCAAGAAATACCAGGATTCCTCCTGAAAGAGGACCATTTCTCCCACAAATACCAGCCTTCTCCCACCAAATAGGACAGTTTCTTCCAGACATGCCACATTTCTCCCAAATATATCACATCTTCTCCAAGAAATACCAGCTTTCCCCCTTCAAATAGGACCTTTTCAACCACTAATACCTCTTTTATCCCCAAAAGAGGACACTTTCTTCCGGAAAGGCCACATTTCTCCCAAATAGATCACATCTTCTTCAATAAATACCAGCTTTCCCCCTTCAAATAGGACCTTTTCTCCCACAGATACCTGTTTTATCCCCAAAATAGGACAGTTTCTTCCAGACATGCCACATTTCTCCCAAATAGATCACATCTTCTCCAAGAAATACCAGCTTTCCCCCTTCAAATAGGACCTTTTCACCCACAAATACCTCTTTTATCCCCAAAAGAGGACAGTTTCTTCCAGAAAGGCCACATTTCTCCCAAACATATCACATCTCCTCCAAGATATACCAGGATTCCTCCTGAAATAGGAACTTTTCTCCCACAAATACCACCCTTCTCCCCCCAAATAGGACATTTTCTTCCAGACATGCCACATTTCTCCCAAATATATCACATCTTCTCCAAGAAATACCCGGTTTTCCCCTGGAAATAGGACCTTTTCACCCACAAATACCTGTTATATCCCCATAAGAGGACAGTTTCTTCCAGAAATGCCACATTTCTCCCAAATATAGCACATCTTCTCCAAGAAATACCACGTTTCCCCCTTCAAATATGACCTTTTCACCCACTAATAGTGGGCTTCTCCCCCCAAATATGACAGTTTCTTCCAGAAATGCCAGATTTCTCCCAAATATATCACATCTTCTCCAAGAAATACCAGTTTTTCCCCTGGAAATAGGACCTTTTCACCCACAAATACCTGTTCTATCCCCATAAGAAGACAGTTTCTTCCAGAAATGCCACATTTCTCCCAAACATATCACATCTTCTCCAAGAAATACCACGTTTCCCCCTTGTAATAAGACCTTTTCACCCACAAATACCTCTTTTATCCCCAAAATAGGACATTTTCTTCCAGAAAGGCCACATTTCTCCCAAATAGATCACATCTTCTCCAAGAAATACCAGCTTTCCCCCTTCAAATAGGACCTTACTCTCCCACAAATACTAGTTTTATCACCAAAACAGGACACTTTCTTCCAGAAATGCCACATTTCTCACAAATATATCACATCTTCTCCAAGAAATACCAGGATACCCCCTTCAAATAGGACCTTTTCACCCACAAATACCTGTTTTATCCCCAAAAGAGGACAGTTTCTTCCAGACATGCCACATTTCTCCCAAATAGATCACATCTTCTCCAAGAAATACCAGGTTTCCCCCTTCAAATAGGACCTTTTCAACCACTAATACCTCTTTTATCCCCAAAAGAGGACAGTTTTTTCCAGAAATGCCACATTTCTCCCAAATAGATCACATCTTCTCCAAGAAATACCACGTTTCCCCCTTCAAATAGGACCTTTTCACCCACAAATACCTCTTGTATCCCCAAAAGAGGACAGTTTTTTCCAGACATGCCACATTTCTCCCAAACATATCACATCTCCTCCAAGAAATACCAGGATTCCTCCTGAAATAGGACCTTTTCTCCCACAAGTACCACACTTCTCCCCCCAAATAGGACATTTTCATCCAGACATGCCACATTTCTCCCAAATAGATCACATCTTCTCCAAGAAATACCAGGTTTCCCCCTTCAAATAGGACCTTTTCACCCACAAATACCTGTTCTATCCCCATAAGAGGACAGTTTCTTCCAGAAATGCCACATTTCTCCCAAATAGATCACATCTTCTCCAAGAAATACCAGGTTTCCCCCTTCAAATAGGACCTCTTCCCCAAAAAAACCTCTTTTATCCCCAAAAGAGGACAGTTTCTTCCAGGAATGCCAGATTTCTCCCAAATAGATCACATCTTCTCCAAGAAATACCAGCTTTCCCCCTTCAAATAGGACCTTCTCACCCACAAATACCTCTTTTATCCCCAAAACAGGACAGTTTCTTCCAGAAATGCCACATTTCTCCCAAATAGATCACATCTTCTCCAAGAAATACCAGGTTTCCCCCTGGAAATAGGACCTTTTCACCCACAAATACCTCTTTTATCCCCAAAAGAGGACAGTTTCTTCCGGAAAGGCCACATTTCTCCCAAATAGATCACATCTTCTCCAAGAAATGCCCGGATTCCTCCTGAAAGAGGACCTTCTCACCCAAAACTACCAGCCTTCTCCCCACAAATAGGACATTTTCTTCCAGACATGCCAGATTTCTCCCAAATATATCACATCTTCTCCAAGAAATACCAGGATTCCTCCTGAAATAGGACCTTCTCACCGAAAACTACCAGCCATCTCCCCCCAAATTGGACATTTTCTTCCTGACATGCCACATTTCTCCCAAATAGATCACAACTTCTCCATGAAATACCAGCTTTCCCCCTTCAAATAGGACCTTTTCTCCCACAAATACCTGTTTTATCCCCCAAATAGGACAGTTTCTGCCTGACATGCCACATTTCTCCCAAATATATCACCTCTTCTCCAAGAAATACCAGGTTTCCCCCTTCAAATAGGACCTTTTCACCCACAAATACCTCTTTTATCCCCAAAAGAGGACAGTTTCTTCCAGAAATGCCACATTTCTCCCAAATATATCACATCCTCTCCAAGAAATACCAGGTTTCCCCCTTCAAATAGGACCTTTTCTCCCACAAATACCTCTTTTATCCCCAAAAGAGGACAGTTTCTTCCAGAAATGCCACATTTCTCCCAAATATATCACATCTTCTCCAAGAAATACCAGGTTTCCCCCTTCAAATAGGACCTTTACTCCCACAAATACCTCTTTTATCCCCAAAAGAGGACAGTTTCTTCCAGAAATGCCACATTTCTCCCAAATATATCACCTCTTCTCCAAGAAATACCAGGTTTCCCCCTTCAAATAGGACCTTTTCTCCCACAAATACCTCTTTTATCCCCAAAAGAGGACAGTTTCTTCCAGACATGCCACATTTCTCCCAAATATATCACATCTTCTCCAAGAAATACCACGTTTCCCCCTTCAAATAGGACCTTTTCACCCACAAATACCTCTTTTATCCCCAAAAGTGGACAGTTTCTTCCAGAAATGCCACATTTCTCCCAAATATATCACATCTTCTCCAAGAAATACCAGCTTTCCCCCTTCAAATAGGACCTTTTCACCCACAAATACCTCTTTTATCCCCAAAAGAGGACAGTTTCTAACAGAAATGCCACATTTCTCCCAAATACATCACATCTTCTCCAAGAAATACCAGGATTCCTCCTGAAATAGGACCTTTTCACCCACAACTACCAGCCTTCTCCCCACAAATTGGACATTTTCTTCCAGAAATGCCTCATTTCTCCCAAATATATCACATCTTCTCCAAGAAATACCAGCTTTCCCCCTTCAAATAGGACCTTTTCACCCACAAATACCTCTTTTATCCCCAAAAGAGGACAGTTTCTTCCAGAAAGGCCACATTTCTCCCAAACATATCACATCTCCTCCAAGAAATACCAGGATTCCTCCTGAAATAGGACCTTTTCTCCCACAAGTACCAGCCTTCTCCCCCCAAATAGGACATTTTCTTCCAGACATGCCACATTTCTCCCAAATATATCACATCTTCTCCAAGAAATACCAGGTTTTCCTCTGGAAATAGGACCTTTTCACCCACAAATACCTGTTCTATCCCCAAAAGAGGACAGTTTCTTCCAGAAATGCCACATTTCTCCCAAATATATCACATCTTCTCCAAGAAATACCAGGTTTCCCCCTGCAAATAGGACCTTTTCCCGAAAAAAACCTCTTTTATCTCCAAAAGAGGACAGTTTCTTCCAGAAATGCCACATTTCTCCCAAATATATCACATCTTCTCCAAGAAATACCAGGATTCCTCCTGAAATAGGACCTTCTCACCGAAAACTACCAGCCTTCTCCCCACAAATTGGACATATTCTTCCAGAAATGCCACATTTCTCCCAAATATATCACATCTTCTCCAAGAAATGCCAGGATTCCTCCTGAAATAGGACCTTCTCACCCAAAACTACCAGCCTTCTCCCCCCAAATTGGACAGTTTCTTCCAGTAATGCCACATTTCTCCCAAATATATCACATCTTCTCCAAGAAATACCACGTTTCCCCCTTCAAATAGGACCTTTTCTCCCAAAAATACCTCTTTTATCCCCAAAAGAGGACAGTTTCTTCCGGAAAGGCCACATTTCTCCCAAATATATCATATCTTCTCCAAGAAATACCAGGTTTCCCCCTTCAAATACAACGTTTTCACCCACAAATACCTGTTTTATCCCCAAAATAGGACATTTTCTTCCAGACATGCCACATTTCTCACAAATATATCACATCTTCTCCAAGAAATACCACGTTTCCCCCTTCAAATAGGACCTTTTCACCCACAAATGCCTCTTTTATCCCCAAAAGAGGACATTTTCTTCCAGAAATGCCACATTTCTCCCAAATATATCACATCTTCTCCAAGATATACCAGGGTTCCCCCTTCAAATAGGACCTTTTCACCCACAAATACCTCTTTTATCCCAAAAGAGGACAGTTTCTTCCAGAAAGGCCACATTTCTCCCAAATATATATCATCTTCTCCAAGAAATACCAGCTTTCCCCCTTCAAATAGGACCTTTTCACCCACAAATACCTGTTTTATATCCCAAATAGGACAGTTTCTTCCAGAAATGCCACATTTCTCCCAAATAGATCACATCTTCTCCTAGAAATACCAGGATTCCTCCTGAAATAGGACCTTCTCACCCACAACGACCAGCCTTCTCCCAAAAAATTGGACATTTTCTTCCAGAAATGCCTCATTTCTCCCAAATAGATCACATCTTCTCCAAGAAATACCAGCTTTCCCCCTTCAAATAGGACCTTTTCACCCACACATACCTCTTTTATCCCCAAAAGAGGACAGTTTCTTCCAGAAATGCCACATTTCTCCCAAATATATCACATCTTCTCCAAGAAATACCAGGGTTCCCCATTCAAATAGGACCTTTTCACCCACAAATATCTCTTTGTTCCCCAGAAGAGGACAGTTTCTTCCAGAAATGCCACATTTCTCCCAAATAGATCACATCTTCTCCAAGAAATACCAGGTTTCCCCCTTCAAATAGGACCTTTTCACCCACAAATACCTCTTTTATACCCAAAATAGGACATTTTCTTCCAGAAATGCCTCATTTCTCCCAAATATATCACATCTTCTCCAAGAAATACCACGTTTCCCCCTTCAAATAGGACCTTCTCACCCACAACTACCAGACTTCTCCCCACAAATTGGACATTTTCTTCCAGAAATGCCTCATTTCTCCCAAATATATCACATCTTCTCCAAGAAATACCAGGTTTCCCCCTTCAAATAGGACCTTTTCAACATCAAATACCTGTTTTATGCCCAAAATACGACAGTTTCTTCCGGAAATGCCACATTTCTGCCAAATACATCACATCTTCTCCAAGAAATACCAGCTTTCCCCCTTGAATTAGGACCTTTTCTCCATGAAATACCTCTTTTATCCCCAAAAGAGGACTTTTTCTTCCAGAAATGCCACATTTCTCCCAAATATATCACATCTTCTCCAAGAAATGCCAGGTTTCCCCCTGGAAATAGGACCTTTTCTACCACTAATACCTCTTTTATCCCCAAAAGAGGACAGTTTCTTCCGGAAAGGCCACATTTCTCCCAAATATATCACATCTTCTCCAAGAAATACCAGGATTCCTCCTGAAATAGGACCTTCTCACCCAAAACTACCAGCCTTCTCCCCACAAATTGGACATTTTCTTCCAGAAAGGCCACATTTCTCCCAAATAGATCACATCTTCTCCAAGAAATACCAGCTTTCCCCCTTCAAATAGGACCTTTTCACCCACAAATACCTCTTTTATCCCCAAAAGAGGACAGTTTCTTCCAGAAATGCCACATTTCTCCCAAATATATCACATCTTCTCCAAGAAATACCAGGTTTCCCCCTTCAAATAGGACCTTTTCTCCCACAAATACCTCTTTTATCCCCAAAAGAGGACAGTTTCCTCCAGAAATGCCACATTTCTCCCAAATATATCACATCTTCTCCAAGAAATACCAGGTTTCCCCCTTCAAATAGGACCTTTTCAACCACAAATACCTGTTTTATACCGAAAATAGGACAGTTTCTTCCAGAAATGCCAGATTTCTCCCAAATATATCACATCTTCTCCAAGAAATACCAGCTTTCCCCCTTCAAATAGGACCTTTTCACCCACAAATACCTCTTTTATCCCCAAAAGAGGACATTTTCTTCCAGAAAGGCCACATTTCTCCCTAACATATCACATCTCCTCCAAGAAATACCAGGATTCCTCCTGAAATAGGACCTTTTCTCCCACAAGTACCAGCTTTCTCCCCCCAAATAGGACATTTTCTTCCAGACATGCCACATTTCTCCCAAATATATCACATCTTCTCCAAGAAATACCAGGTTTTCCTCTGGAAATAGGACCTTTTCACCCACAAATACCTGTTCTATCCCCATAAGAGGACAGTTTCTTCCAGAAATGCCACATTTCTCCCAAATATATCACATCTTCTCCAAGAAATACCACGTTGCCCCCTTCAAATAGGACCTTTTCCAAAAAAAAACCTCTTTTATCCCCAAAAGAGGACAGTTTCTTCCAGAAATGCCACATTTCTCCCAAATAGATCACAACTTCTCCAAGAAATACCAGGTTTCCCCCCCTTCAAATAGGACCTTTTCAACCACAAATACCTGTTTTATCCCCCAAATAGGACAGTTTCTGCCAGACATGCCACATTTCTCCCAAATATATCACCTCTTCTCCAAGAAATACCAGGTTTCCCCCTTCAAATAGGACCTTTTCACCCACAAATACCTCTTTTATCCCCAAAATAGGACAGTTTCTTCCAGAAATGCCACATTTCTCCCAAATATATCACATCCTCTCCAAGAAATACCAGCTTTCCCCCTTCAAATAGGACCTTTTCACCCACAAATACCTCTTTTATCCCCAAAAGAGGACAGTTTCTTCCAGAAATCCCAGATTTCTCCCAAATATATCACAACTCCTCCAAGAAATACCAGGTTCCCCCCTTCAAATAGGACCTTTTCAACCACAAATACCTCTTTTATCCCCAAAAGAGGACAGTTTCTTCCAGAAAGGCCACATTTCTCCCAAATAGATCACATCTCCTCCAAGAAATACCAGGATTCCTCCTGAAAGAGGACCTTTTCTCCCACAAGTACCAGCCTTCTCCCCCCAAATAGAACATTTTCTTCCAGACATGCCACATTTCTCCCAAATATATCACATCTTCTCCAAGAAATACCAGGTTTCCCCCTTCAAATAGGACCTTTTCACCCACAAATACCTCTTTTATCCCCAAAATAGGACAGTTTCTTCCAGAAATGCCACATTTCTCCCAAATATATCACATCCTCTCCAAGAAATACCACGTTTCCCCCCTTCAAACAGCACCTTTTAACCCACACATACCTCTTTTATCCCCAAAAGAGGACAGTTTCTTCCAGAAATGCCACATTTCTCCCAAATATATCACATCTTCTCCAAGAAATACCAGGTTTCCCCCTGGAAATAGGACCTTTTCAACCACTAATACCTCTTTTATCCCCAAAACAGGACAGTTTCTTCCGGAAAGGCCACATTTCTCCCAAATATATCACATCTTCTCCAGGAAATACCAGGATTCCTCCTGAAATAGGACCTTCTCACCCAAAACTACAAGCCTTCTCCCCCCAAATTGGACAGTTTCTTCCAGTAATGCCACATTTCTCCCAAATATATCACATCTTCTCCAAGAAATACCACGTTTCCCCCTTCAAATAGGACCTTTTCACCCACAAATACCTCTTTTATCCCCAAAAGAGGACATTTTCTTCCAGACATGCCACATTTCTCCCAAATATATCACATCTTCTCCAAGAAATACCAGGTTTCCCCCTTCAAATAGGACCTTTTCACCTACAAATGCCTCTTTTATCCCCAAAAGAGGACAGTTTCTTCCAGAAAGGCCACATTTCTCCCAAAAATATCACATCTTCTCCAAGAAATACCAGGTTTCCTCCTGAAATAGGACCTTTTCTCCCACAAGTACCAGCCTTCTCCCCCCAAATAGGACATTTTCTTCCAGACATGCCACATTTCTCCCAAATATATCACATCTTCTCCAAGAAATACCAGGTTTTCCCCTTCAAATTGGACCTTCTCACCCACACATACCTCTTTTATCCCCAAAAGAGGACATTTTCTTCCAGAAATGCAACATTTCTCCCAAATGTATCACATCTTCTCCAAGAAATACCAGGGTTCCCCCTTCAAATAGCACCTTTTCACCCACAAATACCTCTTTTATCCCCAAAAGAGGACAATTTCTTCCTGAAAGGCCACATTTCTCCCAAATAGATCACATCTTCTCCAAGAAATACCAGCTTTCCCCCTTCAAATAGGACCTTTTCACCCACACATACCTGTTTTATATCCCAAATAGGACAGTTTCTTCCAGAAATACCACATTTCTCCCAAATAGATCACATCTTCTCCTAGAAATACCAGGATTCCTCCGGAAATAGGACCTTCTCACCCACAACGACCAGCCTTCTCCCCCCAAATTGGACATTTTCTTCCAGAAATGCCTCATTTCTCCCAAATAGATCACATCTTCTCCAAGAAATACCAGCTTTCCCCCTTCAAATAGGACCTTTTCACCCACACATACCTCTTTTATCCCCAAAAGAGGACAGTTTCTTCCAGACATGCCATATTTCTCCCAAATATATCACATCTTCTCCAAGAAATACCAGGGTTCCCCATTCAAATAGGACCTTTTCACCCACAAATATCTCTTTGATCCCCAGAAGAGGACAGTTTCTTCCAGAAATGCCACATTTCTCCCAAATATATCACATCTTCTCCAAGAAATACCAGCTTTCCCCCTTGAATTAGGACCTTTTCTCCATCAAATACCTCTTTTATCCCCAAAAGAGGACTTTTTCTTCCAGAAATGCCACATTTCTCCCAAATATATCACATCTTCTCCAAGAAATACCTGGTTTCCCCCTGGAAATAGGACCTTTTCAACCACTAATACCTCTTTTATCCCCAAAAGAGGACAGTTTCTTCCGGAAAGGCCACATTTCTCCCAAATATATCACATCTTCTCCAAGAAATGCCAGGATTCCTCCTGAAATAGGACCTTCTCACCCAAAACTACCAGCCTTCTCCCCCCAAATTGGACATTTTCTTCCAGACATGCCACATTTCTCCCTAATATATCACATCTTCTCCAAGAAATACCAGCTTTCCCCCTTCAAATAGGACCTTTTCACCCACAAATACCTCTTTTATCCCCAAAAGAGGACAGTTTCTTCCAGAAATGCCAGATTTCTCCCAAATATATCACATCTTCTCCAAGAAATACCAGCTTTCCCCCTTCAAATAGGACCTTTTTTCCCACAAATACCTGTTTTATCCCCAAAAGAGGACAGTTTCTTCCAGAAATGCCACATTTCTCCCAAATATACCACATCTTCTCCAAGAAATACCAGCTTTCCCCCTTCAAATAGGACCTTTTCACCCACAAATACCTCTTTTATCCCCAAAAGAGGACAGTTTCCTCCAGAAATGCCACATTTCTCCCAAATATATCACATCTTCTCCAAGAAATACCAGGTTTCCCCCTTCAAATAGGACCTTTTCAACCACAAATACCTGTTTTATACCGAAAATAGGACAGTGTCTTCCAGAAATGCCAGATTTCTCCCAAATATATCACATCTTCTCCAAGAAATACCAGCTTTCCCCTTCAAATAGGACCTTTTCACCCACAAATACCTCTTTTATCCCCAAAAGAGGACAGTTTCTTCCAGACATGCCACATTTCTCCCAAATAGATCACATCTTCTCCAAGAAATACCAGGTTTCCCCCTTCAAATAGGACCTTTTCACCCACAAATGCCCCTTTTATCCCCAAAAGAGGACAGTTTCTTCCAGAAAGGCCACATTTCTCCCAAAAATATCACATCTCCTCCAAGAAATACCAGGTTTCCTACTGAAATAGGACCTTTTCTCCCACAAGTACCAGCCTTCTCCCCCGAAATAGGACATTTTCTTCCAGACATGCCACATTTCTCCCAAATATATCACATCTTCTCCAAGAAATACCAGGTTTTCCCCTTCAAATAGGACCTTCTCACCCACACATACCTCTTTTATCCCCAAAAGAGGACATTTTCTTCCAGAAATGCCACATTTCTCCCAAATATAGCACATCTTCTCCAAGAAATACCAGGGTTCCCCATTCAAATAGGACCTTTTCACCCACAAATATCTCTTTGATCCCCAAAAGAGGACAGTTTCTTCCAGAAATGCCACATTTCTCCCAAATAGATCACATCTTCTCCAAGAAATACCAGGTTTCCCCCTTCAAATAGGACCTTTTCACCCACAAATACCTGTTTTATCCCCAAAAGAGGACAGTTTCTTCCAGAAATGCCACATTTCTACCAAATATATCACATCTTCTCCAAGAAATACCACGTTGCCCCCTTCAAATAGGACCTTTTCCCAAAAAAAAACCTCTTTTATCCCCAAAAGAGGACAGTTTCTTCCAGAAATGCCACATTTCTCCCAAATAGATCACAACTTCTCCATGAAATACCAGCTTTCCCCCTTCAAATAGGACCTTTTCTCCCACAAATACCTGTTTTATCCCCCAAATAGGACAGTTTCTGCCAGACATGCCACATTTCTCCCAAATATATCACCTCTTCTCCAAGAAATACCAGCTTTCCCCCTTCAAATAGGACCTTTTCAACCACAAATACCTCTTTTATCCCCAAAATAGGACAGTTTCTTCCAGAAATGCCACATTTCTCCCAAATATATCACATCCTCTCCAAGAAATACCAGCTTTCCCCCTTCAAATAGGACCTTTTCACCCACAAATACCTCTTTTATCCCCAAAAGAGGACAGTTTCTTCCAGAAATGCCATATTTCTCCCAAATATATCACAACTCCTCCAAGAAATACCAGGTTCCCCCCTTCAAATAGGACCTTTTCAACGACTTATACCTCTTTTATCCCCAAAAGAGGACAGTTTCTTCCAGAAAGGCCACATTTCTCCCAAACATATCACATCTCCTCCAAGAAATACCAGGATTCCTCCTGAAATAGGACCTTTTCTCCCACATGTACCAGCCTTCTCCCCCCAAATAGGACATTTTCTTCCAGACATGCCACATTTCTCCCAAATATATCACATCTTCTCCAAGAAATACCAGGTTTCCCCCTTCAAATAGGACCTTCTCACCCACAAATACCTCTTTTATCCCCAAAATAGGACAGTTTCTTCCAGACATGCCACATTTCTCCCAAATATATCACATCTTCTCCAAGAAATACCAGGGTTCCCCCTTCAAATAGGACCTTTTCACCCACAAATACCTCTTTTATCCCCAAAAGAGGACAGTTTCTTCCAGAAATGCCACATTTCTCCCAAATATATCACATCTTCTCCAAGAAATACCAGCTTTCCCCCTTCAAATAGGACCTTTTCTCCCACAAATACCTGTTTTATCCCCAAAAGAGGACAGTTTCTTCCAGAAATGCCACATTTCTCCCAAATATACCACATCTTCTCCAAGAAATACCACGTTTCCCCCTTCAAATAGGACCTTTTCACCCACAAATACCTCTTTTATCCCCAAAAGAGGACAGTTTCCTCCAGAAATGCCACATTTCTCCCAAATATATCACATCTTCTCCAAGAAATACCAGCTTTCCCCCTTCAAATAGGACCTTTTCAACCACAAATACCTGTTTTATACCGAAAATAGGACAGTTTCTTCCAGAAATGCCACATTTCTCCCAAATATATCACATCTTCTCCAAGAAATACCAGGTTTCCCCCTTCAAATAGGACCTTTTCACCCACAAATACCTCTTTTATCCCCAAAAGAGGACAGTTTCTTCCAGAAAGGCCTCATTTCTCCCAAACATATCACATCTCCTCCAAGAAATACCAGGATTCCTCCTGAAATAGGACCTTTTCTCCCACAAGTACCAGCCTTCTCCCCCCAAATAGGACATTTTCTTCCAGACATGCCACATTTCTCCCAAATATATCACATCTTCTCCAAGAAATACCAGGTTTTCCTCTGGAAATAGGACCTTTTCACCCACAAATACCTGTTCTATCCCCATAAGAGGACAGTTTCTTCCAGAAATGCCACATTTCTCCCAAATAGATCACAACTTCTCCATGAAATACCAGCTTTCCCCCTTCAAATAGGACCTTTTCAACCACAAATACCTGTTTTATCCCCCAAATAGGACAGTTTCTTCCAGAAATGCCACATTTCTCCCAAATAGATCACCTCTTCTCCAAGAAATACCAGGTTTCCCCCTTCAAATAGGACCTTTTCACCCACAAATACCTCTTTTATCCCCAAGAGGACAGTTTCTTCCAGAAATGCCACATTTCTCCCAAATATATCACATCTTCTCCAAGAAATACCAGCTTTCCCCCTTCAAATAGGACCTTTTCACCCACAAATACCTCTTTTATCCCCAAAAGAGGACAGTTTCTTCCAGACATGCCACATTTCTCCCAAATAGATCACATCTTCTCCAAGAAATACCAGGTTTCCCCCTTCAAATAGGACCTTTTCACCCACAAATGCCTCTTTTATCCCCAAAAGAGGACAGTTTCTTCCAGAAAGGCCACATTTCTCCCAAAAATATCACATCTCCTCCAAGAAATACCAGGTTTCCTCCTGAAATAGGACCTTTTCTCCCACAAGTACCAGCCTTCTCCCCCGAAATAGGACATTTTCTTCCAGACATGCCACATTTCTCCCAAATATATCACATCTTCTCCAAGAAATACCAGGTTTTCCCCTTCAAATAGGACCTTTTCACCCACACATACCTCTTTTATCCCCAAAAGAGGACATTTTCTTCCAGAAATGCCACATTTCTCCCAAATATATCACATCTTCTCCAAGAAATACCAGGGTTCCCCCTTCAAATAGGACCTTTTCACCCACAAATACCTCTTTTATCCCCAATAGAGGACAGTTTCTTCCAGAAAGGCCACATTTCTCCCAAATAGATCACATCTTCTCCAAGAAATACCAGGTTTCCCCCTTCAAATAGGACCTTTTCACCCACAAATACCTGTTTTATATCCCAAATAGGACAGTTTCTTCCAGAAATGCCACATTTCTCCCAAATAGATCACATCTTCTCCTAGAAATACCAGGATTCCTCCTGAAATAGGACCTTCTCACCCACAACGACCAGCCTTCTCCCAAAAAATTGGACATTTTCTTCCAGAAATGCCTCATTTCTCCCAAATAGATCACATCTTCTCCAAGAAATACCAGCTTTCCCCCTTCAAATAGGACCTTTTCACCCACACATACCTCTTTTATCCCCAAAAGAGGACAGTTTCTTCCAGAAAGGCCACATTTCTCCCAAATAGATCACATCTTCTCCAAGAAATACCAGCTTTCCCCATTCAAATAGGACCTTTTCACCCACAAATATCTCTTTGATCCCCAAAAGAGGACAGTTTCTTCCAGAAATGCCACATTTCTCCCAAATAGATCACATCTTCTCCAAGAAATACCAGGTTTCCCCCTTCAAATAGGACCTTTTCACCCACAAATACCTCTTTTATACCCAAAATAGGACAGTTTCTTCCAGAAAGGCCACATTTCTCCCAAATAGATCACATCTTCTCCAAGAAATACCAGCTTTCCCCCTTCAAATAGGACCTTCTCACCCACAACTACCAGCCTTCTCCCCACAAATTGGACATTTTCTTCCAGAAATGCCACATTTCTCCCAAATATATCACATCTTCTCCAAGAAATACCAGGGTTCCCCCTTCAAATAGGACCTTTTCAACATCAAATACCTGTTTTATGCCCAAAAGAGGACAGTTTCTTCCAGAAATGCCACATTTCTCCCAAATATATCACATCTTCTCCAAGAAATACCAGCTTTCCCCCTTGAATTAGGACCTTTTCTCCATGAAATACCTCTTTTATCCCCAAAAGAGGACTTTTTCTTCCAGAAATGCCACATTTCTCCCAAATATATCACATCTTCTCCAAGAAATACCTGGTTTCCCCCTGGAAATAGGACCTTTTCAACCACTAATACCTCTTTTATCCCCAAAAGAGGACAGTTTCTTCCGGAAAGGCCACATTTCTCCCAAATATATCACATCTTCTCCAAGAAATGCCAGGATTCCTCCTGAAATAGGACCTTCTCACCCAAAACTACCAGCCTTCTCCCCCCAAATTGGACATTTTCTTCCAGAAAGGCCACATTTCTCCCTAATATATCACATCTTCTCCAAGAAATACCAGGTTTTCCCCCTTCAAATAGGACCTTTTCACCCACAAATACCTCTTTTATCCCCCCAAATAGGACAGTTTCTTCCAGAAATGCCACATTTCTCCCAAATATATCACATCTTCTCCAAGAAATACCAGGTTTCCCCCTTCAAATAGGACCTTTTCTCCAACAAATACCTGTTTTATCCCCAAAATAGGACAGTTTCTCCCAGACATGCCACATTTCTCACAAATAGATCACATCTTCTCCAAGAAATACCACGTTTCCCCCTTCAAATAGGACCTTTTCACCCACAAATACCTCTTTTATCCCCAAAAGAGGACAGTTTCCTCCAGAAATGCCACATTTCTCCCAAATATATCACATCTTCTCCAAGAAATACCAGCTTTCCCCCTTCAAATAGGACCTTTTCAACCACAAATACCTGTTTTATACCGAAAATAGGACAGTTTCTTCCAGAAATGCCAGATTTCTCCCAAATATATCACATCTTCTCCAAGAAATACCAGCTTTCCCCATTCAAATAGGACCTTTTCACCCACAAATACCTCTTTTATCCCCAAAAGAGGACAGTTTCTTCCAGAAAGGCCACATTTCTCCCAAACATATCACATCTCCTCCAAGAAATACCAGGATTCCTCCTGAAATAGGACATTTTCTCCCACAAGTACCAGCCTTCTCCCCCCAAATAGGACATTTTCTTCCAGACATGCCACATTTCTCCCAAATATATCACATCTTCTCCTAGAAATACCAGGTTTTCCTCTGGAAATAGGACCTTTTCACCCACAAATACCTGTTCGATCCCCATAAGAGGACAGTTTCTTCCAGAAATGCCACATTTCTCCCAAATATATCACATCTTCTCCAAGAAATACCAGGGTTCCCCCTTCAAATAGGACCTTTTCCCGAAAAAAACCTCTTTTATCCCCAAAAGAGGACAGTTTCTTCCAGAAATGCCACATTTCTCCCAAATAGATCACAACTTCTCCAAGAAATACCAGCTTTCCCCCTTCAAATAGGACCTTTTCACCCACACATACCTCTTTTATCCCCAAAAGAGGACAGTTTCTTCCAGAAATGCCACATTTCTCCCAAATATATCACATCTTCTCCAAGAAATACCAGGGTTCCCCATTCAAATAGGACCTTTTCACCCACAAATATCTCTTTGATCCCCAAAAGAGGACAGTTTCTTCCAGAAATGCCACATTTCTCCCAAATACATCACATCTTCTCCAAGAAATACCAGCTTTCCCCCTTCAAATAGGACCTTTTCACCCACAAATACCTCTTTTATACCCAAAATAGGACAGTTTCTTCCAGAAAGGCCACATTTCTCCCAAATATATCACATCTTCTCCAAGAAATACCAGCTTTCCCCCTTCAAATAGGACCTTTTCACCCACAAATACCTCTTTTATACCCAAAATAGGACAGTTTCTTCCAGAAAGGCCACATTTCTCCCAAATATATCACATCTTCTCCAAGAAATACCAGGTTTCCCCCTTCAAATAGGACCTTCTCACCCACAACTACCAGCCTTCTCCCCACAAATTGGACATTTTCTTCCAGAAATGCCACATTTCTCCCAAATATATCACATCTTCTCCAAGAAATACCAGCTTTCCCCCTTGAATTAGGACCGTTTCTCCTTGAAATACCTCTTTTATCCCCAAAAGAGGACTTTTTCTTCCAGAAATTCCACATTTCTCCCAAATAGATCACATCTTCTCCAAGAAATACCTGGTTTCCCCCTGGAAATAGGACCTTTTCAACCACTAATACCTCTTTTATCCCCAAAAGAGGACAGTTTCTTCCGGAAAGGCCACATTTCTCCCAAATATATCACATCTTCTCCAAGAAATGCCAGGATTCCTCCTGAAATAGGACCTTCTCACCCAAAACTACCTGCCTTCCCCCCCCAAATTGGACATTTTCTTCCAGAAAGGCCACATTTCTCCCTAATATATCACATCTTCTCCAAGAAATACCAGCTTTCCCCCTTCAAATAGGACCTTTTCACCCACAAATACCTCTTTTATCCCCAAAAGAGGACAGTTTCTTCCAGAAATGCCACATTTCTCCCAAATATATCACATCTTCTCCAAGAAATACCACCTTTCCCCCTTCAAATAGGACCTTTTCTCCCACAAATACCTGTTTTATCCCCAAAAGAGGACAGTTTCTTCCGGAAAGGCCACATTTCTCCCAAATATATCACATCTTCTCCAAGAAATACCACGTTTCCCCCTTCAAATAGGACCTTTTCACCCACAAATACCTGTTTTATCCCCAAAAGAGGACAGTTTCCTCCAGAAATGCCACATTTCTCCCAAATATATCACATCTCCTCCTAGAAATACCAGCTTTCCCCCTTCAAATAGGACCTTTTCAACCACAAATACCTGTTTTATACCGAAAATAGGACAGTTTCTTCCAGAAATGCCAGATTTCTCCCAAATATATCACATCTTCTCCAAGAAATACCAGCTTTCCCCATTCAAATAGGACCTTTTCACCCACAAATACCTCTTTTATCCCCAAAAGAGGACAGTTTCTTCCAGAAAGGCCACATTTCCCCCAAACATATCTCATCTCCTCCAAGAAATACCAGGATTCCTCCTGAAATAGGACCTTTTCTCCCAAAAGTACCAGCCTTCTCCCCCCAAATAGGACATTTTCTTCCAGACATGCCACATTTCTCCCAAATATATCACATCTTCTCCTAGAAATACCAGGTTTTCCTCTGGAAATAGGACCTTTTCACCCACAAATACCTGTTCTATCCCCATAAGAGGACAGTTTCTTCCAGAAATGCCACATTTCTCCCAAATATATCACATCTTCTCCAAGAAATACCACGTTGCCCCCTTCAAATAGGACCTTTTCCCAAAAAAAACCTCTTTTATCCCCAAAATAGGACAGTTTCTTCCAGAAATGCCACATTTCTCCCAAATAAATCACAACTTCTCCATGAAATACCAGCTTTCCCCCTTCAAATAGGACCTTTTCTCCCACAAATACCTGTTTTATCCCCCAAATAGGACAGTTTCTGCATGACATGCCACATTTCTCCCAAATATATCACCTCTTCTCCAAGAAATACCAGGTTTCCCCCTTCAAATAGGACCTTTTCACCCACAAATACCTCTTTTATCCCCAAGAGGACAGTTTCTTCCAGAAATGCCACATTTCTCCCAAATAGATCACATCCTCTCCAAGAAATACCAGCTTTCCCCCTTCAAATAGGACCTTTTCACCCACTAATACCTCTTTTATCCCCAAAAGAGGACAGTTTCTTCCAGAAATGCCACATTTCTCCCAAATATATCACATCTTCTCCAAGAAATACCACGTTTCCCCCTTCAAATAGGACCTTTTCACCCACAAATACCTCTTTTATCCCCAAAAGAGGACAGTTTCTTCCAGAAATGCCACATTTCTCCCAAATACATCACATCTTCTCCAAGAAATACCAGGATTCCTCCTGAAATAGGACCTTTTCACCCACAAATACCAGCCTTCTCCCCCCAAATAGGACATTTTCTTCCAGACATGCCACATTTCTCCCAAATAGATCACATCTTCTCCAAGAAATACCAGGTTTCCCCCTTCAAACAAGACCTTTTCACCCACACATACCTCTTTTATCCCCAAAAGAGGACAGTTTCATCCTGAAATGCCACATTTCTCCCAAATATATCACATCTTCTCCAAGAAATACCACGTTTCCCCCTTGAATTAGGACCTTTTCTCCATGAAATACCTTATATCCCCAAAAGAGGACATTTTCTTCCAGAAATTCCAGATTTCTCCCAAATATATCACATCTTCCCCAGGAAATACCAGGTTTCCCCCTGGAAATAGGACCTTTTCAACCACTAATACCTCTTTTATCCCCAAAAGAGGACAGTTTCTTCCGGAAAGGCCACATTTCTCCCAAATATATCACATCTTCTCCAAGAAATGCCAGGATTCCTCCTGAAATAGGACCTTCTCACCCAAAACTACCAGCCTTCTCCCCCCAAATTGGACATTTTCTTCCAGACATGCCACATTTCTCCCTAATATATCACATCTTCTCCAAGAAATACCAGCTTTCCCCCTTCAAATAGGACCTTTTCACCCACAAATACCTCTTTTATCCCCAAAAGAGGACACTTTCTTCCAGAAATGCCACATTTCTCCCAAATAGATCATATCTTCTCCAATAAATACCAGGTTTCCCCCTTCAAATTGGACCTTTTCACCCACAAATACCTCTTTTATCCCCAAAAGAGGACAGTTTCTTCCAGAAACGCCACATTTCTCCCAAATAGATCACATCTTCTCCAAGAAATACCACGTTTCCCCCTTCAAATAGGACCTTTTCACCCACAAATGCCTCTTTTATCCCCAAAAGAGGACAGTTTCTTCCAGAAAGGCCACATTTCTCCCAAAAATATCACATCTCCTCCAAGAAATACCAGGATTCCTCCTGAAATAGGACCTTTTCTCCCACAAGTACCAGCCTTCTCCCCCGAAATCGGACATTTTCTTCCAGACATGCCACATTTCTCCCAAATATAGCACATCTTCTCCAACAAAAACCAGGTTTTCCCCTTCAAATAGGACCTTCTCACCCACACATACCTCTTTTATCCCCAAAAGAGGACATTTTCTTCCGGAAATGCCACATTTCTCCCAAATATAGCACATCTTCTCCAAAGAAATACCAGGGTTCCCCCTTCAAATAGGACCTTTTCACCCACAAATACCTGTTTGATCCCCAAAACAGGACAGTTTCTTCCAGAAAGGCCACATTTCTCCCAAATATATATCATCTTCTCCAAGAAATACCAGCTTTCCCCCTTCAAATAGGACCTTTTCACCCACAAATACCTGTTTTATATCCCAAATAGGACAGTTTCTTCCAGAAATGCCACATTTCTCCCAAATAGATCACATCTTCTACTAGAAATACCAGGATTCCTCCTGAAATAGGACCTTCTCACCCACAACGACCAGCCTTCTAGCAAAAAATTGGACATTTTCTTCCAGAAATGCCTCATTTCTCCCAAATAGATCACATCTTCTCCAAGAAATACCAGCTTTCCCCCTTCAAATAGGACCTTTTCACCCACACATACCTCTTTTATCCCCAAAAGGGGACAGTTTCTTCCAGAAATGCCACATTTCTCCCAAATATATCACATCTTCTCCAAGAAATACCAGGGTTCCCCATTCAAATAGGACCATTTCACCCACAAATATCTCTTTGATCCCCAAAAGAGGACAGTTTCTTCCGAAATGCCACATTTCTCTAAAATAGATCACATCTTCTCCAAGAAATACCAGGTTTCCCCCTTCAAATAGGACCTTTTCACCCACAAATACCTCTTTTATACCCAAAATAGGACAGTTTCTTCCAGAAAGGCCACATTTCTCCCAAATATATCACATCTTCTCCAAGAAATACCAGCTTTCCCCCTTCAAATAGGACCTTCTCACCCACAACTACCAGCCTTCTCCCCCCAAATTGGACATTTTCTTCCAGAAATGCCACATTTCTCCCAAATATATCACATCTTCTCCAAGAAATACCAGGGTTCCCCCTTCAAATAGGACCTTTTCAACATCAAATACCTGTTTTATGCCCAAAAGAGGACAGTTTCTTCCAGAAATGCCACATTTCTCCCAAATAGATCACATCTTCTCCAAGAAATACCAGCTTTCCCCCTTGAATTAGGACCTTTTCTCCATGAAATACCTCTTTTATCCCCAAAAGAGGACTTTTTCTTCCAGAAATTCCACATTTCTCCCAAATATATCACATCTTCTCCAAGAAATACCTGGTTTCCCCCTGGAAATAGGACCTTTTCAACCACTAATACCTCTTTTATCCCCAAAAGAGGACAGTTTCTTCCGGAAAGGCCACATTTCTCCCAAATATATCACATCTTCTCCAAGAAATGCCAGGATTCCTCCTGAAATAGGACCTTCTCAGCCAAAACTACCAGCCTTCTCCCCCCAAATTGGACATTTTCTTCCAGATAGGCCACATTTCTCCCTAATAGATCACATCTTCTCCCAGAAATACCAGCTTTCCCCCTTCAAATAGGACCTTTTCACCCACAAATACCTCTTTTATCCCCAAAAGAGGACAGTTTCTTCCAGACATGCCACATTTCTCCAAAATATACCACATCTTCTCCAAGAAATACCACGTTTCCCCCTTCAAATAGGACCTTTTCACCCACAAATACCTCTTTTATCCCCAAAAGAGGACAGTTTCCTCCAGAAATGCCACATTTCTCCCAAATATATCACATCTTCTCCAAGAAATACCAGCTTTCCCCCTTCAAATAGGACCTTTTCAACCACAAATACCTGTTTTATACCGAAAATAGGACAGTTTCTTCCAGAAATGCCAGATTTCTCCCAAATATATCACATCTTCTCCAAGAAATACCAGCTTTCCCCATTCAAATAGGACCTTTTCACCCACAAATACCTCTTTTATCCCCAAAAGAGGACAGTTTCTTCCGGAAAGGCCACATTTCTCCCAAACATATCACATCTCCTCCAAGAAATACCAGGATTCCTCCTGAAATAGGACCTTTTCTCCCACAAGTACCAGCCTTCTCCCCCCAAATAGAACATTTTCTTCCAGACATGCCACATTTCTCCCAAATATATCACATCTTCTCCTAGAAATACCAGGTTTTCCTCTGGAAATAGGACCTTTTCACCCACAAATACCTGTTCTATCCCCATAAGAGGACAGTTTCTTCCAGAAATGCCACATTTCTCCCAAATATATCACATCTTCTCCAAGAAATACCACGTTGCCCCCTTCAAATAGGACCTCTTCCCGAAAAAAACCTCTTTTATCCCCAAAAGAGGACAGTTTCTTCCAGAAATGCCACATTTCTCCCAAATATATCACATCTTCTCCAAGAAATACCAGCTTTCCCCCTTCAAATAGGACCTTTTCACCCACAAATACCTCTTTTATCCCCAAAAGAGGACAGTTTCTTCCAGACAAGCCACATTTCTCCCAAATATATCACATCTTCTCCAAGAAATACCAGCTTTCCCCCTTCAAATAGGACCTTTTCTCCATGAAATACCTTTTTTATCCCCAAAATAGGACAGTTTCTTCCAGACATGCCACATTTCTCCCAAATAGATCACATCTTCTCCAAGAAATACCAGCTTTCCCCCTTCAATTAGGACCTTTTCAGCCACAAATACCTCTTTTATCCCCAAAAGAGGACAGTTTCTTCCAGAAATGCCACATTTCTCCCAAACATATCACATCTCCTCCAAGAAATACCAGGATTCCTCCTGAAATAGGACCTTTTCTCCCAAAACTACCAGCCTTCTCCCCCCAAATAGGACATTTTCTTGCAGACATGCCACATTTCTCCCAAATATATCACATCTTCTCAAAGAAATACCAGGTATTCCCCTTCAAATAGGACCTTTTCACCCACACATACCTCTTTTATCCCCAAAATAGGACAGTTTCTTCCAGAAAGGCCACATTTCTCCCAAACATATCACGTCTTCTCCAAGAAATACCAGCTTTCCCCCTTCAAATAGGACCTTTTCCCGAAAAAAACCTCTTTTATCCCCAAAAGAGGACAGTTTCTTCCAGAAAGGCCACATTTCTCCCAAAAATATCACATCTCCTCCAAGAAATACCAGGTTTCCTCCTGAAATAGGACCTTTTCTCCCACAAGTACCAGCCTTCTCCCCCGAAATAGGACATTTTTTTCCAGAAATGCCACATTTCTCCCAAATATATCACATCTTCTCCAATAAATACCAGCTTTCCCCCTTCAAATAGGACCTTTTCACCCACACATACCTCTTTTATCCCCAAAAGAGGACATTTTCTTCCAGAAATGCCACATTTCTCCCAAATATATCACATCTTCTGCAAGAAATAACAGGGTACCCCCTTCAAATAGGACCTTTTCACCCACAAATACCTCTTTTATCCCCAAAAGAGGACAGTTTCTTCCAGAAAGGCCACATTTCTCCCAAATATATATCATCTTCTCCAAGAAATACCAGGTTTCCCCCTTCAAATAGGACCTTATCACCCAGAAATATCTGTTTTATATCCCAAATAGGACATTTTCTTCCAGAAATACCAGGATTCCTCCTGAAATAGGACCTTTTCTCCCACAAGTACCAGCCTTCTCCCCCCAAATAGAACATTTTCTTCCAGACATGCCACATTTCTTCCAAATATATCACATCTTCTCCTAGAAATACCAGGATTCCTCCTGAAATAGGACATTCTCACCCACAACTACCAGCCTTCTCCCAAAAAATTGGACATTTTCTTCCAGACATGCCACATTTCTCCCAAATAGATCACATCTTCTCCAAGAAATACCAGGTTTCCCCCTTCAAATAGGACCTTTTCCCCAAAAGAACCACTTTTATCCCCAAAAGAGGACAGTTTCTTCCAGAAATGCCACATTTCTCCCAAACATATCACATCTTCTCCAAGAAATACCAGGTTTCCTCCTTGAAATAGAAACTTTTCACCCACAAATACCTCTTTTATCTCTCAAATAGGACAGTTTCTTCCAGAAATGCCGCATTTCTCCCAAATATATCACATCTCCAAGAAATACCAGGTTTTCTCCTGAAATAGGACCTTGTCACCCACAGATTCCTGTTTTATCCCTTTGTTCCGAGCGACTTTTCGTTTTGGAGTGTTTATCCGATGCTACACTTCAGCATTCTGTGACGAATGGAGTAGAAGGGAAAAGCCCCACTAATAAGGCAGCTAGAAGTTCGAGGAGCGACACACGTAGTGCTTTCGGGGAGGACGTTCCAGAAAGTCGAGAGTTGTGGCTTGTTTCCTGCGGAGAAAAAAACCCCTGTTTTCAGGCAATGCAGGACGCTGAATTCGCTCCTTCTCGGCATTTCAATACCGCTCCTTCGCTCTCGTGGCTCGAAAGCGGCATTTGCGCTGAACCGCTCCGGAGAGTCTGCAGTTGCTGTCCGGTCCATCGCGGTTCTGCCCGAGTGCCGCTTGCAGCCTTCAGCAGCGCTCTCGTTTCTCTCGGATGCCGGGAAAGAGCGACTTCAGCCGGACGCTTTGCTCCGACGAGTGAGCGGCTTCTTCTGCGCACATCGCAATGGAGCGCTTTTGGCTTCTCCATGTGTCCATGCAGAATGCACTACGCTTCTCTCTCATTCTTATCCCTTCCTTCCGAGCGACATTTCGTTTTGGAGTGTTTATCCGATGCTACACTTCAGCATTCTGTGACGAATAGAGTAGAAGGGAAAAGCCCCACTAATAAGGCAGCTAGAAGTTCGAGGAACGACACACGTTGTGCTTTCAGGGAGGACGTTCCAGAAAGTCGAGAGTTGTGGCTTCTTTCCGGCGGAGAAAAAAACCCCTGTTTTCCGGCTATTCAGTAGTCTGCAACTGCAGACTGTCCGGTGTGGTTCAGCGCAAATGCCGCTTTCGAGCCACGAGAGAGGAGGAGCGGCATTCCTATGCCGAGAACGAGCGAATTCAGCGTCCTGCATTGCCTGAAAACAGGGGCTTTTTTCTCCGCAGGAAAGAAGCCACAACTCTCGACTTTCTGGAACGTCCTCCCTGAAAGCACTACGTGTGTCGCTCCTCGAACTTCTAGCTGCCTTATTAGTGTGGTTTCCACTTCAACTCTATTCGTCACAGAATGCTGAAGTGTAGCATCGGATAAACACTCCAAAACGAAATGTCGCTCGGAGGGAAGGGATAATGAGAGAGAAGCGTAGTGCATTCTGCATGGACACATGGAGAAGTCAAAAGCGCTCCATTGCGATGTGCGCAGAAGAAGCCGCTCACTCGTCGGAGGAAAGCATCCGGCTGAAGTCGCTCTTTCCCGGCATCCGAGAGAAACGAGAGCGCTGCTGAAGGCTGCAAGCGGCACTCGGGCAGAACCGCGATGGACCGGCCAGCAACTGCAGACTCTCCGGAGCGGTTCAGCGCGAGTGCCGCTTTCGAGCCACGGGAGCGAAGGAGCGGTATTCCTATGCCGAGAAGGTGCGACTTCAGCGTCCTGCATTGCCTGAAAACAGGTGTTTTTTTCTCCGCAGGAAACAAGCCACAACTCTCGACTTTCTGGAACTTTCTCCCTGAAAGCACAATTTGTGTGGCTATTGGACCTTCTAGCTGCCTTATTAGTGGGGCTTTTCTCTTCTATTTTATTCGTCACAGAATGCTGAAGTGTAGCACCGGATAAACACTCCAAAACGAAAAGTCGCTCGGAAGAAAGGGATAAAACAGGAATCTGTGGGTGACAAGGTCCTATTTCAGGAGGAAACCTGGTATTTCTTGGAGATGTGATATATTTGGGAGAAATGTGGCATTTCTGGAAGAAACTGTCCTCTTTTGGGGATAAAAGAGGTATTTGTGGGTGAAAAGAACCTATTAGAAGAGGGAAACCTGGTATTTCTTGGAGAAGATGTGATATATTTGGGAGAAATGTGGCCTTTCTGGAAGAAACTGTCCTCTTTTGGGGACAAAACATGTATTTGTGGGTGAAAAGGTCCTTTTGAAAGGGGAAAGCTGGTATTTCTTGGAGAAGATGTGATATGTTTGGGAGAAATGTGGCATTTCTCTAAGAAACTGTCCTATTTGGGGGAGAAGCCTGCTATGAGTGGGTGAAAAGGTCCTATTTGAAGGGGGAACGCTGGTATTTCTTGGAGAAGATGTGATACGTTTGGGAGAAATGTGGCATTTCTGGAAGAAACTGTCCTATTCTGGGGGGAGAAGGCTGGTATTTGTGGGAGAAGAGGTCCTACTTCAGGAGGAATCCTGGTATTTCTTGGAGAAGATGTGATATATTTGGGAGAAATGTGGCATTTCTGGAAGAAACTGTCCTCTTTTGGGGATAAAACAGGTATTTGTGGGTGAAAAGGTCCTATTTGAAGGGGGAAAGCTGGTATTTCTTGGAGAAGATGTGATATATTTGGGAGAAATGAGGCATTTTTGGAAGAAACTGTCCTATTTGGGGGATAAATCAGGTATTTGTGGGAGAAAAGGTCCTATTTGAAGGGGGAAACCTGGTATTACTTGGAGAAGCTGTGATATGTTTGGGAGAAATGTGGCATGTCTGGAAGAAAATGTCCAATTTGGGGGGAGAAGGCTGGTAGTTTTCGTGAGAAAGTCCAATTTCAGGAGGAATCCTGGTATTTCTTGGAGAAGATGTGATATATTTGGGTGTTATGTGGCATTTCTGTAAGAAAATGTCCAATTTGGGGGGAGAAGGCTGGTAGTTTTGGGTGAGAAGTTCCTATTTTAGGAGGAATCCTGGCATTTCTTGGAGAAGATGTGATCTATTTGGGAGAAATGTGGCCTTTCTGGAAGAAACTGTCCTCTTTTGGGGATAAAAGAGGTATTTGTGGGTGAAAAGGTCCTATTTGAAGGGGGAACCCCGGTATTTCTTGGAGAAGATGTGATATGTTTGGTAGAAATATGGCATTTCTGGAAGAAACTGTCCTCTTTTGGGGATAAAACAGGTATTTGTGGGTGAAAAGGTCCTATTTGAAGGGGGAAAGCTGGTATTTCTTGGAGAAGATGTGATATATTTGGGAGAAATCAGGCATTTCTGGAAGAAACTGTCCTCTTTTGGGGATAGAACAGGTATTTGTGGGTGAAAAGGTCCTATTTCCAGAGGAAAACCTGGTATTTCTTGGAGAAGATGTGATATATTTGGGAGAACTGTGGCATGTCAGGAAGAAACTGTCCTATTTGGGGGGAGAAGGCTGGTATTTGAGGGAGAAAAGGTCCTATTTCAGGAGGAATCCTGGTATTTCTTGGAGAAGATGTGATATATTTGGGAGAAATGTGGCATTTCTGGAAGAAACTGTCCTATTTGGGGATAAAAGAGGTATTTGTGGGTGAGATGGTCCTATTTGAAGGGGGAAACGTGGTATTTCTTGGAGAAGATGTGATCTATTTGGGAGAAATGTGGCATTTCTGGAAGTAACTGTCCTATTTTGGGGAGAAGCCTGCTATTAGTGGCTGAAGAGGTCCTATTTGAAGGGGGAAAGCTGGTATTTCTTGGAGAAGATGTGATATATTTGGGAGAAATGTGGCATTTCTGGAAGAAACTGTCCTCTTTTGGGGATAAAACAGGTACTTGTGGGTGAAAAGGTCCTATTTGAAGGGGGAAAGCTGGTATTTCTTGGAGAAGATGTGATATATTTGGGAGAAATGTGGCCTTTATGGAAGAAAATGTCCTCTTTTGGGGATAAAACAGGTATTTGTGGGTGAAAAGGTCCTATTTGAAGGGGGAAACCTGGTATTTCTTGGAGAAGATGTGATCTATTTGGGAGAAATGTGGCATGTCTGGAAGAAACTGTCCTCTTTTGGGGATAAAAGAGGTATTTGTGGGTGAAAAGGTCCTATTTCCAGGGGGAAACCTGGTATTTCTTGGAGAAGATGTGATATATTTGGGAGAAATGAGGCATGTCTGGAAGAAAATGTCCAATTTGGGGGGAGAAGGCTTGTAGTTGTGGGTGAAAAGGTCCTATTTGAAGGGGGAAACGTGGTATTTCTTGGAGAAGATGTGATATATTTGGGAGAAATGTGGCATTTCTGGAAGAAACTGTCCTCTTTTGGGGATAAAACAGGTATTTGTGGGTGAAAAGGTCCTATTTGAAGGGGGAAACGTGGTATTTCTTGGAGAAGATGTGATATATTTGGGAGAAATGTGGCATTTCTGGACGAAACTGTCCTCTTTTGGGGATAAAAGAGGTATTTGTGGGTGAAAAGGTCCTATTTGAAGGGGGAAACCTGGTATTTCTTGGAGAAGATGTGATATATTTGGGAGAAATGTGGCATTTCTGGAAGAAACTGTCCTCTTTTGGGGATAAAACAGGTATTTGTGGGAGAAAAGGTCCTATTTGAAGGGGGAAACCTGGTATTTCTTGGAGAAGAGGTGATCTATTTGGGAGAAATGTGGCATGTCTGGGAGAAACTGTCCTATTTGGGGGATAAAAGAGGTATTTGTGGGAGAAAAGGTCCTATTTGAAGGGGGAAAGCTGGTATTTCATGGAGAAGATGTGATCTATTTGGGAGAAATGTGGCATTTCTGGAAGAAAATGTCCTCTTTTGGGGATAAAACAGGTATTTCATGGAGAAAAGGTCCTAATTGAAGGGGGAAACCTGGTATTTCTTGGAGGAGTTGTGATATATTTGGGAGAAATATGGCATGTCTGGAAGAAACTGTCCTCTTTTGGGGATAAAAGAGGTATTTGTGGGAGAAAAGGTCCTATTTGAAGGGGGAAACCTGGTATTTCTTGGAGAAGATGTGATATATTTGGGAGAAATGTGGCATGTCTGGAAGAAACTGTCCTGTTTTGGGGATAAAAGAGGTATTTGTGGGTGAAAAGGTCCTATTTGAAGGGGGAAAGCTGTTATTTCTTGGAGAAGATGTGATCTATTTGGGAGAAATGTGGCATTCCTGGAAGAAACTGTCCTCTTTTGGGGATAAAAGAGGTTTTTTTGGGGAAAAGGTCCTATTTGAAGGGGGAAACGTGGTATTTCTTGGAGAAGATGTGATATATTTGGGAGAAATGTGGCATGTCTGGAAGAAACTGTCCTCTTATGGGGATAGAACAGGCATTTGTGTGTGAAAAGGTCCTATTTGAAGGGGAAAACCTGGTATTTCTTGGAGAAGATGTGATATATTTGGAAGAAATGTGGCATGTTTGGAAGAAAATGTCCTATTTGGGGGGAGAAGGGTGGTATTTGTGGGAGAAAAGTTCCTATTCCAGGAGGAATCCTGGTATTTCTTGGAGGAGATGTGATATGTTTGGGAGAAATGTGGCCTTTCTGGAAGAAACTGTCCTCTTTTGGGGATAATAGAGGTATTTGTGGGTGAAAAGGTCCTATTTCCAGGGGGAAAGCTGGTATTTCTTGGAGAAGATGTCATCTATTTGGGAGAAATGTGGCATTTCTGGAAGAAACTGTCCTCTTTTGGGGATAAAAGAGGTATTTGTGGGTGAAAAGGTCCTATTTGATGGGGGAAAGCTGGTATTTCTTGGAGAAGATGTGATCTATTTGGGAGAAATGTGGCATTTCTGGAAGAAACTGTCCTCTTTTGGGGATAGAAGAGGTATTTGTGGGTGAAAAGTTCCTATTTGAAGGGGGAACCCTGGTATTTCTTGGAGAAGATGTGATCTATTTGGGAGAAATGTGGCATGTCTGGAAGAAAATGTCCTCTTTTGGGGGGAGAAGGGTGGTATTTGTATGAGAAAAGTTCCTATTTCAGGAGGAATCCTGGTATTTCTTGGAGAAGATGTGATATATTTGGGAGAAATGTGGCCTTTCTGAAAGAAACTGTCCTCTTTTGGGGATAAAAGAGGTATTTGTGGGTGAAAAGGTCCTATTTGAAGGGGGAACCCTGGTATTTCTTGGAGAAGATGTGATATGTTTGGGAGAAATATGGCATTTCTGGAAGAAACTGTCCTCTTTTGGGGATAAAACAGGTATTTGTGGGTGAAAAGGTCCTATTTGAAGGGGGAAAGCTGGTATTTCTTGGAGAAGATGTGATATATTTGGGAGAAATCAGGCATTTCTGGAAGAAACTGTCCTATTTTGGGGATAAAAGAATTTTTTGTGGGAAAAAAGGTCCTATTTGAAGGGGAAAACCTGGTATTTCTTGGAGAAGATGTGATATGTTTGGGAGAAATGTGGCATTTCTGGAAGAAACTGTCCTCTTTTGGGGATAAAAGTGGTATTTGTGGGTGAAAAGGTCCTATTTGAAGGGGGAAACGTGGTATTTCTTGGAGAAGATGTGATATATTTGGGAGAACTGTGGCATGTCAGGAAGAAACTGTCCTATTTGGGGGGAGAAGGCTGGTATTTGAGGGAGAAAAGGTCCTCTTTCAGGAGGAATCCTGGTATTTCTTGGAGAAGATGTGATATATTTGGGAGAAATGTGGCATGTCTGGAAGAAACTGTCCTCTTTTGGGGATAAAAGAGGTATTTGTGGGTGAAAAGGTCCTATTTGAAGGGGGAAACGTGGCATTTCTTGGAGAAGATGTGATCTATTTTGGAGAAATGTGGCATTTCTGGAAGAAACTGTCCTATTTTGGGGATAAAAGAATTTTTTGTGGGTGAAAAGGTTGTATTTGAAGGGGTAAACCTGGTATTTCTTGGAGAAGAGGTGATATATTTGGGAGAAATCTGGCATGTCAGGAAGAAACTGTTCTCTTTTGGGGATAAAAGAGGTATTTGTGGGTGAAAAGGTCCTATTTGAAGGGGGAACCCTGGTATTTCTTGGAGAAGATGTGATCTATTTGGGAGAAATGTGGCATGTCTGGAAGAAACTGTCCTATTTTGGGGATAAAAGAGGTATTTGTGGGTGAGAAGGTCCTATTTGAAGGGGGAAAAACTGGTATTTCTTGGAGAAGATGATATATATTTGGGAGAAATGTGGCCTTTCTGGAAGAAACTGTCCTATTTTGGGGATAAAAGAGGTATTTGTGGGTGAAAAGGTCCTATTTGAAGGGGGAAACGTGGTATTTCTTGGAGAAGATGTGATATATTTGGGAGAAATGTGGCATTTCTGGAAGAAACTGTCCTCTTATGGGGATAGAACAGGTATTTGTGGGTGAAAAGGTCCTATTTCCCGGGAAAACCTGGTATTTCTTGGAGAAGATGTGATCTATTTGGGAGAAATGTGGCATGTCTGGAAGAAAATGTCCTATTTGGGGGGAGAAGGGTGGTATTTGTTGGAGAAAAGTTCCTATTTCAGGAGGTATCCTGGTATTTCTTGGAGGAGATGTGATATGTTTGGGAGAAATGTGCCATTTCTGGAAGAAACTGTCCTCTTTTGGGGATAAAACAGGTATTTGTGGGTGAAAAGGTCCTATTTGAAGGGGGAAACCTGGTATTTCTTGGAGAAGATGTGATATATTTGGGAGAAATATGGCATTTCTGGAAGAAACTGTCCTCTTTTGGGGATAAAAGAGGTATTTGTGGGTGAAAAGGTCCTATTTGAAGGGGGAAAGCTGGTATTTCTTGGAGAAGATGTGATATGTTTGGGAGAAGTGTGGCATTTTTGGATGAAACTGTCCTCTTTTGGGGATAAAACAGGTATTTGTGGGTGAAAATTTCGTATTTGAAGGGGGAAACCTGGTATTTCTTGGTGAAGATATGATATATTTGGGAGAAATGTGGCATTTCTGGAAGAAACTGTCCTATTTGGGGGGAGAAGCCTGGTATTAGTGGGTGAAAAGGTCCTATTTGAAGTGGGAAACCTGGTATTTCTTGGAGAAGATGTGATCTATTTGGGAGAAATGTGGCATTTCTGGAAGAAACTGTCGTCTTTTGGGGATAAAACAGGTATTTGTGGGTGAAAAGGTCCTATTTGAAGGGGGAAACGTGGTATTTCTTGGAGAAGATGTGATATATTTGGGAGAAATGTGGCATTTCTGGAAGAATATGTCCAATTTGAGGGATAAAACAGGTATTTGTTGTTGAAAAGGTCCTATTTGAAGGGGGAAAGCTGGTATTTCTTGGAGAAGATGTGATATATTTGGGAGAAATGTGGCATGTCTGGAAGAAACTGTCCTCTTTTGGGGATAAAAGAGGTATTTGTGGGTGAAAAGGTCCTATTTGAAGGGGGAAAGCTGGTATTTCTTGGAGAAGATGTGATATATTTGGGAGAAATGTGGCATTTCTGGAAGAAACTGTCCTATTTTGGGGATAAAACAGGTATTTGTGGGTGAAAAGGTCCTATTTGAAGGGGGAAACCTGGTATTTCTTGGAGAAGATGTGATATATTTGGGAGAAATGTGCCATTTCTGGAAGAAACTGTCCTATGTGGGGGGAGAAGACTGCTATTAGTGAATGAAAAGGTCCTATTTGAAGGGGGAAAGCTGGTATTTCTTGGAGAAGATGTGATATATTTGGGAGAAATGTGGCATGTCTGGAAGAAACTGTCCTATTTCGGGGATAAAAGAGGTATTTGTGGGAGAAAAGGTCCTATTTGAAGGGGGAAAGCTGGTATTTCTTGGAGAAGATGTGATATATTTGGGAGAAATGTGGCATTTCTGGAAGAAAGTGTCCTGTTTTGGGGATAAAAGAGGTATTTGTGGGTGAAAAGGTCCTATTTGAAGGGGGAAAGCTGGTATTTCTTGGAGAAGATGTGATATGTTTGGGAGAAATGTGGCATTTCTGGAAGAAACTGTCCTATTCTGCGGGGAGAAGGCTGGTATTTGTGGGAGAAGAGGTCCTATTTCAGGAGGAATCCTGGTATTTCTTGGAGAAGATGTGATATATTTGGGAGAAATGTGGCATTTCTGGAAGAAACTGTCCTATTTTGGGGATAAAAGAGGTATTAGTGGTTGAAAAGGTCCTATTTGAAGGGGGAAAGCTGGTATTTCTTGGAGAAGATGTGATCTATTTGGGAGAAATGTGGCATTTCTGGCAGAAACTGTCCTATTTGGGGGATAAAAGAGGTATTTGTGGGTGAAAAGGTCCTATTTGAAGGGGGAAACCTGGTATTTCTTGGAGAAGATGTGATATATTTGGGAGAAATGTGGCATTTCTGGAAGAAACTGTCCTCTTTTGGGGATAAAAGAGGTATTTGTGGGTGAAAAGGTCCTATTTGAAGGGGGAAAGCTGGTATTTCTTGGAGAAGATGTGATATATTTGGTAGAAATGTGGCATTTCTGGAAGAAACTGTCCTCTTTTGGGGATAAAACAGGTATTTGTGGGTGAAAAGGTCCTATTTGAAGGGGGAAACCTGGTATTTCTTGGAGAAGATGTGATCTATTTGGGAGAAATGTGGCATTTCTGGAAGAAACTGTCCTCTTTTGGGGATAAAAGAGGTATTTGTGGGTGAAAAGGTCCTATTTGAAGGGGGAAAGCTGGTATATCTTGGAGAAGATGTGATATATTTGGGAGAAATGTGGCATTTCTGGAAGAAACTGTCCTCTTTTGGGGATAAAAGAGGTATTTGTGGGAGAAAAGGTCCTATTTGAAGGGGGAAAGCTGGTATTTCTTGGAGAAGATGTGATCTATTTGGGAGAAATGTGGCATGTCTGGAAGAAAATGTCCAATTTGGGGGGAGAAGGCTGGTAGTTTTCGGTGAGAAGGTCCAATTTCAGGAGGAATCCTGGTATTTCTTGGAGAAGATGTGATATATTTGGGTGTTATGTGGCCTTTCTGGAAGAAACTGTCCAATTTGGGGGGAGAAGGCTTGTAGTTTTGGGTGAGAAGGTCCTATTTCAGGAGGAATCCTGGTATTTCTTGGAGAAGATGTGATATATTTGGGAGAAATCTGGCCTTTCTGGAAGAAAATGTCCAATTTGGGGGGAGAAGGCTGGTAGTTTTGGGTGAGAAGGTCCTATTTCAGGAGGAATCCTGGTATTTCTTGGAGAAGATGTGATATATTTTGGAGAAATGTGGCATTTCTGGAAGAAACTGTCCTCTTTTGGGGATAAAAGAGGTATTAGTGGTTGAAAAGGTCCTATTTGAAGGGGGAAACCTGGTATTTGTGGGAGAAGATGTGATATATTTGGGAGAAATGTGGCATTTCGGGAAGAAACTGTCCTCTTTTGGGGATAAAACAGGTATTTCATGGAGAAAAGGTCCTAATTGAAGGGGGAAACCTGGTATTTCTTGGAGGAGTTGTGATATATTTGGGAGAAATTTGGCATTTCTGGAAGAAACTGTCCTCTTTTGGGGATAAAAGAGGTATTTGTGGGAGAAAAGGTCCTATTTGAAGGGGGAAAGCTGGTATTTCTTGGAGAAGATGTGATATATTTGGGAGAAATGTGGCATGTCTGGAAAAAACTGTCCTATTTTGGGGATAAAAGAGGTATTAGTGGGTGAAAAGGTCCTATTTGAAGGGGGAAAGCTGGTATTTCTTGGAGAAGATGTGATATATTTGGGAGAAATCTGGCATTCCTGGAAGAAACAGTCCTCTTTTGGGGATAAAAGAGGATTTTTGGGGAAAAGGTACTATTTGAAGGGGGAAACGTGGTATTTCTTGGAGAAGATGTGATATATTTGGGAGAAATGTGGCATTTCTGGAAGAAACTGTCCTCTTATGGGGATAGAACAGGCATTTGTGGGTGAAAAGGTCCTATTTCCACGGGAAAACCTGGTATTTCTTGGAGAAGATGTGATATATTTGGTAGAAATGTGGCATGTTTGGAAGAAAATGTCCTATTTGGGGGGAGAAGGGTGGTATTTGTGGGAGAAAAGATCCTATTCCAGGAGAAATCCTGGTATTTCTTGGAGGAGATGTGATATGTTTGGGAGAAATGTGGCATTTCTGGAAGAAACTGTCCTCTTTTGGGGATAAAAGAGGTATTTGTGGGTGAAAAGGTCCTATTTCCAGGGGGAAAGCTGGTATTTCTTGGAGAAGATGTCATCTATTTGGGAGAAATGTGGCATTTCTGGAAGAAACTGTCCTCTTTTGGGGATAAAAGAGGTATTTGTGGGGGAAAAGGTCCTAATTCCAGGGTGAAAGCTGGTATTTCTTGGAGAAGATGTCATCTATTTGGGAGAAATGTGGCATTTCTGGAAGAAACTGTCCTCTTTTGGGGATAAAACAGGTATTTGTGGGTGAAAAGTTCCTATTTGAAGGGGGAACCCTGGTATTTCTTGGAGAAGATGTGATATATTTGGGAGAAATGTGGCATGTCTGGAAAAAACTGTCCTATTTTGGGGATAAAAGAGGTATTTGTGGGTGAGAAGGTCCTATTTGTAGGGGGAAACGTGGTATTTCTTGGAGAAGATGTGATATATTTGGGAGAAATGTGGCATGTCTGGAAGAAACTGTCCTATTTTGGGGATAAAAGAGGTATTTGTGGGTGAAAAGGTCGTATTTGAAGGGGGAAACCTGTTATTTCTTGGAGAAGATGTGATATATTTGGGAGAAATGTGGCATTTCTGGAAGAAACTGTCCTATTTTGGGGATAAAAGAATTTTTTGTGGGAGAAAAGGTTGTATTTGAAGGGGGAAAGCTGGTATTTCTTGGAGAAGATGTGATCTATTTGGGAGAAATGTGGCATGTCTGGAAGAAACTGTCCTATTTAGGGGATAAAAGTGGTATTTGTGGGTGAAAAGGTCCTATTTGAAGGGGGAAAGCTGGTAATTCTATGAGAAGATGTGATATATTTGGGAGAAATCTGGCATGTCAGGAAGAAACTGTCCTCTTTTGGGGATAAAAGAGGTATTTGTGGGTGAAAAGGTCCTATTTGAAGGCGGAACCCTGGTATTTCTTGGAGAAGATGTGATATATTTGGGAGAAATGTGGCATGTCTGGAAGAAACTGTCCTCTTTTGGGGATAAAAGAGGTATTTGTGGGTGAGAAGGTCCTATTTGAAGGGGGAAACGTGGTATTTCTTGGAGAAGATGTGATCTATTTGGGAGAAATGTGGCATTCCTGGAAGAAACTGTCCTCTTTTGGGGATAAAAGAGGTTTTTTTGGGGAAAAGGTCCTATTTGAAGGGGGAAACGTGGTATTTCTTGGAGAAGATGTGATATATTTGGGAGATATGTGGCCTTTCTGGAAGAAACTGTCCTCTTATGGGGATAGAACAGGTATTTGTGGGTGAAAAGGTCCTATTTCCAGGGGAAAACCTGGTATTTCTTGGAGAAGATGTGATATATTTGGGAGAAATGTGGCATTTCTGGAAGAAAATGTCCTCTTTTGGGGATAAAAGAGGTATTAGTGGTTGAAAAGGTCCTATTTGAAGGGGGAAACCTGGTATTTCTTGGAGAAGATGTGATCTATTTGGGAGAAATGTGGCATTTATGGAAGAAACTGTCATATTTTGGGGATAAAACAGGTACTTCTGGGTGAAATGTCCTATTTGAAGGGGGAAAGCTGGTATTTCTTGGAGAAGATGTGATCTATTTGGGAGAAATGTGCCATTTCTGGAAGAAACTGTCCTCTTTTGGGGATAAAAGAGGTATTTGTGGGTGAAAAGGTCCTATTTGAAGGGGGAACCCTGGTATTTCTTGGAGAAGATGTGATATATCTGGGAGAAATGTGGCATGTCTGGAAGAAACTGTCCTCTTTTGGGGATAAAAGAGGAATGTGTGGGTGAAAAGTTCCTAATTCAAGTGGGAAACCTGGTATTTCTTGGAGAAGATGTGATCTATTTGGGAGAAATGTGGCATGTCTGGAAGAAAATGTCCTATTTGGGGGGAGAAGGCTGGTACTTGTGGGAGAAAAGGTCCTATTTCTGGAGGAATCACGGTATTTCTTGGAGGAGATGTGATCTATTTGGGAGAAATGTGGCCTTTCCGGAAGAAACTGTCCTCCTTTGGGGATAAAAGAGGTATTAGTGGTTGAAAAGGTCCTATTTGAAGGGGGAAAGCTGGTATTTCTTGGAGAAGATGTGATCTATTTGGGAGAAATGTGGCATTTCTGGAAGAAAATGTCCAATTTGGGGGGAGAAGGCTGGTAGTTTTCGGTGAGAAGGTCCTATTTCAGGAGGAATCCTGGTATTTCTTGGAGAAGATGTGATATATTTGGGAGAAATGTGGCCTTTACGAAAGAAAATGTCCAATTTGGGGGGAGAAGGCTGGTAGTTTTGGGTGAGAAGGTCCTCTTTCAGGAGGAATCCGGGCATTTCTTGGGGAAGATGTGATATATTTGGGAGAAATGTGGCATTTCTGGAAGAAACTGTCCTCTTTTGGGGATAAAGGAGGTATTTGTGGGTGAAAAGGTCCTATTTGAAGGGGGAAACCTGTTATTTCTTGGAGAAGATGTGATCTATTTGGGAGAAATGTGGCATGTCTGGAAGAAACTGTCCTCTTTTGGGGATAAAAGAGGTATTAGTGGGAGAAAAGGTCCTATTTGAAGGGGGAAACCTGGTATTTCTTGGAGAAGAGGAGATATATTTGGGAGAAATATGGCATGTCTGGCAGAAACTGTCCTATTTCGGGGATAAAACAGGTATTTGTGGGAGAAAAGGTCCTATTTGAAGGGGGAAAGCTGGTATTTCTAGGAGAAGATGTGATATATTTGGGAGAAATATGGCATGTCTGGCAGAAACTGTCCTATTTGGGGGGAGAAGGCTGGTAGTTTTGGGTGAGAAGGTCCTCTTTCAGGAGGAATACTGGCATTTCTTGGAGAAGATGTGATCTATTTGGGAGAAATGTGGCCTTTCTGGAAGAAACTGTCCAATTTGGGGGGAGAAGGCTGGTAGTTTTGGGTGAGAAGGTCCTCTTTCAGGAGGAATCCCGGCATTTCTTGGAGAAGATGTGATCTATTTGGGAGAAATGTGGCATTTCTGGAAGAAACTGTCCTATTTTGGGGATAAAACAGGTACTTGTGGGTGAAAAGGTCCTATTTGAAGGGGGAAAGCTGGTATTTCGTGGAGAAGATGTGATATATTTGGGAGAAATGTGGCATTTCTGGAAGAAAATGTCCTCTTTTGGGGATTAAACAGGTATTTCATGGAGAAAAGGTCCTATTTGTAGGGGGAAACCTGGTATTTCTTGGAGGAGTTGTGATATATTTGGGAGAAATATGGCATGTCTGGAAGAAACTGTCCTCTTTTGGGGATAAAAGAGGTATTTGTGGGAGAAAAGGTCCTATTTGAAGGGGGAAAGCTGGTATTTCTTGGAGAAGATGTGATCTATTTGGGAGAAATGTTGCATTTCTGGAAGAAACTGTCCTATTTTGGGGATAAAAGAATTTATTGTGGGTGAAAAGGTCCTATTTGAAGGGGGAAACCTGGTATTTCTTGGAGAAGATGTGATATGTTTGGGAGAAATATGGCATTTCTGGAAGAAACTGTCCTATTTTGGGGATAAAAGAGGTATTTGTGGGTGAAAAGGTCCTATTTGAAGGGGGAAAGCTGGTATTTCTTGGAGAAGATGTGATATATTTGGGAGAAATCAGGCATTTCTGGAAGAAACTGTCCTATTTTGGGGATAAAAGAATTTTTTGTGGGTGAAAAGGTCCTATTTGAAGGGGGAAACCTGGTATTTCTTGGAGAAGATGTGATATGTTTGGGAGAAATGTGGCATTTCTGGAAGAAACTGTCCTCTTTTCGGGATAAAAGTGGTATTTGTGGGTGAAAAGGTCCTATTTGAAGGGGGAAACCTGGTATTTCTTGGAGAAGATGTGATATATTTGGGAGAACTGCGGCATGTCAGGAAGAAACTGTCCTATTTGGGGGGAGAAGGCTGGTATTTGTGGGAGAAAAGGTCCTCTTTCAGGAGGAATCCTGGTATTTCTTGGAGAAGATGTGATATATTTGGGAGAAATGTGGCATGTCTGGAAGAAACTGTCCTATTTGAGGGATAAAAGAGGTATTTGTGGGTGAAAAGGTCCTATTTGAAGGGGGAAAGCTGGTATTTCTTGGAGAAGAAGTGATTTGTTTGGGAGAAAAGTGGCATTTTTGGATGAAACTGTCCTCTTTTGGGGATAAAACAGGTATTTGTGGGTGAAAAGGTCCTATTTGAAGGGGGAAAGCTGGTATTTCTTGGAGAAGATGTGATCTATTTGGGAGAAATGTGGCATTTCTGGAAGAAACTGTCCTATTTGGGGATAAAAGAGGTATTTGTGGGTGAGATGGTCCTCTTTGAAGGGGGAAACGTGGTATTTCTTGGAGAAGATGTGATCTATTTGGGAGAAATGTGGCATGTCAGGAAGAAACTGTCCTCTTCTGGGGAGAAGCCTGCTATTAGTGGCTGAAGAGGTCCTATTTGAAGGGGGAAAGCTGGTATTTCTTGGAGGAGATGTGATATGTTTGGGAGAAATGTGCCATGTCTGGAAGAAACTGTCCTCTTTTGGGGATACAAGAGGTATTTGTGGGTGAAAAGGTCCTATTTGAAGGGGGAAACGTGGTATTTCTTGGAGAAGATGTGATCTATTTGGGAGAAATGTGGCGTTTCTGGAAAAAACTGTCCTCTTTTGGGGATAAAAGAGGTATTAGTGGTTGAAAAGGTCCTATTTGAAGGGGGAAACCTGGTATTTCTTGGAGAAGATGTGATATATTTGGGAGAAATGTGGCATGTCTGGAAGAAACTGTCCTCTTTTGGGGATAAAAGAGGTATTTGTGGGTGAAAAGGTCCTATTTCCAGGGGGAAACCTGGTATTTCTTGGAGAAGATGTGATATATTTGGGTGAAATGAGGCATGTCTGGAAGAAAATGTCCAATTTGGGGGGAGAAGGCTTGTAGTTGTGGGTGAAAAGGTCCTATTTGAAGGGGGAAACGTGGTATTTCTTGGAGAAGATGTGATATATTTGGGAGAAATGTGGCATTTCTGGAAGAAACTGTCCTCTTTTGGGGATAAAAGAGGTATTTGTGGGTGAAAAGGTCCTATTTGAAGGGGGAAACGTGGTATTTCTTGGAGAAGATGTGATATATTTGGGAGAAATGTGGCATTTCTGGACGAAACTGTCCTCTTTTGGGGATAAAAGAGGTATTTGTGGGTGAAAAGGTCCTATTTGAAGGGGGAAACCTGGTATTTCTTGGAGAAGATGTGATATATTTGGGAGAAATGTGGCATTTCTGGAAGAAACTGTCCTCTTTTGGGGATAAAACAGGTATTTGTGGGAGAAAAGGTCCTATTTGAAGGGGGAAACCTGGTATTTCTTGGAGAAGAGGTGATCTATTTGGGAGAAATGTGGCATGTCTGGGAGAAACTGTCCTATTTGGGGGATAAAAGAGATATTTGTGGGAGAAAAGGTCCTATTTGAAGGGGGAAAGCTGGTATTTCATGGAGAAGATGTGATCTATTTGGGAGAAATGTGGCATTTCTGGAAGAAACTGTCCTCTTTTGGGGATAAAACAGGTATTTCATGGAGAAAAGGTCCTAATTGAAGGGGGAAACCTGGTATTTCTTGGAGGAGTTGTGATCTATTTGGGAGAAATATGGCATGTCTGGAAGAAACTGTCCTCTTTTGGGGATAAAAGAGGTATTTGTGGGAGAAAAGGTCCTATTTGAAGGGGGAAACCTGGTATTTCTTGGAGAAGATGTGATATATTTGGGAGAAATGTGGCATGTCTGGAAGAAACTGTCCTGTTTTGGGGATAAAAGAGGTATTTGTGGGTGAAAAGGTCCTATTTGAAGGGGGAAAGCTGTTATTTCTTGGAGAAGATGTGATCTATTTGGGAGAAATGTGGCATTCCTGGAAGAAACTGTCCTCTTATGGGGATAGAACAGGCATTTGTGTGTGAAAAGGTCCTATTTCCAGGGGAAAACCTGGTATTTCTTGGAGAAGATGTGATATATTTGGAAGAAATGTGGCATGTTTGGAAGAAAATGTCCTATTTGGGGGGAGAAGGGTGGTATTTGTGGGAGAAAAGTTCCTATTCCAGGAGGAATCCTGGTATTTCTTGGAGGAGATGTGATATGTTTGGGAGAAATGTGGCCTTTCTGGAAGAAACTGTCCTCTTTTGGGGATAATAGAGGTATTTGTGGGTGAAAAGGTCCTATTTCCAGGGGGAAAGCTGGTATTTCTTGGAGAAGATGTCATCTATTTGGGAGAAATGTGGCATTTCTGGAAGAAACTGTCCTCTTTTGGGGATAAAAGAGGTATTTGTGGGTGAAAAGGTCCTATTTGATGGGGGAAAGCTGGTATTTCTTGGAGAAGATGTGATCTATTTGGGAGAAATGTGGCATTTCTGGAAGAAACTGTCCTCTTTTGGGGATAGAAGAGGTATTTGTGGGTGAAAAGTTCCTATTTGAAGGGGGAACCCTGGTATTTCTTGGAGAAGATGTGATCTATTTGGGAGAAATGTGGCATTTCTGGAAGAAACTGTCCTCCTTTGGGGATAAAAGAGGTATTTGTGGGTGAGATGGTCCTATTTGAAGGGGGAAACCTGTTATTTCTTGTAGAAGATGTGATATATTTGGGAGAAATGTGGCATTTCTGGAAGAAACTGTCCTCTTTTGGGGATAAAAGAGGTATTTGTGGGAGAAAAGGTCCTATTTGAAGGGGGAAACGTGGTATTTCTTGGAGAAGATGTGATCTATTTGGGAGAAATGTGGCATTTCTGGAAGAAACTGTCCTCTTATGGGGATAGAACAGGTATTTGTGGGTGAAAAGGTCCTATTTCCAGGGGAAAACCTGGTATTTCTTGGAGAAGATGTGATCTATTTGGGAGAAATGTGGCATGTCTGGAAGAAAATGTCCTCTTTTGGGGGGAGAAGGGTGGTATTTGTATGAGAAAAGTTCCTATTTCAGGAGGAATCCTGGTATTTCTTGGAGAAGATGTGATATATTTGGGAGAAATGTGGCCTTTCTGAAAGAAACTGTCCTCTTTTGGGGATAAAAGAGGTATTTGTGGGTGAAAAGGTCCTATTTGAAGGGGGAACCCTGGTATTTCTTGGAGAAGATGTGATATGTTTGGGAGAAATATGGCATTTCTGGAAGAAACTGTCCTCTTTTGGGGATAAAACACGTATTTGTGGGTGAAAAGGTCCTATTTGAAGGGGGAAAGCTGGTATTTCTTGGAGAAGATGTGATATATTTGGGAGAAATCAGGCATTTCTGGAAGAAACTGTCCTATTTTGGGGATAAAAGAATTTTTTGTGGGAAAAAAGGTCCTATTTGAGGGGGAAAACCTGGTATTTCTTGGAGAAGATGTGATATGTTTGGGAGAAATGTGGCATTTCTGGAAGAAACTGTCCTCTTTTGGGGATAAAAGTGGTATTTGTGGGTGAAAAGGTCCTATTTGAAGGGGGAAACGTGGTATTTCTTGGAGAAGATGTGATATATTTGGGAGAACTGTGGCATGTCAGGAAGAAACTGTCCTATTTGGGGGGAGAAGGCTGGTATTTGAGGGAGAAAAGGTCCTCTTTCAGGAGGAATCCTGGTATTTCTTGGAGAAGATGTGATATATTTGGGAGAAATGTGGCATGTCTGGAAGAAACTGTCCTATTTTCGGGATAAAAGAGGTATTTGTGGGTGAAAAGGTCCTATTTGAAGGGGGAAACGTGGCATTTCTTGGAGAAGATGTGATCTATTTTGGAGAAATGTGGCATTTCTGGAAGAAACTGTCCTATTTTGGGGATAAAAGAATTTTTTGTGGGTGAAAAGGTAGTATTTGAAGGGGTAAACCTGGTATTTCTTGGAGAAGAGGTGATATATTTGGGAGAAATCTGGCATGTCAGGAAGAAACTGTTCTCTTTTGGGGATAAAAGAGGTATTTGTGGGTGAAAAGGTCCTATTTGAAGGGGGAACCCTGGTATTTCTTGGAGAAGATGTGATCTATTTGGGAGAAATGTGGCATGTCTGGAAGAAACTGTCCTATTTTGGGGATAAAAGAGGTATTTGTGGGTGAGAATGTCCTATTTGAAGGGGGAAAAACTGATATTTCTTGGAGAAGATGATATATATTTGGGAGAAATGTGGCCTTTCTGGAAGAAACTGTCCTCTTATGGGGATAGAACAGGTATTTGTGGGTGAAAAGGTCCTATTTCCCGGGAAAACCTGGTATTTCTTGGAGAAGATGTGATCTATTTGGGAGAAATGTGGCATGTCTGGAAGAAAATGTCCTATTTGGGGGGAGAAGGGTGGTATTTGTTGGAGAAAAGTTCCTATTTCAGGAGGAATCCTGGTATTTCTTGGAGGAGATGTGATATGTTTGGGAGAAATGTGCCATTTCTGGAAGAAACTGTCCTCTTTTGGGGATAAAACAGGTATTTGTGGGTGAAAAGGTCCTATTTGAAGGGGGAAACCTGGTATTTCTTGGAGAAGATGTGATATATTTGGGAGAAATATGGCATTTCTGGAAGAAACTGTCCTCTTTTGGGGATAAAAGAGGTATTTGTGGGTGAAAAGGTCCTATTTGAAGGGGGAAAGCTGGTATTTCTTGGAGAAGATGTGATATGTTTGGGAGAAGTGTGGCATTTTTGGATGAAACTGTCCTCTTTTGGGGATAAAACAGGTATTTGTGGGTGAAAATTTCCTATTTGAAGGGGGAAACCTGGTATTTCTTGGAGAAGATATGATATATTTGGGAGAAATGTGGCATTTCTGGAAGAAACTGTCCTATTTGGGGGGAGAAGCCTGGTATTAGTGGGTGAAAAGGTCCTATTTGAAGTGGGAAACCTGGTATTTCTTGGAGAAGATGTGATCTATTTGGGAGAAATGTGGCATTTCTGGAAGAAACTGTCGTCTTTTGGGGATAAAACAGGTATTTGTGGGTGAAAAGGTCCTATTTGAAGGGGGAAAGCTGGTATTTCTTGGAGAAGATGTGATATATTTGGGAGAAATGTGCCATTTCTGGAAGAAACTGTCCTATGTGGGGGGAGAAGACTGCTATTATTGAATGAAAAGGTCCTATTTGAAGGGGGAAAGCTGGTATTTCTTGGAGAAGATGTGATATATTTGGGAGAAATGTGGCATGTCTGGGAGAAACTGTCCTATTTGGGGGATAAAAGAGGTATTTGTGGGAGAAAAGGTCCTATTTGAAGGGGGAAAGCTGGTATTTCTTGGAGAGGATGTGATATATTTGGGAGAAATGTGGCATTTCTGGAAGAAAGTGTCCTGTTTTGGGGATACAAGAGGTATTTGTGGGTGAAAAGGTCCTATTTGAAGGGGGAAAGCTGGTATTTCTTGGAGAAGATGTGATATGTTTGGGAGAAATGTGGCATTTCTGGAAGAAACTGTCCTATTCTGCGGGGAGAAGGCTGGTATTTGTGGGAGAAGAGGTCCTATTTCAGGAGGAATCCTGGTATTTCTTGGAGAAGATGTGATATATTTGGGAGAAATGTGGCATTTCTGGAAGAAACTGTCCTCTTTTGGGGATAAAAGAGGTATTAGTGGTTGAAAAGGTCCTATTTGAAGGGGGAAACCTGGTATTTCTTGGAGAAGATGTGATCTATTTGGGAGAAATGTGGCATTTCTGGCAGAAACTGTCCTATTTGGGGGATAAAAGAGGTATTTGTGGGTGAAAAGGTCCTATTTGAAGGGGGAAACCTGGTATTTCTTGGAGAAGATGTGATATATTTGGGAGAAATGTGGCATTTCTGGAAGAAACTGTCCTCTTTTGGGGATAAAAGAGGTATTTGTGGGTGAAAAGGTCCTATTTGAAGGGGGAAAGCTGGTATTTCTTGGAGAAGATGTGATCTATTTGGGAGAAATGTGGCATTTCTGGAAGAAACTGTCCTCTTTTGGGGATAAAACAGGTATTTGTGGGTGAAAAGGTCCTATTTGAAGGGGGAAACCTGGTATTTCTTGGAGAAGATGTGATCTATTTGGGAGAAATGTGGCATTTCTGGAAGAAACTGTCCTCTTTTGGGGATAAAAGAGGTATTTGTGGGTGAAAAGGTCCTATTTGAAGGGGGAAAGCTGGTATATCTTGGAGAAGATGTGATATATTTGGGAGAAATGTGGCATTTCTGGAAGAAACTGTCCTCTTTTGGGGATAAAAGAGGTATTTGTGGGAGAAAAGGTCCTATTTGAAGGGGGAAAGCTGGTATTTCTTGGAGAAGCTGTGATCTATTTGGAAAAATGTGGCATGTCTGGAAGAAAATGTCCAATTTGGGGGGAGAGGGCTGGTAGTTTTCGGTGAGAAGGTCCAATTTCAGGAGGAATCCTGGTATTTCTTGGAGAAGATGTGATATATTTGGGTGTTATGTGGCCTTTCTGGAAGAAACTGTCCAATTTGGGGGGAGAAGGCTTGTAGTTTTGGGTGAGAAGGTCCTATTTCAGGAGGAATCCTGGTATTTCTTGGAGAAGATGTGATATATTTGGGAGAAATCTGGCCTTTCTGGAAGAAAATGTCCAATTTGGGGGGAGAAGGCTGGTAGTTTTGGGTGAGAAGGTCCTATTTCAGGAGGAATCCTGGTATTTCTTGGAGAAGATGTGATATATTTGGGAGAAATGTGGCATTTCTGGAAGAAACTGTCCTCTTTTGGGGATAAAAGAGGTATTAGTGGTTGAAAAGGTCCTATTTGAAGGGGGAAACCTGGTATTTGTGGGAGAAGATGTGATGTATTTGGGAGAAATGTGGCATTTCTGGAAGAAACTGTCCTCTTTTGGGGATAAAACAGGTATTTCATGGAGAAAAGGTCCTAATTGAAGGGGGAAACCTGGTATTTCTTGTAGGAGTTGTGATATATTTGGGAGAAATATGGCATGTCTGGAAGAAACTGTCCTCTTTTGGGGATAAAAGAGGTATTTGTGGGAGAAAAGGTCCTATTTGAAGGGGGAAAGCTGGTATTTCTTGGAGAAGATGTGATATATTTGGGAGAAATGTGGCATGTCTGGAAAAAACTGTCCTATTTTGGGGATAAAAGAGGTATTAGTGGGTGAAAAGGTCCTATTTGAAGGGGGAAAGCTGGTATTTCTTGGAGAAGATGTGATATATTTGGGAGAAATCTGGCATTCCTGGAAGAAACAGTCCTCTTTTGGGGATAAAAGAGGATTTTTGGGGAAAAGGTACTATTTGAAGGGGGAAAGCTGGTATTTCTTGGAGAAGATGTGATATATTTGGGAGAAATGTGGCATTTCTGGAAGAAACTGTCCTCTTATGGGGATAGAACAGGCATTTGTGGGTGAAAAGGTCCTATTTCCACGGGAAAACCTGGTATTTCTTGGAGAAGATGTGATATATTTGGTAGAAATGTGGCATGTTTGGAAGAAAATGTCCTATTTGGGGGGAGAAGGGTGGTATTTGTGGGAGAAAAGTTCCTATTCCAGGAGGAATCCTGGTATTTCTTGGAGGAGATGTGATATGTTTGGGAGAAATGTGGCATTTCTGGAAGAAACTGTCCTCTTTTGGGGTTAAAAGAGGTATTTGTGGGTGAAAAGGTCCTATTTCCAGGGGGAAAGCTGGTATTTCTTGGAGAAGATGTCATCTATTTTGGAGAAATGTGGCATTTCTGGAAGAAACTGTCCTCTTTTGGGGATAAAAGAGGTATTTGTGGGGGAAAAGGTCCTAATTCCAGGGTGAAAGCTGGTATTTCTTGGAGAAGATGTCATCTATTTGGGAGAAATGTGGCATTTCTGGAAGAAACTGTCCTCTTTTGGGGATAAAAGAGGTATTTGTGGGTGAAAAGTTCCTATTTGAAGTGGGAACCCTGGTATTTCTTGGAGAAGATGTGATATATTTGGGAGAAATGTGGCATGTCTGGAAAAAACTGTCCTATTTTGGGGATAAAAGAGGTATTTGTGGGTGAGAAGGTCCTATTTGTAGGGGGAAACGTGGTATTTCTTGGAGAAGATGTGATATATTTGGGAGAAATGTGGCATGTCTGGAAGAAACTGTCCTATTTTGGGGATAAAAGAGGTATTTGTGGGTGAAAAGGTCCTATTTGAAGGGGGAAACCTGTTATTTCTTGGAGAAGATGTGATATATTTGGGAGAAATGTGGCATTTCTGGAAGAAACTGTCCTATTTTGGGGATAAAAGAATTTTTTGTGGGAGAAAAGGTTGTATTTGAAGGGGGAAACATGGTATTTCTTGGAGAAGATGTGATCTATTTGGGAGAAATGTGGCATGTCTGGAAGAAACTGTCCTATTTAGGGGATAAAAGTGGTATTTGTGGGTGAAAAGGTCCTATTTGAAGGGGGAAAGCTGGTAATTCTATGAGAAGATGTGATATATTTGGGAGAAATCTGGCATTTCTGGAAGAAACTGTCCTCTTTTGGGGATAAAAGAGGTATTTGTGGGTGAAAAGGTCCTATTTCCAGGGGAAAACCTGGTATTTCTTGGAGAAGATGTGATATATTTGGGAGAAATGTGGCATGTCTGGAAGAAACTGTCCTCTTTTGGGGATAAAAGAGGTATTTGTGGGTGAGAAGGTCCTATTTGAAGGGGGAAACGTGGTATTTCTTGGAGAAGATGTGATCTATTTGGGAGAAATGTGGCATTCCTGGAAGAAACTGTCCTCTTTTGGGGATAAAAGAGGTTTTTTTGGGGAAAAGGTCCTATTTGAAGGGGGAAACGTGGTATTTCTTGGAGAAGATGTGATATATTTGGGAGATATGTGGCCTTTCTGGAAGAAACTGTCCTCTTATGGGGATAGAACAGGTATTTGTGGGTGAAAAGGTCCTATTTGAAAGGGGGAACCCTGGTATTTCTTGGAGAAGATGTGATATATCTGGGAGAAATGTGGCATGTCTGGAAGAAACTGTCCTCTTTTGGGGATAAAAGAGGAATGTGTGGGTGAAAAGTTCCTAATTCAAGTGGGAAACCTGGTATTTCTTGGAGAAGATGTGATCTATTTGGGAGAAATGTGGCATGTCTGGAAGAAAATGTCCTATTTGGGGGGAGAAGGCTGGTACTTGTGGGAGAAAAGGTCCTATTTCTGGAGGAATCACGGTATTTCTTGGAGGAGATGTGATCTATTTGGGAGAAATGTGGCCTTTCCGGAAGAAACTGTCCTCCTTTGGGGATAAAAGAGGTATAAGTGGTTGAAAAGGTCCTATTTGAAGGGGGAAAGCTGGTATTTCTTGGAGAAGATGTGATCTATTTGGGAGAAATGTGGCATTTCTGGAAGAAAATGTCCAATTTGGGGGGAGAAGGCTGGTAGTTTTCGGTGAGAAGGTCCTATTTCAGGAGGAATCCTGGTATTTCTTGAAGAAGATGTGATATATTTGGGAGAAATGTGGCCTTTACGAAAGAAAATGTCCAATTTGGGGGGAGAAGGCTGGTAGTTTTGGGTGAGAAGGTCCTCTTTCAGGAGGAATCCGGGCATTTCTTGGGGAAGATGTGATATATTTGGGAGAAATGTGGCATTTCTGGAAGAAACTGTCCTCTTTTGGGGATAAAAGAGGTATTAGTGGTTGAAAAGGTCCTATTTGAAGGGGGAAACCTGGTATTTCTTGGAGAAGATGTGATCTATTTGGGAGAAATGTGGCATGTCTGGATGAAACTGTCCTCTTTTGGGGATAAAACAGGTATCTGTGGGAGAAAAGGTCCTATTTGAAGGGGGAAACCTGGTATTTCTTGGAGAAGATGTGATCTATTTGGGAGAAATGTGGCATTTCTGGAAGAAACTGTCCTCTTTTGGGGATAAAAGAGGTATTTGTGGGTGAAAAGGTTTTATTTGAAGGGGGAAATCTGGTATTTCTTGGAGAAGATGTGATATATTTGGGAGAAATGTGGCATTTCTGGAAGAAACTGTCCTCTTTTGGGGATAAAAGAGGTATTAGTGGTTGAAAAGTTCCTATTTGAAGGGGGAAAGCTGGTATTTCTTGGAGAAGATGTGGTCTATTTGGGAGAAATGTGGCATTTCTGGAAGAAACTGTCCTCTTTTGGGGATAAAACAGGTATTTGTGGGTGAAAAGGTCCTATTTGAAGGGGGAACCCTGGTATTTCTTGGAGAAGAGGTGATATATTTGGGAGAAATGTGGCATGTCTGGCAGAAACTGTCCTATTTGGGGGATAAAACAGGTATTTGTGGGTGATAAGGTCCTATTTGAAGGGGGAAAGCTGGTATTTCTTGGAGAAGATGTGATCTATTTGGGAGAAATGTGGCATGTCTGGAAGAAAATGTCCAATTTGGGGGGAGAAGGCTGGTAGTTTTGGGTGAGAAGGTCCTATTTCAGGAGGAATCCTGGTATTTCTTGGAGAAGATGTGATCTATTTGGGAGAAATGTGGCCTTTCTGGAAGAAAATGTCCAATTTGTGGGGAGAAGGCTGGTAGTTTTGGGTGAGAAGGTCCTATTTCAGGAGGAATCCTGGCATTTCTTGGAGAAGATGTGATGTATTTGGGAGAAATGTGGCCTTTCCGGAAGAAACTGTCCTCTTTTGGGGATAAAAGAGGTATTAGTGGTTGAAAAAATCCTATTTGAAGGGGGAAACCTGGTATTTCTTGGAGAAGATGTGATATATTTGGGAGAAATGTGGCATTTCTGGAAGAAAATGTCCTCTTTTGGGGATAAAACAGGTATTTCATGGCGAAAAGGTCCTATTTGAAGGGGGAACCCTGGTATTTCTTGGAGAAGATGTGATATATTTGGGAGAAATGTGGCATTTCTGGAAGAAACTGTCCTCTTTTGTGGATAAAAGAGGTATTTGTGGGTGAAAAGGTCCTATTTGAAGGGGGAAACGTGGTATTTCTTGGAGAAGATGTGATATATTTGGGAGAAATGAGGCATTTCTGGAAGAAAATGTCCAATTTGTGGGGAGAGGGCTGGTAGTTGTGGGTGAGTAGGTCCTATTTGAAGGAGGAATGCTGGTATTTCTTGGAGAAGATGTGATCAATTTGGGAGAAATGTGGCATGTCTGGAAGAAACTGTCCTCTTTTGGGGATAAAACAGGTATTTCATGGCGAAAAGGTCCTATTTGAAGGGGGAAACGTGGTATTTCTTGGAGAAGATGTGATATATTTGGGAGAAATGTGGCATTTCTGGCAGAAACTGTCCTCTTTTGGGGATAAAAGAGGTATTTGTGGGAGAAAAGGTCCTATTTGAAGGGGGAACCCTGGTATTTCTTGGAGAAGATGTGATCTATTTGGGAGAAATGTGGCATTTCTGGAAGAAACTGTCCTCTTATGGGGATAGAACAGGTATTTGTGGGTGAAAAGGTCCTATTTCCAGGGGAAAACCTGGTATTTCTTGGAGAAGATGTGATATATTTGGGAGAAATGTGGCATTTCTGGAAGAAAATGTCCTATTTGGGGGGAGAAGGGTGGTATTTGTGGGAGAAAAGTTCCTATTTCAGGAGGAATCCTGGTATTTCTTGGAGGAGATGTGATATGTTTGGGAGAAATGTGGCCTTTCTGGAAGAAACTGTCCTCTTTTGGGGATAAAAGAGGTATTTGTGGGTGAAAAGGTCCTATTTGAAGGGGGAAAGCTGGTATTTCTTGGAGAAGATGTGATCTATTTGGGAGAAATGTGGCATTTCTGGAAGAAACTGTCCTCTTATGGGGATAAAACAGGTATTTGTGGGAGAAAAGGTCCTATTTGAAGGGGGAAACCTGGTATTTCTTGGAGAAGATGTGATCTATTTGGGAGAAATGTGGCATTTCTGGAAGAAAGTGTCCTGTTTTGGGGATAAAACAGGTATTTGTGGGAGAAAAGGTCCTATTTGAAGGGGGAAACCTGGTATTTCTTGGAGAAGAGGTGATATATTTGGTAGAAATGTGGCATTTCTGGAAGAAACTGTCCTCTTTTGGGGATAAAAGAGGTATTTGTGGGTGAAAAGGTCCTATTTGAAGGGGGAAACGTGGTATTTCCTGGAGAAGATGTGGTATATTTGGGAGAAATGTGGCATTTCTGGAAGAAACTGTCCTCTTTTGGGGATAAAAGAGGAACGTGTGGGTGAAAAGTTCCAAATTCAAGGGGGAAACCTGGTATTTCTTGGAGAAGATGTGATCTATTTGGGAGAAATGTGGCATGTCTGGTAGAAAATGTCCTATTTGGGGGGAGTAGGCTGGTATTTTTGGGAGAAAAGGTCCTATTTCAGGAGGAATCCTGGTATTTCTTGGAGGAGATGTGATCTATTTGGGAGAAATGTGGCATTTCTGGAAGAATATGTCCTCTTTTGGGGATAAAAGAGGTATTAGTGGTTGAAAAGGTCCTATTTGAAGGGGGAAACCTGGTATTTCTTGGAGAAGATGTGATATATTTGGGAGAAATGTGGCATGTCTGGAAGAAACTGTCCTCTTTTGGGGATAAAACAGGTATTTGTGGGTGAAAATTTCCTATTTGAAGGGGGAAACCTGGTATTTCTTGGAGAAGATGTGGTATATTTGGGAGAAATGTGGCATTTCTGGAAGAAACTGTCCTCTTTTGGGGATAAAAGAGGTATTTGTGGATGAAAAGGTCCTATTTGAAGGGGGAACCCTGGTATTTCTTGGAGAAGATGTGATATATTTGGGAGAAATGTGGCCTTTCTGGAAGAAAATGTCCAATTTGGGGGGAGAAGGCTGGTAGTCGTGGGTGAGAAGGTCCTATTTCAGGAGGAATCCTGGTATTTCTTGGAGAAGATGTGATATATTTGGGAGAAATGTGGCATTTCTGGAAGAAAATGTCCATTTCGGGGGGAGAAGGCTGGTAGTTTTTGGTGAGAAGGTCCTCTTTCAGGAGGAATCCTGGCATTTCTTGGAGAAGATGTGATCTATTTGGGAGAAATGTGGCCTTTCCGGAAGAAACTGTCCTCTTTTGGGGATAAAAGAGGTATTAGTGGTTGAAAAGGTCCTATTTGAAGGGGGAAAGCTGGTATATCTTGGAGAAGATGTGATCTATTTGGGAGAAATGTGGCATTTCTGGAAGAAACTGTCCTCTTTTGGGGATAAAAGAGGTATTTGTGGGAGAAAAGTTCCTATTTGAAGCGGGGAACCCTGGTATTTCTTGGAGAAGATGTGATATATTTGGGAGAAATGTGGCATGTCTGGAAAAAACTGTCCTATTTTGGGGATAAAAGAGGTATTTGTGGGTGAAAAGGTCCTATTTGAAGGGGGAAAGCTGGTATTTCTTGGAGAAGATGTGATACATTTGGGAGAAATGTGGCCTTTCTGGAAGAAACTGTCCTCTTTTGGGGATAAAAGAGGTTTTTTTGGGGAAAAGGTCCTATTTGAAGGGGGAAACCTGGTATTTCTTGGAGAAGATGTGATCTATTTGGGAGAAATGTGGCATTTCTGGAAGAAACTGTCCTCTTATGGGGATAGAACAGGTATTTGTGGGTGAAAAGGTCCTATTTCCAGGGGAAAAACTGGTATTTCTTGGAGAAGATGTCATATATTTGGGAGATATCTGGCATTTCTGGAAGAAACTGTCATATTTGGGGGGAGAAGCCCACTATTAGTGGGTGAAAAGGTCATATTTGAAGGGGGAAACGTGGTATTTCTTGGAGAAGATGTGATCTATTTGGGAGAAATGTGGCATTTCTGGAAGAAACTGTCCTCTTATGGGGATAGAACAGGTATTTGTGGGTGAAAAGGTCCTATTTCCAGGGGAAAACAGGGTATTTCTTGGAGAAGATGTGATATATTTGGGAGAAATGTGGCATGTCTGGAAGAAAATGTCCTATTTGGGGGGAGAAGGGTGGTATTTGTGGGAGAAAAGTTCCTATTTCAGGAGGAATCCAGGTATTTCTTGGAGGAGATGTGATATGTTTGGGAGAAGTGAGGCCTTTCTGGAAGAAACTGTCCTCTTTTGGGGATAAAAGAGGTATTTGTGGGAGAAAAGGTCCTATTTGAAGGGGGAAAGCTGGTATTTCTTGAAGAAGATGTGATCTATTTGGGAGAAATGTGGCCTTTCCGGAAGAAAGTGTCCTCTTTTGGGGATAAAAGAGGTATTAGTGGTTGAAAAGGTCCTACTTGAAGGGGGAAAGCTGGTATTTCTTGGAGAAGATGTGATATATTTGGGAGAAATCTGGCATTCCTGGACTTCCCCTTCACATAGGACCTTTTCATCCACTAATACCTCTTTTATCCCCAAAAGAGGACAGTTTCTTCCAGAAATGCCACATTTCTCCCAAATAGATCACATCTTCTCCAAGAAATGCCCGGATTCCTCCTGAAAGAGGACCTTCTCACCCAAAACTACCAGCCTTCTCCCCCCAAATTGGACATTTTCTTCCAGAAAGGCCACATTTCTCCCAAATACATCACATCTTCTCCAAGAAATACCAGGATTCCTCCTGAAATAGGACCTTCTCACCGAAAACTACCAGCCTTCTCCCCCCAAATTGGACATTTTCTTCCAGAAAGGCCACATTTCTCCCAAATAGATCACATCTTCTCCAAGAAATACCAGCTTTCCCCCTTCAAATACGACCTTTTCTCCCACAAATACCTGTTTTATCCCCAAAATATGACAGTTTCTTCCAGACATGCCACATTTCTCCCAAATATATCACATCTTCTCCAAGAAATACCAGGGTTCCCCCTTCAAATAGAACCTTTTCACCCACAAATACCTCTTTTATCCCCAAAAGAGGACAGTTTCTTCCAGACATGCCACATTTCTCCCAAATATATCACATCTTCTCCAAGAAATACCAGGGTTCCCCCTTCAAATAGGACCTTCTCACCCACAAATACCTCTTTTATCCCCAGAAGAGGAGAGTTTCTTCCAGAAATGCCACATATCTCCCAAATATATCACATCTTCTCCAAGAAATACCAGGTTTCCAACTTCAAATCGGACCTTTTCACCCACAAATACCTCTTTTATCCCCAAAAGAGGACAGTTTCTTCCAGAAATGCCACATTTCTCCCAAATATATCACATCTTCTCCAAGAAATAACAGGTTTCCCCCTTCAAATACAACGTTTTCACCCACAAATACCTCTTTTATCCCCAATGAGGACAGTTTCTTCCAGAAAGGCCACATTTCTCCCAAATAGATCACATCTTCTCCAAGAAATACCAGGTTTTCCTCTGGAAATAGGACCTTTTCACCCACAAATACCTGTTCTATCCCCATAAGAGGACAGTTTCTTCCAGAAATGCCACATTTCTCCAAAATATATCACATCTTCTCCAAGAAATACCACGTTGCCCCCTTCAAATAGGACCTTTTCCCAAAAAAAACCTCTTTTATCCCCAAAAGAGGACAGTTTCTTCCAGAAAGGCCACATTTCTCCCAAATATATCACATTCTCTCCAAGAAATACCAGGTTTCCCCCTTCAAATAGGACCTTTTCACCCACAAATACCTCTTTTATCCCCAAAAGAGGACAGTTTCTTCCAGAAATGCCACATTTCTCCCAAATATATCACCTCTTCTCCAAGAAATACCAGGTTTCCCCCTTCAAATAGGACCTTTTCTCCCACAAATACCTCTTTTATCCCCAAAAGAGGACAGTTTCTTCCAGAAATGCCACATTTCTCCAAAATATATCACCTCTTCTCCAAGAAATACCAGGTTTCCCCCTTCAAATAGGACCTTTTCTCCCACAAATACCTCTTTTATCCCCAAAATAGGACAGTTTCTTCCTGACATGCCACATTTCTCCCAAATATATCACATCTTCTCCAAGAAATACCAGCTTTCCCCCTTCAAATAGGACCTTTTCACCCACAAATACCTCTTTTATCCCCAAAAGAGGACAGTTTCTTCCAGAAATGCCACATTTCTCCCAAATATATCACATCTTCTCCAAGAAATACCAGCTTTCACCCTTCAAATAGGACCTTTTCACCCACAAATACCTCTTTTATCCCCAAAAGAGGACAGTTTCTTCCAGAAATGCCACATTTCTCCCAAATATATCACATCTTCTCCAAGAAATACCAGGATTCCTCCTGAAATAGGACCTTCTCACCCACAACTACCAGCCTTCTCCCCACAAATTGGACATTTTCTTCCTGAAATGCCTCATTTCTCCCAAATATATCACATCTTCTTCAAGAAATACCAGCTTTCCCCCTTCAAATAGGACCTTTTCACCCACAAATACCTCTTTTATCCCCAAAAGAGGACAGTTTCTTCCAGAAAGGCCACATTTCTCCCAAACATATCACATCTCCTCCAAGAAATACCAGGTTTCCTCCTTAAATAGGACCTTTTCTCCCACAAGTACCAGCCTTCTCCCCCCAAATTGGACATTTTCTTCCAGACATGCCACATTTCTCCCAAATATATCACATCTTCTCCAAGAAATACCAGGTTTTCCTGTGGAAATAGGACCTTTTCACCCACAAATACCTCTTTTATCCCCCAAATAGGACAGTTTCTCCCAGACATGCCACATTTCTCCCAAATAGATCACCTCTTCTCCAAGAAATACCAGCTTTCCCCCTTCAAATAGGACCTTTTCTCCCACAAATACCTGTTTTATCCCCAAAATAGGACAGTTTCTGCCAGAAATGCCACATTTCTCCCAAATATATCACATCTTCTCCAAGAAATACCAGGATTCCTCCTGAAATAGGACCTTCTCACCCACAACTACCAGCCTTCTCCCCACAAATTGGACATATTCTTCCAGAAATGCCACATTTCTCCCAAATAGATCACAACTTCTCCATGAAATACCAGCTTTCCCCCTTCAAATAGGACCTTTTCTCCCACAAATACCTGTTTTATCCCCAAAATAGGACAGTTTCTGCCAGACATGCCTCATTTCTCCCAAATATATCACATCGTCTCCAAGAAATACCACGTTTCCCCCTTCAAATACGACCTTATCACCCACACATACCTTTTTTATCCCCAAAACAGGACAGTTTCTTCCAGGAATGCCAGATTTCTCCCTAATATATCACATCTTCTCCAAGAAATACCAGGGTTCCCCCTTCAAATAGGACCTTTTCCCCCAAAAAACCTCTTTTATCCCCAAAAGAGGACACTTTTTTCCAGAAATGCCAGATTTCTCCCAAATATATCACATCTTCTCCAAGAAATACCAGGTTTCTCCCTTCAAATAGGACCTTTTCTCCCACAAATACCTGTTTTATCCCCAAATGAGGACAGTTTCTTCCAGAAATCCCAGATTTCTCCCAAATATATCACAACTCCTCCAAGAAATACCAGGTTCCCCCCTTCAAATAGGACCTTTTCTCCCACAAATACCTCTTTTATCCCCTAAATAGGACAGTTTCTTCCAGAAAGGCCACATTTCTCCCAAACATATCACATCTCCTCCAAGAAATACCAGGATTCCTCTTGAAATAGGAACTTTTCTCCCACAAGTACCAGCCTTCTCCCCCCAAATAGGTCATTTTCTTCCAGACATGCCACATTTCTCCCAAATATATCACATCTTCTCCAAGAAATACCACGTTTCCCCCTTCAAATAGGACCTTCTCACCTACAAATACCTCTTTTATCCCCAAAATAGGACAGTTTCTTCCAGACATGCCACATTTCTCCCAAATAGACGACATCTTCTCCAAGAAATACCAGGGTTCCCCCTTCATATAGGACCTTTTCTCCCACAAATACCTCTTTTATCCCCAAAAGAGGACAGTTTCTTCCAGAAATGCCACATTTCTCCCAAATATATCACATCTTCTCCAAGAAATACCAGGATTCCTCCTGAAATAGGACCTTCTCACCCACAACTACCAGCCTTCTCCCCCCAAATAGGACATTTTCTTCCAGACATGCCACATTTCTCCCAAATAGATCACATCTTCTCCAAGAAATACCACGTTTCCCCCTTCAAAGAGCACCTTTTCACCCACACATACCTCTTTTATCCCCAAAACAGGACAGTTTCTTCCAGAAAGGCCACATTTCTCCCAAATATATCACATCTTCTCCAAGAAATACCAGGTTTCCCCCTGGAAATAGGACCTTTTCAACCACTAATACCTCTTTTATCCCCAAAAGAGGACAGTTTCTTCCGGAAAGGCCACATTTCTCCCAAATATATCACATCTTCTCCAAGAAATGCCCGGATTCCTCCAGAAATAGGACCTTCTCACCCAAAACTACCAGCCTTCTCCCACCAAATTGGACAGTTTCTTCCAGAAAGGCCACATTTCTCCCAAATAGATCACATCTTCTCCAAGAAATACCACGTTTCCCCCTTCAAATAGGACCTTTTCACCCACAAATACCTCTTTTATCCCCAAAAGAGGACAGTTTCTTTCAGAAAGGCCACATTTCTCCCAAATATATCACATCTTCTACAAGAAATACCACGTTTCCCCCTTCAAATACAATGTTTTCACCCACAAATACCTGTTTTATCCCCAAAAGAGGACATTTTCTTCCAGACATGCCACATTTCTCCCAAATATATCACATCTTCTCCAAGAAATACCACGTTTCCCCCTTCAAATAGGACCTTTTCACCCACAAATGCCTCTTTTATCCCCAAAAGAGGACATTTTCTTCCAGAAATGCCACATTTATCCCAAATATATCACATCTTCTCCAAGAAATACCAGGGTTCCCCCTTCAAATAGGACCTTTTCACCCACAAATACCTCTTTTATCCCCAAAAGAGGACAGTTTCTTCCAGAAAGGCCACATTTCTCCCAAATATATATCATCTTCTAAAAGAAATACCACGTTTCCCCCTTCAAATAGGACCTTTTCACCCACAAATACCTGTTTTATATCCCAAATAGGACAGTTTCTTCCAGAAATGCCACATTTCTCCCAAATAGATCACATCTTCTCCAAGAAATACCAGGTTTTCCTCTGGAAATAGGACCTTTTCACCCACAAATACCTGTTCTATCCCCATAAGAGGACAGTTTCTTCCAGAAATGCCACATTTCTCCAAAATATATCACATCTTCTCCAAGAAATACCACGTTGCCCCCTTCAAATAGGACCTTTTCCCAAAAAAAACCTCTTTTATCCCCAAAAGAGGACAGTTTCTTCCAGAAAGGCCACATTTCTCCCAAATATATCACATTCTCTCCAAGAAATACCAGGTTTCCCCCTTCAAATAGGACCTTTTCACCCACAAATACCTCTTTTATCCCCAAAAGAGGACAGTTTCTTCCAGAAATGCCACATTTCTCCCAAATATATCACCTCTTCTCCAAGAAATACCAGGTTTCCCCCTTCAAATAGGACCTTTTCTCCCACAAATACCTCTTTTATCCCCAAAATAGGACAGTTTCTTCCTGACATGCCACATTTCTCCCAAATATATCACATCTTCTCCAAGAAATACCAGCTTTCCCCCTTCAAATAGGACCTTTTCACCCACAAATACCTCTTTTATCCCCAAAAGAGGACAGTTTCTTCCAGAAATGCCACATTTCTCCCAAATATATCACATCTTCTCCAAGAAATACCAGCTTTCACCCTTCAAATAGGACCTTTTCACCCACAAATACCTCTTTTATCCCCAAAAGAGGACAGTTTCTTCCAGAAATGGCACATTTCTCCCAAATATATCACATCTTCTCCAAGAAATACCAGGATTCCTCCTGAAATAGGACCTTTTCAACCACTAATACCTCTTTTATCCCCAAAAGAGGACAGTTTCTTCCGGAAAGGCCACATTTCTCCCAAATATATCACATCTTCTCCAAGAAATGCCCGGATTCCTCCAGAAATAGGACCTTCTCACCCAAAACTACCAGCCTTCTCCCCCCAAATTGGACAGTTTCTTCCAGAAAGGCCACATTTCTCCCAAATAGATCACATCTTCTCCAAGAAATACCACGTTTCCCCCTTCAAATAGGACCTTTTCACCCACAAATACCTCTTTTATCCCCAAAAGAGGACAGTTTCTTTCAGAAAGGCCACATTTCTCCCAAATATATCACATCTTCTACAAGAAATACCACGTTTCCCCCTTCAAATACAACGTTTTCACCCACAAATACCTGTTTTATCCCCAAAAGAGGACATTTTCTTCCAGACATGCCACATTTCTCCCAAATATATCACATCTTCTCCAAGAAATACCACGTTTCCCCCTTCAAATAGGACCTTTTCACCCACAAATGCCTCTTTTATCCCCAAAAGAGGACATTTTCTTCCAGAAATGCCACATTTATCCCAAATATATCACATCTTCTCCAAGAAATACCAGGGTTCCCCCTTCAAATAGGACCTTTTCACCCACAAATACCTCTTTTATCCCCAAAAGAGGACAGTTTCTTCCAGAAAGGCCACATTTCTCCCAAATATATATCATCTTCTAAAAGAAATACCACGTTTCCCCCTTCAAATAGGACCTTTTCACCCACAAATACCTGTTTTATATCCCAAATAGGACAGTTTCTTCCAGAAATGCCACATTTCTCCCAAATAGATCACATCTTCTCCAAGAAATACCAGGTTTTCCTCTGGAAATATGACCTTTTCACCCACAAATACCTGTTCTATCCCCATAAGAGGACAGTTTCTTCCAGAAATGCCACATTTCTCCAAAATATATCACATCTTCTCCAAGAAATACCACGTTGCCCCCTTCAAATAGGACCTTTTCCCAAAAAAAACCTCTTTTATCCCCAAAAGAGGACAGTTTCTTCCAGAAAGGCCACATTTCTCCCAAATATATCACATTCTCTCCAAGAAATACCAGGTTTCCCCCTTCAAATAGGACCTTTTCACCCACAAATACCTCTTTTATCCCCAAAAGAGGACAGTTTCTTTAAGAAATGCCACATTTCTCCCAAATATATCACCTCTTCTCCAAGAAATACCAGGTTTCCCCCTTCAAATAGGACCTTTTCTCCCACAAATACCTCTTTTATCCCCAAAAGAGGACAGTTTCTTCCAGAAATGCCACATTTCTCCCAAATATATCACCTCTTCTCCAAGAAATACCAGGTTTCCCCCTTCAAATAGGACCTTTTCTCCCACAAATACCTCTTTTATCCCCAAAATAGGACAGTTTCTTCCTGACATGCCACATTTCTCCCAAATATATCACATCTTCTCCAAGAAATACCAGCTTTCCCCCTTCAAATAGGACCTTTTCACCCACAAATACCTCTTTTATCCCCAAAAGAGGACAGTTTCTTCCAGAAATGCCACATTTCTCCCAAATATATCACATCTTCTCCAAGAAATACCAGCTTTCACCCTTCAAATAGGACCTTTTCACCCACAAATACCTCTTTTATCCCCAAAAGAGGACAGTTTCTTCCAGAAATGCCACATTTCTCCCAAATATATCACATCTTCTCCAAGAAATACCAGGATTCCTCCTGAAATAGGACCTTCTCACCCACAACTACCAGCCTTCTCCCCACAAATTGGACATTTTCTTCCTGAAATGCCTCATTTCTCCCAAATATATCACATCTTCTTCAAGAAATACCAGCTTTCCCCCTTCAAATAGGACCTTTTCACCCACAAATACCTCTTTTATCCCCAAAAGAGGACAGTTTCTTCCAGAAAGGCCACATTTCTCCCAAACATATCACATCTCCTCCAAGAAATACCAGGTTTCCTCCTTAAATAGGACCTTTTCTCCCACAAGTACCAGCCTTCTCCCCCCAAATTGGACATTTTCTTCCAGACATGCCACATTTCTCCCAAATATATCACATCTTCTCCAAGAAATACCAGGTTTTCCTGTGGAAATAGGACCTTTTCACCCACAAATACCTCTTTTATCCCCCAAATAGGACAGTTTCTCCCAGACATGCCACATTTCTCCCAAATAGATCACCTCTTCTCCAAGAAATACCAGCTTTCCCCCTTCAAATAGGACCTTTTCTCCCACAAATACCTGTTTTATCCCCAAAAGAGGACAGTTTCTTCCAGAAATGCCACATTTCTCCCAAATATATCACATCTTCTCCAAGAAATACCAGGATTCCTCCTGAAATAGGACCTTCTCACCGAAAACTACCAGCCTTCTCCCCACAAATTGGACATATTCTTCCAGAAATGCCACATTTCTCCCAAATAGATCACAACTTCTCCATGAAATACCAGCTTTCCCCCTTCAAATAGGACCTTTTCTCCCACAAATACCTGTTTTATCCCCAAAATAGGACAGTTTCTGCCAGACATGCCTCATTTCTCCCAAATATATCACATCTTCTCCAAGAAATACCACGTTTCCCCCTTCAAATACGACCTTATCACCCACACATACCTTTTTTATCCCCAAAACAGGACAGTTTCTTCCAGGAATGCCAGATTTCTCCCTAATATATCACATCTTCTCCAAGAAATACCAGGGTTCCCCCTTCAAATAGGACCTTTTCCCCCAAAAAACCTCTTTTATCCCCAAAAGAGGACACTTTTTTCCAGAAATGCCAGATTTCTCCCAAATATATCACATCTTCTCCAAGAAATACCAGGTTTCTCCCTTCAAATAGGACCTTTTCTCCCACAAATACCTGTTTTATCCCCAAATGAGGACAGTTTCTTCCAGAAATCCCAGATTTCTCCCAAATATATCACAACTCCTCCAAGAAATACCAGGTTCCCCCCTTCAAATAGGACCTTTTCTCCCACAAATACCTCTTTTATCCCCAAAAGAGGACAGTTTCTTCCAGAAAGGCCACATTTCTCCCAAACATATCACATCTCCTCCAAGAAATACCAGGATTCCTCTTGAAATAGGACCTTTTCTCCCACAAGTACCAGCCTTCTCCCCCCAAATAGGTCATTTTCTTCCAGACATGCCACATTTCTCCCAAATATATCACATCTTCTCCAAGAAATACCACGTTTCCCCCTTCAAATAGGACCTTCTCACCTACAAATACCTCTTTTATCCCCAAAATAGGACAGTTTCTTCCAGACATGCCACATTTCTCCCAAATAGATGACATCTTCTCCAAGAAATACCAGGGTTCCCCCTTCATATAGGACCTTTTCTCCCACAAATACCTCTTTTATCCCCAAAAGAGGACAGTTTCTTCCAGAAATGCCACATTTCTCCCAAATATATCACATCTTCTCCAAGAAATACCAGGATTCCTCCTGAAATAGGACCTTCTCACCCACAACTACCAGCCTTCTCCCCCCAAATAGGACATTTTCTTCCAGACATGCCACATTTCTCCCAAATAGATCACATCTTCTCCAAGAAATACCACGTTTCCCCCTTCAAAGAGCACCTTTTCACCCACACATACCTCTTTTATCCCCAAAACAGGACAGTTTCTTCCAGAAAGGCCACATTTCTCCCAAATATATCACATCTTCTCCAAGAAATACCAGGTTTCCCCCTGGAAATAGGACCTTTTCAACCACTAATACCTCTTTTATCCCCAAAAGAGGACAGTTTCTTCCGGAAAGGCCACATTTCTCCCAAATATATCACATCTTCTCCAAGAAATGCCCGGATTCCTCCAGAAATAGGACCTTCTCACCCAAAACTACCATCCTTCTCCCCCCAAATTGGACAGTTTCTTCCAGAAAGGCCACATTTCTCCCAAATAGATCACATCTTCTCCAAGAAATACCACGTTTCCCCCTTCAAATAGGACCTTTTCACCCACAAATACCTCTATTATCCCCAAAAGAGGACAGTTTCTTTCAGAAAGGCCACATTTCTCCCAAATATATCACATCTTCTACAAGAAATACCACGTTTCCCCCTTCAAATACAACGTTTTCACCCACAAATACCTGTTTTATCCCCAAAAGAGGACATTTTCTTCCAGACATGCCACATTTCTCCCAAATATATCACATCTTCTCCAAGAAATACCACGTTTCCCCCTTCAAATAGGACCTTTTCACCCACAAATGCCTCTTTTATCCCCAAAAGAGGACATTTTCTTCCAGAAATGCCACATTTATCCCAAATATATCACATCTTCTCCAAGAAATACCAGGGTTCCCCCTTCAAATAGGACCTTTTCACCCACAAATACCTCTTTTATCCCCAAAAGAGGACAGTTTCTTCCAGAAAGGCCACATTTCTCCCAAATATATATCATCTTCTAAAAGAAATACCACGTTTCCCCCTTCAAATAGGACCTTTTCACCCACAAATACCTGTTTTATATCCCAAATAGGACAGTTTCTTCCAGAAATGCCACATTTCTCCCAAATAGATCACATCTTCTCCTAGAAATACCAGGATTCCTCCTGAAATAGGACCTTCTCACCCACAACGACCAGCCTTCTCCCAAAAAATTGGACATTTTTTTCCAGAAATGCCTCATTTCTCCCAAATAGATCACATCTTCTCCAAGAAATACCAGCTTTCCCCCTTCAAATAGGACCTTTTCACCCACACATACCTCTTTTATCCCCAAAAGAGGACAGTTTCTTGCAGAAATGCCACATTTCTCCCAAATATATCACATCTTCTCCAAGAAATACCAGGGTTCCCCATTCAAATAGGACCTTTTCACCCACAAATATCTCTTTGTTCCCCAGAAGAGGACAGTTTCTTCCAGAAATGCCACATTTCTCCCAAATAGATCACATCTTCTCCAAGAAATACCAGCTTTCCCCCTTCAAATAGGACCTTTTCACCCACAAATACCTCTTTTATACCCAAAATAGGACAGTTTCTTCCAGAAAGGCCACATTTCTCCCAAATAGATCACATCTTCTCCAAGAAATACCACGTTTCCCCCTTCAAATAGGACCTTCTCACCCAAAACTACCAGCCTTCTCCCCACAAATTGGACATTTTCTACCAGAAATGCCTCATTTCTCCCAAATATATCACATCTTCTCCAAGAAATACCAGGTTTCCCTCTTCAAATAGGACCTTTTCAACATCAAATACCTGTTTTATGCCCAAAATACGACAGTTTCTTCCGGAAATGCCACATTTCTCCCAAATATATCACATCTTCTCCAAGAAATACCAGCTTTCCCCCTTGAATTAGGACCTTTTCTCCATGAAATACCTCTTTTATCCCCAAAAGAGGACTTATTCTTCCAGAAATGCCACATTTCTCCCAAATAGATCACATCTTCTCCAAGAAATACCAGGTTTCCCCCTGGAAATAGGACCTTTTCAACCACTAATACCTCTTTTATCCCCAAAAGAGGACAGTTTCTTCCGGAAAGGCCACATTTCTCCCAAATATATCACATCTTCTCCAAGAAATGCCCGGATTCCTCCTGAAATAGGACCTTCTCACCCAAAACTACCAGCCTTCTCCCCACAAATTGGACATTTTCTTCCAGAAAGGCCACATTTCTCCCAAATAGATCACATCTTCTCCAAGAAATACCAGCTTTCTCCCTTCAAATAGGACCTTTTCACCCACAAATACCTCTTTTATCCCGAAAAGAGGACAGTTTCTTCCAGAAATGCCACATTTCTCCCAAATATATCACATCTTCTCCAAGAAATACCAGCTTTCCCCCTTCAAATAGGACCTTTTCTCCCACAAATACCTCTTTTATCCCCAAAAGAGGACAGTTTCCTCCAGAAATGCCACATTTCTCCCAAATATATCACATCTTCTCCAAGAAATACCAGGTTTCCCCCTTCAAATAGGACCTTTTCAACCACAAATACCTGTTTTATACCGAAAATAGGACAGTTTCTTCCAGACATGCCACATTTCTCCCAAATATATCACATCTTCTCCAAGAAATACCAGCTTTCCCCCTTCAAATAGGACCTTTTCACCCACAAATACCTCTTTTATCCCCAAAAGAGGACAGTTTCTTCCAGAAAGGCCACATTTCTCCCAAACATATCACATCTCCTCCAAGAAATACCAGGATTCCTCCTGAAATAGGACCTTTTCTCCCACAAGTACCAGCCTTCTCCCCCCAAATAGGACATTTTCTTCCAGACATGCCACATTTCTCCCAAATATATCACATCTTCTCCAAGAAATACCAGGTTTTCCTCTGGAAATAGGACCTTTTCACACACAAATACCTGTTCTATCCCCATAAGAGGACAGTTTCTCCCAGAAATGCCACATTTCTCCCAAATATATCACATCTTCTCCAAGAAATACCACGTTGCCCCCTTCAAATAGGACCCTTTCCCTAAAAAAACCTCTTTTATCCCCAAAAGAGGACAGTTTCTTCCAGAAATGCCACATTTCTCCCAAATATATCACATCCTCTCCAAGAAATACCAGCATTCCCCCTTCAAATAGGACCTTTTCACCCACAAATACCTGTTTTATCCCCAAAAGAGGACAGTTTCTTCCAGAAATCCCAGATTTCTCCCAAATATATCACAACTCCTCCAAGAAATACCAGGTTCCCCCCTTCAAATAGGACCTTTTCTCCCACAAATACCTCTTTTATCCCCAAAAGAGGACAGTTTCTTCCAGAAAGGCCACATTTCTCCCAAACATATCACATCTCCTCCAAGAAATACCAGGATTCCTCCTGAAAGAGGACCTTTTCTCCCACAAGTACCAGCCTTCTCCCCCCAAATAGGACATTTTCTTCCAGACATGCCACATTTCTCCCAAATAGATCACATCTTCTCCAAGAAATACCACGTTTCCCCCTTCAAATACAACCTTCTCACCCACAAATACCTCTTTTATCCCCAAAATAGGACAGTTTCTTCCAGACATGCCACATTTCTCCCAAATAGATGACATCTTCTCCAAGAAATACCAGGGTTCCCCCTTCATATAGGACCTTTTCTCCCACAAATACCTCTTTTATCCCCAAAAGAGGACAGTTTCTTCCAGAAATGCCACATTTCTCCCAAATATATCACATCTTCTCCAAGAAATACCAGGATTCCTCCTGAAATAGGACCTTCTCACCCACAACTACCAGCCTTCTCCCCCCAAATAGGACATTTTCTTCCAGACATGCCACATTTCTCCCAAATAGATCACATCTTCTCCAAGAAATACCACGTTTCCCCCTTCAAAGAGCACCTTTTCACCCACACATACCTCTTTTATCCCCAAAACAGGACAGTTTCTTCCAGAAAGGCCACATTTCTCCCAAATATATCACATCTTCTCCAAGAAATACCAGGTTTCCCCCTGGAAATAGGACCTTTTCAACCACTAATACCTCTTTTATCCCCAAAAGAGGACAGTTTCTTCCGGAAAGGCCACATTTCTCCCAAATATATCACATCTTCTCCAAGAAATGCCCGGATTCCTCCAGAAATAGGACCTTCTCACCCAAAACTACCATCCTTCTCCCCCCAAATTGGACAGTTTCTTCCAGAAAGGCCACATTTCTCCCAAATAGATCACATCTTCTCCAAGAAATACCACGTTTCCCCCTTCAAATAGGACCTTTTCACCCACAAATACCTCTATTATCCCCAAAAGAGGACAGTTTCTTTCAGAAAGGCCACATTTCTCCCAAATATATCACATCTTCTACAAGAAATACCACGTTTCCCCCTTCAAATACAACGTTTTCACCCACAAATACCTGTTTTATCCCCAAAAGAGGACATTTTCTTCCAGACATGCCACATTTCTCCCAAATATATCACATCTTCTCCAAGAAATACCACGTTTCCCCCTTCAAATAGGACCTTTTCACCCACAAATGCCTCTTTTATCCCCAAAAGAGGACATTTTCTTCCAGAAATGCCACATTTATCCCAAATATATCACATCTTCTCCAAGAAATACCAGGGTTCCCCCTTCAAATAGGACCTTTTCACCCACAAATACCTCTTTTATCCCCAAAAGAGGACAGTTTCTTCCAGAAAGGCCACATTTCTCCCAAATATATATCATCTTCTAAAAGAAATACCACGTTTCCCCCTTCAAATAGGACCTTTTCACCCACAAATACCTGTTTTATATCCCAAATAGGACAGTTTCTTCCAGAAATGCCACATTTCTCCCAAATAGATCACATCTTCTCCTAGAAATACCAGGATTCCTCCTGAAATAGGACCTTCTCACCCACAACGACCAGCCTTCTCCCAAAAAATTGGACATTTTTTTCCAGAAATGCCTCATTTCTCCCAAATAGATCACATCTTCTCCAAGAAATACCAGCTTTCCCCCTTCAAATAGGACCTTTTCACCCACACATACCTCTTTTATCCCCAAAAGAGGACAGTTTCTTGCAGAAATGCCACATTTCTCCCAAATATATCACATCTTCTCCAAGAAATACCAGGGTTCCCCATTCAAATAGGACCTTTTCACCCACAAATATCTCTTTGTTCCCCAGAAGAGGACAGTTTCTTCCAGAAATGCCACATTTCTCCCAAATAGATCACATCTTCTCCAAGAAATACCAGCTTTCCCCCTTCAAATAGGACCTTTTCACCCACAAATACCTCTTTTATACCCAAAATAGGACAGTTTCTTCCAGAAAGGCCACATTTCTCCCAAATAGATCACATCTTCTCCAAGAAATACCACGTTTCCCCCTTCAAATAGGACCTTCTCACCCAAAACTACCAGCCTTCTCCCCACAAATTGGACATTTTCTACCAGAAATGCCTCATTTCTCCCAAATATATCACATCTTCTCCAAGAAATACCAGGTTTCCCTCTTCAAATAGGACCTTTTCAACATCAAATACCTGTTTTATGCCCAAAATACGACAGTTTCTTCCGGAAATGCCACATTTCTCCCAAATATATCACATCTTCTCCAAGAAATACCAGCTTTCCCCCTTGAATTAGGACCTTTTCTCCATGAAATACCTCTTTTATCCCCAAAAGAGGACTTATTCTTCCAGAAATGCCACATTTCTCCCAAATAGATCACATCTTCTCCAAGAAATACCAGGTTTCCCCCTGGAAATAGGACCTTTTCAACCACTAATACCTCTTTTATCCCCAAAAGAGGACAGTTTCTTCCGGAAAGGCCACATTTCTCCCAAATATATCACATCTTCTCCAAGAAATGCCCGGATTCCTCCTGAAATAGGACCTTCTCACCCAAAACTACCAGCCTTCTCCCCACAAATTGGACATTTTCTTCCAGAAAGGCCACATTTCTCCCAAATAGATCACATCTTCTCCAAGAAATACCAGCTTTCTCCCTTCAAATAGGACCTTTTCACCCACAAATACCTCTTTTATCCCGAAAAGAGGACAGTTTCTTCCAGAAATGCCACATTTCTCCCAAATATATCACATCTTCTCCAAGAAATACCAGCTTTCCCCCTTCAAATAGGACCTTTTCTCCCACAAATACCTCTTTTATCCCCAAAAGAGGACAGTTTCCTCCAGAAATGCCACATTTCTCCCAAATATATCACATCTTCTCCAAGAAATACCAGGTTTCCCCCTTCAAATAGGACCTTTTCAACCACAAATACCTGTTTTATACCGAAAATAGGACAGTTTCTTCCAGACATGCCACATTTCTCCCAAATATATCACATCTTCTCCAAGAAATACCAGCTTTCCCCCTTCAAATAGGACCTTTTCACCCACAAATACCTCTTTTATCCCCAAAAGAGGACAGTTTCTTCCAGAAAGGCCACATTTCTCCCAAACATATCACATCTCCTCCAAGAAATACCAGGATTCCTCCTGAAATAGGACCTTTTCTCCCACAAGTACCAGCCTTCTCCCCCCAAATAGGACATTTTCTTCCAGACATGCCACATTTCTCCCAAATATATCACATCTTCTCCAAGAAATACCAGGTTTTCCTCTGGAAATAGGACCTTTTCACACACAAATACCTGTTCTATCCCCATAAGAGGACAGTTTCTCCCAGAAATGCCACATTTCTCCCAAATATATCACATCTTCTCCAAGAAATACCACGTTGCCCCCTTCAAATAGGACCCTTTCCCTAAAAAAACCTCTTTTATCCCCAAAAGAGGACAGTTTCTTCCAGAAATGCCACATTTCTCCCAAATATATCACATCCTCTCCAAGAAATACCAGCATTCCCCCTTCAAATAGGACCTTTTCACCCACAAATACCTGTTTTATCCCCAAAAGAGGACAGTTTCTTCCAGAAATCCCAGATTTCTCCCAAATATATCACAACTCCTCCAAGAAATACCAGGTTCCCCCCTTCAAATAGGACCTTTTCTCCCACAAATACCTCTTTTATCCCCAAAAGAGGACAGTTTCTTCCAGAAAGGCCACATTTCTCCCAAACATATCACATCTCCTCCAAGAAATACCAGGATTCCTCCTGAAAGAGGACCTTTTCTCCCACAAGTACCAGCCTTCTCCCCCCAAATAGGACATTTTCTTCCAGACATGCCACATTTCTCCCAAATAGATCACATCTTCTCCAAGAAATACCACGTTTCCCCCTTCAAATACAACCTTCTCACCCACAAATACCTCTTTTATCCCCAAAATAGGACAGTTTCTTCCAGACATGCCACATTTCTCCCAAATATATCACATCTTCTCCAAGAAATACCAGGGTTCCCCCTTCAAATAGGACCTTTTCACCCACAAATACCTCTTTTATCCCCAAAATAGGACAGTTTCTTCCAGAAATGCCACATTTCTCCCAAATAGATCACATCTTCTCCAAGAAATACCAGGATTCCTCCTGAAATAGGACCTTCTCACCCACAACTACCAGCCTTCTCCCCACAAATTGGACATTTTCTTCCAGAAATGCCACAGTTCTCCCAAATATTTCACATCTTCTCCAAGAAATACCACGTTTCCCCCTTCAAATAGGACCTTTTCACCCACAAATACCTCTTTTATCCCCAAAAGAGGACAGTTTCTTCCGGAAAGGCCACATTTCTCCCAAATATATCACATCTTCTCCAAGAAATGCCAGGATTCCTCCTGAAATAGGACCTTCTCACCCAAAACTACCAGCCTTCTCCCCCCAAATTGGACATTTTCTTCCAGACATGCCACATTTCTCCCTAATATATCACATCTTCTCCAAGAAATACCAGCTTTCCCCCTTCAAATAGGACCTTTTCACCCACAAATACCTCTTTTATCCCCAAAAGAGGACAGTTTCTTCCAGAAAGGCCACATTTCTCCCAAATATATCACATCTTCTCCAAGAAATACCAGCTTTCCCCCTTCAAATAGGACCTTTTCTCCCACAAATACCTCTTTGATCCCCAAAATAGGACAGTTTCTTCCAGAAATGCCACATTTCTCCCAAATATACCACATCTTCTCCAAGAAATACCAGGGTTCCCCCTTCAAATAGGACCTTTTCTCCCACAAATACCTCTTTTATCCCCAAAAGAGGACAGTTTCCTCCAGAAATGCCACATTTCTCCCAAATATATCACATCTTCTCCAAGAAATACCAGGTTTCCCCCTTCAAATAGGACCTTTTCAACCACAAATACCTGTTTTATACCGAAAATAGGACAGTTTCTTCCAGAAATGCCAGATTTCTCCCAAATATATCACATCTTCTCCAAGAAATACCAGCTTTCCCCCTTCAAATAGGACCTTTTCACCCACAAATTCCTCTTTTATCCCCAAAAGAGGACAGTTTCTTCCAGAAAGGCCACATTTCTCCCAAACATATCACATCTCCTCCAAGAAATACCAGGATTCCTCCTGAAATAGGACCTTTTCTCCCACAAGTACCAGCCTTCTCCCCCCAAATAGGACATTTTCTTCCAGACATGCCACATTTCTCCCAAATAGATCACATCTTCTCCAAGAAATACCAGGTTTTCCTCTGGAAATAGGACCTTTTCACCCACAAATACCTGTTCTATCCCCATAAGAGGACAGTTTCTTCCAGAAATGCCACATTTCTCCAAAATATATCACATCTTCTCCAAGAAATACCACGTTGCCCCCTTCAAATAGGACCTTTTCCCAAAAAAAACCTCTTTTATCCCCAAAAGAGGACAGTTTCTTCCAGAAAGGCCACATTTCTCCCAAATATATCACATTCTCTCCAAGAAATACCAGGTTTCCCCCTTCAAATAGGACCTTTTCACCCACAAATACCTCTTTTATCCCCAAAAGAGGACAGTTTCTTCCAGAAATGCCACATTTCTCCCAAATATATCACATCTTCTCCAAGAAATACCAGCTTTCCCCCTTCAAATAGGACCTTTTCTCCCACAAATACCTCTTTTATCCCCAAAAGAGGACAGTTTCTTCCAGAAATGCCACATTTCTCCCAAATATATCACCTCTTCTCCAAGAAATGCCAGGTTTCCCCCTTCAAATAGGACCTTTTCTCCCACAAATACCTCTTTTATCCCCAAAATAGGACAGTTTCTTCCAGACATGCCACATTTCTCCCAAATATATCACATCTTCTCCAAGAAATACCAGCTTTCCCCCTTCAAATAGGACCTTTTCACCCACAAATACCTCTTTTATCCCCAAAAGAGGACAGTTTCTTCCAGAAATGCCACATTTCTCCCAAATATATCACATCTTCTCCAAGAAATACCTGCTTTCACCCTTCAAATAGGACCTTTTCACCCACAAATACCTCTTTTATCCCCAAAAGAGGACAGTTTCTTCCAGAAATGCCACATTTCTCCCAAATATATCACATCTTCTCCAAGAAATACCAGGATTCCTCCTGAAATAGGACCTTCTCACCCACAACTACCAGCCTTCTCCCCACAAATTGGACATTTTCTTCCTGAAATGCCTCATTTCTCCCAAATATATCACATCTTCTTCAAGAAATACCAGCTTTCCCCCTTCAAATAGGACCTTTTCACCCACAAATTCCTCTTTTATCCCCAAAAGAGGACAGTTTCTTCCAGAAAGGCCACATTTCTCCCAAACATATCACATCTCCTCCAAGAAATACCAGGTTTCCTCCTTAAATAGGACCTTTTCTCCCACAAGTACCAGCCTTCTCCCCCCAAATTGGACATTTTCTTCCAGACATACCACATTTCTCCCAAATATATCACATCTTCTCCAAGAAATACCAGGTTTTCCTGTGGAAATAGGACCTTTTCACCCACAAATACCTCTTTTATCCCCCAAATAGGACAGTTTCTCCCAGACATGCCACATTTCTCCCAAATAGATCACCTCTTCTCCAAGAAATACCAGGTTTCCCCCTTCAAATAGGACCTTTTCTCCCACAAATACCTGTTTTATCCCCAAAAGAGGACAGTTTCTTCCAGAAATGCCACATTTCTCCCAAATACATCACATCTTCTCCAAGAAATACCAGGATTCCTCCTGAAATAGGACCTTCTCACCGAAAACTACCAGCCTTCTCCCCACAAATTGGACATATTCTTCCAGAAATGCCACATTTCTCCCAAATAGATCACAACTTCTCCATGAAATACCAGCTTTCCCCCTTCAAATAGGACCTTTTCTCCCACAAATACCTGTTTTATCCCCAAAATAGGACAGTTTCTGCCAGACATGCCTCATTTCTCCCAAATATATCACATCTTCTCCAAGAAATACCACGTTTCCCCCTTCAAATACGACCTTATCACCCACACATACCTGTTTTATCCCCAAAACAGGACAGTTTCTTCCAGGAATGCCAGATTTCTCCCTAATATATCACATCTTCTCCAAGAAATACCGGGGTTCCCCCTTCAAATAGGACCTTTTCCCCCAAAAAACCTCTTTTATCCCCAAAAGAGGACACTTTTTTCCAGAAATGCCAGATTTCTCCCAAATATATCACATCTTCTCCAAGAAATACCAGGTTTCTCCCTTCAAATAGGACCTTTTCTCCCACAAATACCTGTTTTATCCCCAAAAGAGGACAGTTTCTTCCAGAAATCCCAGATTTCTCCCAAATATATCACAACTCCTCCAAGAAATACCAGGTTCCCCCCTTCAAATAGGACCTTTTCAACCACAAATACCTCTTTTATCCCCAAAAGAGGACAGTTTCTTCCAGAAAGGCCACATTTCTCCCAAACATATCACATCTCCTCCAAGAAATACCAGGATTCCTCCTGAAATAGGACCTTTTCTCCCACAAGTACCAGCCTTCTCCCCCCAAATAGGTCATTTTCTTCCAGACATGCCACATTTCTCCCAAATATATCACATCTTCTCCAAGAAATACCACGTTTCCCCCTTCAAATAGGACCTTCTCACCTACAAATACCTCTTTTATCCCCAAAATAGGACAGTTTCTTCCAGACATGCCACATTTCTCCCAAATAGATGACATCTTCTCCAAGAAATACCAGGGTTCCCCCTTCATATAGGACCTTTTCTCCCACAAATACCTCTTTTATCCCCAAAAGAGGACAGTTTCTTCCAGAAATGCCACATTTCTCCCAAATATATCACATCTTCTCCAAGAAATACCAGGATTCCTCCTGAAATAGGACCTTCTCACCCACAACTACCAGCCTTCTCCCCCCAAATAGGACATTTTCTTCCAGACATGCCACATTTCTCCCAAATAGATCACATCTTCTCCAAGAAATACCACGTTTCCCCCTTCAAAGAGCACCTTTTCACCCACACATACCTCTTTTATCCCCAAAACAGGACAGTTTCTTCCAGAAAGGCCACATTTCTCCCAAATATATCACATCTTCTCCAAGAAATACCAGGTTTCCCCCTGGAAATAGGACCTTTTCAACCACTAATACCTCTTTTATCCCCAAAAGAGGACAGTTTCTTCCGGAAAGGCCACATTTCTCCCAAATATATCACATCTTCTCCAAGAAATGCCCGGATTCCTCCAGAAATAGGACCTTTTCACCCAAAACTACCAGCCTTCTCCCCCCAAATTGGACAGTTTCTTCCAGAAAGGCCACATTTCTCCCAAATAGATCACATCTTCTCCAAGAAATACCACGTTTCCCCCTTCAAATAGGACCTTTTCACCCACAAATACCTCTTTTATCCCCAAAAGAGGACAGTTTCTTTCAGAAAGGCCACATTTCTCCCAAATATATCACATCTTCTACAAGAAATACCACGTTTCCCCCTTCAAATACAACGTTTTCACCCACAAATACCTGTTTTATCCCCAAAAGAGGACATTTTCTTCCAGACATGCCACATTTCTCCCAAATATATCACATCTTCTCCAAGAAATACCACGTTTCCCCCTTCAAATAGGACCTTTTCACCCACAAATGCCTCTTTTATCCCCAAAAGAGGACATTTTCTTCCAGAAAGGCCACATTTCTCCCAAATATATCACATCTTCTCCAAGAAATACCAGGGTTCCCCCTTCAAATAGGACCTTTTCACCCACAAATACCTCTTTTATCCCCAAAAGAGGACAGTTTCTTCCAGAAAGGCCACATTTCTCCCAAATATATATCATCTTCTAAAAGAAATACCACGTTTCCCCCTTCAAATAGGACCTTTTCACCCACAAATACCTGTTTTATATCCCAAATAGGACAGTTTCTTCCAGAAATGCCACATTTCTCCCAAATAGATCACATCTTCTCCTAGAAATACCAGGATTCCTCCTGAAATAGGACCTTCTCACCCACAACGACCAGCCTTCTCCCAAAAAATTGGACATTTTCTTCCAGAAATGCCTCATTTCTCCCAAATAGATCACATCTTCTCCAAGAAATACCAGCTTTCCCCCTTCAAATAGGACCTTTTCACCCACACATACCTCTTTTATCCCCAAAAGAGGACAGTTTCTTCCAGAAATGCCACATTTCTCCCAAATATATCACATCTTCTCCAAGAAATACCAGGGTTCCCCATTCAAATAGGACCTTTTCACCCACAAATATCTCTTTGTTCCCCAGAAGAGGACAGTTTCTTCCAGAAATGCCACATTTCTCCCAAATATATCACATCTTCTCCAAGAAATACCAGCTTTCCCCCTTCAAATAGGACCTTTTCACCCACAAATACCTCTTTTATACCCAAAATAGGACATTTTCTTCCAGAAAGGCCACATTTCTCCCAAATAGATCACATCTTCTCCAAGAAATACCTGCTTTCCCCCTTCAAATAGGACCTTCTCACCCAAAACTACCAGCCTTCTCCCCACAAATTGGACATTTTCTACCAGAAATGCCTCATTTCTCCCAAATATATCACATCTTCTCCAAGAAATACCAGCTTTCCCCCTTCAAATAGGACCTTTTCAACATCAAATACCTGTTTTATGCCCAAAATACGACAGTTTCTTCCGGAAATGCCACATTTCTCCCAAATATATCACATCTTCTCCAAGAAATACCAGCTTTCCCCCTTGAATTAGGACCTTTTCTCCCACAAATACCTCTTTTATCCCCAAAAGAGGACTTATTCTTCCAGAAATGCCACATTTCTCCCAAATAGATCACATCTTCTCCAAGAAATACCAGGTTTCCCCCTGGAAATAGGACCTTTTCAACCACTAATACCTCTTTTATCCCCAAAAGAGGACAGTTTCTTCCGGAAAGGCCACATTTCTCCCAAATATATCACATGTCTCCAAGAAATGCCCGGATTCCTCCTGAAATAGGACCTTCTCACCCAAAACTACCAGCCTTCTCCCCACAAATTGGACATTTTCTTCCAGAAAGGCCACATTTCTCCCAAATAGATCACATCTTCTCCAAGAAATACCAGCTTTCTCCCTTCAAATAGGACCTTTTCACCCACAAATACCTCTTTTATCCCCAAAAGAGGACAGTTTCTTCCAGAAATGCCACATTTCTCCCAAATATATCACATCTTCTCCAAGAAATACCAGCTTTCCCCCTTCAAATAGGACCTTTTCTCCCACAAATACCTCTTTTATCCCCAAAAGAGGACAGTTTCCTCCAGAAATGCCACATTTCTCCCAAATAGATCACATCTTCTCCAAGAAATACCAGGTTTCCCCCTTCAAATAGGACCTTTTCAACCACAAATACCTGTTTTATACCGAAAATAGGACAGTTTCTTCCAGAAATGCCAGATTTCTCCCAAATATATCACATCTTCTCCAAGAAATACCAGCTTTCCCCCTTCAAATAGGACCTTTTCACCCACAAATACCTCTTTTATCCCCAAAAGAGGACAGTTTCTTCCAGAAAGGCCACATTTCTCCCAAACATATCACATCTCCTCCAAGAAATACCAGGATTCCTCCTGAAATAGGACCTTTTCTCCCACAAGTACCAGCCTTCTCCCCCCAAATAGGACATTTTCTTCCAGACATGCCACATTTCTCCCAAATATATCACATCTTCTCCAAGAAATACCAGGTTTTCCTCTGGAAATAGGACCTTTTCACACACAAATACCTGTTCTATCCCCATAAGAGGACAGTTTCTTCCAGAAATGCCACATTTCTCCCAAATATATCACATCTTCTCCAAGAAATACCACGTTGCCCCCTTCAAATAGGACCCTTTCCCAAAAAAAACCTCTTTTATCCCCAAAAGAGGACAGTTTCTTCCAGAAATGCCACATTTCTCCCAAATAGATCACAACTTCTCCATGAAATACCAGCTTTCCCCCTTCAAATAGGACCTTTTCTCCCACAAATACCTGTTTTATCCCCCAAATAGGACAGTTTCTGCCAGACATGCCACATTTCTCCCAAATATATCACCTCTTCTCCAAGAAATACCAGGTTTCCCCCTTCAAATAGGACCTTTTCACCCACAAATACCTCTTTTATCCCCAAAAGAGGACAGTTTCTTCCAGAAATGCCACATTTCTCCCAAATATATCACATCCTCTCCAAGAAATACCAGCTTTCCCCCTTCAAATAGGACCTTTTCACCCACAAATACCTCTTTTATCCCCAAAAGAGGACAGTTTCTTCCAGAAATCCCAGATTTCTCCCAAATATATCACAACTCCTCCAAGAAATACCAGGTTCCCCCCTTCAAATAGGACCTTTTCTCCCACAAATACCTCTTTTATCCCCAAAAGAGGACAGTTTCTTCCAGAAAGGCCACATTTCTCCCAAACATATCACATCTCCTCCAAGAAATACCAGGATTCCTCCTGAAAGAGGACCTTTTCTCCCACAAGTACCAGCCTTCTCCCCCCAAATAGGACATTTTCTTCCAGACATGCCACATTTCTCCCAAATAGATCACATCTTCTCCAAGAAATACCAGGTTTCCCCCGTCAAATAGGACCTTCTCACCCACAAATACCTCTTTTATCCCCAAAATAGGACAGTTTCTTCCAGACATGCCACATTTCTCCCAAATATATCACATCTTCTCCAAGAAATACCAGCTTTCACCCTTCAAATAGGACCTTTTCACCCACAAATACCTCTTTTATCCCCAAAAGAGGACAGTTTCTTCCAGAAATGCCACATTTCTCCCAAATAGATCACATCTTCTCCTAGAAATACCAGGATTCCTCCTGAAATAGGACCTTCTCACCCACAACTACCAGCCTTCTCCCCACAAATTGGACATTTTCTTCCAGAAATGCCACAGTTCTCCCAAATATTTCACATCCTCTCCAAGAAATACCACGTTTCCCCCTTCAAACAGCACCTTTTAACCCACACATACCTCTTTTATCCCCAATAGAGGACAGTTTCTTCCAGAAATGCCACATTTCTCCCAAATATATCACATCTTCTCCAAGAAATACCAGGTTTCCCCCTTCAAATAGGACCTTTTCAACCACTAATACCTCTTTTATCCCCAAAACAGGACAGTTTCTTCCGGAAAGGCCACATTTCTCCCAAATATATCACATCTTCTCCAAGAAATACCAGGATTCCTCCTGAAATAGGACCTTCTCACCCAAAACTACCAGCCTTCTCCCCCCAAATTGGACAGTTTCTTCCAGTAATGCCACATTTCTCCCAAATATATCACATCTTCTCCAAGAAATACCACGTTTCCCCCTTCAAATAGGACCTTTTCACCCACAAATACCTCTTTTATCCCCAAAAGAGGACAGTTTCTTCCGGAAAGGCCACATTTCTCCCAAATATATCACATCTTCTCCAAGAAATGCCAGGATTCCTCCTGAAATAGGACCTTCTCACCCAAAACTACCAGCCTTCTCCCCCCAAATTGGACATTTTCTTCCAGACATGCCACATTTCTCCCTAATATATCACATCTTCTCCAAGAAATACCAGCTTTCCCCCTTCAAATAGGACCTTTTCACCCACAAATACCTCTTTTATCCCCAAAAGAGGACAGTTTCTTCCAGAAAGGCCACATTTCTCCCAAATATATCACATCTTCTCCAAGAAATACCAGCTTTCCCCCTTCAAATAGGACCTTTTCTCCCACAAATACCTCTTTTATCCCCAAAATAGGACAGTTTCTTCCAGAAATGCCACATTTCTCCCAAATATACCACATCTTCTCCAAGAAATACCACGTTTCCCCCTTCAAATAGGACCTTTTCACCCACAAATACCTCTTTTATCCCCAAAAGAGGACAGTTTCCTCCAGAAATGCCACATTTCTCCCAAATATATCACATCTTCTCCAAGAAATACCAGCTTTCCCCCTTCAAATAGGACCTTTTCAACCACTAATACCTCTTTTATTCCGAAAATAGGACAGTTTCTTCCAGAAATGCCAGATTTCTCCCAAATATATCACATCTTCTCCAAGAAATACCAGCTTTCCCCCTTCAAATAGGACCTTTTCACCCACAAATAGCTCTTTTATCCCCAAAAGAGGACAGTTTCTTCCAGAAAGGCCTCACTTCTCCCAAACATATCACATCTCCTCCAAGAAATACCAGGATTCCTCCTGAAGTAGGACCTTTTCTCCCACAAGTACCAGCCTTCTCCCCCCAAATAGGACATTTTCTTCCAGACATGCCACATTTCTCCCAAATATATCACATCTTCTCCAAGAAATACCAGGTTTTCCTCTGGAAATAGGACCTTTTCACCCACAAATACCTGTTCTATCCCCATAAGAGGACAGTTTCTTCCAGAAATGCCACATTTCTCCCAAATATATCACATCTTCTCCAAGAAATACCACGTTGCCCCCTTCAAATAGGACCTTTTCCCGAAAAAAACCTCTTTTATCCCCAAAAGAGGACAGTTTCTTCCAGAAATGCCACATTTCTCCCAAATAGATCACAACTTCTCCATGAAATACCAGCTTTCCCCCTTCAAATAGGACCTTTTCTCCCACAAATACCTGTTTTATCCCCCAAATAGGACAGTTTCTGCCAGACATGCCACATTTCTCCCAAATATATCACCTCTTCTCCAAGAAATACCAGGTTTCCCCCTTCAAATAGGACCTTTTCACCCACAAATACCTCTTTTATCCCCAAAAGAGGACAGTTTCTTCCAGAAATGCCACATTTCTCCCAAATATATCACATCCTCTCCAAGAAATACCAGCTTTCCCCCTTCAAATAGGAGCTTTTCACCCACAAATACCTCTTTTATCCCCAAAATAGGACATTTTCTTCCAGACATGCCACATTTCTCCCAAATATATCACATCTTCTCCAAGAAATACCACGTTTCCCCCTTCAAATAGGACCTTTTCACCCACAAATACCTCTTTTATCCCCAAAAGAGGACAGTTTCTTCCAGAAAGGCCACATTTCTCCCAAAAATATCACATCTCCTGCAAGAAATACCAGCTTTCCTCCTGAAATAGGACCTTTTCTCCCACAAGTACCAGCCTTCTCCCCCGAAATAGGACATTTTCTTCCAGACATGCCACATTTCTCCCAAATATATCACATCTTCTCCAAGAAATACCAGGTTTTCCCCTTCAAATAGGACCTTCTCACCCACACATACCTCTTTTATCCCCAAAAGAGGACATTTTCTTCCAGAAATGCCACATTTCTCCCAAATATAGCACATCTTCTCCAAGAAATACCAGGTTTCCCCCTTCAAATAGGACCTTTTCACCCACAAATACCTCTTTTATCCCCAAAAGAGGACAGTTTCTTCCAGAAAGGCCACATTTCTCCCAAATATATATCATCTTCTCCAAGAAATACCAGCTTTCCCCCTTCAAATAGGACCTTTTCACCCACAAATACCTGTTTTATATCCCAAATAGGACAGTTTCTTCCAGAAATGCCACATTTCTCCCAAATAGATCACATCTTCTCCTAGAAATACCAGGATTCCTCCTGAAATAGGACCTTCTCACCCACAACGACCAGCCTTCTCCCAAAAAATTGGACATTTTCTTCCAGAAATGCCTCATTTCTCCCAAATAGATCACATCTTCTCCAAGAAATACCAGCTTTCCCCCTTCAAATAGGACCTTTTCACCCACACATACCTCTTTTATCCCCAAAAGAGGACAGTTTCTTCCAGAAATGCCACATTTCTCCCAAATATATCACATCTTCTCCAAGAAATACCAGGTTTCCCCATTCAAATAGGACCTTTTCACCCACAAATATCTCTTTGATCCCCAGAAGAGGACAGTTTCTTCCAGAAATGCCACATTTCTCCCAAATATATCACATCTTCTCCCACAAATACCAGGTTTCCTCCTGAAATTGGACCTTGTCACCCACAGATTCCTGTTTTATCCCTTTGTTCCGAGCGACTTTTCGTTTTGGAGTGTTTATCCGATGCTACTCTTCAGCATTCTGTGACGAATAAAATAGAAGAGAAAAGCCCCACTAATAAGGCAGCTAGAAGGTCCAGTAGCCACACACATTGTGCTTTCAGGGAGGACGTTCCAGAAAGTCGAGAGTTGTGGCTTCTTTCCTGCGGAGAAAAAAACCCCTGTTTTCAGGCAATGCAGGACGCTGAATTCTCTCCTTCTCGGCATTTCAATACCGCTCCTTCGCTCTCGTGGCTCGAAAGCGGCACTCGCGCTGAACCGCTCCGGAGAGTCTGCAGTTGCTGTCCGGTCCATCGCGGTTCTGCCCGAGTGCCGCTTGCAGCCTTCAGCAGCGCTCTCGTTTCTCTCGGATGCCGGGAAAGAGCGACTTCAGCCGGATGCTTTGCTCCGACGAGTGAGCGGCTTCTTCTGCGCACATCGCAATGGAGAGCTTCTGACTTCTCCATGTGTCCATGCAGAATGCACTACGCTTCTCTCTCATTCTTATCCCTTTTTCCGAGCGACTTTTCGTTTTGGAGTGTTTATCCGATGCTACACTTCAGCATTCTGTGACGAATAGAGTAGAAGGGAAAAGCCCCACTAATAAGGCAGCTAGAAGTTCGAGGAGCGACACACGTAGTGCTTTCGGGGAGGACGTTCCAGAAAGTCGAGAGTTGTGGCTTCTTTCCTGCGGAGAAAAAAACCCCTGTTTTCAGGCAATGCAGGACGCTGAATTCGCTCCTTCTCGGCATTTCAATACCGCTCCTTCGCTCTCGTGGCTCGAAAGCGGCATTTGCGCTGAACCGCTCCGGAGAGTCTGCAGTTGCTGTCCGGTCCATCGCGGTTCTGCCCGAGTGCCGCTTGCAGCCTTCAGCAGCGCTCTCGTTTCTCTCGGATGCCGGGAAAGAGCGACTTCAGCCGGACGCTCTGCTCCGACGAGTGAGCGGCTTCTTCTGCGCACATCGCAATGGAACGCTTTTGGCTTCTCCATGTGTCTATGCAGAATGCACTACGCTTCTCTCTCATTCTTATCCCTTCCTTCCGAGCGACATTTCGTTTTGGAGTGTTTATCCGATGCTACACTTCAGCATTCTGTGACGAATAGAGTAGAAGGGAAAAGCCCCACTAATAAGGCAGCTAGAAGTTCGAGGAACGACACACGTAGTGCTTTCAGGGAGGACGTTCCAGAAAGTCGAGAGTTGTGGCTTCTTTCCGGCGGAGAAAAAACCCCCTGTTTTCCGGCTATTCAGTAGTCTGCAACTGCAGACTGTCCGGTGTGGTTCAGCGCAAATGCCGCTTTCGAGCCACTAGAGAGGAGGAGCGGCATTCGTATGCCGAGAACGAGCGAACTCAGCGTCCTGCATTGCCTGAAAACAGGGGGTTTTTTCACCGCAGGAAAGAAGCCACAACTCTCGACTTTCTGGAACGTCCTCCCCGAAAGCACAACATGTGTCGCTCCTCGAACTTCTAGCTGCCTTATTAGTGTGGTTTCCACTTCAACTCTATTCGTCACAGAATGCTGAAGTGTAGCATCGGATAAACACTCCAAAACGAAATGTCGCTCGGAGGGAAGGGATAATGAGAGAGAAGCGTAGTGCATTCTGCATGGACACATGGAGAAGTCAAAAGCGCTCCATTGCGATGTGCGCAGAAGAAGCCGCTCACTCGTCGGAGCAAAGCATCCGGCTGAAGTCGCTCTTTCCCGGCATCCGAGAGAAACGAGAGCGCTGCTGAAGGCTGCAAGCGGCACTCGTGCAGAACCGCGATGGACCGGACAGCAACTGCAGACTCTCCGGAGCGGTTCAGCGCGAGTGCCGCTTTCGAGCCACGAGAGCGAAGGAGCGGTATTGAAATGCCGAGAAGGAGCGAATTCAGCGTCCAGCATTGCCTGAAAACAGGGGTTTTTTTCTCCGCAGGAAAGAAGCCACAACTCTCGACTTTCTGAAACGTCCTCCCCGAAAGCACAACGTGAGTCGCTCCTCGAACTTCTAGCTGCCTTATTAGTGTGTTTTCCACTTCTACTCTATTCGTCACAGAATGCTGAAGTGTAGCATCGGATAAACACTCCAAAACGAAATGTCGCTCGGAAGAAAGGGATAAGAATGAGAGAGAAGCGTAGTGCATTCTGCATGGACAGAAGGAGAAGTCAGAAGCTCTCCATTGCGATGTGCGCAGAAGAAGCCGCTCACTCGTCGGAGCAAAGCATCCGGCTGAAGTCGCTCTTTCCCGGCATCCGAGAGAAACGAGAGCGCTGCTGAAGGCTGCAAGCGGCACTCGGGCAGAACCGCGATGGACCGGCCAGCAACTGCAGACTCTCCGGAGCGGTTCAGCGCGAGTGCCGCTTTCGAGACACGAGAGCGAAGGAGCGGTATTGAAATGCCGAGAAGGAGCGAATTCAGCGTCCTGCATTGCCTGAAAACAGGGGTTTTTTTCTCCGCAGGAAAGAAGCCACAACTCTCGACTTTCTGGAACGTCCTCCCCGAAAGCACTACGTTTGTCGCTCCTCGAACTTCTAGCTGCCTTATTAGTGGGGCTTTTCCCTTCTACTCTATTCGTCACAGAATGCTGAAGTGTAGCATCGGATAAACACTCCAAAACGAAAAGTCGCTCGGAAAAAGGGATAAGAATGAGAGAGAAGCGTAGTGCATTCTGCATGGACACATGGAGAAGTCAGAAGCTCTCCATTGCGATGTGCGCAGAAGAAGCCGCTCACTCGTCGGAGCAAAGCATCCGGCTGAAGTCGCTCTTTGCCGGCATCCGAGAGAAACGAGAGCGCTGCTGAAGGCTGCAAGCGGCACTCGGGCAGAACAGCGATGGACCGGACAGCAACTGCAGACTCTCCGGAGCGGTTCAGCGCGAGTGCCGCTTTCGAGCCACGAGAGCGAAGGAGCGGTATTGAAATGCCGAGAAGGTGCGACTTCAGCGTCCTGCATTGCCTGAAAACAGGGGTTTTTTTCTCCGCAGGAAACAAGCCACAACTCTCGAATTTCTGGAACGTTCTCCCTGAAAGAACAATGTGTGTGGCTACTGGACCTTCTAGCTGCCTTATTAGTGGGGCTTTTCTCTTCTATTTTATTCGTCACAGAATGCTGAAGTGTAGCACCGGATAAACACTCCAAAACGAAAAGTCGCTCGGAAGAAAGGGAAAAAACAGGAATCTGTGGGTGACAAGGTCCTATTTCAGGAGGAAACCTGGTATTTCTTGGAGATGTGATATATTTGGGAGAAATGTGGCATTTCTGGAAGAAACTGTCCTCTTTTGGGGATAAAAGAGGTATTTGTGGGTGAAAAGAACCTATTAGAAGAGGGAAACCTGGTATTTCTTGGAGAAGATGTGATATATTTGGGAGAAATGTGGCCTTTCTGGAAGAAACTGTCCTCTTTTGGGGACAAAACATGTATTTGTGGGTGAAAAGGTCCTTTTGAAAGGGGAAAGCTGGTATTTCTTGGAGAAGATGTGATATGTTTGGGAGAAATGTGGCATGTCTGGAAGAAAATGTCCTATTTGGGGGAGAAACCTGCTATGAGTGGGTGAAAAGGTCCTATTTGAAGGGGGAACGCTGGTATTTCTTGGAGAAGATGTGATATATTTGGGAGAAATGCGGCATTTCTGGAAGAAACTGTCCTCTTTTGGGGATAAAAGAGGTATTTGTGGGTGAAAAGGTCCTATTTGAAGGGGGAAAGCTGGTATTTCTTGGAGAAGATGTGATCTATTTGGGAGAAATGTGGCATTTCTGGAAGAAACTGTCCCCTTTTGGGGAGAAAAGAGGTATATGTGGGTGAAAAGTTCCTATTTGAAGGGGGAAACCTGGTATTTCTTGGAGAAGATGTGATATATTTGGGAGAAATGTGGCATTTCTGGAAGAAACTGTCCTCTTTTGGGGATAAAACAGGTATTTGTGGGTGAGAAGGTCCTATTTGAAGGGGGAAACGTGGTATTTCTTGGAGAAGATGTGATATATTTGGGAGAAATGTGGCCTTTCTGGAAGAAACTGTCCTCTTATGGGGATAGAACAGGTATTTGTGGGTGAAAAGGTCCTATTTCCCGGGGAAAACCTGGTATTTCTTGGAGAAGATGTGCTATATTTGGGAGAAAAGTGGCATGTCTGGAAGAAACTGTCCTATTTTGGGGATAAAAGAGGTATTTGTGGGTGAAAAAGTCCTATTTCAAGGAGGAAACCTGGTATTTCTTGGAGAAGATGTGATATGTTTGGGAGAAATGTGGCATTTCTGGACGTAACTGTTCTATTTTGGGGATAAAAGAGGTATTTGTGGGTGAAAAGGTCCTATTTGAAGGGGGAACCCTGGTATTTCTTGGAGAAGATGTGATCTATTTGGGAGAAATGTGGCATTTCTGGAAGAAACTGTCCTCTTTTGGGGATAAAACAGGTACTTGTGGGTGAAAAGGTCCTATTTCAGGAGGAATCCTGGTATTTCTTGGAGAAGATGTGATCTATTTGGGAGAAATGTGGCATTTCTGGAAGATACTGTCCTATTTTGGGGATAAAAGAGGTATTTTTGGGTGAAAAGGTCCTATTTGAATGGGGAAAGCTGGTATTTCTTGGAGAAGATGTGATCTATTTGGGAGAAATGTGGCATGTCTGGAAGAAACTGTCCTCTTTTGGGGATAAAAGAGTTTTTTTGGGGGAAAAGGTCCTATTTGAAGGGGGAATCCTGGTATTTCTTGGAGGAGATGTGATATGTTTGGGAGATATGTGGCATGTCAGGAAGAAACTGTCCTCTTTTGGAGATAAAAAGGTATTTGTGGGTGAAAAGGTCCTATTTGAAGGGGAAAACCTGGTATTTCTTGGAGAAGATGTGATCTATTTGGGAGAAATGTGGCATTTCTGGAAGAAACTGTCCTATTTGGGGGGAAAAGGCTGGTATTTGTGGGAGAAATGTTCCTATTTCAGGAGGAATCCTGGTATTTCTTGGAGGAGATGTGATATGTTTGGGAGAAATGTGGCCTTTCTGGAAGAAACTGTCCTCTTTTCGGGATAAAAGAGGTATTTGTGGGTGAAAAGGTCCTATTTGAAGGGGGAAACCTGGTATTTCTTGGAGAAGATGTGATGTGTTTGGGTGAAATGTGGCATTTCTGGAAGAAACTGTAGTCTTTTGGGGATAAAAGAGGTATTTGTAGATGAAAAGGTCCGATTTGAAGGGGGAAACCTGGTATTTCTTGGAGAAGATGTGATGTATTTGGGTGATATGTGGCATGTCTGGAAGATAATGTCCAATTTGGGGGGAGAAGGCTGGTATTTGTGGGAGAAAAGGTCCTATTTCAGGAGGAATCCTGGCATTTCTTGGATGAGATGTGATCTATTTGGGAGAAATCTGGCATTTCTGGCAGAAACTGTCCTATTTTGGGGATAAAAGAGGTATTTGTGGGTGAAAAGGTCCTATTTGAAGGGGGAAAGCTGGTATTTCTTGGAGAAGATGTGATATATTTGGGAGAAATGTGGCCTTTCTGGAAGAAACTGTCCTCTTTAGGGGATAAAACAGGTATTTGTGGGTGATAATTTCCTATTTGAAGGGGGAAACCTGGTATTTCTTGGAGAAGATATGATATATTTGGGAGAAATGTGGCATTTCTGTAAGAAACTGTCCTATTTTGGGGAGAAGCCTGGTATTAGTGGGTGAAAAGGTCCTATTTGAAGGGGGAAACCTGGTATTTCTTGGAGAAGATGTGATCTATTTGGGAGAAATGTGGCATTTCTGGAAGAAACTGTCCTCTTTTGGGGATAAAACAGGTATTTGTGGGTGAAAAGGTCCTATTTGAAGGGGGAAACCTGGTATTTCTTGGAGAAGATGTGATATATTTGGGAGAAATCTGGCATTTCTGGAAGAATATGTCCTATTTGAGGGATAAAACAGGTATTTGTGGGTGAAAAGGTCCTATTTGAAGGGGGAAACCTGGTATTTCTTGGAGAAGATGTGATATATTTGGGAGAAATGTGGCATTTCTGGAAGAAAGTGTCCTCTTTTGGGGATAAAAGAGGTATTTGTGGGTGAAAAGGTCCTATTTGAAGGGGGAAAGCTGGTATTTCTTGGAGAAGATGAGGTATATTTGGGAGAAATGTGGCATTTCTGGAAGAAACTGTCCTCTTTTGGGGATAAAACAGGTATTTGTGGGAGAAAAGGTCCTATTTGAAGGGGGAAACCTGGTATTTCTTGGAGAAGACGTGATATATTTGGGAGAAATGTGGCATTTCTGGAAGAAAGTGTCGTGTTTTGGGGATAAAACAGGTATTTGTGGGAGAGAAGGTCCTATTTGAAGGGGGAAAGCTGGTATTTCTTGCAGAAGATGTGATATATTTGGGAGAAATGTGGCATGTCTGGAAGAAACTGTCCTCTTTTGGGGATAAAAGAGGTATTTGTGGGTGAAAAGGTCGTATTTGAAGGGGGAACCCTGGTATTTCTTGGAGAAGATGTGATATATTTGGGAGAAATCTGGCATTTCTGGAAGAAACTGTCCTATTTTGGGGATAAAAGAGGTATTTGTGGGTGAAAAGGTCCTATTTGAAGGGGGAAAGCTGGTATTTCTTGGAGAAGATGTGATATATTTGGGAGAAATGTGGCATTTCTGGAAGAAACTGTCCTATTTTGGGGATCAAAGAGGTATTTGTGGGTGAAAAGGTCCTATTTGAAGGGGGAAAGCTGGTATTTCTTGGAGAAGATGTGATATATTTGGGAGAAATGTGGCCTTTCTGGAAGAAACTGTCGTCTTTTGGGGATAAAAGAGGTATTTGTGGGTGAAAAGGTCCTATTTGAAGGGGGAAAGCTGGTATTTCTTGGAGAAGATGTGATACGTTTGGGAGAAATGTGGCCTTTCTGGAAGAAACTGTCCAATTTGGGGGGAGAAGGCTGGTAGTTTTGGGTGAGAAGTTCCTATTTCAGGAGGAATCCTGGCATTTCTTGGAGAAGATGTGATATATTTGGGAGAAATGTGGCCTTTCCGGAAGAAACTGTCCCCTTTTGGGGATAAAAGAGGTATTTGTGGGTGAAAAGGTCCTATTTGAAGGGGGAAAGCTGGTATTTCTTGGAGAAGATGTGATATATTTGGGAGAAATGTGGCATTTCTGGAAGAAACTGTCCTTTTTTGGGGATAAAAGAGGTATTTGTGGGTGAAAAGTTCCTATTTGAAGGGGGAACCCTGGTATTTCTTGGAGAAGATGTGATATATTTGGGAGAAATGTGGCATGTCTGGAAAAAACTGTCCTATTTTGGGGATAAAAGAGGTATTTGTGGGTGAGAAGGTCCTATTTGAAGGGGGAAACGTGGTATTTCTTGGAGAAGATGTGATATATTTGGGAGAAATGTGGCATTTCTGGCAGAAACTGTCCTCTTTTGGGGATAAAAGAGGTATGTGTGTGTGAAAAGGACCTATTTGAAGGGGGAAAGCTGGTATTTCTCGGAGAAGATGTGATCTATTTGGAAGAAATGTGGCATGTCTGGAAGAATCTGTCCTATTTGAGGGATAAAGGAGGTATTTGTGGGTGAAAAGGTCCTATTTGAAGGGGGAAACGTGGTATTTCTTGGAGAAGATGTGATATATTTGGGAGAAATGTGGCCTTTCTGGAATAAACTGTCCTCTTTTGGGGAGAAAAGAGGTATTTGTGGGTGAAAAGGTCCTATTTGAAGGGGGAAACGTGGTATTTCTTGGAGAAGATGTGATGTATTTGGGAGAAATGTGGCCTTTCTGGAAGAAACTGTCCACTTTTGGGGATAAAAGAGGTATTTGTGGGTGAAAAGGTCCTATTTGAAGGGGGAAACCTGGTATTTCTTGGAGAAGATGTGATATGTTTGGGAGAAATATGGCATTTCTGGAGGAAACAGTCCTCTTTTGGGGATAAAAGAGGTATTTGTGGGTGAAAAGGTCCTATTTGAAGGGGGAAACCTGGTATTTCTTGGAGAAGATGTGATATATTTGGGAGAAATGTGGCATGTCTGGAAGAAACTGTCCTATTTTGGGGATTAAAGAATTTTTTGTGGGTGAAAAGGTCCTATTTGAAGGGGAAAACCTGGTATTTCTTGGAGAAGATGTGATATGTTTGGGAGAAATGTGGCATTTCTGGAAGAAACTGTCCTATTTGGGGGGAGAAGGCTGGTATTTGAGGGAGAAAAGGTCCTATTTCAGGAGGAATCCTGGTATTTCTTGGAGAAGATGTGATATATTTGGGAGAAATGTGGCATGTCTGGAAGAAACTGTCCTCTTTTGGGGATAAAAGAGGTATTTGTGGGTGAAAAGGTCGTATTTGAAGGGGGAAACCTGTTATTTCTTGGAGAAGATGTGATCTATTTGGGAGAAATGTGGCATTTCTGGAAGAAACTGTCCTATTTTGGGGATAAAAGAATTTTTTGTGGGTGAAAAGGTCCTATTTGAAGGGGGAAACGTGGTATTTCTTGGAGAAGATGTGATATATTTGGGAGAACTGTGGCATGTCAGGAAGAAACTGTCCTATTTGGGGGGAGAAGGCTGGTATTTGAGGGAGATAAGGTCCTCTTTCAGGAGGAATCCTGGTATTTCTTGGAGAAGATGTGATATATTTGGGAGAAATGTGGCATGTCTGGAAGAAACTGTCCTATTTGAGGGATAAAAGAGGTATTTGTGGGTGAAAAGGTCGTATTTGAAGGGGGAAACCTGGTATTTCTTGGAGAAGATGTGATCTATTTGGGAGAAATGTGGCATTTCTGGAAGAAACTGTCCTCTTTTGGGGATAAAAGAGGTATTTGTGGGTGAAAAGAACCTATTAGAAGAGGGAAACCTGGTATTTCTTGGAGAAGATGTGATATATTTGGGAGAAATGTGGCCTTTCTGGAAGAAACTGTCCTCTTTTGGGGACAAAACATGTATTTGTGGGTGAAAAGGTCCTTTTGAAAGGGGAAAGCTGGTATTTCTTGGAGAAGATGTGATATGTTTGGGAGAAATGTGGCATGTCTGGAAGAAAATGTCCTATTTGGGGGAGAAACCTGCTATGAGTGGGTGAAAAGGTCCTATTTGAAGGGGGAACGCTGGTATTTCTTGGAGAAGATGTGATATATTTGGGAGAAATGCGGCATTTCTGGAAGAAACTGTCCTCTTTTGGGGATAAAAGAGGTATTTGTGGGTGAAAAGGTCCTATTTGAAGGGGGAAAGCTGGTATTTCTTGGAGAAGATGTGATCTATTTGGGAGAAATGTGGCATTTCTGGAAGAAACTGTCCCCTTTTGGGGAGAAAAGAGGTATTTGTGGGTGAAAAGTTCCTATTTGAAGGGGGAAACCTGGTATTTCTTGGAGAAGATGTGATATATTTGGGAGAAATGTGGCATTTCTGGAAGAAACTGTCCTCTTTTGGGGATAAAAGAGGTATTTGTGGGTGAGAAGGTCCTATTTGAAGGGGGAAACGTGGTATTTCTTGGAGAAGATGTGATATATTTGGGAGAAATGTGGCCTTTCTGGAAGAAACTGTCCTCTTATGGGGATAGAACAGGTATTTGTGGGTGAAAAGGTCCTATTTCCCGGGGAAAACCTGGTATTTCTTGGAGAAGATGTGCTATATTTGGGAGAAAAGTGGCATGTCTGGAAGAAACTGTCCTATTTTGGGGATAAAAGAGGTATTTGTGGGTGAAAAAGTCCTATTTCAAGGAGGAAACCTGGTATTTCTTGGAGAAGATGTGATATGTTTGGGAGAAATGTGGCATTTCTGGACGTAACTGTTCTATTTTGGGGATAAAAGAGGTATTTGTGGGTGAAAAGGTCCTATTTGAAGGGGGAACCCTGGTATTTCTTGGAGAAGATGTGATCTATTTGGGAGAAATGTGGCATTTCTGGAAGAAACTGTCCTCTTTTGGGGATAAAACAGGTACTTGTGGGTGAAAAGGTCCTATTTCAGGAGGAATCCTGGTATTTCTTGGAGAAGATGTGATCTATTTGGGAGAAATGTGGCCTTTCTGGAAGATACTGTCCTATTTTGGGGATAAAAGAGGTATTTTTGGGTGAAAAGGTCCTATTTGAATGGGGAAAGCTGGTATTTCTTGGAGAAGATGTGATCTATTTGGGAGAAATGTGGCATGTCTGGAAGAAACTGTCCTCTTTTGGGGATAAAAGAGTTTTTTTGGGGGAAAAGGTCCTATTTGAAGGGGGAATCCTGGTATTTCTTGGAGGAGATGTGATATGTTTGGGAGAAATGTGGCATGTCAGGAAGAAACTGTCCTCTTTTGGAGATAAAAAGGTATTTGTGGGTGAAAAGGTCCTATTTGAAGGGGAAAACCTGGTATTTCTTGGAGAAGATGTGATCTATTTGGGAGAAATGTGGCATTTCTGGAAGAAACTGTCCTATTTGGGGGGAAAAGGCTGGTATTTGTGGGAGAAAAGTTCCTATTTCAGGAGGAATCCTGGTATTTCTTGGAGGAGATGTGATATGTTTGGGAGAAATGTGGCCTTTCTGGAAGAAACTGTCCTCTTTTCGGGATAAAAGAGGTATTTGTGGGTGAAAAGGTCCTATTTGAAGGGGGAAACCTGGTATTTCTTGGAGAAGATGTGATGTGTTTGGGTGAAATGTGGCATTTCTGGAAGAAACTGTAGTCTTTTGGGGATAAAAGAGGTATTTGTAGGTGAAAAGGTCCGATTTGAAGGGGGAAACCTGGTATTTCTTGGAGAAGATGTGATGTATTTGGGTGATATGTGGCATGTCTGGAAGATAATGTCCAATTTGGGGGGAGAAGGCTGGTATTTGTGGGAGAAAAGGTCCTATTTCAGGAGGAATCCTGGCATTTCTTGGATGAGATGTGATCTATTTGGGAGAAATCTGGCATTTCTGGCAGAAACTGTCCTATTTTGGGGATAAAAGAGGTATTTGTGGGTGAAAAGGTCCTATTTGAAGGGGGAAAGCTGGTATTTCTTGGAGAAGATGTGATATATTTGGGAGAAATGTGGCATTTCTGGAAGAAACTGTCCTCTTTAGGGGATAAAACAGGTATTTGTGGGTGATAATTTCCTATTTGAAGGGGGAAACCTGGTATTTCTTGGAGAAGATATGATATATTTGGGAGAAATGTGGCATTTCTGTAAGAAACTGTCCTATTTTGGGGAGAAGCCTGGTATTAGTGGGTGAAAAGGTCCTATTTGAAGGGGGAAACCTGGTATTTCTTGGAGAAGATGTGATCTATTTGGGAGAAATGTGGCATTTCTGGAAGAAACTGTCCTCTTTTGGGGATAAAACAGGTATTTGTGGGTGAAAAGGTCCTATTTGAAGGGGGAAACCTGGTATTTCTTGGAGAAGATGTGATATATTTGGGAGAAATCTGGCATTTCTGGAAGAATATGTCCTATTTGAGGGATAAAACAGGTATTTGTGGGTGAAAAGGTCCTATTTGAAGGGGGAAACCTGGTATTTCTTGGAGAAGATGTGATATAATTGGGAGAAATGTGGCATGTCTGGAAGAAACTGTCCTCTTTTGGGGATAAAAGAGGTATTTGTGGGTGAAAAGGTCCTATTTGAAGGGGGAAAGCTGGTATTTCTTGGAGAAGATGAGGTATATTTGGGAGAAATGTGGCATTTCTGGAAGAAACTGTCCTCTTTTGGGGATAAAACAGGTATTTGTGGGAGAAAAGGTCCTATTTGAAGGGGGAAACCTGGTATTTCTTGGAGAAGACGTGATATATTTGGGAGAAATGTGGCATTTCTGGAAGAAAGTGTCGTGTTTTGGGGATAAAACAGGTATTTGTGGGAGAGAAGGTCCTATTTGAAGGGGGAAAGCTGGTATTTCTTGCAGAAGATGTGATATATTTGGGAGAAATGTGGCATGTCTGGAAGAAACTGTCCTCTTTTGGGGATAAAAGAGGTATTTGTGGGTGAAAAGGTCCTATTTGAAGGGGGAACCCTGGTATTTCTTGGAGAAGATGTGATATGTTTGGGAGAAATGTGGCAATTCTGGAAGAAACTGTCCTATTTTGGGGATAAAAGAGGTATTTGTGGGTGAAAAGGTCCTATTTGAAGGGGGAAAGCTGGTATTTCTTGGAGAAGATGTGATATATTTGGGAGAAATGTGGCATTTCTGGAAGAAACTGTCCTATTTTGGGGATCAAAGAGGTATTTGTGGGTGAAAAGGTCCTATTTGAAGGGGGAAAGCTGGTATTTCTTGGAGAAGATGTGATATATTTGGGAGAAATGTGGCCTTTCTGGAAGAAACTGTCGTCTTTTGGGGATAAAAGAGGTATTTGTGGGTGAAAAGGTCCTATTTGAAGGGGGAAAGCTGGTATTTCTTGGAGAAGATGTGATACGTTTGGGAGAAATGTGGCCTTTCTGGAAGAAACTGTCCAATTTGGGGGGAGAAGGCTGGTAGTTTTGGGTGAGAAGTTCCTATTTCAGGAGTAATCCTGGCATTTCTTGGAGAAGATGTGATCTATTTTGGAGAAATGTGGCCTTTCCGGAAGAAACTGTCCCCTTTTGGGGATAAAAGAGGTATTTGTGGGTGAAAAGGTCCTATTTGAAGGGGGAAAGCTGGTATTTCTTGGAGAAGATGTGATATATTTGGGAGAAATGTGGCATTTCTGGAAGAAACTGTCCTTTTTTGGGGATAAAAGAGGTATTTGTGGGTGAAAAGTTCCTATTTGAAGGGGGAACCCTGGTATTTCTTGGAGAAGATGTGATATATTTGGGAGAAATGTGGCAAGTCTGGAAAAAACTGTCCTATTTTGGGGATAAAAGAGGTATTTGTGGGTGAGAAGGTCCTATTTGAAGGGGGAAACGTGGTATTTCTTGGAGAAGATGTGATATATTTGGGAGAAATGTGGCATTTCTGGCAGAAACTGTCCTCTTTTGGGGATAAAAGAGGTATGTGTGTGTGAAAAGGACCTATTTGAAGGGGGAAAGCTGGTATTTCTTGGAGAAGATGTGATCTATTTGGAAGAAATGTGGCATGTCTGGAAGAATCTGTCCTATTTGAGGGATAAAGGAGGTATTTGTGGGTGAAAAGGTCCTATTTGAAGGGGGAAACGTGGTATTTCTTGGAGAAGATGTGATATATTTGGGAGAAATGTGGCCTTTCTGGAATAAACTGTCCTCTTTTGGGGAGAAAAGAGGTATTTGTGGGTGAAAAGGTCCTATTTGAAGGGGGAAACGTGGTATTTCTTGGAGAAGATGTGATGTATTTGGGAGAAATGTGGCCTTTCTGGAAGAAACTGTCCACTTTTGGGGATAAAAGAGGTATTTGTGGGTGAAAAGGTCCTATTTGAAGGGGGAAACCTGGTATTTCTTGGAGAAGATGTGATATGTTTGGGAGAAATATGGCATTTCTGGAGGAAACAGTCCTCTTTTGGGGATAAAAGAGGTATTTGTGGGTGAAAAGGTCCTATTTGAAGGGGGAAACCTGGTATTTCTTGGAGAAGATGTGATATATTTGGGAGAAATGTGGCATGTCTGGAAGAAACTGTCCTATTTTGGGGATTAAAGAATTTTTTGTGGGTGAAAAGGTCCTATTTGAAGGGGAAAACCTGGTATTTCTTGGAGAAGATGTGATATGTTTGGGAGAAATGTGGCATTTCTGGAAGAAACTGTCCTATTTGGGGGGAGAAGGCTGGTATTTGAGGGAGAAAAGGTCCTATTTCAGGAGGAATCCTGGTATTTCTTGGAGAAGATGTGATATATTTGGGAGAAATGTGGCATGTCTGGAAGAAACTGTCCTCTTTTGGGGATAAAAGAGGTATTTGTGGGTGAAAAGGTCGTATTTGAAGGGGGAAACCTGTTATTTCTTGGAGAAGATGTGATCTATTTGGGAGAAATGTGGCATTTCTGGAAGAAACTGTCCTATTTTGGGGATAAAAGAATTTTTTGTGGGTGAAAAGGTCCTATTTGAAGGGGGAAACGTGGTATTTCTTGGAGAAGATGTGATATATTTGGGAGAACTGTGGCATGTCAGGAAGAAACTGTCCTATTTGGGGGGAGAAGGCTGGTATTTGAGGGAGATAAGGTCCTCTTTCAGGAGGAATCCTGGTATTTCTTGGAGAAGATGTGATATATTTGGGAGAAATGTGGCATGTCTGGAAGAAACTGTCCTATTTGAGGGATAAAAGAGGTATTTGTGGGTGAAAAGGTCGTATTTGAAGGGGGAAACCTGTTATTTCTTGGAGAAGATGTGATCTATTTGGGAGAAATGTGGCATTTCTGGAAGAAACTGTCCTATTTTGGGGATAAAAGAATTTTTTGTGGGTGAAAAGGTTGTATTTGAAGGGGGAAACCTGGTATTTCTTGGAGAAGATGTGATATATTTGGGAGAAATGTGGCATGTCTGGAAGATACTGTCCTCTTTTGGGGATAAAAGAGGTATTTGTGGGTGAAAAGGTCCTATTTGAAGGGGGAAAGCTGGTAATTCTATGAGAAGATGTGATATATTTGGGAGAAATCTGGCATGTCAGGAAGAAACTGTCCTATTTTGGGGATAAAAGAGGTATTTGTGGGTGAAAACGTCCTATTTGAAGGGGGAACCCTGGTATTTCTTGGAGAAGATGTGATATATTTGGGAGAAATGTGGCATGTCTGGAAGAAACTGTCCTCTTTTGGGGATAAAAGAGGTATTTGTGGGTGAAAAGGTCCTATTTGAAGGGGGAAACGTGGTATTTCTTGGAGAAGATGTGATATATTTGGGAGAAATGTGGCATTTCTGGAAGAAACTGTCCTCTTATGGGGATAGAACAGGTATTTGTGGGTGAAAAGGTCCTATTTCCAGGGGAAAACCTGGTATTTCTTGGAGAAGATGTGATATATTTGGGAGAAATGTGGCATGTCTGGAAGAAAATGTCCTATTTGGGGGGAGAAGGGTGGTATTTGTTGGAGAAAAGTTCCTATTTCAGGAGGAATCCTGGTATTTCTTGGAGGAGATGTGATATGTTTGGGAGAAATGTGCCATTTCTGGAAGAAACTGTCCTCTTTTGGGGATAAAAGAGGTATTTGTGGGTGAAAATGTCCTATTTGAAGGGGGAAACCTGGTATTCCTTGGAGAAGATGCGATATGTTTGGGAGAAATATGGCATTTCTGGAAGAAACAGTCCTCTTTTGGAGATAAAAGAGGTATTTGTGGGTGAAAAGGTCCTATTTGAAGGGGGAAAGCTGGTATTTCTTGGAGAAGATGTGATATGTTTGGGAGAAATGTGGCATTTTTGGATGAAAGTGTCCTGTTTTGGGGATAGAACAGGTATTTGTGGGAGAAAAGGTCCTATTTGAAGGGGTAAAGGTGGTATTTCTTGAAGGAGATGTGATCTATTTGGGAGAAATGTGGCATGTCTGGAAGAAACTGTCGTCTTTTGGGGATAAAAGAGGTATTTGTGGGTGAAAAGGTCCTATTTGAAGGGGGAAACCTGGTATTTCTTGGAGAAGCTGTGATCTATTTGGGAGAAATGTGGCATGTCTGGAAGAAAATGTCCAATTTGGGGGGAGAAGGCTGGTAGTTTTCGGTGAGAAGGTCCAATTTCAGGAGGAATCCTGGTATTTCTTGGAGAAGATGTGATATATTTGGGTGTTATGTGGCATTTCTGTAAGAAAATGTCCAATTTGGGGGGAGAAAGCTGGTAGTTTTCGGTGAGAAGGTCCTATTTCAGGAGGAATCCTGGCATTTCTTGGAGAAGATGTGATATATTTGGGAGAAATGTGGCCTTTCCGGAAGAAACTGTCCTCTTTTGGGGATAAAAGAGGTATTTGTGGGTGACAAGGTCCTATTTCCAGGGGGAAACCTGGTATTTCCTGGAGAAGATGTGATATATTTGGGAGAAATCTGGCATTTCTGGAAGAAACTGTCCTCTTTTGGGGATAAAAGAGGTATTTGTGGGTGAAAAGGTCCTATTTGAAGGGAAAGCTGGTATTTCTTGGAGAAGATGTGATATGTTTGGGAGAAATGTGGCCTTTCTGGCAGAAACTGTCCTATTTTGGGGATAAAACAGGTATTTGTGGGTGAAAAGGTCCTATTTGAAGGGGGAAAGCTCGTATTTCTTGGAGAAGACGTGATATATTTGGGAGAAATGTGGCATTTCTGGACGAAACTGTCCTCTTTTGGGGATAAAAGAGGTATTTGTGGGTGAAAAGGTCCTATTTGAAGGGGGAAAGCTGGTATTTCTTGGAGAAGATGTGGTCTATTTGGGAGAAATGTGGCATGTCTGGAAGAAACTGTCCTCTTTTGGGGATAAAACAGGTATTTGTGGGAGAAAAGGTCCTATTTGAAGGGGGAAACCTGGTATTTCTTGGAGAAGAGGTGATATATTTGGGAGAACTGCGGCATGTCTGGCAGAAACTGTCCTATTTGGGGGATAAAACAGGTATTTGTGGGAGAAAAGGTCCTATTTGAAGGGGGAAAGCTGGTATTTCTTGGAGAAGATGTGATCTATTTGGGAGAAATGTGGCCTTTCTGGAAGAAACTGTCCAATTTGGGGGGAGAAGGCTGGTATTTTTGGGTGAGAAGGTCCTCTTTCAGGAGGAATCCTGGCATTTCTTGGAGAAGATGTGATCTATTTGGGAGAAATGTGGCCTTTCTGGAAGAAACTGTCCAATTTGGGGGGAGAAGGCTGGTAGTTTTGGGTGAGAAGGTCCTCTTTCAGGAGGAATCCCGGCATTTCTTGGAGAAGATGTGATATATTTGGGAGAAATGTGGCATTTCTGGAAGAAACTGTCCTCTTTTGGGTATATAAGAGTTATTAGTGGTTGAAAAGGTCCTATTTGAAGGGGGAAAGCTGGTATTTCTTGGAGAAGATGTGATATATTTGGGAGAAATGTGGCATTTCTGGTAGAAAATGTCCTCTTTTGGGGATAAAACAGGTATTTCATGGAGAAAAGGTCCTATTTGAAGGGGGAATCCTGGTATTTCTTGGAGGAGTTGTGATATATTTGGGAGAAATATGGCATGTCTGGAAGAAACTGTCCTCTTTTGGGGATAAAAGAGGTATTTGTGGGAGAAAAGGTCCTATTTGAAGGGGGAAAGCTGGTATTTCTTGGAGAAGATGTGATATATTTGGGAGAAATGTGGCATTTCTGGAAGAAACTCTCCTATTTTGGGGATAAAAGAGGTATTTGTGGGTGAAAAGGTCCTATTTGAAGGGGGAAAGCTGGTATTTCTTGGAGAAGATGTGATATGTTTGGGAGAAATATGGCATTTCTGGAAGAAACTGTCCTCTTTTGGGGATAAAAGAGGTATTTGTGGGTGAAAAGGTCCTATTTGAAGGGGGAAAGCTGGTATTTCTTGGAGAAGATGATCTATTTGGGAGAAATCAGGCATTTCTGGAAGAATCTGTCCTATTTTGGGGATAAAAGAATTTTTTGTGGGTGAAAAGGTCCTATTTGAAGGGGGAAACCTGGTATTTCTTGGAGAAGATGTGATATATTTGGGAGAAATGTGGCATTTCTGGAAGAAACTGTCCTCTTTTGGGGATAGAACATGTATTTGTGGGTGAAAAGGTCCTATTTGAAGGGGGAAACGTGGTATTTCTTGGAGAAGATGTGATATATTTGGGAGAAATGTGGCATTTCTGGAAGAAACTGTCCTATTTGGGGGGAGAAGGCTGGTATTTGTGGGAGAAAAGTTCCTCTTTCAGGAGGAATCCTGGTATTTCTTGGAGAAGATGTGATATATTTGGGAGAAATGTGGCATGTCTGGAAGAAACTGTCCTATTTGAGGGATAAAAGAGGTATTTGTGGGTGAAAAGGTCGTATTTGAAGGGGGAAAGCTGGTATTTCTTGGAGAAGATGTGATCTATTTTGGAGAAATGTGGCATTTCTGGAAGAAACTGTCCTATTTTGGGGATAAAAGAATTTTTTGTGGGTGAAAAGGTCCTATTAGAAGGGGGAAAGCTGGTATTTCTTGGAGAAGATGTGATCTATTTGGGAGAAATGTGGCATGTCTGGAAGAAACTGTCCTCTTTTGGGGATAAAAGAGGTATTTGTGGGTGAAAAGGTCCTATTTGAAGGGGGAAAGCTGGTAATTCTATGAGAAGATGTGATATATTTGGGAGAAATCTGGCATGTCAGGAAGAAACTGTCCTATTTTGGGGATCAAAGAGGTATTTGTGGGTGAAAAGGTCCTATTTGAAGGGGGAAAGCTGGTATTTCTTGGAGAAGATGTGATATATTTGGGAGAAATGTGGCATTTCTGGAAGAAACTGTCCTATTTTGGGGATCAAAGAGGTATTTGTGGGTGAAAAGGTCCTATTTGAAGGGGGAACCCTGGTATTTCTTGGAGAAGATGTGATATATTTGGGAGAAATGTGGCATTTCTGGAAGAAACTGTCCTATTTTGGGGATCAAAGAGGTATTTGTGGGTGAAAAGGTCCTATTTGAAGGGGGAAAGCTGGTATTTCTTGGAGAAGATGTGATACGTTTGGGAGAAATGTGGCATTTCTGGAAGAAACTGTCCTATTCTGGGGGGAGAAGGCTGGTATTTGTGGGAGAAGAGGTCCTATTTCAGGAGTAATCCTGGTATTTCTTGGAGAAGATGTGATCTATTTTGGAGAAATGTGGCATTTCTGGAAGAAACTGTCCTCTTTTGGGGATAAAAGAGGTATGTGTGGGTGAAAAGGTCCTATTTGAAGGGGGAAAGCTGGTATTTCTTGGAGAAGATGTGATATATTTGGGAGAAATGTGGCATTTTTGAAGAAACTGTCCTATTTGGGGGATAAAACAGGTATTTGTGGGAGAAAAGGTCCTACTTGAAGGGGGAAACATGGTATTTCTTGGAGAAGCTGTGATATGTTTGGGAGAAATGTGGCATGTCTGGAAGAAAATGTCCAATTTGGGGGGAGAAGGCTGGTAGTTTTCGGTGAGAAAGTCCAATTTCAGGAGGAATCCTGGTATTTCTTGGAGAAGATGTGATATATTTGGGTGTTATGTGGCATTTCTGTAAGAAAATGTCCAATTTGGGGGGAGAAGGCTGGTAGTTTTGGGTGAGAAGTTCCTATTTCGGGAGGAATCCTGGCATTTCTTGGAGAAGATGTGATATATTTGGGAGAAATGTGGCCTTTCCGGAAGAAACTGTCCCCTTTTGGGGATAAAAGAGGTATTTGTGGGTGAAAAGGTCCTATTTGAAGGGGGAAAGCTGGTATTTCTTGGAGAAGATGTGATATATTTGGGAGAAATGTGGCATTTCTGGAAGAAACTGTCCTTTTTTGGGGATAAAAGAGGTATTTGTGGGTGAAAAGTTCCTATTTGAAGGGGGAACCCTGGTATTTCTTGGAGAAGATGTGATATATTTGGGAGAAATGTGGCATGTCTGGAAAAAACTGTCATATTTTGGGGATAAAAGAGGTATTTGTGGGTGAGAAGGTCCTATTTGAAGGGGGAAACGTGGTATTTCTTGGAGAAGATGTGATATATTTGGGAGAAATGTGGCATTTCTGGCAGAAACTGTCCTCTTTTGTGGATAAAAGAGGTATGTGTGGGTGAAAAGGACCTATTTGAAGGGGGAAAGCTGGTATTTCTTGGAGAAGATGTGATCTATTTGGAAGAAATGTGGCATGTCTGGAAGAATCTGTCCTATTTGAGGGATAAAGGAAGTATTTGTGGGTGAAAAGGTCCTATTTGAAGGGGGAAACGTGGTATTTCTTGGAGAAGATGTGATATATTTGGGAGAAATGTGGCCTTTCTGGAATAAACTGTCCTCTTTTGGGGAGAAAAGAGGTATTTGTGGGTGAAAAGGTCCTATTTGAAGGGGGAAAGCTGGTATTTCTTGGAGAAGATGTGATATATTTGGGAGAAATGTGGCCTTTCTGGAAGAAACTGTCCTCTTTTGGGGATAAAAGAGGTATTTGTGGGTGAAAAGGTCCTATTTGAAGGGGGAACCCTGGTATTTCTTGGAGAAGATGTGATATGTTTGGGAGAAATATGGCATTTCTGGAGGAAACAGTCCTCTTTTGGGGATAAAACAGGTAATTGTGGGTGAAAAGGTCCTATTTGAAGGGGGAAACCTGGTATTTCTTGGAGAAGATGTGATATATTTGGGAGAAATCAGGCATTTCTGGAAGAAACTGTCCTATTTTGGGGATTAAAGAATTTTTTGTGGGTGAAAAGGTCCTATTTGAAGGGGAAAACCTGGTATTTCTTGGAGAAGATGTGATATGTTTGGGAGAAATGTGGCATTTCTGGAAGAAACTGTCCTATTTGGGGGGAGAAGGCTGGTATTTGAGGGAGAAAAGGTCCTATTTCAGGAGGAATTCTGGTATTTCTTGGAGAAGATGTGATATATTTGGGAGAAATGTGGCATGTCTGGAAGAAACTGTCCTATTTGAGGGATAAAAGAGGTATTTGTGGGTGAAAAGGTCGTATTTGAAGGGGGAAACCTGTTATTTCTTGGAGAAGATGTGATCTATTTGGGAGAAATGTGGCATTTCTGGAAGAAACTGTCCTATTTTGGGGATAAAAGAATTTTTTGTGGGTGAAAAGGTCCTATTTGAAGGGGGAAACGTGGTATTTCTTGGAGAAGATGTGATATATTTGGGAGAACTGTGGCATGTCAGGAAGAAACTGTCCTATTTGGGGGGAGACGGCTGGAATTTGAGGGAGAAAAGGTCCTCTTTCAGGAGGAATCCTGGTATTTCTTGGAGAAGATGTGATATATTTGGGAGAAATGTGGCATGTCTGGAAGAAACTGTCCTATTTGAGGGATAAAAGAGGTATTTGTGGGTGAAAAGGTCGTATTTGAAGGGGGAAACCTGTTATTTCTTGGAGAAGATGTGATCTATTTGGGAGAAATGTGGCATTTCTGGAAGAAACTGTCCTCTTATGGGGATAAAAGAGGTATTTGTGGGTGAAAAGGTTGTATTTGAAGGGGGAAACGTGGTATTTCTTGGAGAAGATGTGATCTATTTGGGAGAAATGTGGCATGTCTGGAAGAAACTGTCCTCTTTTGGGGATAAAACAGGTATTTGTGGGTGAAAAGGTCCTATTTGAAGGGGGAAAGCTGGTAATTCTATGAGAAGATGTGATATATTTGGGAGAAATCTGGCATGTCAGGAAGAAACTGTCCTCTTTTGGGGATAAAAGAGGTATTTGTGGGTGAAAACGTCCTATTTGAAGGGGGAAACCTGGTATTTCTTGGAGAAGATGTGATATATTTGGGAGAAATGTGGCATGTCTGGAAGAAACTGTCCTCTTTTGGGGATAAAAGAGGTATTTGTGGGTGAAAAGGTCCTATTTGAAGGGGGAAACGTGGTATTTCTTGGAGAAGATGTGATATATTTGGGAGAAATGTGGCATTTCTGGAAGAAACTGTCCTCTTATGGGGATAGAACAGGTATTTGTGGGTGAAAAGGTCCTATTTCCAGGGGAAAACCTGGTATTTCTTGGAGAAGATGTGATATATTTGGGAGAAATGTGGCATGTCTGGAAGAAAATGTCCAATTTGGGGGGAGAAGGGTGGTATTTGTGGGAGAAAAGTTCCTATTTCAGGAGGAATCCTGGTATTTCTTGGAGGAGATGTGATATGTTTGGGAGAAATGTGCCATTTCTGGAAGAAACTGTCCTCTTTTGGGGATAAAAGAGGTATTTGTGGGTGAAAATGTCCTATTTGAAGGGGGAAACCTGGTATTTCTTGGAGAAGATGCGATATGTTTGGGAGAAATATGGCATTTCTGGAAGAAACTGTCCTCTTTTGGAGATAAAAGAGGTATTTGTGGGTGAAAAGGTCCTATTTGAAGGGGGAAAGCTGGTATTTCTTGGAGAAGATGTGATCTATTTGGGAGAAATGTGCCATGTTTGGAAGAAAGTGTCCTGTTTTGGGGATAGAACAGGTATTTGTGGGAGAAAAGGTCCTATTTGAAGGGGTAAAGCTGGTATTTCTTGAAGGAGATGTGATCTATTTGGGAGAAATGTTGCATGTCTGGAAGAAACTGTCGTCTTTTGGGGATAAAGGAGGTATTTGTGGGTGAAAAGGTCCTATTTGAAGGGGGAAACCTGGTATTTCTTGGAGAAGCTGTGATCTATTTGGGAGAAATGTGGCATGTCTGGAAGAAAATGTCCAATTTGGGGGGAGAAGGCTGGTAGTTTTCGGTGAGAAGGTCCAATTTCAGGAGGAATCCTGGTATTTCTTGGAGAAGATGTGATATATTTGGGTGTTATGTGGCATTTCTGTAAGAAAATGTCCAATTTGGGGGGAGAAGGCTGGTAGTTTTCGGTGAGAAGGTCCTATTTCAGGAGGTATCCTGGCATTTCTTGGAGAAGATGTGATATATTTGGGAGAAATGTGGGCTTTCCGGAAGAAACTGTCCTCTTTTGGGGATAAAAGAGGTATTTGTGGGTAAAAAGGTCCTATTTCCAGGGGGAAACCTGGTATTTCCTGGAGAAGATGTGATATATTTGGGAGAAATCTGGCATGTCTGGAAGAAACTGTCCTCTTTTGGGGATAAAAGAGGTATTTGTGGGTGAAAAGGTCCTATTTGCAGGGGGAAAGCTGGTATTTCTTGGAGAAGATGTGATATGTTTGGGAGAAATTTGGCCTTTCTGGCAGAAACTGTCCTATTTTGGGGATAAAAGAGGTATTTGTGGGTGAAAAGGTCCTATTTGAAGGGGGAAAGCTCGTATTTCTTGGAGAAGATGTGATATATTTGGGAGAAATGTGGCATTTCTGGAAGAAACTGTCCTCTTTTGGGGATAAAAGAGGTATTTGTGGGTGAAAAGGTCCTATTTGAAGGGGGAAAGCTGGTATTTCTTGGAGAAGATGTGATCTATTTGGGAGAAATGTGGCATGTCTGGAAGAAACTGTCCTCTTTTGGGGATAAAACAGGTATTTGTGGGAGAAAAGGTCCTATTTGAAGGGGGAAACCTGGTATTTCTTGGAGAAGAGGTGATATATTTGGGAGAACTGCGGCATGTCTGGCAGAAACTGTCCTATTTGGGGGATAAAACAGGTATTTGTGGGAGAAAAGGTCCTATTTGAAGGGGGAAAGCTGGTATTTCTAGGAGAAGATGTGATCTATTTGGGAGAAATGTGGCCTTTCTGGAAGAAACTGTCCAATTTGGGGGGAGAAGGCTGGTAGTTTTGGGTGAGAAGGTCCTCTTTCAGGAGGAATCCTGGCATTTCTTGGAGAAGATGTGATCTATTTGGGAGAAATGTGGCCTTTCTGGAAGAAACTGTCCAATTTGGGGGGAGAAGGCTGGTAGTTTTGGGTGAGAAGGTCCTCTTTCAGGAGGAATCCCGGCATTTCTTGGAGAAGATGTGATATATTTGGGAGAAATGTGGCATTTCTGGAAGAAACTGTCCTCTTTTGGGGATAAAAGAGGTATTAGTGGTTGAAAAGGTCCTATTTGAAGAGGGAAAGCTGGTATTTCTTGGAGAAGATGTGATATATTTGGGAGAAATGTGGTATTTCTGGAAGAAAATGTCCTCTTTTGGGGATAAAACAGGTATTTCATGGAGAAAAGGTCCTATTTGAAGGGGGAAACCTGGTATTTCTTGGAGGAGTTGTGATATATTTGGGAAAAATATGGCATGTCTGGAAGAAACTGTCCTCTTTTGGGGATAAAAGAGGTATTTGTGGGAGAAAAGGTCCTATTTGAAGGGGGAAAGCTGGTATTTCTTGGAGAAGATGTGATATATTTGGGAGAAAAGTGGCATTTCTGGAAGAAACTGTCCTATTTTGGGGATAAAAGAGGTATTTGTGGGTGAAAAGGTCCTATTTGAAGGGGGAAAGCTGGTATTTCTTGGAGAAGATGTGATATGTTTGGGAGAAATATGGCATTTCTGGAAGAAACTGTCCTCTTTTGGGGATAAAAGAGGTATTTGTGGGTGAAAAGGTCCTATTTGAAGGGGGAAAGCTGGTATTTCTTGGAGAAGATGTGATATATTTGGGAGAAATGTGGCATTTCTGGAAGAAACTGTCCTATTTTGGGGATAAAAGAATTTTTTGTGGGTGAAAAGGTCCTATTTGAAGGGGGAAACCTGGTATTTCTTGGAGAAGATGTGATATGTTTGGGAGAAATGTGGCATTTCTGGAAGAAACTGTCCTCTTTTGGGGATAAAAGTGGTATTTGTGGGTGAAAAGGTCCTATTTGAAGGGGGAAACGTGGTATTTCTTGGAGAAGATGTGATATATTTGGGAGAACTGCGGCATGTCAGGAAGAAACTGTCCTATTTGGGGGGAGAAGGCTGGTATTTGTGGGAGAAAAGGTCCTCTTTCAGGAGGAATCCTGGTATTTCTTGGAGAAGATGTGATATATTTGGGAGAAATGTGGCATGTCTGGAAGAAACTGTCCTATTTGAGGGATAAAAGAGGTATTTGTGGGTGAAAAGGTCCTATTTGAAGGGGGAAAGCTGGTATTTCTTGGAGAAGAAGTGATTTGTTTGGGAGAAATGTGGCATTTTTGGATGCAACTGTCCTATTTGGGGATAAAACAGGTATTTGTGGGTGAAAAGGTCGTATTTGAAGGGGGAAAGGTGGTATTTCTTGGAGAAGATGTGATCTATTTGGGAGAAATGTGGCATTTCTGGAAGAAACTGTCCTCCTTTGGGGATAAAAGAGGTATTTGTGGGTGAGATGGTCCTATTTGAAGGGGGAAACCTGGTATTTCTTGGAGAAGATGTGATCTATTTTGGAGAAATGTGGCATTTCTGGAAGAAACTGTCCTATTTGGGGGAGAAGCCTGCTATTAGTGGCTGAAGAGGTCCTATTTGAAGGGGGAAAGCTGGTATTTCTTGGAGAAGATGTGATATATTTGGGAGAAATGTGCCATTTCTGGAAGAAACTGTCCTCTTTTGGGGATAAAACAGGTATTTGTGGGTGAAAAGGTCCTATTTGAAGGGGGAAAGCTGGTATTTCTTGGAGAAGATGTGATATATTTGGGGGAAATGTGGCATTTCTGGAAGAAACTGTCCTCTTTTGGGGATAAAACAGGTATTTGTGGGTGAAAAGGTCCTATTTGAAGGGGGAAACCTGGTATTTCTTGGAGAAGATGTGATATATTTGGGAGAAATCTGGCATTTCTGGAATAATATGTCCAATTTGAGGGATAAAACAGGTATTTGTGGTTGAAAAGGTCCTATTTGAAGGGGGAAACCTGGTATTTCTTGGAGAAGATGTGATATATTTGGGAGAAATGTGGCATGTCTGGAAGAAACTGTCCTATTTTGGGGATAAAAGAGGTATTTGTGGGTGAAAAGGTCCTATTTCCAGGGGGAAACCTGGTATTTCTTGGTGAAGATGTGATATATTTGGGAGAAATGAGGCATGTCTGGAAGAAAATGTCCAATTTGGGGGGAGAAGGCTTGTAGTTGTGGGTGAAAAGGTCCTATTTGAAGGGGGAAACGTGGTATTTCTTGGAGAAGATGTGATATATTTGGGAGAAATGTGGCATTTCTGGAAGAAACTGTCCTCTTTTGGGGATAAAAGAGGTATTTGTCGGTGAAAAGGTCCTATTTGAAGGGGGAAAGCTGGTATTTCTTGGAGAAGATGTGATATATTTGGGAGAAATGTGGCATTTCTGGACGAAACTGTCCTCTTTTGGGGATAAAAGAGGTATTTGTGGGTGAAAAGGTCCTATTTGAAGGGGGAAAGCTGGTATTTCTTGGAGAAGATGTGATATATTTGGGAGAAATGTGGCATTTCTGGAAGAAACTGTCCTCTTTTGGGGATAAAACAGGTATTTGTGGGAGAAAAGGTCCTATTTGAAGGGGGAAACCTGGTATTTCTTGGAGAAGAGGTGATCTATTTGGGAGAAATGTGGCATGTCTGGGAGATACTGTCCTCTTTTGGGGATAAAAGAGGTATTTGTGGGAGAAAAGGTCCTATTTGAAGGGGGAAAGCTGGTATTTCTTGGAGAAGATGTGATCTATTTGGGAGAAATGTGGCATTCCTGGAAGAAACTGTCCTCTTTTGGGGATAAAAGAGGTTTTTTTGGGGAAAAGGTCCTATTTGAAGGGGGAAACGTGGTATTTCTTGGAGAAGATGTGATATATTTGGGAGAAATGTGGCATTTCTGGAAGAAACTGTCCTCTTATGGGGATAGAACAGGCATTTGTGGGTGAAAAGGTCCTATTTGAAGGGGGAAACCTGGTATTTCTTGGAGAAGATGTGATATATTTGGGAGAAATGTGCCATGTTTGGAAGAAAATGTCCTATTTGGGGGGAGAAGGGTGGTATTTGTGGGAGAAAAGTTCCTATTCCAGGAGGAATCCTGGTATTTCTTGGAGGAGATGTGATATGTTTGGGAGAAATGTGGCCTTTCTGGAAGAAACTGTCCTCTTTTCGGGATAAAAGAGGTATTTGTGGGTGAAAAGGTCCTATTTCCAGGGGGAAAGCTGGTATTTCTTGGAGAAGATGTCATCTATTTGGGAGAAATGTGGCATTTCTTTAAGAAACTGTCCTCTTTTGGGGATAAAAGAGGTATTTGTGGGTGAAAAGGTCCTATTTGATGGGGGAAAGCTGGTATTTCTTGGAGAAGATGTGATATATTTGGGAGAAATGTGGCATTTCTGGAAGAAACTGTCCTCTTTTGGGGATAAAAGAGGTATTTGTGGGTGAAAAGTTCCTATTTGAAGGGGGAACTCTGGTATTTCTTGGAGAAGATGTGATCTATTTGGGAGAAATGTGGCATGTCTGGAAAAAACTGTCCTATTTTGGGGATAAAAGAGGTATTTGTGGGTGAGAAGGTCCTATTTGAAGGGGGAAACGTGGTATTTCTTGGAGAAGATGTGATATATTTGGGAGAAATGTGGCATTTCTGGAAGAAACTGTCCTCTTTTGGGGATAAAAGTGGTTCTTTTGGGGAAAAGGTCCTATTTGAAGGGGGAACCCTGGTATTTCTTGGAAAAGATGTGATATATTTGGGAGAAATGTGGCATTTCTGGAAGAAACTGTCCTCTTATGGGGATCAAACAGGTATTTGTGGGTGAAAAGGTCCTATTTCCAGGGGAAAACCTGGTATTTCTTGGAGAAGATGTGATCTATTTGGGAGAAATGTGGCATGTCTGGAAGAAACTGTCCTCTTTTGGGGATAAAAGAGGTATTTGTGGGTGAAAAGGTCCTATTTGAAGGGGGAAACCTGGTATTTCTTGGAGAAGATGTGATATGTTTGGGAGAAATGTGGCATTTCTGGAAGAAACTGTCCTATTTGGGGGGATAAAAGAGGTATTTGTGGGTGAAAAGGTCCTATTTGAAGGGGGAAAGCAGGTATTTCTTGGAGAAGTTGTGATATATTTGGGAGAAATGTGGCATGACTGGAAGAAACTGTCCTGTTTTGGGGATAAAACTGGTATTTGTGGGTGAGAAGGTCCTATTTGAAGGGGGAAACGTGGTATTTCTTGGAGAAGATGTGATCTATTTGGGAGAAATGTGGCATTTCTGGAAGAAACTGTCCTATTTTGGGGATAAAAGAATTTTTTGTGGGTGAAAAGGTCCTATTTGAAGGGGGAAACGTGGTCTTTCTTGGAGAAGATGTGATATGTTTGGGAGAAATGTGGCATTTCTGGAAGAAACTGTCCTCTTTTGGGGATAAAAGTGGTATTTGTGGGTGAAAAGGTCCTATTTGAAGGCGGAAACGTGGTATTTCTTGGAGAAGATGTGATATATTTGGGAGAACTGTGGCATGTCAGGAAGAAACTGTCCTATTTGGGGGGAGAAGGCTGGTATTTGAGGGAGAAAAGGTCCTCTTTCAGGAGGAATCCTGGTATTTCTTGGAGAAGATGTGATATATTTGGGAGAAATGTGGCATGTCTGGAAGAAACTGTCCTATTTGAGGGATAAAAGAGGTATTTGTGGGTGAGAAGGTCCTATTTGAAGGGGGAAACGTGGCATTTCTTGGAGAAGATGTGATCTATTTGGGAGAAATGTGGCATTTCTGGAAGAAACTGTCCTATTTTGGGGATAAAAGAATTTTTTGTGGTTGAAAAGGTCCTATTTGAAGGGGTAAACCTGGTATTTCTTGGAGAAGATGTGATCTATTTGGGAGAAATGTGGCATGTCTGGAAGAAACTGTCCTCTTTTGGGGATAAAAGAGGTATTTGTGGGTGAAAAGGTCCTATTTGAAGGGGGAAAGCTGGTAATTCTATGAGAAGATGTGATATATTTGGGAGAAATCTGGCATGTCAGGAAGAAACTGTCCTCTTTTGGGGATAAAAGAGGTATTTGTGGGTGAAAAGGTCCTATTTGAAGGGGGAACCCTGGTATTTCTTGGAGAAGATGTGATATATTTGGGAGAAATGTGGCATGTCTGGAAGAAACTGTCCTCTTTTGGGGATAAAAGAGGTATTTGTGGGTGAGAAGGTCCTATTTGAAGGGTGAAAGCTGGTATTTCTTGGAGAAGATGTGATATATTTGGGAGAAATGTGCCATTTCTGGAAGAAACTGTCCTATTTTGGGGATAAAAGAGGTATTTGTGGGTGAAAAGGTCCTATTTGAAGGGGGAAACGTGGTATTTCTTGGAGAAGATGTGATATATTGGGGTGAAATGTGGCATTTCTGGAAGAAACTGTCCTCTTATGGGGATAGAACAGGTATTTGTGGGTGAAAAGGTCCTATTTCCCGGGGAAAACCTGGTATTTCTTGGAGAAGATGTGATCTATTTGGGAGAAATGTGGCATGTCTGGAAGAAAATGTCCTATTTGGGGGGAGAAGGGTGGTATTTGTTGGAGAAAAGTTCGTATTTCAGGAGGAATCCTGGTATTTCTTGGAGGAGATATGATATGTTTGGGAGAAATGTGCCATTTCTGGAAGAAACTGTCCTCTTTTGGGGATAAAACAGGTATTTGTGGGTGAAAAGGTCCTATTTGAAGGGGGAAACCTGGTATTTCTTGGAGAAGATGTGATGTGTTTGGGAGAAATATGGCATTTCTGGAAGAAACTGTCCTCTTTTGGGGATAAAAGAGGTATTTGTGGGTGAAAAGGTCCTATTTGAAGGGGGAAAGCTGGTATTTCTTGGAGAAGATGTGATATGTTTGGGAGAAATGTGGCATTTTTGGATGAAACTGTCCTATTCGGGGATAAAACAGGTATTTGAGGGTGAAAAGGTCCTATTTGAAGTGGGAAAGCTGGTATATCTTGGAGAAGATGTGATATATTTGGGAGAAATGTGGCATTTCTGGAAGAAAGTGTCCTGTTTTGGGGATAGAACAGGTATTTGTGGGAGAAAAGGTCCTATTTGAAGGGGTAAAGCTGGTATTTCTTGAAGGAGATGTGATCTATTTGGGAGAAATGTGGCATGTCTGGAAGAAACTGTCCTCTTTTGGGGATAAAAGAGGTATTTGTGGGTGAAAAGGTCCTATTTGAAGGGGGAAACCTGGCATTTCTTGGAGAAGATGTGATCTATTTGGGAGAAATGTGGCATTTCTGGAAGAAACTGTCCTATTTGGGGGAGAAGCCTGCTGTTAGTGGGTGAAAAGGTCCTATTTGAAGGGCGAAAGCTGGTATTTCTTGGAGAAGATGTGATCTATTTGGGAGAAATGTGGCATTTCTGGAAGAAACTGTCCTCTTTTGGGGATAAAACAGGTATTTGTGGGTGAAAAGGTCCTATTTGAAGGGGGAAACGTGGTATTTCTTGGAGAAGATGTGATATATTTGGGAGAAATCTGGCATTTCTGGAATAATATGTCCAATTTGAGGGATAAAACAGGTATTTGTGGTTGAAAAGGTCCTATTTGAAGGGGGAAAGCTGGTATTTCTTGGAGAAGATGTGATATATTTGGGAGAAATGTGGCATGTCTGGAAGAAACTGTCCTCTTTTGGGGATAAAAGAGGTATTTGTGGGTGAAAAGGTCCTATTTGAAGGGGGAAAGCTGGTATTTCTTGGAGAAGATGAGGTATATTTGGGAGAAATGTGGCATTTCTGGAAGAAACTGTCCTCTTTTGGGGATAAAACAGGTATTAGTGGGTGAAAAGGTCCTATTTGAAGGGGGAAACCTGGTATTTCTTGGAGAAGATGTGATATGTTTGGGAGAAATGTGGCATTTCTGGAAGAAACTGTCCTATTCTGCGGGTAGAAGGCTGGTATTTGTGGGAGAAGAGGTCCTATTTCAGGAGGAATCCTGGTATTTCTTGGAGAAGATGTGATATATTTGGGAGAAATGTGGCATTTCTGGCAGAAACTGTCCTCTTTTGTGGATAAAAGAGGTATGTGTGGGTGAAAAGGTCCTATTTGAAGGGGGAAAGCTGGTATTTCTTGGAGAAGATGTGATCTATTTGGGAGAAATGTGGCATTTCTGGAAGAAAATGTCCTATTTTGGGGATAAAAGAAGTATTTGTGGGTGAAAAGGTCCTATTTGAATGGGGAAACCTGGTATTTCTTGGAGAAGATGTGATCTATTTGGGAGAAATGTGGCATTTATGGAAGAAACTGTCCTCTTTTGGGGATAAAAGAGGTATTTTTGGGTGACAAGGTCCTATTTGAAGGGGGAAAGCTGGTATTTCTTGGAGAAGATGTGATCTATTTGGGAGAAATGTGGCCTTTCTGGAAGAAACTGTCCTCTTTTGGGGATAAAACAGGTATTTGTGGGTGAAAAGGTCCTATTTGAAGGGGGAAACCTGGTATTTCTTGGAGAAGATGTGATATATTTGGGAGAAATGTGGCATTTCTTGAAGAAACTGTCCTCTTTTGGGGATAAAAGAGGTATTTGTGGGTGAAAAGGTCCTATTTGAAGGGGGAAAGCTGGTATATCTTGGAGAAGATGTGATCTATTTGGGAGAAATGTGGCATTTCTGGAAGAAACTGTCCTATTTGGGGGATAAAACAGGTATTTGTGGGAGAAAAGGTCCTATTTGAAGGGGGAAAGCTGGTATTTCTTGGAGAAGCTGTGATCTATTTGGGAGAAATGTGGCATGTCTGGAAGAAAATGTCCAATTTGGGGGGAGAAGGCTGGTAGTTTTCGGTGAGAAGGTCCAATTTCAGGAGGAATCCTGGTATTTCTTGGAGAAGATGTGATATATTTGGGTGTTATGTGGCCTTTCTGGAAGAAACTGTCCAATTTGGGGGGAGAAGGCTTGTAGTTTTGGGTGAGAAGGTCCTATTTCAGGAGGAATCCTGGTATTTCTTGGAGAAGATGTGATATATTTGGGAGAAATGTGGCCTTTCTGGAAGAAAATGTCCAATTTGGGGGGAGAAGGCTGGTAGTTTTGGGTGAGAAGGTCCTATTTCAGGAGGAATCCTGGTATTTCTTGGAGAAGATGTGATATATTTTGGAGAAATGTGGCATTTCTGGAAGAAACTGTCCTCTTTTGGGGATAAAAGAGGTATTAGTGGTTGAAAAGGTCCTATTTGAAGGGGGAAACCTGGTATTTGTGGGAGAAGATGTGATCTATTTGGGAGAAATGTGGCATTTCTGGAAGAAACTGTCCTCTTTTGGGGATAAAACAGGTATTTCATGGAGAAAAGGTCCTAATTGAAGGGGGAAACCTGGTATTTCTTGGAGGAGTTGTGATATATTTGGGAGAAATATGGCATGTCTGGAAGAAACTGTCCTCTTTTGGGGATAAAAGAGGTATTTGTGGGAGAAAAGGTCCTATTTGAAGGGGGAAAGCTGGTATTTCTTGGAGAAGATGTGATATATTTGGGAGAAATGTGGCATGTCTGGAAAAAACTGTCCTCTTTTGGGGATAAAAGAGGTATTTGTGGGTGAAAAGGTCCTATTTGAAGGGGGAAAGCTGGTATTTCTTGGAGAAGATGTGGTATATTTGGGAGAAATGTGGCATTTCTGGAAGAAACTGTCCTCTTTTGGGGATAAAAGAGGTATTAGTGGGTGAAAAGGTCCTATTTGAAGGGGGAAAGCTGGTATTTCTTGGAGAAGATGTCATCTATTTGGGAGAAATGTGGCATTTCTGGAAGAAACTGTCCTCTTTTGGGGATAAAAGAGGTATTTGTGGGTGAAAAGTTCCTATTTGAAGGGGGAACCCTGGTATTTCTTGGAGAAGATGTGATATATTTGGGAGAAATGTGGCATGTCTGGAAAAAACTGTCCTATTTTGGGGATAAAAGAGGTATTTGTGGGTGAGAAGGTCCTATTTGAAGGGGGAAAGCTGGTATTTCTTGGAGAAGATGTGATATATTTGGGAGAAATGTGGCATGTCTGGAAGAAACTGTCGTATTTGAGGGATAAAAGAGGTATTTGTGGGTGAAAAGGTCGTATTTGAAGGGGGAAACCTGTTTTTTCTTGGAGAAGATGTGATATATTTGGGAGAAATGTGGCATTTCTGGAAGAAACTGTCCTATTTTGGGGATAAAAGAATTTTTTGTGGGTGAAAAGGTCCTATTTGAAGGGGGAAACCTGGTATTTCTTGGAGAAGATGTGATCTATTTGGGAGAAATGTGGCATGTCTGGAAGAAACTGTCCTATTTGAAGGGGGATAAAAGTGGAATTTGTGGGTGAAAAGGTCCTATTTCCAGGGGGAAAGCTGGTAATTCTATGAGAAGATGTGATATATTTGGTAGAAATCTGGCATGTTGGAAGAAACTGTCCTCTTTTGGGGATAAAAGAGGTATTTGTGGGTGAAAAGGTCCTATTTGAAGGCGGAACCCTGGTATTTCTTGGAGAAGATGTGATATATTTGGGAGATATGTGGCATGTCTGGAAGAAACTGTCCTCTTTTGGGGATAAAAGAGGTATTTGTGGGTGAGAAGGTCCTATTTGAAGGGGGAAACGTGGTATTTCTTGGAGAAGATGTGATCTATTTGGGAGAAATGTGGCATTCCTGGAAGAAACTGTCCTCTTTTGGGGATAAAAGAGGTTTTTTTGGGGAAAAGGTCCTATTTGAAGGGGGAAACGTGGTATTTCTTGGAGAAGATGTGATATATTTGGGAGATATGTGGCCTTTCTGGAAGAAACTGTCCTCTTATGGGGATAGAACAGGTATTTGTGGGTGAAAAGGTCCTATTTCCAGGGGAAAGCTGGTATTTCTTGGAGAAGATGTGATCTATTTGGGAGAAATGTGGCATTTATGGAAGAAACTGTCCTCTTTTGGGGATAAAACAGGTACTTCTGGGTGAAATGTCCTATTTGAAGGGGGAAAGCTGGTATTTCTTGGAGAAGATGTGATATATTTGGGAGAAATGTGCCATTTCTGGAAGAAACTGTCCTCTTTTGGGGATAAAACAGGTATTTGTGGGTGAAAAGGTCCTATTTGAAGGGGGAAACCTGGTATTTCTTGGAGAAGATGTGATATGTTTGGGAGAAATATGGCATTTCTGGAAGAAACTGTCCTCTTTTGGGGATAAAACAGGTATTTGTGGGAGAAAAGTTCCTATTTGAAGGGGGAAAGCTGGTATATCTTGGAGAAGATGTGATATGTTTGGGAGAAATGTGGCATTTTTGGATGAAACTGTCCTATTTGGGGATAAAACAGGTATTTGAGGGTGAAAAGGTCCTATTTGAAGGGGGAAAGCTGGTATTTCTTGGAGAAGATGTGATATATTTGGGAGAAATGTGGCATTTCTGGAAGAAAGTGTCCTGTTTTGGGGATAAAACAGGTATTTGTGGGAGAAAAGGTCCTATTTGAAGGGGTAAAGCTGGTATTTCTTGAAGGAGATGTGATCTATTTGGCTGAAATGTGGCATGTCTGGAAGAAACTGTCCTCTTTTGGGGATAAAAGAGGTATTTGTGGGTGAAAAGGTCCTATTTCCAGGGGGAAAGCTGGTATTTGTGGGAGAAGATGTGATCTATTTGGGAGAAATGTGGCATGTCTGGAAGAAAATGTCCTATCTGGAGGGAGAAGCCTGCTATTAGTGGGCGAAAAGGTCCTATTTGAAGGGGGAAAGCTGGTATTTCTTGGAGAAGATGTGATATATTTGGGAGAAATGTAACATTTCTGGAAGAAACTGTCCTATTTTGGGGATAAAAGAGGTATTTGTGGGTGAAAAGTTCCTATTTGAAGGGGGAAAGCTGGTAATTCTTGGAGAAGATGTGATATGTTTGGGAGAAATGTGGCATTTCTGGAAGAAACTGTCCTATTCTGCGGGGAGAAGGCTGGTATTTGTGGGAGAAGAGGTCCTATTTGAAGGGGGAAACGTGGTATTTCTTGGAGAAGATGTGATCTATTTGGGAGAAATGTGGCATGTATGGCAGAAGCTGTCCTATTTGGGGGGAGAAGGCTGGTAGTTTTGGGTGAGAAGGTCCTATTTCAGGAGGAATCCTGGTATTTCTTGGAGAAGATGTGATATATTTGGGAGAAATGTGGCCTTTCTGGACGAAACTGTCCTATTTGAGGGATAAAGAGGTATTTGTGGGTGAAAAGGTCCTATTTGAAGGGGGAAAGCTCGTATTTCTTGGAGAAGATGTGATCTATTTGGGAGAAATGTGGCATTTATGGAAGAAACTGTCCTCTTTTGGGGATAAAAGAGGTATTTGTGGGTGAAAAGGTCCTATTTGCAGGGGGAAAGCTGGTATTTCTTGGAGAAGATGTGATATGTTTGGGAGAAATGTGGCCTTTCTGGCAGAAACTGTCCTATTTTGGGGATAAAAGAGGTATTTGTGGGTGATAAGGTCCTATTTGAAGGGGGAAACCTGGTATTTCTTGGAGAAGATGTGATCTATTTGGGGGAAATGTGGCATGTCAGGAAGAAACTGTCCTCTTTTGGGGATAAAAGAGGTATTTGTGGGTGAAAAGGTCCTATTTGAAGGGGGAAAGCTGGTATTTCTTGGAGAAGATGTGATCTATTTGGGAGAAATGTGGCATGTCTGGAAGAAACTGTCCTCTTTGGGGGTATAAAAGAGGTATTTGTGGGTGAAAAGGTCCTATTTGAAGGGGGAAACCTGGTATTTCTTGGAGAAGATGTGATCTATTTGGGAGAAATGTGGCCTTTCTGGAAGAAAATGTCCAATTTGGGGGGAGAAGGCTGGTAGTTTTGGGTGAGAAGGTCCTATTTCAGGAGGAATCCTGGTATTTCTTGGAGAAGATGTGATCTATTTGGGAGAAATGTGGCATGTCAGGAAGAAACTGTCCTGTCTGGGGGGTGAAGGCTGGTATTTGCGGGAGAAAAGGTCTTATTTCAGGAGGAATCCTGGTATTTCTTGGAGAAGATGTGATCTATTTGGGAGAAATGTGGCATTTCTGGAAGAAACTGTCCTATTTTGGGGATAAAAGAGGTATTTGTGGGTGAAAAGGTCCTATTTGAAGGGGGAAACCTGGTATTTCATGGAGAAGATGTGATATATTTGGGAGAAATCAGGCATTTCTGGCAGAAACTGTCCTCTTTTGGGGATAAAAGAATTTTTTGTGGGTGAAAAGGTCCTATTTCAAGGGGGAAAGCTGGTATTTCTTGGAGAAGATGTGATATGTTTGGGAGAAATGCGGCCTTTCTGGAAGAAACTGTTCTATTTTGGAGATAAAAGAGGTATTTGTGGGTGAAAAGGTCCAATTTGAAGGGGGAAACCTGGTATTTCTTGGAGAAGATGTGATATGTTTCTGAGAAATGCGGCTTGTCTGGAAGAAACTGTCCTATTTTGGGGATAAAAGAGGTATGTGTGGGTGAAAAGGTCCTATATGAAGGGGGAAAGCTGGTATTTCTTGGAGAAGATGTGATCTATTTGGGAGAAGTGTGGCATTTCTGGAAGAAAATGTCCTATTTGAGGGATAAAACAGGTATTTGTGGGTGAAAAGGTCCTATTTGAAGGGGGAAAGCTGGCATTTCTTGGAGAAGATGTGATATATTTGGGAGAAATGTGGCCTTTCTGGAAGAAACTGTCCTCTTTTGGGGATAAAAGAGGTATTAGTGGGTGAGAAGGTCCTATTTGAAGGGGGAAAGCTGGTATTTCTTGGAGAAGATGTGATATATTTGGGAGAAATGTGGCATGTCTGGAAGAAACTGCCCTATTTGGGGGATAAAACAGGTATTTGTGGGTGAAAAGGTCCTATTTGAAGGGGAAAACGTGGTATTTCTTGGAGAAGATGTGCTATATTTGGGAGAAATGTGGCATTTCTGGAAGAAACTGTCCTCTTTTGGTAATAAAAGAGGTATTTGTGGGTGAGATGGTCCTATTTGAAGGGGGAAACCTGGGATTTCTCGGAGAAGATGTGATATGTTTGGGAGAAATGCGGCATTTCTGGATTAACTGTCCTCTTTTGGGGGGAAAAGGCTGGTTTTTGTGGGAGAAAAGGTACTAATTCAGGAGAAATCCTGGTATTTCTTGGAGGAGATGTGATATGTTTGGGAGAAATGTGGCATTTCAGGAAGAAACTGTCCTATTTTGGGGATAAAAGAGGTATTTTTGGGAGAAAAGGTCATATTTGAAGGGGGAACCCTGGTATTTCTTGGAGAAGATGAGATATATTTGGGAGAAATGTGGCCTTTCTGGAAGAAGCTGTCCTATTTGAGTGATAAAAGAGGTATTTGTGGGTGAAAAGTTCTGATTTGAAGGGGGAAAGCTGGTAGTATTACCTCTTTTATCCCCAAAAGAGGACAGTTTCTTCCAGAAATGCCGCATTTCTCCCAAATATACCACATCTTCTCCAAGAAATACCAGGTTTCCCCCTTCAAATAGGACCTTTTCACGCACAAATACCTGTTTTATCCCTCAAATAGGACATTTTCTTCCAGAAATGCCACACTTCTCCCAAATATATCACATCTTCTCCAAGAAATACCAGCTTTCCCCCTTCAAATAGAACCTTTTCACCCACAAATACCTCTTTTATCCCCAAAAGAGGACAGTTTCTTCCAGACATGCCACATTTCTCCCAAATATATCACATCTTCTCCAAGAAATACCAGGTTTCCCCCTTCAAATAGGACCTTTTCACCCACAAATACCTGTTTTATCCCCCAAATAGAACAGTTTCTTCCAGACATGCCACATTTCTCTCAAATATATCACATCTTCTCCAAGAAATACCAGCTTTCCCCCTTCAAATAGGACCTTTTCACCCTCAAATACCTGTTATATCCCCAAAAGAGGACAGTTTCTGCCAGAAAGGCCACATTTCTCCCAAACTTATCACATCTTCTCCAAGAAATACCAGGTTTCCCCCTTCAAATAGGACCTTTTCACCCACAAATACCTGTTTTATCCCCAAAAGAGGACAGTTTCTTCCAGAAATGCCACATTTCTCCCAAATAGATCACATCTTCTCCAAGAAATACCAGCTTTCCCCCTTCAAATAGGACCTTTTCACCCAGAAGTACCTGTTTTATCCCCAAAATACGACAGTTTCTTCCAGAAATGCCACATTTCTCCCAAATATATCACAGCTTCTCCAAGAAATACCAGGTTTCCCCCTTCAAATAGGACCTTTTCACCCACTAATACCTCTTTTATCCCCAAAAGAGGACAGTTTCATCCAGAAATGCCACATTTATCCCAAATATATCACATCTTCTCCAAGAAAAACCAGGATTCCTCCGGAAATAGGGCCTTCTCCCCCCAAATAGGACAGTTTCTTCCAGACATGCCACATTTCTCCCAAATAGATCACATCTTCTCCAAGAAATACCAGGTTTTCCCCTGGAAATAGGACCTTTTCACCCACAAATACCTGTTCTATCCCCATAAGAGGACAGTTTCTTCCAGAAATGCCACATTTCTCCCAAATATACCACATCTTCTCCAAGAAATACCAGGTTTCCCCCTTCAAATAGGACCTTTTCACCCACAAATACCTGAATTATCCCTCAAATAGGACATTTTCTTCCAGAAATGCCACATTTCTTCCAAATATATCACATCTTCTCCAAGAAATACTAGCTTTCCCCCTTCAAATTGGAACTTTTCACCCACAAATACCTGTTCTATCCCCATAAGAGGACAGTTTCTTCCAGACATGCCACATTTCTCCCAAATATATCACATTTTCTCCAAGAAATACCAGGTTTTCCCCTTCAAATAGGACCTATTCACCCACAAAAAATTCTTTTATCCCCAAAAGAGGACAGTTTCTTCCAGACATGCCACATTTCTCCCAAATATATCACATCTTCTCCAAGAAATACCAGGGTTCCCCCTTCAAATAGGACCTTTTCACCCACTAATACCTCTTTTATCCCCAAAAGAGGACAGTTTCTTCCAGAAAGGCCACATTTCTCCCAAATAGATCACATCTTCTCCAAGAAATGCCAGGTTTCCCCCTTCAAATAGGACCTTTTCACCCACAATTACCTCTTTTGTCCCCAAAAGAGGACAGTTTCTTCCAGAAAGGCCACATTTCTCCCAAAATATATCACATCTTCTCCAAGAAATACCAGGATTCCCCCTTCAAATAGGACCTTATCACCCACAAATACCACTTTTATCCCCAAAATAGGACAGTTTCTGCCAGAAAGGCCACATTTCTCCCAAACATATCACATCTTCTCCAAGAAATACCTGGTTTCCTCCTAAAATAGGACCTTCTCACCGAAAACTACCAGCCTTCTACCCCCAAATAGGACAGTTTCTTCCAGACATGCCACATTTCTCCCAAATATATCACATCTTCTCCAAGAAATACCAGCTTTCCCCCTTCAAATAGGACCTTTTTACCCAAAAATACCTTTTTCATCCCCAAAAGAGGACAGTTTCTTCCAGAAATGCCACATTTCTCCCAAATATACCACATCTTCTCCAAGAAATACCAGGTTTCCCCCTTCAAATAGGACCTTTTCTCCCACAAATACCTGAATTATCCCTCAAATAGGACAGTTTCTTCCAGAAATGGCACATTTCTCCCAAATATATCACATCTTCTCCAAGAAATACCAGCTTTCACCCTTCAAATAGGACCTTTTCACCCACAAATACCTGTTCTATCCCCATAAGAGGACTGTTTCTTCCAGACATGCCACATTTCTCCCAAATATATCACATCTTCTCCAAGAAATACCACGTTTCCCCCTTCAAATAGGACCTTCTCACCCACAAATACATCTTTTATCCCCAAAATAGGACAGTTTCTTCAAGAAATGCCACATTTCTCCCAAATATATCACATCTTCTCCAAGAAATACCACGTTTCCCCCTTCAAATAGGAACTTTTCACCCACAAATACCTCTTTTATCCCCAAAAGAGGACAGTTTCTTCCTGACATGCCACATTTCTCCCAAATATATCACATCTTCTCCAAGAAATACCAGCTTTCGCCCTTCAAATAGGACCTTTTCACCCACAAATACCTCTTTTATCCCCAAAAGAGGACAGTTTCTTCCAGACATGCCACATTTCTCCCAAATAGATCACATCTTCTCCAAGAAATACCGGGTTTCCTCCTTCAAATAGGACATTTTCACCCACAAATACCTGTTTTATCCTTAAAATAGGACAGTTTTTTCCAGAAATGCCACATTTCTCCCAAATAGATCACATCTTCTCCAAGAAATACCAGGATTCCTCCTGAAAGAGGACCTTTTCTACCACAAATACCAGTCTTTTCCCCCCAAAAGAGGACATTTTCTTCCAGAAATGCCACATTTCTCCCAAACAGATAACATCTCCTACAAGAAATACCAGAGCTCCTCCTGAAATAGGAACTTTTCTCCCACAAATACCACCCTTCTCCCCCCAAATAGGACATTTTCTTCCAGACATGCCACATTTCTCCCAAATACATCACATCTTCTCCAAGAAATACCAGGTTTTCCCCTGGAAATAGGACCTTTTCACCCACAAATACCTGTTCTATCCCCAAAATAGGACAGTTTCTTCCAGAAATGCCACATTTCTCCCAAACATATCACATCTTCTCCAAGAAATACCAGGTTTCCCCCTTCAAATAGGACCTTTTCTCCCACAAATACCAGTCTTCTCCCCCCAAATAGGACAGTTTCTTCCAGAAATGCCACATTTCTCCCAAATATATCACATCTTCTCCAAGAAATACCAGGTTTCCCCCTTCAAATAGGACCTTTTCACCCACAAATACCTGTTTTATCCCCAAAAGAGGACAGTTTCTTCCAGAAATGCCACATTTCTCCCAAATATATCACATCTTCTCCAAGAAATACCAGCTTTCCCCCTTCAAATAGGACCTTTTCACCCACAAATACCAGCCTTCTCCCCCAAATAGGACAGTTTCTTCCAGAAATGCCACATTTCTCCCAAATAGATCACATCTTCTCCAAGAAATACCACGTTTCCCCCTTCAAATAGGACCTTCTCACCCAAAAATACCTCTTATATCCCCAAAAGAGGACAGTTTCTTCCAGACATGCCACATTTCTCCCAAATATATCACATCTCCTCCAAGAAATACCAGCTTTCCCCCTTCAAATAGGACCATTTCTCCCGCAAATACCTGTTTTATCCCCAAATAGGACACTTTCTTCCAGAAATGCCACATTTCTCCCAAATATATCACATCTTCTCCAAGAAATACCAGCTTTCCCCCTTCAAATAGGACCTTTTCACCCACAAATACCTGTTCTATCCCCATAAGAGGACAGTTTCTTCCAGAAATGCCACATTTCTCCCAAATATATCACATCTTCTCCAAGAAATACCAGGTTTCCCCCTTCAAATAGGACCTTTTCCCCAAAAACCCTCTTTTATCCTCAAAAGAGGACAGTTTCTTCCAGGAATGCCACATTTCTCCCAAATAGATCACATCTTCTCCAAGAAATACCAGCTTTCCCCATTCAAATAGGACCTTATCACCCACAAATACCTGTTTTATCCCCAAAAGAGGACAGTTTCTTCCAGAAATGCCTGATTTCTCCCAAACATATCACATCTTCTCCAAGAAATACCAGCTTTCCCCCTTCAAATAGGACCTTTTCACCCACAAATACCTCTTTTATCCCCAAAATAGAACAGTATCTTCCAGAAATGGCACATTTCTCCCAAACATATCACGTCTCCTCCAAGAAATACCAGGATTCCTCCTGAAATAGGAACTTTTCTCCCACAAATACCACCCTTCTCCCCCAAAAATAGGACAGTTTCTTCCAGAAATGCCATATTTCTCCCAAATATATCACATCTTCTCCAAGAAATACCAGGTTTTCCCCTGGAAATAGGACCTTTTCACCCACAAATACCTGTTCTATCCCCATAAGAGGACAGTTTCTTCCAGAAATGCCACATTTCTCCCAAATAGATCACATCTTCTCCAAGATATATCACGTTTCCCCCTTCAAATAGGACCTTTTCCCCAAAAAAACCTCTTTTATCCCCAAAAGAGGACAGTTTCTTCCAGGAATGCCTGATTTCTCCCAAATATATCACATCTTCTCCAAGAAATACCACGTTTCCCCCTTCAAATAGGACCTTCTCACCCACAAATACCTCTTTTATCCCCAAAAGAGGACAGTTTCTTCCAGACATGACACATTTCTCCCAAATAAATCACATCTTCTCCAAGAAATACCTGCTTTCCCCCTTCAAATAGCAACTTTTCTCCCACAAATACCTCTTTTATCCCCAAAAGAGGACACTTTCTACCAGAAATGCCACATTTCTCCCAAATATATCACAACCCCTCTGTGAAATACCAGGTTTCCCCTTTGAATTAGACCGTTTCTCCATGAAATACCTCTTTTATCCCCAAAAGAGGACAGTTTCTTCCAGAAATGCCAGATTTCTCCAAAATATATCACATCTTCTCCATGAAATGTCTGGATTCCTCCTGAAATAGGACCTTCTCACCCAAAACTACCAGCCTTCTCCCCCCAAATTGGACATTTTCTTCCAGAAAGACCAGATTTCTCCCAAATGTATCACATCTTCTCCAAGAAAAACCAGGATTCCTCCTGAAATAGGACCTTCTCACTGAAAACTAGCAGCCTTCTCCCCCCAAATTGGACATTTTCTTCAAGAAAGGCCACATTTCTCCCAAATAGATCACATCTTCTCCAAGAAATACCAGCTTTCCCCCTTCAAATAGGAACTTTTCACCCACAAATACCTGTTCTATCCCCAAAAGAGGACAGTTTCTTCCAGAAATGCCACATTTCTCCCAAATAGATCACATCTTCTCCAAGAAATACCACGTTTCCCCCTTCAAATAGGACCTTTTCACCCACAAATACCTCTTTTATCCCCAAAATAGGACAGTTTCTTCCAGAAAGGCCACATTTCTCCCAAGTGTAGAACATGTTCTCCAAGAAATACCATGGTTTCCCCCTTCAAATAGGACCTTTTCACCCACAAATACCTCTTTTATCCTTAAAATAGGACAGTTTTTTCCAGAAAGGCCACATTTCTCCCAAACATATCACATCTTCTCCAAGAAATACCAGGTTTCCCCCTTCAAATAGGACCTTTTCACCCACAAAAAATTCTTTTATCCCCAAAATAGGACAGTTTCTTCCAGAAATGCCTGATTTCTCCCAAATATATCACATCTTCTCCAAGAAATACCACGTTTCCCCCTTCAAATAGGACCTTTTCACCCACAAATACCTCTTTATCCCTCAAATAGGACAGTTTCTTCCAGACATGACACATTTCTCCCAAATACATCACATCTTCTCCAAGAAATACCTGCTTACCCCCTTCAAATAGGACCTTTTCTCCCACAAATCCCAGCCATCCCCCCCCAAATAGGACAGTTTCTTCCAGAAATGCCACATTTCTCCCAAATATATCACATCGTCACCAACAAATACCAGCTTTCCCTCTTCAAATAGGACCTTTTCACCAAGAAATACCTGTTTTATCCCCAAAAGAGGACAGTTTCTTCCAGAAGGGCCACATTTCTCCCGAATATATCACATCTTCTCCAAGAAATACCACGTTTCCCCCTTCAAATAGGACCTTTTCACCCACTAATAGCAGGCTTCTCCCCCAAATCGGACAGTTTCTTCCAGAAATGCCAAATTTCTCCCAAATATATCACATCTCCTCCAAGAAATACCACGTTTCCCCCTTCAAATAGGACCTTTTCACCCACAAATACCTCATTTATCCCCAAAATAGGACAGTTTCTTCCAGACATGCCACATTTCTCCCAAATATATCACATCTCCTCCAAGAAATACCAGCTTTCCCCCTTCAAATAGGACCTTTTCTCCCACAAATACCTGTTTTATCCCCAAAACAGGACACTTTCTTCCAGAAATGCCACATTTCTCCCAAATATATCACATCTTCTCCAAGAAATACCAGCTTTCCCCCTTCAATTAGGAACTTTTCACCCACAAATACCTGTTTTATCCCCAAAAGAGGACAGTTTCTCCCAGAAATGCCATATTTCTCCCAAACATAACACATCATCTCCATGAAAAACCAGGTTTCCCCCTTCAAGTAGGACCTTTTCACCCACAAATACCTCTTTTATCCCCAAAAGAGGACCGTTTCTTCCAGAAATGGCACATTTCTCCCAAACATATCACATCTCCTCCAAGAAATACCAGGATTCCTCCTGAAATAGGAACTTTTCTTCCTCAAATACCACCCTTCTCCCCCCAAATAGGACATTTTCTGCCAGACATGCCAGATTTCTCCCAAATAGATCACATCTTCTCCAAGAAATACCAGGTTTTCCCCCTTCAAATAGGACCTTTTCACCCACAAATACCTCTTTTATCCCCAAAAGAGGACAGTTTCTTCCAGAAATGCCACATTTCTCCCAAATAGATCACATCTTCTCCAAGAAATACTACGTTTCCCCCTTCAAATAGGACCTTTTCACCCACAAATACCTGCTTTATCCCCAAAAGAGGACAGTTTCTTCCAGAAATGCCACATTTCTCCCAAATATATCACATCTTCTCCGAGAAATACCACGTTTCCCCCTTCAAATAGGACCTTCTCACCCACAAATACCTGTTTTATCCCCAAAAGAGGACAGTTTTTTCCAGACATGCCACATTTCTCCCAAATAGATCACATCTTCTCCAAGAAATACCAGGTTTTCCCCTTCAAATAGGAACTATTCAACCACTAATACCTCTTTTATCCCCAAAATAGGACAGTTGCTTCCAGAAATGCCACATTTCTCCCAAATATATCACATCTTCTCCAAGAAATGCCAGGATTCCTCCTGAAAGAGGACCTTCTCACCCAAATCTACCAGCCTTCTCCCCCCAAACTGGAAATTTTCTTCCAGAAAGGCCACATTTCTCCCAAATATATCACATCTTCTCCAAGAAATACCAGCTTTCCCCCTTCAAATAGGACCTTCTCTCCCAAAACTACCAGCCTTCTCCCCCAAAATAGGACAGTTTCTTCAAGAAATGCCACATTTCTCCCAAATATATCACATCTTCTCCAAGAAATACCAGCTTTCCCCCTTCAAATAGGACCTTTTCACCCACAAATACCTGTTTCATCCCCAAAATAGGACAGTTTCTTCCAGGAATGCCACATTTCTCCCAAATATACCACATCATCTCCAAGAAATACCAGGTTTCCCCCTTCAAATAGGACCTTTTCACCCACTAATACCTGTATTATCCCTCAAATAGGACATTTTCTTCCAGAAATGCCACATTTCTCCCAAATATATCACATCTTCTCCAAGAAATAACAGGTTTTCCCCTGGAAATAGGACCTTTTCACCCACAAATACCTGTTCTATCCCCATAAGAGGACAGTTTCTTCCAGAAATGCCACATTTCTCCCAAATAGATCACATCTTCTCCAAGAAATACCACGTTTCCCCCTTCAAATAGGACCTTCTCACCCACAAATACATCTTTTATCCCCAAAATAGGACAGTTTCTTCAAGAAATGCCACATTTCTCCCAAATATATCACATCTTCTCCAAGAAATACCAGGTTTCCCCCTGGAAATAGGACCTTTTCAACCACTAATACCTGTTTTATCCCCAAAAGAGGACAGTTTCTTCCAGACATGCCACATTTCTCCCAAATAGATCACATCTTCTCCAAGAAATACCAGGTTTTCCCCTTCAAATAGGTCCTTATCACCCACAAATACCACTTTTATCCCCAAAATAGGACAGTTTCTGCCAGAAAGGCCACATTTCTCCCAAACATATCACATCTTCTCCAAGAAATACCAGGTTTCCCCCTTCAAATAGGACCTTTTCACCCACAAATACCTCTTTTATCCCCAAAAGAGGACAGTTTCTTCCGGAAATGCCACATTTCTCCCAAACATATCACATCTCCTCCAAGAAATACCAGGATTCCTCCTGAAATAGGAACTTTTCTCCCACAAATACCACCCTTCTCCCCCCAAATACGACATTTTCTTCCAGACATGCCACATTTCTCCCAAATAGATCACATCTTCTCCAAGAAATACCAGGTTTTCCCCTTCGAATAGGACCTTTTCACCCACAAATACCTGTTATATCCCCATAAGAGGACAGTTTCTTCCAGAAAGGCCACATTTCTCCCAAATATATCACATCTTCTCCAAGAAATACCACGTTTCCCCCTTCAAATAGGACCTTTTCCCCAAAAAAACCTCTTTTATCCCCAAAAGAGGACAGTTTCTTCCAGGAATGCCACATTTCTCCCAAATATATCACATCTTCTCCAAGAAATACCAGGTTTTCCCCTTCAAATAGGACCTTATCACCCACAAATACCACTTTTATCCCCAAAATAGGACAGTTTCTGCCAGAAAGGCCACATTTCTCCCGAACATATCACATCTTCTCCAAGAAATACCAGCTTTCCCCCTTCAAATAGGACCTTCTCTCCCAAAACTACCAGCCTTCTCCCCCCAAATAGGACAGTTTCTTCCAGACATGCCACATTTCTCCCAAATAGATCACATTTTCTCCAAGAAATACCAGCTTTCCCCCTTCAAATAGGACCTTTTCACCCACAAATACCTGTTTCATCCCCAAAATAGGACAGTTTCTTCCAGACATGCCACATTTCTCCCAAATATACCACATCATCTCCAAGAAATACCAGGTTTCCCCCTTCAAATAGGACCTTTTCACCCACAAATACCTGTATTATCCCTCAAATAGGACAGTTTCTTCCAGAAATGCCACATTTCTCCCAAATATATCACATCTTCTCCAAGAAATAACAGGTTTTCCCCTGGAAATAGGACGTTTTCACCCACAAATACCTGTTCTATCCTTATAAGAGGACAGTTTCTTCCAGAGATGCCACATTTCTCCCAAATAGATCACATCTTCTCCAAGAAATACCACGTTTCCCCCTTCAAATAGGACCTTTTCACCCACAAATACATCTTTTATCCCCAAAATAGGACAGTTTCTTCAAGAAATGCCACATTTCTCCCAAATATATCACATCTTCTCCAAGACATACCAGGTTTCCCCCTGGAAATAGGACCTTTTCAACCACAAATACCTGTTTTATCCCCAAAAGAGGACATTTTCTTCCAGACATGCCACATTTCTCCCAAATAGATCACATCTTCTCCAAGAAATACCAGGTTTCCACCTTCAAATAGGACCTTTTCACCCACAAATACCTCTTTTATCCCCAAAATAGGACAGTTTCTTCCAGAAAGGCCACATTTATCCCAAATAGATCACATCTTCTCCAAGAAATGCCAGCTTTCCCCCTTCAAATAGGACCTTTTCACCCACAAATACCTGTTTTATCCCTCAAATAGGACATTTTCTTCCAGAAATGCCACACTTCTCCCAAATAGATCACATCTTCTCCAAGAAATACCAGGTTTTCCCCTTCAAATAGGTCCTTATCACCCACAAATACCACTTTTATCCCCAAAATAGGACAGTTTCTGCCAGAAAGGCCACATTTCTCCCAAACATATCACATCTTCTCCAAGAAATACCAGCTTTCCCCCTTCAAATAGGACCTTTTCACCCACAAATACCTGTTTTATCCCCAAAAGAGGACAGTTTCTTCAAGAAATGCCACATTTCTCCCAAATATATCACATCTCCTCCAAGAAATACCAGGATTCCTCCTGAAATAGGAACTTTTCTCCCACAAATACCACCCTTCTCCCCCCAAATACGACATTTTCTTCCAGACATGCCACATTTCTCCCAAATAGATCACATCTTCTCCAAGAAATACCAGGTTTCCCCCTTCGAATAGGACCTTTTCACCCACAAATACCTATTTATCCCCAAAAGAGGACAGTTTCTTCCAGAAATGCCACATTTCTCCCAAATAGATCACATCTTCTCCAAGAAATACCACGTTTCCCCCTTCAAATAGGCCCTTTTCCCCAAAAAAACCTCTTTTATCCCCAAAAGAGGACAGTTTCTTCCAGGAATGCCACATTTCTCCCAAATATATCACATCTTCTCCAAGAAATACCAGGTTTCCCCCTTCAAATAGGACCTTCTCACCCACAAATACCTCTTTTATCCCCAAAAAAGGACAGTTTTTTCCAGACATGCCACATTTCTCCCAAATAGATCACATCTTCTCCAAGAAATACCAGCTTTCCCCCTTCAAATAGGACCTTTTCACCCACAAATACCTATTTATCCCCAAAATAGGACAGTTTCTTCCAGAAATGCCACATTTCTCCCAAATATATCACATCTTCTCCAAGAAATACCAGCTTTCCCCCTTCAAATAGGACCTTTTCACCCACAAATACCTCTTTTATCCCCAAAAGAGGACAGTTTCTGCCAGACATGCCACATTTCTCCCAAATAGATCACATCTTCTCCAAGAAATACCAGCTTTCCCCCTTCAAATAGGACCTTTTCACCCACAAATACCTCTTTTATCCCCAAAAGAGGACAGTTTCTTACAGAAATGGCACATTTCTCCCAAACATATCACGTCTCCCCCAAGAAATACCAGGATTCCTCCTGAAATAGGACCTTTTCTCCCACAAATACCTCTTTTATTCCCAAAAGAGGACAGTTTCTTCCAGAAATGCCACATTTCTCCCAAATAGATCACAACTCCTCCAAGAAATACCAGGTTTCCCCCTTCAATAAGGACCTTTTCTCCATGAAATACCTGTTTTATCCCCAAAATAGGACAGTTTCTTCCAGAAAGGCCACATTTCTCCCAAATATATATCATCTTCTCCAAGAAATACCAGGTTTCCCCCTTCAAATAGGACCTTTTCAACCACTAATACCTCTTTTATCCCCAAAAGAGGACAGTTTCTTCCAGAAATGCCACATTTCTCCAAAATATATCACATCTTCTCCAAGAAATGCCAGGATTCCTCCTGAAATAGGACCTTCTCACCCAAAACTACCAGCCTTCTCCCCCCAAATAGGACATTTTCTTCCAGAAAGGCCACATTTCTCCCAAATATATCACATCTTCTCCAAGAAATACCAGGATTCCTCCTGAAATAGGACCTTCTCACCCAAAACTACCAGCCTTCTCCCCCCAAATTGGACATTTTCTTCCAGAAAGGCCACATTTCTCCCAAATAGATCACATCATCTTCAAGAAATATCAGCTTTCCCCCTTCAAATAGGACCTTTTCACCCACAAATACCTCTTTTATCCCCAAAAGAGGACAGTTTCTTGCAGAAATGCCACATTTCTCCCAAACATATCACATCTTCTCCAAGAAATGCCAGGTTTCCCCCTTCAAATAGGACATTTCACCCACAAATACCTGTTTTATCCCCAAAAGAGGACAGTTTATTCCAGACATGCCACATTTCTCCCAAGTGTAGAACATCTTCTCCAAGAAATACCATGGTTTCCCCCTTCAAATAGTACCTTTTCACCCACAAATACCTCTTTTATCCCCAAAATAGGACAGTTTCTGCCAGAAAGGGCACATTTCTCCCAAATATATCACATCTTCTCCAAGAAATACCAGGTTTCCCCCTTCAAATAGGACCTTTTCACCCACAAATACCTCTTTTATCCCCAAAATAGGACAGTTTCTTCCAGAAATGCCTGATTTCTCCCAAATATATCACATCTTCTCCAAGAAATACCAGGTTTCCCCCTTCAAATACGACATTTTCACCCACAAATACCTCTTCATCCCTCAAATAGGACAGTTTCTTCCAGACATGCCACATTTCTCCCAAATATATCACATCTTCTCCAAGAAATACCTGCTTTCCCCCTTCAAATAGGACCTTTTCTCCCGCAAATACCAGCCCTCTCCCCCATAAGAGGACAGTTTCTTCCAAAAATGCCACATTTCTCCCAAACATATCACATCTTCTCCAAGAAATACCAGCTTTCCGCCTTCAAATAGGAACTTTTCACCCACAAATACCTGTTTTATCCCCAAAAGAGGACAGTTTCTTCCAGAAATGCCACATTTCTCCCAAATATATCACATCTTCTCCAAGAAATACCAGCTTTCCCCCTTCAAATAGGACCTTTTCACCCACTAATAGCAGGCTTCTCCCCCAGATAGGACAGTTTCTTCCAGAAATGCCACATTTCTCCCAAATAGATCACATCTTCTCCAAGAAATACCACGTTTTCCCCTTCAAATAGGACCTTTTCACCCACAAATACCTCTTTTATCCCCAAAAGAGGACAGTTTCTTCCAGACATGCCACATTTCTCCCAAATATATCACATCTCCTTCAAGAAATACCAGCTTTCCCCCTTAAAATAGGACCTTTTCTCCCACAAATACCTGTTTTATCCCCAAAACAGTACACTTTCTTCCAGTCATGCCACATTTCTCCCAAATATATCACATCTTCTCCAAGAAATACCTCGTTTCCCCCTTCAAATAGGACCTTTTCACCCACTAATAGCAGGCTTCTCCCCCAAATAGGACAGTTTCTTCCAGAAAGGCCACATTTCTCCCAAATAGATCACATCTTCTCCAAGAAATACCAGCTTTCCCCCTTCAAATAGGACCTTTTCACCCACAAATACCTCTTTTATCCCCAAAAGAGGACAGTTTCTTCCAGAAATGCCACATTTCTCCCGAACATATCACATCTTCTCCAAGAAATACCAGGTTTCCCCCTTCAAATAGGACCTTTTCACCCACAAATACCTCTTTTATCCCCAAAATAGGACAGTTTCTTCCTGACATGCCAGATTTCTCCCAAATATATCACATCTTCTCCAAGAAATACCACGTTTCCCCCTTCAAATAGGACCTTCTCACCCACAAATACCTCTTTTATCCCCAAAATAGGACAGTTTCTTCCAGAAATGCCATATTTCTCCCAAACATATCACATCTCCTCCAAGAAATACCAGGATTCCTCCTGAAATAGGAACTTTTCTCCCACAAATACCACCCTTCTCTCCCCAAATAGGACAGTTTCTTCCAGACATGCCACATTTCTCCCAAATATATCACATCTTCTCCAAGAAATACCAGGTTTTCCCCTTCAAATAGGACCTTTTCACCCACAAATACCTGTTCTATCCCCATAAGAGGACAGTTTCTTCCAGAAATGCCACATTTCTCCCAAATATATCACATCTTCTCCAAGAAATACCAGCTTTCCCCCTTCAAATAGGACCTTTTCCCCAAAAAAACCTCTTTTATCCCCAAAATAGGACAGTTTCTTCCAGAAATGCCACATTTCTCCCAAATATATCACATCTTCTCCAAGAAATACCACGTTTCCCCCTTCAAATAGGACCTTCTCACCCTCAAATACCTCTTTTATCCCCAAAAGAGGACAGTTTCTTCCAGACATGCCACATTTCTCCCAAATAGATCACAACTCCTCCAAGAAATAACAGGTTTCCCCCTTCAATTAGGACCTTTTCTCCATGAAATACCTGTTTTATCCCCAAAAGAGGACAGTTTCTTCCAGAAATGCCATATTTCTCCCAAATATATCACATCTTCTCCCACAAATACCAGGTTTCCCCCTTCAAATAGGACCTTTTCAACCACTAATACCTCTTTTATCCCCAAAAGAGGACAGTTTCTTCCAGAAATGCCACATTTCTCCAAAATATATCACATCTTCTCCAAGAAATACCAGGATTCCTCCTGAAATAGGACCTTCTCACCCAAAACTACCAGCCTTCTCCCCCCAAATTGGACATTTTCTTCCAGAAAGGCCACATTTCTCCCAAATATATCACATCTTCTCCAAGAAATACCAGGATTCCTCCTGAAATAGGACCTACTCACCCAAAACTACCAGCCTTCTCCCCCCAAATTGGACATTTTCTTCCAGAAATGCCACATTTCTCCCAAATAGATCACATCTTCTCCAAGAAATACCAGCTTTCCCCCTTCAAATAGGACCTTTTCACCCACAAATACCTCTTTTATCCCCAAAATAGGACAGTTTCTTCCAGACATGCCACATTTCTCCCAAATAGATCACATCTTCTCCAAGAAATACCAGGTTTCCCCCTTCAAATAGGACCTTTTCACCCACAAATACATCTTTTATCCCCAAAAGAGGACAGTTTCTTCCAGAAAGGCCACATTTCTCACAAACATATCACATCTCCTCCAAGAAATACCAGGTTTCCTCCTGAAATAGGAACTTTTCTCCCACACATACCTCCCTTCTCCCCCCAAATAGGACATTTTCTGCCAGACATGCCACATTTCTCCCAAATATATCACATCTTCTCCAAGAAATACCAGGTTTCCCCCTTCAAATAGGACCTTTTCACCCACAAATACCTGTTCTATCCCCATAAGAGGACAGTTTCTTCCAGAAATGCCACATTTCTCCCAAACATATCACATCTTCTCCAAGAAATACCACGTTTCCCCCTTCAAATAGGACCTTTTCCCCAAAAAAAACCTCTTTTATCCCCAAAAGAGGACAGTTTCTTCCAGAAATGCCACATTTCTCCCAAATATGTCACATCTTCTCCAAGAAATAACAGGTTTCCCCCTTCAAATAGGAACTTTTCACCCACAAATACCTCTTTTATCCCCAAAATAGGACATTTTCTTCAAGAAATGCCACATTTCTCCCAAATATATCACATCTTCTCCAAGATATACCAGCTTTCCCCCTTCAAATAGGACCTTTTCACCCACAAATACCTGTTTTATCCCCGAATAGGACAGTTTCATCCAAAAATGCCACATTTCTCCCAAACATATCACATCTTCTCCAAGAAATACCACGTTTCCCCCTTCAAATAGGACCTTTTCCCCAAAAAAACCTCTTTTATCCCCAAAAGAGGACAGTTTCTTCCAGGAATGCCAGATTTCTCCCAAATAGATCACATCTTCTCCAAGAAATACCAGGGTTCCCCCTTCAAATAGGACCTTCTCACCCACAAATACCTCTTTTATCCCCAAAATAGGACAGTTTTTTCCAGACATGCCACATTTCTCCCAAATATATCACATCTTCTCCAAGAAATACCTGGGTTCCCCCTTCAAATAGGAACTTTTCACCCACAAATACCTGTTTTATCCCCAAAAGAGGACAGTTTCTTCCAGAAATGCCACATTTCTCCCAAGTAGATCACATCTTCTCCAAGAAATACCAGCTTTCCCCCTTCAAATAGGACCTTTTCACCCACAAATACCTCTTTTATCCCCAAAAGAGGACAGTTTCTTCCAGAAAGGCCACATTTCTCCCAAATATATCACATCTTCTCCAAGAAATACCACGGTTCCCCCTTCAAATAGGACCTTTTCACCCACAAATACCTGTTTTATCCCCAAAAGAGGACAGTTTCTTCCAGAAATGGCACATTTCTCCCAAACATATCACATCTTCTCCAAGAAATACCAGATTTCCCCCTTCAAATAGGACCTTTTCACCCACAAATACCTGTTTTATCCCCAAAAGAGGACAGTTTCTTCCAGACATGCCACATTTCTCCCAAATAGATCACATCTTCTCCAAGAAATACCAGGTTTCCCCCTTCAAATAGGCCCTTTTCTCCATGAAATACCTCTTTTATCCCCAGAAGAGGACAGTTTCTTCCAGAAATGCCACATTTCTCCCAAATATATCACATCTTCTCCAAGAAATACCAGGATTCCCCCTGGAAATAGGACCTTTTCAACCACTAATACCTCTTTTATCCCCAAAAGAGAACAGTTTCTTCCGGAAAGGCCACATTTCTCCCAAATATATCACGTCTTCTCCAAGAAATACCAGGTTTCCCCCTTCAAATAGGACCTTTTCAACAACTAATACCTCTTATATCCCCAAAAGAGGACACTTTCTTCCAGAAATGCCACATTTCTCCCAAATATATCACGTCTTCTCCAAGAAATACCAGGTTTCCCCCTTCAAATAGGACCTTTTCATCCTCTAATACCTCTTTTATCCCCAAAAGAGGACATTTTCTTCCAGAAATGCCACATTTCTCCCAAATATATCACGTCTTCTCCAAGAAATACCAGGTTTCCCCCTGGAAATAGGACCTTTTCAACCACAAATACCTCTTTTATCCCCAAAAGAGGACAGTTTCTTCCGGAAAGGCCACATTTCTCCCAAATATATCACATCTTCTCCAAGAAATGCCAGGATTCCTCCTGAAATAGGACCTTCACACCCAAAACTACCAGACTTCTCCCCCCAGATTGGATATTTTCTTCCAGAAATGCCACATTTCTCCCAAATATATCACATCTTCTCCAAGAAATACCAGCTTTCCCCCTTCAAATAGGACCTTTTCACCCACTAATACCAGGCTTCTCCCCCCAAATAGGACATTTTCTTCCAGAAATGCCACATTTCTCCCAAATATATCACATCTTCTCCAAGAAATACCAGCTTTCCCCCTTCAAATAGGACCTTTTCACCCACTAATACCAGGCTTCTTCCCCCAAATAGGACATTTTCTTCCAGAAATGCCACATTTCTCCCAAATTTATCATATCTTCTCAAAGAAATACCAGGTTTCCCCCTTCAAATAGGAAATTTCCACCCACAAATACCTGTTTTATCCCCAAAACTGGACAGTTTCTTCCAGAAATGCCACATTTCACCCAAACATATCACATCTTCTCCAAGAAATACCACGTTTCCCCCTTCAAATACGACCTTTTCACCCACAAATACCTCTTTTATCCCCAAAATAGGACAGTTTCTTCCAGACATGCCACATTTCTCCAAAACATATCACATCTCCTCCAAGAAATACCAGGATTTGTCCTGTAATAGGACCTTTTCTCCCACAAAAGCCAGCCTTTTCCCCCCAAAAGAGGACAGTATCTTCCAGAAATGCCACATTTCTCCCAAATAGATCACATCTTCTCCAAGAAATACCAGGTTTCCCCCTTGAATTAGGACCTTTTCTCCATGAAATACCTCTTTTATCCCCAAAAGAGGACATTTTCTTCCAGAAATGCCACATTTCTCCCAAATATATCACATCTTCTCCAAGAAATACCAGGGTTCCCCCTTCAAATAGGACCTTTTCCCCAAAAATACCTCTTTTATCCCCAAAAGAGGACAGTTTCTTCCAGAAATGCCACATTTCTCCCAAATAGATCACATCTTCTCCAAGAAATACCAGCTTTCCCCCTTCAAATAGGACCTTTTCACCCACAAATACCTCTTTTATCCCCAAAATAGGACAGTTTCTTCCAGAAATGCCACATTTCTCCCAAATATATCACATCTTCTCCAAGAAATACCAGCTTTCCCCCTTCAAATAGGACCGTTTCACCCACAAATACCTATTTGATCCCCAAAAGAGGACATTGTCTTCCAGAAATGCCACATTTCTCCCAAATATATCACATCTTCTCCAAGAAATACCAGGGTTCCCCCTTCAAATAGGACCTTATCACCCACAAATACCTCTTTTATCCCCAAAATTGAACAGTTACGTCCAGAAATGTCACATTTCTCCCAAACATATCACATCTTCTCCAAGAAATACCAGGTTTCCTCCTTGAAATAGGACCTTTTCACCCACAAATACCGCTTGTATCCCCAAAAGAGGACAGTTTCTTCCAGACATGCCACATTTCTCCCAAATATAGCACATCTTCTCCAAGAAATACCAGGTTTCGCCCTTCAAATAGGACCTTTACACCCACAAATACCTCTTTGATCCCCAAAATACGACAGTTTCTGTCAGGAATGCCACATTTCTCCCAAATATATCACATCTTCTCCAAGAAATACCAGGTTTCCCCCTTCAAATAGGACCTTTTCACCCACTAATACCTCTTTTATCCCCAAAAGAGGACAGTTTCTTCCAGAAATGCCACATTTCTCCCAAATATATCACATCTTCTCCAAGAAATACCAGGTTTCCCCCTTCAAATAGGACCTTTTCACCCACAAATACCTGTTTTATCCCTCAAATTGGACATATTCTTCCAGAAAAGCCAGATTTCTCCCAAATATATCACATCTTCTCCAAGACATACCACGTTTCCCCCTTCAAATAGGACCTTCTCACCCACAAATACCTGTTTCATCCCCAAAAGAGGACAGTTTCTTCCAGAAATGCCACATTTCTCCCAAATATATCACATCTTCTCCAAGAAATACCACGTTTCCCCCTTCAAATAGGACCTTTTCACCCACAAATACCTCTTTTATCCCCAAAAGAGGACAGTTTCTTCCAGACATGCCACATTTCTCCCAAATATATCACATCTTCTCCAAGAAATACCAGGTTTCCCCCTTCAAATAGGACCTTTTCACCCACAAATACCTTTTTTATGCCCAAAATACGACAGTTTCTTCCAGAAATGCCACATTTCTCCCAAATATATCACATCTTCTCCAAGAAATACCATGGTTCCCTCTTCAAATAGGACCTTTTCACCCACAAATACCTCTTTTATCCCCAAAAGAGGACAGTTTCTTCCAGAAATGCCACATTTCTCCCAAATATATCACATCTCCAAGAAATACCAGGTTTCCTCCTGAAATTGGACCTTGTCACCCACAGATTCCTGTTTTATCCCTTTGTTCCGAGCGACTTTTCGTTTTGGAGTGTTTATCCGATGCTACTCTTCAGCATTCTGTGACGAATAAAATAGAAGAGAAAAGCCCCACTAATAAGGCAGCTAGAAGGTCCAGTAGCCACACACATTGTGCTTTCAGGGAGGACGTTCCAGAAAGTCGAGAGTTGTGGCTTCTTTCCTGCGGAGAAAAAAACCCCTGTTTTCAGGCAATGCAGGACGCTGAATTCTCTCCTTCTCGGCATTTCAATACCGCTCCTTCGCTCTCGTGGCTCGAAAGCGGCACTCGCTCTGAACCGCTGCGGAGAGTCTGCAGTTGCTGTCCGGTCCATCGCGGTTCTGCCCGAGTGCCGCTTGCAGCCTTCAGCAGCGCTCTCGTTTCTCTCAGATGCCGGGAAAGAGCGACACCAGCCGGATGCTTTGCTCCGACGAGTGAGCGGCTTCTTCTAAGCACATCGCAATGGAGCGCTTCTGACTTCTCCATGTGTCCATGCAGAATGCACTACGCTTCTCTCTCATTCTTATCCCTTTTTCCGAGCGACATTTCGTTTTGGAGTGTTTATCCGATGCTACACTTCAGCATTCTGTGACGAATAAAATAGAAGAGAAAATCCCCACTAATAAGGCAGCTAGAAGGTCCAGTTGCCACACACTTTGTGCTTTCAGGGAGGACGTTCCAGAAAGTCGAGAGTTGTGGCTTCTTTCCTGCGGAGAAACAACCCCCTGTTTTCAGGCAATGCAGGACGCTGAATTCTCTCCTTCTCTGCATTTCAATACCGCTCCTCCTCTCTCGTGGCTCGAAAGCGGCACTCGCGCTGAACCGCTGCGGAGAGTCTGCAGTTGCTGTCCGGTCCATCGCGGTTCTGCCCGAGTGCCGCTTGCAGCCTTCAGCAGCGGTCTCGTTTCTCTCGGATGCCGGGAAAGAGCGACTTCAGCCGGATGCTTTGCTCCGACGAGTGAGCGGCTTCTTCTGCGCACATCGCAATGGAGCGCTTTTGACTTCTCCATGTGTCCATGCAGAATGCACTACGCTTCTCTCTCATTCTTATCCCTTCCCTCCGAGCGACATTTCGTTTTGGAGTGTTTATCCGATGCTACACTTCAGCATTCTGTGACGAATAGAGTAGAAGAGAAAAGCCCCACTAATAAGGCAGCTAGAAGCTCCAGAAGCCACACACGTTGTGCTTTCAGGGAGGACGTTCCAGAAAGTCGAGAGTTGTGGCTTGTTTCCTGCGGAGAAAAAACCCCCTGTTTTCAGGCAATGCAGGACGCTGAATTCTCTCCTTCTCGGCATAGGAATACCGCTCCTTCGCTCTCGTGTCTCGAAAGCGGCACTCGCTCTGAACCGCTGCGGAGAGTCTGCAGTTGCTGTCCGGTCCATCGCGGTTCTGCCCGAGTGCCGCTTGCAGCCTTCAGCAGCGCTCTCGTTTCTCTCGGATGCCGGGAAAGAGCGACTTCAGCCGGATGCTTTGCTCCGACGAGTGAGCGGCTTCTTCTGCGCACATCGCAATGGAGAGCTTCTGACTTCTCCATGTGTCCATGCAGAATGCACTACGCTTCTCTCTCATTCTTATCCCTTTCTTCCGAGCGACATTTCGTTTTGGAGTGTTTATCCGATGCTACACTTCAGCATTCTGTGACGAATAGAGTAGAAGAGAACAGCCCCACTAATAAGGCAGCTAGGAGTTCGAGGAGCAACGCACGTAGTGCTTTCAGGGAGGACTTTCCAGAAAGTCGAGAGTTGTGGCTTCTTTCCTGAGGAGAAAAAAGCCCCTGTTTTCAGGCAATGCTGGACGCTTAATTCGCTCGTTCTCGGCATAGGAATGCCGCTCCTCCTCTCTCGTGGCTCGAAAGCGGCATTTGCGCTGAACCATACCGGACAGTCTGCAGTTGCAGACTACTGAATAGCATGAAAACAGGGGTTTTTTTCTCCGCAGGAAAGAAGCCACAACTCTCGACTTTCTGGAGCGTCCTCCCCGAAAGCACTACGTGTGTCGCTCCTCGAACTTCTAGCTGCCTTATTAGTGGGGCTTTTCACTTCTATTTTATTCGTCACAGAATGCTGAAGTGTAGCATCGGATAAACACTCCAAAACGAAAAGCCGCTCGGAAAAAAGGGATAAAAAAAGAATCTGTGGGTGAAAAGGTCCTATTTCAGGAGGAAACCTGGTATTTCTTGGAGATGTGATATATTTGGGAGAAATGTGGCATGTCTGGAAGAAACTGCCCTCTTTTGGGGACAAAACATGTATTTGTGGGTGAAAAGGTCCTTTTGAAGGGGGAAAACTGGTATTTCTTGGAGAAGATGTGATATGTTTGGGAGAAATGTGGCATTTCTGGAAGAAACTGTCCTCTTTTGGGGATAAAAGAGGTATTTGTGGGTGAAAAGGTCCTATTTGAAGGGGGAACCCTGGTATTTCTTGGAGAAGATGTGATCTATTTGGGAGAAATGTGGCATGTCTGGAAGAAACTGTCCTCTTTTGGGGATAAAACAGGTATTTGTGGGAGGAAATGTCCTATTTGAAGGGGGAACCGTGGTATTTCTTGGAGGAGATGTGATCTATTTGGGAGAAATGTGGCATGTCTGGAAGAAAGTGTCCTGTTTTGGGGATAAAAGAGGTATTTGTGGGTGAAAAGGTCCTATTTGAAGGGGGTATCCTGGTATTTCTTGGAGAAGATGTGATATGTTTGGGTGAAATGTGGCATTTCTGGAAGAAACTGTTCTATTTTGGGTTAAAAGAGGTATTTGTAGGTGAAAAGGTCCTATTTGAAGGGGGAAAGCTGGTATTTCTTGGAGAAGATGTGGTATATTTGGGAGAAATGTGGCATTCCTGGAAGAAACTGTCCTGTTTTGGGGATAAAACAGGTATTTGTGGGTGAAAACGTTGTATTTGAAGGGGGAAACCTGTTATTTCTTGGAGAAGATGTGATATATTTGGGAGAAATCTGGCATTTCTGGAAGAAACTGTCCTCTTTTGGGGATAAAAGAGGGAAGTGAGGGTGAAAAGTTCCTATTTGAAGGGGGAAAGCTGGTATTTCTTGGAGAAGATGTGATCTATTTGGGAGAACTGTGGCATTTCTGGAAGAAACTGTCCTATTTTGGGGATGAAACAGGTATTTGTGGGTGATAAGGTCCTATTTGAAGGGGGAAACCTGGTATTTCTTGGAGAAGATGTGATATATTTGGGAGAAATGTGGCATTTCTGGAAGAAGCTGTCCTATTTTGGGGATAAAACAGGTATTTGTGGGAGAAAATGTCCTATTTGAAGGGGGAAAGCTGGTATTTCTTGGAGAAGATGTGATATATTTGGGAGAAATGTGGCATTTCTGCAAGAAACTGTCCTATTATGGGGATAAAACAGGTATTTGTGGGAGAAAAGGTCCTATTTGAAGGGGGAAACCTGGTATTTCTTGGAGAAGATGTGATCTATTTGGGAGAAATGTGGCATGTCTGGAAGAAAATCTCTAATTTGGGGGGAGAAGGCTGGTAGTTTTCGGTGAGAAGGTCCTCTTTCAGGAGGAATCCTGGTATTTCTTGGAGAAGATGTGATATATTTGGGAGAAATGTGGCATTTCTGGAAGAAAATGTCCAATTTGGGGGGAGAAGGCTGGTAGTTTTCGGAGAGAAGGTCCTATTTCAGGAGGCATCCTGGCATTTCTTGGAGAAGATGTGATATATTTGGGAGAAATGTGGCATTTCTGGAAGAAAATGTCCTCTTTTGGGGATAAAAGAGGTATTTCATGGAGAAAAGGTCCTAATACAAGGGGGAAACCTGGTATTTCTTGGAGAAGATGTGATATATTTGGGAGAAATGTGGCATTTCTGGAAGAAAATGTCCTATTTGAGGGATAAAAGAGGTATTTGTGGGTGAAAAGGTCCTATTTGAAGGGGGAAACCTGGTATTTCTTGGAGAAGATGAGATGTATTTGGGAGAAATGTGGCATTTCTGGAAGAAACTGTCCTCTTTTGGGGATAAAAGAGGTATGTGTGGGTGAAAAGGTCCTATTTGAAGGGGGAAACCTGGTATTTCTTGGAGAAGATGTGATCTATTTGGGAGAAATGTGGCATGTCTGGAAGAAAATGTCCTATTTGGGGGGAGAAGGCTGGTACTTGTGGGAGAAAAGTTCCTATTTCAGGAGGAACCCTGGTATTTCTTGGAAAAGATATGATCTATTTGGGAGAAATCTGGCATTTCTGGAAGAAACTGTCCTATTTGAGGGATAAAAGAGGTATTTGTGGGTGAAAAGGTCCTATTTGAAGGGGGAAAGCTGGTATTTCTTGGAGAAGATGTGATATATTTGTGAGAAATGTGGCATTTCTGGAAGAAACTGTCCTCTTTTGGGGATAAAAGAGGTATTTGTGGGTGAAAAAGTCCTATTTGAAGGGGGAAAACTGGTATTTCTTGGAGAAGATGTGATATATTTGGGAGAAATGTGGCCTTTCTGAAAGAAACTGTCCTCTTTTGGGGATAAAAGAGGTATTTGTGGGTGAAAAGGTCCTATTTGAAGGGGGAAGCCTGGTATTTCTTGGAGAAGATGTGATATATTTGGGAGAAATGTGCCATTTCTGGCAGAAACTGTCCTATTTTGGGGATAAAAGAGGTATTTGTGGGTGAAAAGGTCCTATTTGAAGGGGGAAACCTGGTATTTCTTGGAGAAGATGTGATCTATTTGGGAGAAATGTGGCATTTCTGGAAGAAACTGTCCTCTTTTGGGGATAAAAGAGGTATTAGTGGTTGAAAAGGTCCTATTTGAAGGGGGAAACCTGGTATTTGTGGGAGAAGATGTGATCTATTTGGGAGAAATGTGGCATTTCTGGAAGAAACTGTCCTATTTTGGGGATAAAACAGGTATTTCATGGAGAAAAGGTCCTAATTGAAGGGGGAAACCTGGTATTTCTTGGAGGAGTTGTGATATATTTGGGAGAAATATGGCATGTCTGGAAGAAACTGTCCTCTTTTGGGGATAAAAGAGGTATTTGTGGGAGAAAAGGTCCTATTTGAAGGGGGAAAGCTGGTATTTCTTGGAGAAGATGTGATATATTTGGGAGAAATGTGGCATGTCTGGAAAAAACTGTCCTCTTTTGGGGATAAAAGAGGTATTTGTGGGTGAAAAGGTCCTATTTGAAGGGGGAAAGCTGGTATTTCTTGGAGAAGATGTGGTATATTTGGGAGAAATGTGGCATTTCTGGAAGAAACTGTCCTCTTTTGGGGATAAAAGAGGTATTTGTGGGTGAAAAGGTCCTATTTCCAGGGGGAAAGCTGGTATTTCTTGGAGAAGATGTCATCTATTTGGGAGAAATGTGGCATTTCTGGAAGAAACTGTCCTCTTTTGGGGATAAAAGAGGTATTTGTGGGTGAAAAGTTCCTATTTGAAGGGGGAACCCTGGTATTTCTTGGAGAAGATGTGATATATTTGGGAGAAATGTGGCATGTCTGGAAAAAACTGTCCTATTTTGGGGATAAAAGAGGTATTTGTGGGTGAGAAGGTCCTATTTGAAGGGGGAAAGCTGGTATTTCTTGGAGAAGATGTGATATATTTGGGAGAAATGTGGCATGTCTGGAAGAAACTGTCGTATTTGAGGGATAAAAGAGGTATTTGTGGGTGAAAAGGTCGTATTTGAAGGGGGAAACCTGTTTTTTCTTGGAGAAGATGTGATATATTTGGGAGAAATGTGGCATTTCTGGAAGAAACTGTCCTATTTTGGGGATAAAAGAATTTTTTGTGGGTGAAAAGGTCCTATTTGAAGGGGGAAACCTGGTATTTCTTGGAGAAGATGTGATCTATTTGGGAGAAATGTGGCATGTCTGGAAGAAACTGTCCTATTTGAAGGGGGATAAAAGTGGAATTTGTGGGTGAAAAGGTCCTATTTCCAGGGGGAAAGCTGGTAATTCTATGAGAAGATGTGATATATTTGGTAGAAATCTGGCATGTTGGAAGAAACTGTCCTCTTTTGGGGATAAAAGAGGTATTTGTGGGTGAAAAGGTCCTATTTGAAGGCGGAACCCTGGTATTTCTTGGAGAAGATGTGATATATTTGGGAGATATGTGGCATGTCTGGAAGAAACTGTCCTCTTTTGGGGATAAAAGAGGTATTTGTGGGTGAGAAGGTCCTATTTGAAGGGGGAAACGTGGTATTTCTTGGAGAAGATGTGATCTATTTGGGAGAAATGTGGCATTCCTGGAAGAAACTGTCCTCTTTTGGGGATAAAAGAGGTTTTTTTGGGGAAAAGGTCCTATTTGAAGGGGGAAAGCTGGTATTTCTTGGAGAAGATGTGATATATTTGGGAGATATGTGGCCTTTCTGGAAGAAACTGTCCTCTTATGGGGATAGAACAGGTATTTGTGGGTGAAAAGGTCCTATTTCCAGGGGAAAGCTGGTATTTCTTGGAGAAGATGTGATCTATTTGGGAGAAATGTGGCATTTATGGAAGAAACTGTCCTCTTTTGGGGATAAAACAGGTACTTCTGGGTGAAATGTCCTATTTGAAGGGGGAAAGCTGGTATTTCTTGGAGAAGATGTGATATATTTGGGAGAAATGTGCCATTTCTGGAAGAAACTGTCCTCTTTTGGGGATAAAACAGGTATTTGTGGGTGAAAAGGTCCTATTTGAAGGGGGAAACCTGGTATTTCTTGGAGAAGATGTGATATGTTTGGGAGAAATATGGCATTTCTGGAAGAAACTGTCCTCTTTTGGGGATAAAACAGGTATTTGTGGGAGAAAAGTTCCTATTTGAAGGGGGAAAGCTGGTATATCTTGGAGAAGATGTGATATGTTTGGGAGAAATGTGGCATTTTTGGATGAAACTGTCCTATTTGGGGATAAAACAGGTATTTGAGGGTGAAAAGGTCCTATTTGAAGGGGGAAAGCTGGTATTTCTTGGAGAAGATGTGATATATTTGGGAGAAATGTGGCATTTCTGGAAGAAAGTGTCCTGTTTTGGGGATAAAACAGGTATTTGTGGGAGAAAAGGTCCTATTTGAAGGGGGAATCCTGGTATTTCTTGAAGGAGATGTGATCTATTTGGCTGAAATGTGGCATGTCTGGAAGAAACTGTCCTCTTTTGGGGATAAAAGAGGTATTTGTGGGTGAAAAGGTCCTATTTCCAGGGGGAAAGCTGGTATTTGTGGGAGAAGATGTGATCTATTTGGGAGAAATGTGGCATGTCTGGAAGAAAATGTCCTATTTGGGGGGAGAAGCCTGCTATTAGTGGGCGAAAAGGTCCTATTTGAAGGGGGAAAGCTGGTATTTCTTGGAGAAGATGTGATATATTTGGGAGAAATGTAACATTTCTGGAAGAAACTGTCCTATTTTGGGGATAAAAGAGGTATTTGTGGGTGAAAAGTTCCTATTTGAAGGGGGAAAGCTGGTATTTCTTGGAGAAGATGTGATATGTTTGGGAGAAATGTGGCATTTCTGGAAGAAACTGTCCTATTCTGCGGGGAGAAGGCTGGTATTTGTGGGAGAAGAGGTCCTATTTGAAGGGGGAAACGTGGTATTTCTTGGAGAAGATGTGATCTATTTGGGAGAAATGTGGCATGTATGGCAGAAACTGTCCTATTTGGGGGGAGAAGGCTGGTAGTTTTGGGTGAGAAGGTCCTATTTCAGGAGGAATCCTGGTATTTCTTGGAGAAGATGTGATATATTTGGGAGAAATGTGGCCTTTCTGGACGAAACTGTCCTATTTGAGGGATAAAGAGGTATTTGTGGGTGAAAAGGTCCTATTTGAAGGGGGAAAGCTCGTATTTCTTGGAAAAGATGTGATCTATTTGGGAGAAATGTGGCATTTATGGAAGAAACTGTCCTCTTTTGGGGATAAAAGAGGTATTTGTGGGTGAAAAGGTCCTATTTGCAGGGGGAAAGCTGGTATTTCTTGGAGAAGATGTGATATGTTTGGGAGAAATGTGGCCTTTCTGGCAGAAACTGTCCTATTTTGGGGATAAAAGATGTATTTGTGGGTGATAAGGTCCTATTTGAAGGGGGAAACCTGGTATTTCTTGGAGAAGATGTGATCTATTTGGGGGAAATGTGGCATGTCAGGAAGAAACTGTCCTCTTTTGGGGATAAAAGAGGTATTTGTGGGTGAAAAGGTCCTATTTGAAGGGGGAAAGCTGGTATTTCTTGGAGAAGATGTGATCTATTTGGGAGAAATGTGGCATGTCTGGAAGAAACTGTCCTCTTTGGGGGTATAAAAGAGGTATTTGTGGGTGAAAAGGTCCTATTTGAAGGGGGAAACCTGGTATTTCTTGGAGAAGATGTGATCTATTTGGGAGAAATGTGGCCTTTCTGGAAGAAAATGTCCAATTTGGGGGGAGAAGGCTGGTAGTTTTGGGTGAGAAGGTCCTATTTCAGGAGGAATCCTGGTATTTCTTGGAGAAGATGTGATCTATTTGGGAGAAATGTGGCATGTCAGGAAGAAACTGTCCTGTCTGGGGGGTGAAGGCTGGTATTTGCGGGAGAAAAGGTCCTATTTCAGGAGGAATCCTGGTATTTCTTGGAGAAGATGTGATCTATTTGGGAGAAATGTGGCATTTCTGGAAGAAACTGTCCTATTTTGGGGATAAAAGAGGTATTTGTGGGTGAAAAGGTCCTATTTGAAGGGGGAAACCTGGTATTTCATGGAGAAGATGTGATATATTTGGGAGAAATCAGGCATTTCTGGCAGAAACTGTCCTCTTTTGGGGATAAAAGAATTTTTTGTGGGTGAAAAGGTCCTATTTCAAGGGGGAAAGCTGGTATTTCTTGGAGAAGATGTGATATGTTTGGGAGAAATGCGGCCTTTCTGGCAGAAACTGTTCTATTTTGGGGATAAAACAGGTATTTGTGGGTGAAAAGGTCTTATTACAAGGGGGAAACCTGGTATTTCTTGGAGAAGATGTGATATATTTGAGAGAAGTGTGGCATTTCTGGAAGAAAATGTCCTATTTGAGGGATAATACAGGTATTTGTGGGAGAAAAGGTCCTATTTGAAGGGGGAAACCTGGTATTTCTTGGAGAAGATGTGATATATTTGTGAGAAGTGTGGCATTTCTGGAAGAAAATGTCCTATTTGAGGGATAATACAGGTATTTGTGGGAGAAAAGGTCCTATTTGAAGGGGGAAAGCTGGTATTTCTTGGAGAAGATGTGATCTATTTGGGAGAAATGTGGCATTTCTGGAAGAAACTGTCCTCTTTTGGGGATGAAACAGGTATTTTTGGTTAAAAAGGTCCTATTTGAAGGGGGAAAGCTGGTATTTCTTGGAGGAGATGTGATATATTTGGGAGAAATATGGCATGTATGGCAGAAAATGTACTATTTTGGGGATAAAAGAGGTATTTGTGGGTGAAAATTTCCTATTTGAAGGGGGAAAGCTGGTATTTCTTGGAGAAGATGTGATATATTTTGGAGAAATCTTCCATGTCTGGAAGAAACTGTCCTATTTTGGAGATAAAAGAGGTATTTGTGGGTGAAAAGGTCCAATTTGAAGGGGGAAACCTGGTATTTCTTGGAGAAGATGTGATATGTTTCTGAGAAATGCGGCTTGTCTGGAAGAAACTGTCCTATTTTGGGGATAAAAGAGGTATGTGTGGGTGAAAAGGTCCTATATGAAGGGGGAAAGCTGGTATTTCTTGGAGAAGATGTGATCTATTTGGGAGAAGTGTGGCATTTCTGGAAGAAAATGTCCTATTTGAGGGATAAAACAGGTATTTGTGGGTGAAAAGGTCCTATTTGAAGGGGGAAAGCTGGCATTTCTTGGAGAAGATGTGATATATTTGGGAGAAATGTGGCCTTTCTGGAAGAAACTGTCCTCTTTTGGGGATAAAAGAGGTATTAGTGGGTGAGAAGGTCCTATTTGAAGGGGGAAAGCTGGTATTTCTTGGAGAAGATGTGATATATTTGGGAGAAATGTGGCATGTCTGGAAGAAACTGCCCTATTTGGGGGATAAAACAGGTATTTGTGGGTGAAAAGGTCCTATTTGAAGGGGAAAACGTGGTATTTCTTGGAGAAGATGTGCTATATTTGGGAGAAATGTGGCATTTCTGGAAGAAACTGTCCTCTTTTGGTAATAAAAGAGGTATTTGTGGGTGAGATGGTCCTATTTGAAGGGGGAAACCTGGGATTTCTCGGAGAAGATGTGATATGTTTGGGAGAAATGCGGCATTTCTGGATTAACTGTCCTCTTTTGGGGGGAAAAGGCTGGTTTTTGTGGGAGAAAAGGTACTAATTCAGGAGAAATCCTGGTATTTCTTGGAGGAGATGTGATATGTTTGGGAGAAATGTGGCATTTCAGGAAGAAACTGTCCTATTTTGGGGATAAAAGAGGTATTTTTGGGAGAAAAGGTCATATTTGAAGGGGGAACCCTGGTATTTCTTGGAGAAGATGAGATATATTTGGGAGAAATGTGGCCTTTCTGGAAGAAGCTGTCCTATTTGAGTGATAAAAGAGGTATTTGTGGGTGAAAAGTTCTGATTTGAAGGGGGAAAGCTGGTAGTTTTACCTCTTTTATCCCCAAAAGAGGACAGTTTCTTCCAGAAATGCCGCATTTCTCCCAAATATACCACATCTTCTCCAAGAAATACCAGGTTTCCCCCTTCAAATAGGACCTTTTCACCCACAAATACCTGTTTTATCCCTCAATTAGGACATTTTCTTCCAGAAATGCCACACTTCTCCCAAATATATCACATCTTCTCCAAGAAATACCAGCTTTCCCCCTTCAAATAGAACCTTTTCACCCACAAATACCTCTTTTATCCCCAAAAGAGGACAGTTTCTTCCAGACATGCCACATTTCTCCCAAATATATCACATCTTCTCCAAGAAATACCAGGTTTCCCCCTTCAAATAGGACCTTTTCAACCACTAATACCTGTTTTATCCCCCAAATAGAACAGTTTCTTCCAGACATGCCACATTTCTCTCAAATATATCACATCTTCTCCAAGAAATACCAGCTTTCCCCCTTCAAATAGGACCTTTTCACCCTCAAATACCTGTTATATCCCCAAAAGAGGACAGTTTCTGCCAGAAAGGCCACATTTCTCCCAAACTTATCACATCTTCTCCAAGAAATACCAGGTTTCCCCCTTCAAATAGGACCTTTTCACCCACAAATACCTGTTTTATCCCCAAAAGAGGACAGTTTCTTCCAGAAATGCCACATTTCTCCCAAATAGATCACATCTTCTCCAAGAAATACCAGCTTTCCCCCTTCAAATAGGACCTTTTCACCCAGAAGTACCTGTTTTATCCCCAAAATACGACAGTTTCTTCCAGAAATGCCACATTTCTCCCAAATATATCACAGCTTCTCCAAGAAATACCAGGTTTCCCCCTTCAAATAGGACCTTTTCACCCACTAATACCTCTTTTATCCCCAAAAGAGGACAGTTTCATCCAGAAATGCCACATTTATCCCAAATATATCACATCTTCTCCAAGAAAAACCAGGATTCCTCCGGAAATAGGGCCTTCTCCCCCCAAATAGGACAGTTTCTTCCAGACATGCCACATTTCTCCCAAATAGATCACATCTTCTCCAAGAAATACCAGGTTTTCCCCTGGAAATAGGACCTTTTCACCCACAAATACCTGTTCTATCCCCATAAGAGGACAGTTTCTTCCAGAAATGCCACATTTCTCCCAAATATACCACATCTTCTCCAAGAAATACCAGGTTTCCCCCTTCAAATAGGACCTTTTCACCCACAAATACCTGAATTATCCCTCAAATAGGACATTTTCTTCCAGAAATGCCACATTTCTTCCAAATATATCACATCTTCTCCAAGAAATACTAGCTTTCCCCCTTCAAATTGGAACTTTTCACCCACAAATACCTGTTCTATCCCCATAAGAGGACAGTTTCTTCCAGACATGCCACATTTCTCCCAAATATATCACATTTTCTCCAAGAAATACCAGGTTTTCCCCTTCAAATAGGACCTTTTCACCCACAAAAAATTCTTTTATCCCCAAAAGAGGACAGTTTCTTCCAGACATGCCACATTTCTCCCAAATATATCACATCTTCTCCAAGAAATACCAGGGTTCCCCCTTCAAATAGGACCTTTTCACCCACTAATACCTCTTTTATCCCCAAAAGAGGACAGTTTCTTCCAGAAAGGCCACATTTCTCCCAAATAGATCACATCTTCTCCAAGAAATGCCAGGTTTCCCCCTTCAAATAGGACCTTTTCACCCACAATTACCTCTTTTGTCCCCAAAAGAGGACAGTTTCTTCCAGAAAGGCCACATTTCTCCCAAAATATATCACATCATCTCCAAGAAATACCAGGATTCCCCCTTCAAATAGGACCTTATCACCCACAAATACCACTTTTATCCCCAAAATAGGACAGTTTCTGCCAGAAAGGCCACATTTCTCCCAAACATATCACATCTTCTCCAAGAAATACCTGGTTTCCTCCTAAAATAGGACCTTCTCACCGAAAACTACCAGCCTTCTACCCCCAAATAGGACAGTTTCTTCCAGACATGCCACATTTCTCCCAAATATATCACATCTTCTCCAAGAAATACCAGCTTTCCCCCTTCAAATAGGACCTTTTTACCCAAAAATACCTTTTTCATCCCCAAAAGAGGACAGTTTCTTCCAGAAATGCCACATTTCTCCCAAATATACCACATCTTCTCCAAGAAATACCAGGTTTCCCCCTTCAAATAGGACCTTTTCTCCCACAAATACCTGAATTATCCCTCAAATAGGACATTTTCTTCTAGAAATGCCACATTTCTCCCAAATATATAACATCTTCTCCAAGAAATACCAGCTTTCCGCCTTCAAATAGGACCTTTTCACCCACAAATACCTGTTCTATCCCCATAAGAGGACTGTTTCTTCCAGACATGCCACATTTCTCCCAAATATATCACATCTTCTCCAAGAAATACCACGTTTCCCCCTTCAAATAGGACCTTCTCACCCACAAATACATCTTTTATCCCCAAAATAGGACAGTTTCTTCAAGAAATGCCACATTTCTCCCAAATAGATCACATCTTCTCCAAGAAATACCACGTTTCCCCCTTCAAATAGGAACTTTTCACCCACAAATACCTCTTTTATCCCCAAAAGAGGACAGTTTCTTCCTGACATGCCACATTTCTCCCAAATATATCACATCTTCTCCAAGAAATACCAGGTTTCCCCCTGGAAATAGGACCTTTTCACCCACAAATACCTCTTTTATCCCCAAAAGAGGACAGTTTCTTCCAGACATGCCACATTTCTCCCAAATAGATCACATCTTCTCCAAGAAATACCGGGTTTCCTCCTTCAAATAGGACATTTTCACCCACAAATACCTGTTTTATCCCCAAAAGAGGACAGTTTCTTCCAGAAATGCCACATTTCTCCCAAATAGATCACATCTTCTCCAAGAAATACCAGGATTCCTCCTGAAAGAGGACCTTTTCTACCACAAATACCAGTCTTTTCCCCCCAAAAGAGGACATTTTCTTCCAGAAATGCCACATTTCTCCCAAACAGATAACATCTCCTACAAGAAATACCAGGACTCCTCCTGAAATAGGAACTTTTCTCCCACAAATACCACCCTTCTCCCCCCAAATAGGACATTTTCTTCCAGACATGCCACATTTCTCCCAAATACATCACATCTTCTCCAAGAAATACCAGGTTTTCCCCTGGAAATAGGACCTTTTCACCCACAAATACCTGTTCTATCCCCAAAATAGGACAGTTTCTTCCAGAAATGCCACATTTCTCCCAAACATATCACATCTTCTCCAAGAAATACCAGGTTTCCCCCTTCAAATAGGACCTTTTCTCCCACAAATACCAGTCTTCTCCCCCCAAATAGGACAGTTTCTTCCAGAAATGCCACATTTCTCCCAAATATATCACATCTTCTCCAAGAAATACCAGGTTTCCCCCTTCAAATAGGACCTTTTCACCCACAAATACCTGTTTTATCCCCAAAAGAGGACAGTTTCTTCCAGAAATGCCACATTTCTCCCAAATATATCACATCTTCTCCAAGAAATACCAGCTTTCCCCCTTCAAATAGGACCTTTTCACCCACAAATACCAGCCTTCTCCCCCAAATAGGACAGTTTCTTCCAGAAATGCCACATTTCTCCCAAATAGATCACATCTTCTCCAAGAAATACCACGTTTCCCCCTTCAAATAGGACCTTCTCACCCAAAAATACCTCTTATATCCCCAAAAGAGGACAGTTTCTTCCAGACATGCCACATTTCTCAAAAATATATCACATCTCCTCCAAGAAATACCAGCTTTCCCCCTTCAAATAGGACCATTTCTCCCGCAAATACCTGTTTTATCCCCAAATAGGACACTTTCTTCCAGAAATGCCACATTTCTCCCAAATATATCACATCTTCTCCAAGAAATACCAGCTTTCCCCCTTCAAATAGGACCTTTTCACCCACAAATACCTGTTCTATCCCCATAAGAGGACAGTTTCTTCCAGAAATGCCACATTTCTCCCAAATATATCACATCTTCTCCAAGAAATACCAGGTTTCCCCCTTCAAATAGGACCTTTTCCCCAAAAACCCTCTTTTATCCTCAAAAGAGGACAGTTTCTTCCAGGAATGCCAGATTTCTCCCAAACATATCACATCTTCTCCAAGAAATACCAGGGTTCCCCCTTCAAATAGGACCTTCTCACCCACAAATACCTCTTTTATCCCCAAAATAGGACAGTTTCTTCCAGACATGCCACATTTCTCCCAAATATATCACATCTTCTCCAAGAAATACCTGCTTTCCCCCTTCAAATAGCAACTTTTCTCCATGAAATACCTCTTTTATCCCCAGAAGAGGACAGTTTCTTCCAGAAATGCCACATTTACCCCAAATACATCACATCTTCTCCAAGAAATACCAGGTTTCCCCCTTCAAATAGGACCTTTTCACCCACAAATACCTGTTATATCCCCAAAAGAGGACAGTTTCTTCCAGACATGCCACATTTCTCCCAAATACATCACATCTTCTCCAAGAAATACCAGCTTTCCCCATTCAAATAGGACCTTATCACCCACAAATACCTCTTTTATCCCCAAAAGAGGACAGTTTCTTCCAGAAATGCCTGATTTCTCCCAAACATATCACATCTTCTCCAAGAAATACCAGCTTTCCCCCTTCAAATAGGACCTTTTCACCCACAAATACCTCTTTTATCCCCAAAATAGGACAGTATCTTCCAGAAATGGCACATTTCTCCCAAACATATCACGTCTCCTCCAAGAAATACCAGGATTCCTCCTGAAATAGGAACTTTTCTCCCACAAATACCACCCTTCTCCCCCAAAAATAGGACAGTTTCTTCCAGACATGCCACATTTCTCCCAAATATATCACATCTTCTCCAAGAAATACCAGGTTTTCCCCTGGAAATAGGACCTTTTCACCCACAAATACCTGTTCTATCCCCATAAGAGGACAGTTTCTTCCAGAAATGCCACATTTCTCCCAAATAGATCACATCTTCTCCAAGATATATCACGTTTCCCCCTTCAAATAGGACCTTTTCCCCAAAAAAACCTCTTTTATCCCCAAAAGAGGACAGTTTCTTCCAGGAATGCCTGATTTCTCCCAAATATATCACATCTTCTCCAAGAAATACCACGTTTCCCCCTTCAAATAGGACCTTCTCACCCACAAATACCTCTTTTATCCCCAAAAGAGGACAGTTTCTTCCAGACATGACACATTTCTCCCAAATAAATCACATCTTCTCCAAGAAATACCTGCTTTCCCCCTTCAAATAGCAACTTTTCTCCCACAAATACCTCTTTTATCCCCAAAAGAGGACACTTTCTACCAGAAATGCCACATTTCTCCCAAATATATCACAACCCCTCTGTGAAATACCAGGTTTCCCCTTTGAATTAGACCGTTTCTCCATGAAATACCTCTTTTATCCCCAAAAGAGGACAGTTTCTTCCAGAAATGCCAGATTTCTCCAAAATATATCACATCTTCTCCATGAAATGCCTGGATTCCTCCTGAAATAGGACCTTCTCACCCAAAACTACCAGCCTTCTCCCCCCAAATTGGACATTTTCTTCCAGAAAGACCAGATTTCTCCCAAATGTATCACATCTTCTCCAAGAAAAACCAGGATTCCTCCAGAAATAGGACCTTCTCACTGAAAACTACCAGCCTTCTCCCCCCAAATTGGACATTTTCTTCAAGAAAGGCCACATTTCTCCCAAATAGATCACATCTTCTCCAAGAAATACCAGCTTTCCCCCTTCAAATAGGAACTTTTCACCCACAAATACCTGTTCTATCCCCAAAAGAGGACAGTTTCTTCCAGAAATGCCACATTTCTCCCAAATAGATCACATCTTCTCCAAGAAATACCACGTTTCCCCCTTCAAATAGGACCTTTTCACCCACAAATACCTCTTTTATCCCCAAAATAGGACAGTTTCTTCCAGAAAGGCCACATTTCTCCCAAGTGTAGAACATGTTCTCCAAGAAATACCATGGTTTCCCCCTTCAAATAGGACCTTTTCACCCACAAATACCTCTTTTATCCTTAAAATAGGACAGTTTTTTCCAGAAAGGCCACATTTCTCCCAAACATATCACATCTTCTCCAAGAAATACCAGGTTTCCCCCTTCAAATAGGACCTTTTCACCCACAAAAAATTCTTTTATCCCCAAAATAGGACAGTTTCTTCCAGAAATGCCACATTTCTCCCAAATATATCACATCTTCTCCAAGAAATACCACGTTTCCCCCTTCAAATAGGACCTTTTCACCCACAAATACCTCTTTATCCCTCAAATAGGACAGTTTCTTCCAGACATGACACATTTCTCCCAAATACATCACATCTTCTCCAAGAAATACCTGCTTACCCCCTTCAAATAGGACCTTTTCTCCCACAAATCCCAGCCATCCCCCCCCAAATAGGACAGTTTCTTCCAGAAATGCCACATTTCTCCCAAATATATCACATCGTCACCAAGAAATACCAGCTTTCCCTCTTCAAATAGGACCTTTTCACCAAGAAATACCTGTTTTATCCCCAAAAGAGGACAGTTTCTTCCAGAAGGGCCACATTTCTCCCGAATATATCACATCTTCTCCAAGAAATACCACGTTTCCCCCTTCAAATAGGACCTTTTCACCCACTAATAGCAGGCTTCTCCCCCAAATCGGACAGTTTCTTCCAGAAATGCCAAATTTCTCCCAAATATATCACATCTCCTCCAAGAAATACCACGTTTCCCCCTTCAAATAGGACCTTTTCACCCACAAATACCTCTTTTATCCCCAAAAGAGGACAGTTTCTTCCAGACATGCCACATTTCTCCCAAATATATCACATCTTCTCCAAGAAATACCAGCTTTCCCCCTTCAAATAGGACCTTTTCTCCCACAAATACCTGTTTTATCCCCAAAACAGGACACTTTCTTCCAGAAATGCCACATTTCTCCCAAATATATCACATCTTCTCCAAGAAATACCAGCTTTCCCCCTTCAAATAGGAACTTTTCACCCACAAATACCTGTTTTATCCCCAAAAGAGGACAGTTTCTCCCAGAAATGCCATATTTCTCCCAAACATAACACATCATCTCCATGAAAAACCAGGTTTCCCCCTTCAAGTAGGACCTTTTCACCCACAAATACCTCTTTTATCCCCAAAAGAGGACAGTTTCTTCCAGAAATGGCACATTTCTCCCAAACATATCACATCTCCTCCAAGAAATACCAGGATTCCTCCTGAAATAGGAACTTTTCTTCCTCAAATACCACCCTTCTCCCCCCAAATAGGACATTTTCTGCCAGACATGCCAGATTTCTCCCAAATAGATCACATCTTCTCCAAGAAATACCAGGTTTTCCCCCTTCAAATAGGACCTTTTCACCCACAAATACCTCTTTTATCCCCAAAAGAGGACAGTTTCTTCCAGAAATGCCACATTTCTCCCAAATAGATCACATCTTCTCCAAGAAATACTACGTTTCCCCCTTCAAATAGGACCTTTTCACCCACAAATACCTGCTTTATCCCCAAAAGAGGACAGTTTCTTCCAGAAATGCCACATTTCTCCCAAATATATCACATCTTCTCCGAGAAATACCACGTTTCCCCCTTCAAATAGGACCTTCTCACCCACAAATACCTGTTTTATCCCCAAAAGAGGACAGTTTTTTCCAGACATGCCACATTTCTCCCAAATAGATCACATCTTCTCCAAGAAATACCAGGTTTTCCCCTTCAAATAGGACCTATTCAACCACTAATACCTCTTTTATCCCCAAAATAGGACAGTTGCTTCCAGAAATGCCACATTTCTCCCAAATATATCACATCTTCTCCAAGAAATGCCAGGATTCCTCCTGAAAGAGGACCTTCTCACCCAAAACTACCAGCCTTCTCCCCCCAAACTGGAAATTTTCTTCCAGAAAGGCCACATTTCTCCCAAATATATCACATCTTCTCCAAGAAATACCAGCTTTCCCCCTTCAAATAGGACCTTCTCTCCCAAAACTACCAGCCTTCTCCCCCAAAATAGGACAGTTTCTTCAAGAAATGCCACATTTCTCCCAAATAGATCACATCTTCTCCAAGAAATACCAGCTTTCCCCCTTCAAATAGGACCTTTTCACCCACAAATACCTGTTTCATCCCCAAAATAGGACAGTTTCTTCCAGGAATGCCACATTTCTCCCAAATATACCACATCATCTCCAAGAAATACCAGGTTTCCCCCTTCAAATAGGACCTTTTCACCCACTAATACCTGTATTATCCCTCAAATAGGACATTTTCTTCCAGAAATGCCACATTTCTCCCAAATATATCACATCTTCTCCAAGAAATAACAGGTTTTCCCCTGGAAATAGGACCTTTTCACCCACAAATACCTGTTCTATCCCCATAAGAGGACAGTTTCTTCCAGAAATGCCACATTTCTCCCAAATAGATCACATCTTCTCCAAGAAATACCACGTTTCCCCCTTCAAATAGGACCTTCTCACCCACAAATACATCTTTTATCCCCAAAATAGGACAGTTTCTTCAAGAAATGCCACATTTCTCCCAAATATATCACATCTTCTCCAAGAAATACCAGGTTTCCCCCTGGAAATAGGACCTTTTCAACCACTAATACCTGTTTTATCCCCAAAAGAGGACAGTTTCTTCCAGACATGCCACATTTCTCCCAAATAGATCACATCTTCTCCAAGAAATACCAGGTTTTCCCCTTCAAATAGGTCCTTATCACCCACAAATACCACTTTTATCCCCAAAATAGGACAGTTTCTGCCAGAAAGGCCACATTTCTCCCAAACATATCACATCTTCTCCAAGAAATACCAGGTTTCCCCCTTCAAATAGGACCTTTTCACCCACAAATACCTCTTTTATCCCCAAAAGAGGACAGTTTCTTCCAGAAATGCCACATTTCTCCCAAACATATCACATCTCCTCCAAGAAATACCAGGATTCCTCCTGAAATAGGAACTTTTCTCCCACAAATACCACCCTTCTCCCCCCAAATACGACATTTTCTTCCAGACATGCCACATTTCTCCCAAATATATCACATCTTCTCCAAGAAATACCAGGTTTTCCCCTTCGAATAGGACCTTTTCACCCACAAATACCTGTTATATCCCCATAAGAGGACAGTTTCTTCCAGAAAGGCCACATTTCTCCCAAATATATCACATCTTCTCCAAGAAATACCACGTTTCCCCCTTCAAATAGGACCTTTTCCCCAAAAAAACCTCTTTTATCCCCAAAAGAGGACAGTTTCTTCCAGGAATGCCACATTTCTCCCAAATATATCACATCTTCTCCAAGAAATACCAGGTTTTCCCCTTCAAATAGGACCTTATCACCCACAAATACCACTTTTATCCCCAAAATAGGACAGTTTCTGCCAGAAATGCCACATTTCTCCCGAACATATCACATCTTCTCCAAGAAATACCAGCTTTCCCCCTTCAAATAGGACCTTCTCTCCCAAAACTACCAGCCTTCTCCCCCCAAATAGGACAGTTTCTTCCAGACATGCCACATTTCTCCCAAATAGATCACATTTTCTCCAAGAAATACCAGCTTTCCCCCTTCAAATAGGACCTTTTTACCCACAAATACCTGTTTCATCCCCAAAATAGGACAGTTTCTTCCAGACATGCCACATTTCTCCCAAATATACCACATCATCTCCAAGAAATACCAGGTTTCCCCCTTCAAATAGGACCTTTTCACCCACAAATACCTGTATTATCCCTCAAATAGGACAGTTTCTTCCAGAAATGCCACATTTCTCCCAAATATATCACATCTTCTCCAAGAAATAACAGGTTTTCCCCTGGAAATAGGACGTTTTCACCCACAAATACCTGTTCTATCCCCATAAGAGGACAGTTTCTTCCAGAGATGCCACATTTCTCCCAAATAGATCACATCTTCTCCAAGAAATACCACGTTTCCCCCTTCAAATAGGACCTTTTCACCCACAAATACATCTTTTATCCCCAAAATAGGACAGTTTCTTCAAGAAATGCCACATTTCTCCCAAATATATCACATCTTCTCCAAGACATACCAGGTTTCCCCCTGGAAATAGGACCTTTTCAACCACAAATACCTGTTTTATCCCCAAAAGAGGACATTTTCTTCCAGACATGCCACATTTCTCCCAAATAGATCACATCTTCTCCAAGAAATACCAGGTTTCCACCTTCAAATAGGACCTTTTCACCCACAAATACCTCTTTTATCCCCAAAAGAGGACAGTTTCTTCCAGAAAGGCCACATTTATCCCAAATAGATCACATCTTCTCCAAGAAATGCCAGCTTTCCCCCTTCAAATAGGACCTTTTCACCCACAAATACCTGTTTTATCCCTCAAATAGGACATTTTCTTCCAGAAATGCCACACTTCTCCCAAATAGATCACATCTTCTCCAAGAAATACCAGGTTTTCCCCTTCAAATAGGTCCTTATCACCCACAAATACCACTTTTATCCCCAAAATAGGACAGTTTCTGCCAGAAAGGCCACATTTCTCCCAAACATATCACATCTTCTCCAAGAAATACCAGCTTTCCCCCTTCAAATAGGACCTTTTCACCCACAAATACCTGTTTTATCCCCAAAAGAGGACAGTTTCTTCCAGAAATGCCACATTTCTCCCAAATATATCACATCTCCTCCAAGAAATACCAGGATTCCTCCTGAAATAGGAACTTTTCTCCCACAAATACCACCCTTCTCCCCCCAAATACGACATTTTCTTCCAGACATGCCACATTTCTCCCAAATAGATCACATCTTCTCCAAGAAATACCAGGTTTCCCCCTTCGAATAGGACCTTTTCACCCACAAATACCTATTTATCCCCAAAAGACGACAGTTTCTTCCAGAAATGCCACATTTCTCCCAAATAGATCACATCTTCTCCAAGAAATACCACGTTTCCCCCTTCAAATAGGCCCTTTTCCCCAAAAAAACCTCTTTTATCCCCAAAAGAGGACAGTTTCTTCCAGGAATGCCACATTTCTCCCAAATATATCACATCTTCTCCAAGAAATACCAGGTTTCCCCCTTCAAATAGGACCTTCTCACCCACAAATACCTCTTTTATCCCCAAAAAAGGACAGTTTTTTCCAGACATGCCACATTTCTCCCAAATATATCACATCTTCTCCAAGAAATACCAGCTTTCCCCCTTCAAATAGGACCTTTTCACCCACAAATACCTATTTATCCCCAAAAGAGGACAGTTTCTTCCAGAAAGGCCACATTTCTCCCAAATATATCACATCTTCTCCAAGAAATACCAGCTTTCCCCCTTCAAATAGGACCTTTTCACCCACAAATACCTCTTTTATCCCCAAAAGAGGACAGTTTCTGCCAGACATGCCACATTTCTCCCAAATAGATCACATCTTCTCCAAGAAATACCAGCTTTCCCCCTTCAAATAGGACCTTTTCACCCACAAATACCTCTTTTATCCCCAAAAGAGGACAGTTTCTTACAGAAATGGCACATTTCTCCCAAACATATCACGTCTCCCCCAAGAAATACCAGGATTCCTCCTGAAATAGGACCTTTTCTCCCACAAATACCTCTTTTATTCCCAAAAGAGGACAGTTTCTTCCAGAAATGCCACATTTCTCCCAAATAGATCACAACTCCTCCAAGAAATACCAGGTTTCCCCCTTCAATAAGGACCTTTTCTCCATGAAATACCTGTTTTATCCCCAAAATAGGACAGTTTCTTCCAGAAAGGCCACATTTCTCCCAAATATATATCATCTTCTCCAAGAAATACCAGGTTTCCCCCTTCAAATAGGACCTTTTCAACCACTAATACCTCTTTTATCCCCAAAAGAGGACAGTTTCTTCCAGAAATGCCACATTTCTCCAAAATATATCACATCTTCTCCAAGAAATGCCAGGATTCCTCCTGAAATAGGACCTTCTCACCCAAAACTACCAGCCTTCTCCCCCCAAATAGGACATTTTCTTCCAGAAAGGCCACATTTCTCCCAAATATATCACATCTTCTCCAAGAAATACCAGGATTCCTCCTGAAATAGGACCTTCTCACCCAAAACTACCAGCCTTCTCCCCCCAAATTGGACATTTTCTTCCAGAAAGGCCACATTTCTCCCAAATAGATCACATCATCTTCAAGAAATATCAGCTTTCCCCCTTCAAATAGGACCTTTTCACCCACAAATACCTCTTTTATCCCCAAAATAGGACAGTTTCTTGCAGAAATGCCACATTTCTCCCAAACATATCACATCTTCTCCAAGAAATGCCAGGTTTCCCCCTTCAAATAGGACATTTCACCCACAAATACCTGTTTTATCCCCAAAAGAGGACAGTTTATTCCAGACATGCCACATTTCTCCCAAGTGTAGAACATCTTCTCCAAGAAATACCATGGTTTCCCCCTTCAAATAGTACCTTTTCACCCACAAATACCTCTTTTATCCCCAAAAGAGGACAGTTTCTTCCAGAAAGGGCACATTTCTCCCAAATATATCACATCTTCTCCAAGAAATACCAGGTTTCCCCCTTCAAATAGGACCTTTTCACCCACAAATACCTCTTTTATCCCCAAAATAGGACAGTTTCTTCCAGAAATGCCTGATTTCTCCCAAATATATCACATCTTCTCCAAGAAATACCAGGTTTCCCCCTTCAAATACGACATTTTCACCCACAAATACCTCTTCATCCCTCAAATAGGACAGTTTCTTCCAGACATGCCACATTTCTCCCAAATATATCACATCTTCTCCAAGAAATACCTGCTTTCCCCCTTCAAATAGGACCTTTTCTCCCGCAAATACCAGCCCTCTCCCCCATAAGAGGACAGTTTCTTCCAAAAATGCCACATTTCTCCCAAACATATCACATCTTCTCCAAGAAATACCAGCTTTCCGCCTTCAAATAGGAACTTTTCACCCACAAATACCTGTTTTATCCCCAAAAGAGGACAGTTTCTTCCAGAAATGCCACATTTCTCCCAAATATATCACATCTTCTCCAAGAAATACCAGCTTTCCCCCTTCAAATAGGACCTTTTCACCCACTAATAGCAGGCTTCTCCCCCAGATAGGACAGTTTCTTCCAGAAATGCCACATTTCTCCCAAATAGATCACATCTTCTCCAAGAAATACCACGTTTTCCCCTTCAAATAGGACCTTTTCACCCACAAATACCTCTTTTATCCCCAAAAGAGGACAGTTTCTTCCAGACATGCCACATTTCTCCCAAATATATCACATCTCCTTCAAGAAATACCAGCTTTCCCCCTTAAAATAGGACCTTTTCTCCCACAAATACCTGTTTTATCCCCAAAACAGTACACTTTCTTCCAGTCATGCCACATTTCTCCCAAATATATCACATCTTCTCCAAGAAATACCTCGTTTCCCCCTTCAAATAGGACCTTTTCACCCACTAATAGCAGGCTTCTCCCCCAAATAGGACAGTTTCTTCCAGAAAGGCCACATTTCTCCCAAATAGATCACATCTTCTCCAAGAAATACCAGCTTTCCCCCTTCAAATAGGACCTTTTCACCCACAAATACCTCTTTTATCCCCAAAAGAGGACAGTTTCTTCCAGAAATGCCACATTTCTCCCGAAGATATCACATCTTCTCCAAGAAATACCAGGTTTCCCCCTTCAAATAGGACCTTTTCACCCACATATACCTCTTTTATCCCCAAAATAGGACAGTTTCTTCCTGACATGCCAGATTTCTCCCAAATATATCACATCTTCTCCAAGAAATACCACGTTTCCCCCTTCAAATAGGACCTTCTCACCCACAAATACCTCTTTTATCCCCAAAATAGGACAGTTTCTTCCAGAAATGCCACATTTCTCCCAAACATATCACATCTCCTCCAAGAAATACCAGGATTCCTCCTGAAATAGGAACTTTTCTCCCACAAATACCACCCTTCTCTCCCCAAATAGGACAGTTTCTTCCAGACATGCCACATTTCTCCCAAATATATCACATCTTCTCCAAGAAATACCAGGTTTTCCCCTTCAAATAGGACCTTTTCACCCACAAATACCTGTTCTATCCCCATAAGAGGACAGTTTCTTCCAGAAATGCCACATTTCTCCCAAATATATCACATCTTCTCCAAGAAATACCAGCTTTCCCCCTTCAAATAGGACCTTTTCCCCAAAAAAACCTCTTTTATCCCCAAAAGAGGACAGTTTCTTCCAGAAATGCCACATTTCTCCCAAATATATCACATCTTCTCCAAGAAATACCACGTTTCCCCCTTCAAATAGGACCTTCTCACCCTCAAATACCTCTTTTATCCCCAAAAGAGGACAGTTTCTTCCAGACATGCCACATTTCTCCCAAATAGATCACAACTCCTCCAAGAAATAACAGGTTTCCCCCTTCAATTAGGAACTTTTCTCCATGAAATACCTGTTTTATCCCCAAAAGAGGACAGTTTCTTCCAGAAATGCCATATTTCTCCCAAATATATCACATCTTCTCCCACAAATACCAGGTTTCCCCCTTCAAATAGGACCTTTTCAACCACTAATACCTCTTTTATCCCCAAAAGAGGACAGTTTCTTCCAGAAATGCCACATTTCTCCAAAATATATCACATCTTCTCCAAGAAATACCAGGATTCCTCCTGAAATAGGACCTTCTCACCCAAAACTACCAGCCTTCTCCCCCCAAATTGGACATTTTCTTCCAGAAAGGCCACATTTCTCCCAAATATATCACATCTTCTCCAAGAAATACCAGGATTCCTCCTGAAATAGGACCTACTCACCCAAAACTACCAGCCTTCTCCCCCCAAATTGGACATTTTCTTCCAGAAATGCCACATTTCTCCCAAATAGATCACATCTTCTCCAAGAAATACCAGCTTTCCCCCTTCAAATAGGACCTTTTCACCCACAAATACCTCTTTTATCCCCAAAATAGGACAGTTTCTTCCAGACATGCCACATTTCTCCCAAATATATCACATCTTCTCCAAGAAATACCAGGTTTCCCCCTTCAAATAGGACCTTTTCACCCACAAATACATCTTTTATCCCCAAAAGAGGACAGTTTCTTCCAGAAAGGCCACATTTCTCACAAACATATCACATCTCCTCCAAGAAATACCAGGTTTCCTCCTGAAATAGGAACTTTTCTCCCACACATACCTCCCTTCTCCCCCCAAATAGGACATTTTCTGCCAGACATGCCACATTTCTCCCAAATAGATCACATCTTCTCCAAGAAATACCAGGTTTCCCCCTTCAAATAGGACCTTTTCACCCACAAATACCTGTTCTATCCCCATAAGAGGACAGTTTCTTCCAGAAATGCCACATTTCTCCCAAACATATCACATCTTCTCCAAGAAATACCACGTTTCCCCCTTCAAATAGGACCTTTTCCCCAAAAAAAACCTCTTTTATCCCCAAAAGAGGACAGTTTCTTCCAGAAATGCCACATTTCTCCCAAATATGTCACATCTTCTCCAAGAAATAACAGGTTTCCCCCTTCAAATAGGAACTTTTCACCCACAAATACCTCTTTTATCCCCAAAATAGGACATTTTCTTCAAGAAATGCCACATTTCTCCCAAATATATCACATCTTCTCCAAGATATACCAGCTTTCCCCCTTCAAATAGGACCTTTTCACCCACAAATACCTGTTTTATCCCCGAATAGGACAGTTTCATCCAAAAATGCCACATTTCTCCCAAACATATCACATCTTCTCCAAGAAATACCACGTTTCCCCCTTCAAATAGGACCTTTTCCCCAAAAAAACCTCTTTTATCCCCAAAAGAGGACAGTTTCTTCCAGGAATGCCAGATTTCTCCCAAATAGATCACATCTTCTCCAAGAAATACCAGGGTTCCCCCTTCAAATAGGACCTTCTCACCCACAAATACCTCTTTTATCCCCAAAATAGGACAGTTTTTTCCAGACATGCCACATTTCTCCCAAATATATCACATCTTCTCCAAGAAATACCTGGGTTCCCCCTTCAAATAGGAACTTTTCACCCACAAATACCTGTTTTATCCCCAAAAGAGGACAGTTTCTTCCAGAAATGCCACATTTCTCCCAAGTAGATCACATCTTCTCCAAGAAATACCAGCTTTCCCCCTTCAAATAGGACCTTTTCACCCACAAATACCTCTTTTATCCCCAAAAGAGGACAGTTTCTTCCAGAAAGGCCACATTTCTCCCAAATATATCACATCTTCTCCAAGAAATACCACGGTTCCCCCTTCAAATAGGACCTTTTCACCCACAAATACCTGTTTTATCCCCAAAAGAGGACAGTTTCTTCCAGAAATGGCACATTTCTCCCAAACATATCACATCTTCTCCAAGAAATACCAGATTTCCCCCTTCAAATAGGACCTTTTCACCCACAAATACCTGTTTTATCCCCAAAAGAGGACAGTTTCTTCCAGACATGCCACATTTCTCCCAAATAGATCACATCTTCTCCAAGAAATACCAGGTTTCCCCCTTCAAATAGGCCCTTTTCTCCATGAAATACCTCTTTTATCCCCAGAAGAGGACAGTTTCTTCCAGAAATGCCACATTTCTCCCAAATATATCACATCTTCTCCAAGAAATACCAGGATTCCCCCTGGAAATAGGACCTTTTCAACCACTAATACCTCTTTTAACCCCAAAAGAGAACAGTTTCTTCCGGAAAGGCCACATTTCTCCCAAATATATCACGTCTTCTCCAAGAAATACCAGGTTTCCCCCTTTAAATAGGACCTTTTCAACTACTAATACCTCTTATATCCCCAAAAGAGGACACTTTCTTCCAGAAATGCCACATTTCTCCCAAATATATCACGTCTTCTCCAAGAAATACCAGGTTTCCCCCTTCAAATAGGACCTTTTCATCCTCTAATACCTCTTTTATCCCCAAAAGAGGACATTTTCTTCCAGAAATGCCACATTTCTCCCAAATATATCACGTCTTCTCCAAGAAATACCAGGTTTCCCCCTGGAAATAGGACCTTTTCAACCACAAATACCTCTTTTATCCCCAAAAGAGGACAGTTTCTTCCGGAAAGGCCACATTTCTCCCAAATATATCACATCTTCTCCAAGAAATGCCAGGATTCCTCCTGAAATAGGACCTTCACACCCAAAACTACCAGACTTCTCCCCCCAGATTGGATATTTTCTTCCAGAAATCCCACATTTCTCCCAAATATATCACATCTTCTCCAAGAAATACCAGCTTTCCCCCTTCAAATAGGACCTTTTCACCCACTAATACCAGGCTTCTCCCCCCAAATAGGACATTTTCTTCCAGAAATGCCACATTTCTCCCAAATATATCACATCTTCTCCAAGAAATACCACGGTTCCCCCTTCAAATAGGACCTTTTCACCCACTAATACCAGGCTTCTCCCCCCAAATAGGACATTTTCTTCCAGAAATGCCACATTTCTCCCAAATTTATCATATCTTCTCAAAGAAATACCAGGTTTCCCCCTTCAAATAGGAAATTTCCACCCACAAATACCTGTTTTATCCCCAAAACTGGACAGTTTCTTCCAGAAATGCCACATTTCACCCAAACATATCACATCTTCTCCAAGAAATACCACGTTTCTCCCTTCAAATACGACCTTTTCACCCACAAATACCTCTTTTATCCCCAAAATAGGACAGTTTCTTCCAGACATGCCACATTTCTCCAAAACATATCACATCTCCTCCAAGAAATACCAGGATTTGTCCTGTAATAGGACCTTTTCTCCCACAAAAGCCAGCCTTTTCCCCCCAAAAGAGGACAGTATCTTCCAGAAATGCCACATTTCTCCCAAATAGATCACATCTTCTCCAAGAAATACCAGGTTTCCCCCTTGAATTAGGACCTTTTCTCCATGAAATACCTCTTTTATCCCCAAAAGAGGACATTTTCTTCCAGAAATGCCACATTTCTCCCAAATATATCACATCTTCTCCAAGAAATACCAGGGTTCCCCCTTCAAATAGGACCTTTTCCCCAAAAATACCTCTTTTATCCCCAAAAGAGGACAGTTTCTTCCAGAAATGCCACATTTCTCCCAAATATATCACATCTTCTCCAAGAAATACCAGCTTTCCCCCTTCAAATAGGACCTTTTCACCCACAAATACCTCTTTTATCCCCAAAATAGGACAGTTTCTTCCAGAAATGCCACATTTATCCCAAATAGATCACATCTTCTCCAAGAAATACCAGCTTTCCCCCTTCAAATAGGACCGTTTCACCCACAAATACCTATTTGATCCCCAAAAGAGGACACTGTCTTCCAGAAATGCCACATTTCTCCCAAATATATCACATCTTCTCCAAGAAATACCAGGGTTCCCCCTTCAAATAGGACCTTATCACCCACAAATACCTCTTTTATCCCCAAAATTGAACAGTTACGTCCAGAAATGTCACATTTCTCCCAAATATATCACATCTTCTCCAAGAAATACCAGGTTTCCTCCTTGAAATAGGACCTTTTCACCCACAAATACCGCTTGTATCCCCAAAAGAGGACAGTTTCTTCCAGACATGCCACATTTCTCCCAAATATAGCACATCTTCTCCAAGAAATACCAGGTTTCGCCCTTCAAATAGGACCTTTACACCCACAAATACCTCTTTGATCCCCAAAATACGACAGTTTCTGTCAGGAATGCCACATTTCTCCCAAATATATCACATCTTCTCCAAGAAATACCAGGTTTCCCCCTTCAAATAGGACCTTTTCACCCACTAATACCTCTTTTATCCCCAAAAGAGGACAGTTTCTTCCAGAAATGCCACATTTCTCCCAAATAGATCACATCTTCTCCAAGAAATACCAGGTTTCCCCCTTCAAATAGGACCTTTTCAACCACAAATACCTGTTTTATCCCTCAAATTGGACATATTCTTCCAGAAAAGCCAGATTTCTCCCAAATATATCACATCTTCTCCAAGACATACCACGTTTCCCCCTTCAAATAGGACCTTCTCACCCACAAATACCTGTTTCATCCCCAAAAGAGGACAGTTTCTTCCAGAAATGCCACATTTCTCCCAAATATATCACATCTTCTCCAAGAAATACCACGTTTCCCCCTTCAAATAGGACCTTTTCACCCACAAATACCTCTTTTATCCCCAAAAGAGGACAGTTTCTTCCAGACATGCCACATTTCTCCCAAATATATCACATCTTCTCCAAGAAATACCAGGTTTCCCCCTTCAAATAGGACCTTTTCACCCACAAATACCTTTTTTATGCCCAAAATACGACAGTTTCTTCCAGAAATGCCACATTTCTCCCAAATATATCACATCTTCTCCAAGAAATACCATGGTTCCCTCTTCAAATAGGACCTTTTCACCCACAAATACCTCTTTTATCCCCATAAGAGGACAGTTTCTTCCAGAAATGCCACATTTCTCCCAAATATATCACATCTCCAAGAAATACCAGGTTTCCTCCTGAAATTGGACCTTGTCACCCACAGATTCCTGTTTTATCCCTTTGTTCCGAGCGACTTTTCGTTTTGGAGTGTTTATCCGATGCTACTCTTCAGCATTCTGTGACGAATAAAATAGAAGAGAAAAGCCCCACTAATAAGGCAGCTAGAAGGTCCAGTAGCCACACACATTGTGCTTTCAGGGAGGACGTTCCAGAAAGTCGAGAGTTGTGGCTTCTTTCCTGCGGAGAAAAAAACCCCTGTTTTCAGGCAATGCAGGACGCTGAATTCTCTCCTTCTCGGCATTTCAATACCGCTCCTTCGCTCTCGTGGCTCGAAAGCGGCACTCGCTCTGAACCGCTGCGGAGAGTCTGCAGTTGCTGTCCGGTCCATCGCGGTTCTGCCCGAGTGCCGCTTGCAGCCTTCAGCAGCGCTCTCGTTTCTCTCAGATGCCGGGAAAGAGCGACACCAGCCGGATGCTTTGCTCCGACGAGTGAGCGGCTTCTTCTAAGCACATCGCAATGGAGCGCTTCTGACTTCTCCATGTGTCCATGCAGAATGCACTACGCTTCTCTCTCATTCTTATCCCTTTTTCCGAGCGACATTTCGTTTTGGAGTGTTTATCCGATGCTACACTTCAGCATTCTGTGACGAATAAAATAGAAGAGAAAATCCCCACTAATAAGGCAGCTAGAAGGTCCAGTTGCCACACACTTTGTGCTTTCAGGGAGGACGTTCCAGAAAGTCGAGAGTTGTGGCTTCTTTCCTGCGGAGAAACAACCCCCTGTTTTCAGGCAATGCAGGACGCTGAATTCTCTCCTTCTCTGCATTTCAATACCGCTCCTCCTCTCTCGTGGCTCGAAAGCGGCACTCGCTCTGAACCGCTGCGGAGAGTCTGCAGTTGCTGTCCGGTCCATCGCGGTTCTGCCCGAGTGCCGCTTGCAGCCTTCAGCAGCGGTCTCGTTTCTCTCGGATGCCGGGAAAGAGCGACTTCAGCCGGATGCTTTGCTCCGACGAGTGAGCGGCTTCTTCTGCGCACATCGCAATGGAGCGCTTTTGACTTCTCCATGTGTCCATGCAGAATGCACTACGCTTCTCTCTCATTCTTATCCCTTCCCTCCGAGCGACATTTCGTTTTGGAGTGTTTATCCGATGCTACACTTCAGCATTCTGTGACGAATAGAGTAGAAGAGAAAAGCCCCACTAATAAGGCAGCTAGAAGGTCCAGAAGCCACACACGTTGTGCTTTCAGGGAGGACGTTCCAGAAAGTCGAGAGTTGTGGCTTCTTTCCTGCGGAGAAAAAACCCCCTGTTTTCAGGCAATGCAGTAGGCTGAATTCTCTCCTTCTCGGCATAGGAATACCGCTCCTTCGCTCTCGTGGCTCGAAAGCGGCACTCGCTCTGAACCGCTGCGGAGAGTCTGCAGTTGCTGTCCGGTCCATCGCGGTTCTGCCCGAGTGCCGCTTGCAGCCTTCAGCAGCGCTCTCGTTTCTCTCGGATGCCGGGAAAGAGCGACTTCAGCCGGATGCTTTGCTCCGACGAGTGAGCGGCTTCTTCTGCGCACATCGCAATGGAGAGCTTCTGACTTCTCCATGTGTCCATGCAGAATGCACTACGCTTCTCTCTCATTCTTATCCCTTTCTTCCGAGCGACATTTCGTTTTGGAGTGTTTATCCGATGCTACACTTCAGCATTCTGTGACGAATAGAGTAGAAGAGAACAGCCCCACTAATAAGGCAGCTAGGAGTTCGAGGAGCAACGCACGTAGTGCTTTCAGGGAGGACTTTCCAGAAAGTCGAGAGTTGTGGCTTCTTTCCTGAGGAGAAAAAACCCCCTGTTTTCAGGCAATGCTGGACGCTTAATTCGCTCGTTCTCGGCATAGGAATGCCGCTCCTCCTCTCTCGTGGCTCGAAAGCGGCATTTGCGCTGAACCATACCGGACAGTCTGCAGTTGCAGACTACTGAATAGCCTGAAAACAGGGGGTTTTTTCTCCGCAGGAAAGAAGCCACAACTCTCGACTTTCTGGAGCGTCCTCCCCGAAAGCACTACGTGTGTCGCTCCTCGAACTTCTAGCTGCCTTATTAGTGGGGCTTTTCACTTCTATTTTATTCGTCACAGAATGCTGAAGTGTAGCATCGGATAAACACTCCAAAACGAAAAGCCGCTCGGAAAAAAGGGATAAAAAAAGAATCTGTGGGTGAAAAGGTCCTATTTCAGGAGGAAACCTGGTATTTCTTGGAGATGTGATATATTTGGGAGAAATGTGGCATGTCTGGAAGAAACTGCCCTCTTTTGGGGACAAAACATGTATTTGTGGGTGAAAAGGTCCTTTTGAAGGGGGAAAACTGGTATTTCTTGGAGAAGATGTGATATGTTTGGGAGAAATGTGGCATTTCTGGAAGAAACTGTCCTCTTTTGGGGATAAAAGAGGTATTTGTGGGTGAAAAGGTCCTATTTGAAGGGGGAACCCTGGTATTTCTTGGAGAAGATGTGATCTATTTGGGAGAAATGTGGCATGTCTGGAAGAAACTGTCCTCTTTTGGGGATAAAACAGGTATTTGTGGGAGGAAATGTCCTATTTGAAGGGGGAACCGTGGTATTTCTTGGAGGAGATGTGATCTATTTGGGAGAAATGTGGCATGTCTGGAAGAAAGTGTCCTGTTTTGGGGATAAAAGAGGTATTTGTGGGTGAAAAGGTCCTATTTGAAGGGGGTATCCTGGTATTTCTTGGAGAAGATGTGATATGTTTGGGTGAAATGTGGCATTTCTGGAAGAAACTGTTCTATTTTGGGTTAAAAGAGGTATTTGTAGGTGAAAAGGTCCTATTTGAAGGGGGAAACCTGGTATTTCTTGGAGAAGATGTGGTATATTTGGGAGAAATGTGGCATTTCTGGAAGAAACTGTCCTGTTTTGGGGATAAAACAGGTATTTGTGGGTGAAAACGTTGTATTTGAAGGGGGAAACCTGTTATTTCTTGGAGAAGATGTGATATATTTGGGAGAAATCTGGCATTTCTGGAAGAAACTGTCCTCTTTTGGGGATAAAAGAGGGAAGTGAGGGTGAAAAGTTCCTATTTGAAGGGGGAAAGCTGGTATTTCTTGGAGAAGATGTGATATATTTGGGAGAACTGTGGCATTTCTGGAAGAAACTGTCCTATTTTGGGGATGAAACAGGTATTTGTGGGTGATAAGGTCCTATTTGAAGGGGGAAACCTGGTATTTCTTGGAGAAGATGTGATATATTTGGGAGAAATGTGGCATTTCTGGAAGAAGCTGTCCTATTTTGGGGATAAAACAGGTATTTGTGGGAGAAAATGTCCTATTTGAAGGGGGAAAGCTGGTATTTCTTGGAGAAGATGTGATATATTTGGGAGAAATGTGGCATTTCTGCAACAAACTGTCCTATTATGGGGATAAAACAGGTATTTGTTGGTGAAAAGGTCCTATTTGAAGGGGGAAACCTGGTATTTCTTGGAGAAGATGTGATCTATTTGGGAGAAATGTGGCATGTCTGGAAGAAAATCTCTAATTTGGGGGGAGAAGGCTGGTAGTTTTCGGTGAGAAGGTCCTCTTTCAGGAGGAATCCTGGTATTTCTTGGAGAAGATGTGATCTATTTGGGAGAAATGTGGCATTTCTGGAAGAAAATGTCCAATTTGGGGGGAGAAGGCTGGTAGTTTTCGGAGAGAAGGTCCTATTTCAGGAGGCATCCTGGCATTTCTTGGAGAAGATGTGATATATTTGGGAGAAAAGTGGCATTTCTGGAAGAAAATGTCCTCTTTTGGGGATAAAAGAGGTATTTCATGGAGAAAAGGTCCTAATTGAAGGGGGAAACGTGGTATTTCTTGGAGAAGATGTGATATATTTGGGAGAAATGTGGCATTTCTGGAAGAAAATGTCCTATTTGAGGGATAAAAGAGGTATTTGTGGGTGAAAAGGTCCTATTTGAAGGGGGAAACCTGGTATTTCTTGGAGAAGATGAGATGTATTTGGGAGAAATGTGGCATTTCTGGAAGAAACTGTCCTCTTTTGGGGATAAAAGAGGTATGTGTGGGTGAAAAGGTCCTATATGAAGGGGGAAACCTGGTATTTCTTGGAGAAGATGTGATCTATTTGGGAGAAATGTGGCATGTCTGGAAGAAAATGTCCTATTTGGGGGGAGAAGGCTGGTACTTGTGGGAGAAAAGTTCCTATTTCAGGAGGAACCCTGGTATTTCTTGGAAAAGATATGATCTATTTGGGAGAAATCTGGCATTTCTGGAAGAAACTGTCCTATTTGAGGGATAAAAGAGGTATTTGTGGGTGAAAAGGTCCTATTTGAAGGGGGAAAGCTGGTATTTCTTGGAGAAGATGTGATATATTTGTGAGAAATGTGGCATTTCTGGAAGAAACTGTCCTCTTTTGGGGATAAAAGAGGTATTTGTGGGTGAAAAAGTCCTATTTGAAGGGGGAAAACTGGTATTTCTTGGAGAAGATGTGATATATTTGGGAGAAATGTGGCCTTTCTGAAAGAAACTGTCCTCTTTTGGGGATAAAAGAGGTATTTGTGGGTGAAAAGGTCCTATTTGAAGGGGGAAGCCTGGTATTTCTTGGAGAAGATGTGATATATTTGGGAGAAATGTGCCATTTCTGGCAGAAACTGTCCTATTTTGGGGATAAAAGAGGTATTTGTGGGTGAAAAGGACCTATTTGAAGGGGGAAACCTGGAATTTCTTGGAGAAGATGTGATCTATTTGGGAGAAATGTGGCATTTCTGGAAGAAACTGTCCTCTTTTGGGAAGAGAAGGCTGGTATTTGAGGGTGAAAACTTTGTATTTGAAGGGGAAAACCTGGTATTTCTTGGAGAAGATGTGATATATTTGGGAGAAATGTGGCATTTCTGGAAGAAACTGTCCTCTTTTGGGGATAAAACAGGTATTTGTGGGTGAAAAGGTCCTATTTGAAGGGGGAAACCTGGTATTTCTTGGAGAAGATGTGATATATTTGGGAGAAATCAGGCATTTCTGGAAGAAACTGTCCTCTTTTGGGGATAAAACAGGTATTTGTGGGTGAAAAGGTCCTATTTGAAGGGGGAAACCTGGTATTTCTTGGAGAAGATGTGATCTATTTGGGAGAAATGTGGCCTTTCTGGAAGAAACTGTCCTATTTTGGGGATAAAAGAGGTATTTGTGGGTGAGAAGGTCCTATTTCAGGAGGAATCCTGGCATTTCGTGGAGAAGATGTGATATATTTGGGAGAAATGTGGCATGTCTGGAAGAAACTGTCCTATTTTGGGGATAAAAGAGGTATTTGTGGGGGAAAAGGTCCTATTTCCAGGGGGAACCCTGGTATTTCTTGGAGAAGATGTGATATATTTGGGAGAAATGTGGCATGTCTGGAAGAAAATGTCCTGTTTTGGGGATAAAACAGGTATTTGTGGGAGAAAAGGTCCTATTTGAAGGGGGAACCGTGGTATTTCTTGGAGGAGATGTGATCTATTTGGGGAAATGTGGCATGTCTGGAAGAAACTGTCCTCTTTTGGGGATAAAAGAGGTATTTGTGGGTGAAAAGTTCCTATTTGAAGGGGGAAACCTGGTATTTCTTGGAGAAGATGTGATATATTTGGGAGAAATGTGGCATGTCTGGAAGAAACTGTCCTCTTTTGGGGATACAAGAGGTATTTGTGGGTGAAAAGGTCCTATTTCAAGGAGGAAACCTGGTATTTCTTGGAGAAGATGATATATGTTTGGGAGAATTGTGGCATTTCTGGACGTAACTGTTCTATTTTGGGGATCAAAGAGGTATTTGTGGGTGAAAAGGTCCTATTTGAAGGGGGAAAGCTGGTATTTCTTGTAGAAGATGTGATATATTTGGGAGAAATATGGCATTTCTGGAAGAAACTGTTCTATTTTGGGGATAAAAGAGGTATTTGTAGGTGAAAAGGTCCTATTTGAAGGGGGAAAGCTGGTATTTCTTGGAGAAGATGTGGTATATTTGGGAGAAATGTGGCATTTCTGGAAGAAAGTGTCCTGTTTTGGGGATAAAACAGGTATTTGTGGGTGAAAACGTAGTATTTGAAGGGGGAAACCTGTTATTTCTTGGAGAAGATGTGATATATTTGGGAGAAATGTGGCATTTCTGGAAGAAACTGTCCTCTTTTGGGGATAAAAGAGGGAAGTGAGGGTGAAAAGTACCAATTTGAAGGGGGAAACCTGGTATTTCTTGGAGAAGATGTGATATATTTGGGAGAAATGTGGCATTTCTGGAAGAAACTGTCCTATTTGGGGGGAGAAGCCTGGTATTAGTGGGTGAGAAGGTCCTATTTCAGGAGGAATCCTGGTATTTCTTGGAGAAGATGTGATCTATTTGGGAGAAATGTGGCATTTCTGGAAGAAACTGTCCTGTTTTGGGGATAAAAGAGGTATTTGTGGGTGAAAAGGTCATATTTGAAGGGGGAAACGTGGTATTTCTTGGAGAAGATGTGATATGTTTGGGAGAAATGTGGCCTTTCTGGAAGAAACTGTCCTCTTTTGGGGATAAAACAGGTATTTGTGGGTGAAAAGGTCCTATTTGAAGGGGGAAACCTGGTATTTCTTGGAGAAGATATGATATATTTGGGAGAAATGTGGCATTTCTGGAAAAAACTGTCCTATTGTGGGGATAAAACAGGTATTTGTGGGTGAAAAGGTCCTATTTGAAGGAGAAACCTTGGATTTCTCGGAGAAGATGTGATCTATTTGGGAGAAATGTGGCATGTCTGGATGAAAATGTCCTATTTGGGGGGAGAAGGCTGGTACTTGCGGGAGAAAAGGTCCTCTTTCGGGAGGAATCCTGGTATTTCTTGGAGGAGTTGTGATATGTTTGGGAGAAATGTGGCCTTTCTGGAAGAAACTGTCCTCTTTTGGGGATAAAAGAGGTATTTGTGGGCGAAAAGGTCCTATTTGAAGGGGGAACCCTGGTATTTCTTGGAGAAGATGTGATCTATTTGGGAGAAATGTGGCCTTTCTGGAAGAAACTGTCCTATTTTGGGGATAAAAGAGGTATTTGTGGGTGAGAAGGTCCTATTTCAGGAGGAATCCTGGCATTTCGTGGAGAAGATGTGATATATTTGGGAGAAATGTGGCATGTCTGGAAGAAACTGTCCTATTTTGGGGATAAAAGAGGTATTTGTGGGGGAAAAGGTCCTATTTGAAGGGGGAACCCTGGTATTTCTTGGAGAAGATGTGATATATTTGGGAGAAATGTGGCATGTCTGGAAGAAAATGTCCTGTTTTGGGGATAAAACAGGTATTTGTGGGAGAAAAGGTCCTATTTGAAGGGGGAACCGTGGTATTTCTTGGAGGAGATGTGATCTATTTGGGGAAATGTGGCATGTCTGGAAGAAACTGTCCTCTTTTGGGGATAAAAGAGGTATTTGTGGGTGAAAAGTTCCTATTTGAAGGGGGAAACCTGGTATTTCTTGGAGAAGATGTGATATATTTGGGAGAAATGTGGCATGTCTGGAAGAAACTGTCCTCTTTTGGGGATACAAGAGGTATTTGTGGGTGAAAAGTTCCTATTTCAAGGAGGAAACCTGGTATTTCTTGGAGAAGATGATATATGTTTGGGAGAATTGTGGCATTTCTGGACGTAACTGTTCTATTTTGGGGATCAAAGAGGTATTTGTGGGTGAAAAGGTCCTATTTGAAGGGGGAAAGCTGGTATTTCTTGTAGAAGATGTGATATATTTGGGAGAAATATGGCATTTCTGGAAGAAACTGTTCTATTTTGGGGATAAAAGAGGTATTTGTAGGTGAAAAGGTCCTATTTGAAGGGGGAAAGCTGGTATTTCTTGGAGAAGATGTGGTATATTTGGGAGAAATGTGGCATTTCTGGAAGAAAGTGTCCTGTTTTGGGGATAAAACAGGTATTTGTGGGTGAAAACGTAGTATTTGAAGGGGGAAACCTGTTATTTCTTGGAGAAGATGTGATATATTTGGGAGAAATGTGGCATTTCTGGAAGAAACTGTCCTCTTTTGGGGATAAAAGAGGGAAGTGAGGGTGAAAAGTACCAATTTGAAGGGGGAAACCTGGTATTTCTTGGAGAAGATGTGATATATTTGGGAGAAATGTGGCATTTCTGGAAGAAACTGTCCTATTTGGGGGGAGAAGCCTGGTATTAGTGGGTGAGAAGGTCCTATTTCAGGAGGAATCCTGGTATTTCTTGGAGAAGATGTGATATATTTGGGAGAAATGTGGCATTTCTGGAAGAAACTGTCCTGTTTTGGGGATAAAAGAGGTATTTGTGGGTGAAAAGGTCATATTTGAAGGGGGAAACGTGGTATTTCTTGGAGAAGATGTGATATGTTTGGGAGAAATGTGGCCTTTCTGGAAGAAACTGTCCTCTTTTGGGGATAAAACAGGTATTTGTGGGTGAAAAGGTCCTATTTGAAGGGGGAAACCTGGTATTTCTTGGAGAAGATATGATATATTTGGGAGAAATGTGGCATTTCTGGAAAAAACTGTCCTATTTTGGGGATAAAACAGGTATTTGTGGGTGAAAAGGTCCTATTTGAAGGAGAAACCTTGGATTTCTCGGAGAAGATGTGATCTATTTGGGAGAAATGTGGCATGTCTGGATGAAAATGTCCTATTTGGGGGGAGAAGGCTGGTACTTGCGGGAGAAAAGGTCCTCTTTCGGGAGGAATCCTGGTATTTCTTGGAGGAGTTGTGATATGTTTGGGAGAAATGTGGCCTTTCTGGAAGAAACTGTCCTCTTTTGGGGATAAAAGAGGTATTTGTGGGTGAAAAGGTCCTATTTGAAGGGGGAACCCTGGTATTTCTTGGAGAAGATGTGATATATTTGGGAGAAATGTGGCCTTTCTGGAAGAAAATATCCTGTTTTGGGGATAAAACAGGTATTTGTGGGAGATAAGGTCCTATTTGAAGGGGGAACCGTGGTATTTCTTGGAGGAGATGTGATCTATTTGGGAGAAATGTGGCATGTCTGGAAGAAACTGTCCTCTTTTGGGGAAAAAACAGGTACTTGTGGGTGAAAAGGTCCTATTTGAAGGGGGTATCCTGGTATTTCTTGGAGAAGATGTGATATGTTTGGGTGAAATGTGGCATTTCTGGAAGAAACTGTTCTATTTTGGGGATAAAAGAGGTATTTGTAGGTGAAAAGGTCCTATTTGAAGGAGGAAAGCTGGTATTTCTTGGAGAAGATGTGGAATATTTGGGAGAAATGTGGCATTTCTGGAAGAAACTGTCCTCTTTTGGGGATAAAACAGGTATTTGTGGGAGAAAACGTTGTATTTGAAGGTGGAAACTTGTTATTTCTTGGAGAAGATGTGATATATTTGGGAGAAATCTGGCATTTCTGGAAGAAACTGTCCTATTTTGGGGATAAAAGAGGGAAGTGAGGGCGAAAAGTTCCTATTTGAAGGGGGAATCCTGGTATTTCTTGGAGAAGATGTGATCTATTTGGGAGAAATGTGGCATTTCTGGAAGAAACTGTCCTATTTTGGGGATGAAACAGGTATTTGTGGGTGATAAGGTCGTATTTGAAGGGGGAAACCTGGTATTTCTTGGAGAAGATGTGATATATTTTGGAGAAATGTGGCATTTCTGGAAGAAACTGTCCTATTTTGGGGATAAAACAGGAATTTGTGGGAGAAAAGGTCCTATTTGAAGGGGGAAACCTGGTATTTCTTGGAGAAGATGTGATCTATTTGGGAGAAATGTGGCATGTCTGGAAGAAAATGTCCAATTTGGGGGGAAAAGGCTCGTAGTTTTCGGTGAGAAGGTCCTCTTTCGGGAGGAATCCTGGTATTTCTTGGAGAAGATGTGATATATTTAGGAGAAATGTGGCCTTTCTGGAAGAAAATGTCCAATTTGGGGGGAGAAGGCTGGTAGTTTTCGGTGAGAAGGTCCTATTTCAGGAGGCATCCTGGTATTTCTTGGAGAAGATGTGATATATTTGGGAGAAATGTGGCCTTTCCTGAAGAAACTGTCCTCTTTTGGGGATAAAAGAGGTATTAGTGGTTGAAAAGGTCCTATTTGAAGGGGGAAACCAGGTATTTCTTGGAGAAGATGTGATCTATTTGGGAGAAATGTGGCATTTCTGGAAGAAAATGTCCTCTTTTGGGGATAAAAGAGGTATTTCATGGAGAAAAGGTCCTAATTCAAGGGGGAAACCTGGTATTTCTTGGAGAAGATGTGATATATTTGGGAGAAATGTGGCATTTCTGGAAGAAAATGTCCTCTTTTGGGGATAAAAGAGGTATTTCATGGAGAAAAGGTCCTATTTGAAGGGGGAAACCTGGTATTTCTTGGAGAAGATGAGATGCATTTGGGAGAAATGTGGCATGTCTGGAAGAAACTGTTCTATTCTGGGGATAAAAGAGGTATTTGTGGGTGAAAAGGTCCTATTTGAAGGGGGAAACCAGGTATTTCTTGGAGAAGATGTGATCTATTTGGGAGAAATGTGGCATTTCTGGAAGAAAATGTCCTCTTTTGGGGATAAAAGAGGTATTTCATGGAGAAAAGGTCCTAATTCAAGGGGGAAACCTGGTATTTCTTGGAGAAGATGTGATATATTTGGGAGAAATGTGGCATTTCTGGAAGAAAATGTCCTCTTTTGGGGATAAAAGAGGTATTTCATGGAGAAAAGGTCCTATTTGAAGGGGGAAACCTGGTATTTCTTGGAGAAGATGAGATGCATTTGGGAGAAATGTGGCATGTCTGGAAGAAACTGTTCTATTCTGGGGATAAAAGAGGTATTTGTGGGTGAAAAGGTCCTATTTGAAGGGGGAAACCTGGTATTTCTTGGAGAAGATGTGATATATTTGGGAGAAATGTGGCATGTCTGGAAGAAAATGTCCTGTTTTGGGGATAAAACAGGTATTTGTGGGAGAAAAGGTCCTATTTGAAGGGGGAACCGTGGTATTTCTTGGAGGAGATGTGATCTATTTGGGGAAATGTGGCATGTCTGGAAGAAACTGTCCTCTTTTGGGGATAAAAGAGGTATTTGTGGGTGAAAAGTTCCTATTTGAAGGGGGAAACCTGGTATTTCTTGGAGAAGATGTGATATATTTGGGAGAAATGTGGCATGTCTGGAAGAAACTGTCCTCTTTTGGGGATACAAGAGGTATTTGTGGGTGAAAAGGTCCTATTTCAAGGAGGAAACCTGGTATTTCTTGGAGAAGATGATATATGTTTGGGAGAATTGTGGCATTTCTGGACGTAACTGTTCTATTTTGGGGATCAAAGAGGTATTTGTGGGTGAAAAGGTCCTATTTGAAGGGGGAAAGCTGGTATTTCTTGTAGAAGATGTGATATATTTGGGAGAAATATGGCATTTCTGGAAGAAACTGTTCTATTTTGGGGATAAAAGAGGTATTTGTAGGTGAAAAGGTCCTATTTGAAGGGGGAAAGCTGGTATTTCTTGGAGAAGATGTGGTATATTTGGGAGAAATGTGGCATTTCTGGAAGAAAGTGTCCTGTTTTGGGGATAAAACAGGTATTTGTGGGTGAAAACGTAGTATTTGAAGGGGGAAACCTGTTATTTCTTGGAGAAGATGTGATATATTTGGGAGAAATGTGGCATTTCTGGAAGAAACTGTCCTCTTTTGGGGATAAAAGAGGGAAGTGAGGGTGAAAAGTACCAATTTGAAGGGGGAAACCTGGTATTTCTTGGAGAAGATGTGATATATTTGGGAGAAATGTGGCATTTCTGGAAGAAACTGTCCTATTTGGGGGGAGAAGCCTGGTATTAGTGGGTGAGAAGGTCCTATTTCAGGAGGAATCCTGGTATTTCTTGGAGAAGATGTGATATATTTGGGAGAAATGTGGCATTTCTGGAAGAAACTGTCCTGTTTTGGGGATAAAAGAGGTATTTGTGGGTGAAAAGGTCATATTTGAAGGGGGAAACGTGGTATTTCTTGGAGAAGATGTGATATGTTTGGGAGAAATGTGGCCTTTCTGGAAGAAACTGTCCTCTTTTGGGGATAAAACAGGTATTTGTGGGTGAAAAGGTCCTATTTGAAGGGGGAAACCTGGTATTTCTTGGAGAAGATATGATATATTTGGGAGAAATGTGGCATTTCTGGAAAAAACTGTCCTATTTTGGGGATAAAACAGGTATTTGTGGGTGAAAAGGTCCTATTTGAAGGAGAAACCTTGGATTTCTCGGAGAAGATGTGATCTATTTGGGAGAAATGTGGCATGTCTGGATGAAAATGTCCTATTTGGGGGGAGAAGGCTGGTACTTGCGGGAGAAAAGGTCCTCTTTCGGGAGGAATCCTGGTATTTCTTGGAGGAGTTGTGATATGCTTGGGAGAAATGTGGCCTTTCTGGAAGAAACTGTCCTCTTTTGGGGATAAAAGAGGTATTTGTGGGTGAAAAGGTCCTATTTGAAGGGGGAACCCTGGTATTTCTTGGAGAAGATGTGATATATTTGGGAGAAATGTGGCCTTTCTGGAAGAAAATATCCTGTTTTGGGGATAAAACAGGTATTTGTGGGAGATAAGGTCCTATTTGAAGGGGGAACCGTGGTATTTCTTGGAGGAGATGTGATCTATTTGGGAGAAATGTGGCATGTCTGGAAGAAACTGTCCTCTTTTGGGGATAAAACAGGTACTTGTGGGTGAAAAGGTCCTATTTGAAGGGGGTATCCTGGTATTTCTTGGAGAAGATGTGATATGTTTGGGTGAAATGTGGCATTTCTGGAAGAAACTGTTCTATTTTGGGGATAAAAGAGGTATTTGTAGGTGAAAAGGTCCTATTTGAAGGAGGAAAGCTGGTATTTCTTGGAGAAGATGTGGAATATTTGGGAGAAATGTGGCATTTCTGGAAGAAACTGTCCTCTTTTGGGGATAAAACAGGTATTTGTGGGAGAAAACGTTGTATTTGAAGGTGGAAACTTGTTATTTCTTGGAGAAGATGTGATATATTTGGGAGAAATCTGGCATTTCTGGAAGAAACTGTCCTATTTTGGGGATAAAAGAGGGAAGTGAGGGCGAAAAGTTCCTATTTGAAGGGGGAATCCTGGTATTTCTTGGAGAAGATGTGATCTATTTGGGAGAAATGTGGCATTTCTGGAAGAAACTGTCCTATTTTGGGGATGAAACAGGTATTTGTGGGTGATAAGGTCGTATTTGAAGGGGGAAACCTGGCATTTCTTGGAGAAGATGTGATATATTTGGGAGAAATGTGGCATTTCTGGAAGAAACTGTCCTATTTTGGGGATAAAACAGGAATTTGTGGGAGAAAAGGTCCTATTTGAAGGGGGAAACCTGGTATTTCTTGGAGAAGATGTGATCTATTTGGGAGAAATGTGGCATGTCTGGAAGAAAATGTCCAATTTGGGGGGAGAAGGCTCGTAGTTTTCGGTGAGAAGGTCCTATTTCAGGAGGAATCCTGGTATTTCTTGGAGAAGTTGTGATATATTTAGGAGAAATGTGGCCTTTCTGGAAGAAAATGTCCAATTTGGGGGGAGAAGGCTGGTAGTTTTCGGTGAGAAGGTCCTATTTCAGGAGGCATCCTGGTATTTCTTGGAGAAGATGTGATATATTTGGGAGAAATGTGGCCTTTCCTGAAGAAACTGTCCTCTTTTGGGGATAAAAGAGGTATTAGTGGTTGAAAAGGTCCTATTTGAAGGGGGAAACCAGGTATTTCTTGGAGAAGATGTGATCTATTTGGGAGAAATGTGGCATTTCTGGAAGAAAATGTCCTCTTTTGGGGATAAAAGAGGTATTTCATGGAGAAAAGGTCCTAATTCAAGGGGGAAACCTGGTATTTCTTGGAGAAGATGTGATATATTTGGGAGAAATGTGGCATTTCTGGAAGAAACTGTCCTCTTTTGGGGATAAAAGAGGTATTTCATGGAGAAAAGGTCCTATTTGAAGGGGGAAACCTGGTATTTCTTGGAGAAGATGAGATGCATTTGGGAGAAATGTGGCATGTCTGGAAGAAACTGTTCTATTCTGGGGATAAAAGAGGTATTTGTGGGTGAAAAGGTCCTATTTGAAGGGGGAAACCTGGTATTTCTTGGAGAAGATGTGATATATTTGGGAGAAATGTGGCATGTCTGGAAGAAACTGTCCTATTTGGGGGGAGAAGCCTGGTATTAGTGGGTGAGAAGGTCCTCTCTCAGGAGGAATCCTGGTATTACTTGGAGAAGATGTGATATATTTGGGAGAAATGTGGCATTTCTGGAAGAAACTGTCCTCTTTTGGGGATAAAAGAGGTATTTGTGGGTGAAAAGGTCCTATTTGAAGGGGGAAAGCTGGTATTTCTTGGAGAAGATGTGATATGTTTGGGAGAAATGTGGCCTTTCTGGCAGAAACTGTCCTCTTTTGGGGATAAAACAGGTATTTGTGGGTGAAAAGGTCCTATTTGAAGGGGGAACCCTGGTATTTCTTGGAGAAGATGTGATATATTTGGGAGAAATGTGGCATGTCTTGAAGAAACTGTCCTCTTTTGGGGATAAAAGAGGGATGTGTGGGTGAAAAGGTCCTATTTGAAGGGGGAAACCTGGTATTTCTTGGAGAAGATATGATATATTTGGGAGAAATGTGGCATGTCTAGAAAAAACTGTCCTCTTTTGGGGATAAAAGAGGTATTTGTGGGTGAAAAGGTCCTATTTGAAGGGGGAAAGCTGGTATTTCTTGGAGAAGATGTGATCTATTTGGGAGAAATGTGGCATGTTTGGAAGAAAATGTCCTATTTGGGGGGAGAAGGCTGGTACTTGTGGGAGAAAAGGTCCTATTTAAGGAGGAATCCTGGTATTTCTTGGAGGAGTTGTGATATGTTTGGGAGAAATGTGGCCTTTCTGGAAGAAACTGTCCTCTTTTGGGGATAAAAGAGGTATTTGTGGGTGAAAAGGTCGTATTTGAAGGGGGAAACGTGGTATTTCTTGGAGAAGATGTGATATATTTGGGCGAAATCTGGCATGTCTGGAAGAAACTGTCCTCTTTTGGGGATAAAAGAGGTATTTGTGGGTGAAAAGGTCCTATTTGAAGGGGGAAACGTGGTATTTCTTGGAGAAGATGTGATCTATTTGGGAGAAATGTGGCATGTCTGGAAGAAAATGTCCTATTTTGGGGATACAAGAGGTATTTGTGGGTGAAAAGGTCCTATTTCAAGGAGGAAACCTGGTATTTCTTGGAGAAGATGATATATGTTTGGGAGAAATGTGGCATTTCTGGACGTAACTGTTCTATTTTGGGGATCAAAGAGGTATTTGTGGGTGAAAAGGTCCTATTTGAAGGGGGAAAGCTGGTATTTCTTGGAGAAGATGTGATATATTTGGGAGAAATGTGGCATGTCAGGAAGAAACTGTCCTCTTTTGGGGGAGAAGGCTGGTATTTGTGGGAGAAAAGGTCCTATTTGAAGGGGGAAACGTGGTATTTCTTGGAGAAGATGTGATCTATTTGGGAGAAATGTGGCATGTCTGGAAGAAAATGTCCTATTTGAGGGATAAAAGAGGTATTTGTGGTTGAAAAGGTCCTATTTCAGGAGGAATCCTGGTATTTCTTGGAGAAGATGTGATCTATTTGGGAGAAATGTGGCATTTCTGGAAGAAACTGTCCTCTTTTGGGGATAAAAGAGGTATGTGTGGGTAAAAAGGTCCTATTTGAAGGGGGAAACCTGGTATTTCTTGGAGAAGATGTGATATATTTGGGAGAAATGTGGCATGTCTGGAAGAAAATGTCCTGTTTTGGGGATAAAACTGGTATTTGTGGGAGAAAAGGTCCTATTTGAAGGGGGAATCCTGGTATTTCTTGGAGGAGATGTGATCTATTTGGGGAAATGTGGCATGTCAGGAAGAAACTGTCCTCTTTTGGGGATAAAAGAGGTACTTGAGGGTGAAAAGGTCCTATTTGAAGGGGGTATCCTGGTATTTCTTGGAGAAGATGTGATATGTTTGGGTGAAATGTGGCATTTCTGGAAGAAACTGTTCTATTTTGGGGATAAAAGAGGTATTTGTAGGTGAAAAGGTCCTATTTGAAGGGGGAAAGCTGGTATTTCTTGGAGAAGATGTGATCTATTTGGGAGAAATGTGGCATGTCTGGAAGAATATGTCCTATTTGGGGGGAGAAGGCTGGTATTTGTGGGAGAAAAGGTCCTATTTCAGGAGGAATCCTGGTATTTCTTGGAGGAGTTGTGATATGTTTGGGAGAAATGTGGCCTTTCTGGAAGAAACTGTCCTCTTTTGGGGATAAAAGAGGTATTTGTGGGTGAAAAGGTCCTATTTCAGGAGGAATCCTGGTATTTCTTGGAGAAGATGTGATATATTTGGGAGAAATGTGGCCTTTCTGGAAGAAACTGTCCTCTTTTGGGGATAAAAGAGGTATTTGTGGGTGAAAAGGTCCTATTTGAAGGGGGAAAGCTGGTATTTCTTGGAGAAGATGTGATATATTTGGGATAAATGTGGCATGTCTGGAAGAAACTGTCCCCTTGGGGGATAAAAGAGGTATTTGTGGGAGAAAAGGTCCTATTTGAAGGGGGAACCGTGGTATTTCTTGGAGGAGATGTGATCTATTTGGGGAAATGTGGCATGTCTGGAAGAAACTGTCCTCTTTTGGGGATAAAAGAGGTACTTGAGGGTGAAAGGGTCCTATTTGAAGGGGGTATCCTGGTATTTCTTGGAGAAGATGTGATATGTTTGGGTGAAATGTGGCATTTCTGGAAGAAACTGTTCTATTTTGGGGATAAAAGAGGTATTTGTGGGTGAAAAGGTCCTATTTGAAGGGGGAACCCTGGTATTTCTTGGAGAAGCTGTGATATATTTGGGAGAAATGTGGCATTTCTGGAAGAAAATGTCCTATTTGGGGGGAGAAGGCTGGTATTTGTGGGAGAAAAGTTCCTATTTCAGGAGGAATCCTGGTATTTCTTGGAAAAGATGTGATCTATTTGGGAGAAATCTGGCATTTCTGGCAGAAACTGTCCTATTTGAGGGATAAAAGAGGTATTTGTGGGTGAAAAGGTCCTATTTGAAGGGGGAAAGCTGGTATTTCTTGGAGAAGATGTGATCTATTTGGGAGAAATGTGGCATTTCTGGAAGAAACTGTCCTCTTTTGGGGATCAAACAGGTATTTGTGGGTGAAAATTTCCTCTTTGAAGGGGGAAAGGTGGTATTTCTTGGAGAAGATGTGATATATTTGGGAGAAATGTGGCATTTCTGGTAGAAACTGTCCTATTTTGGGGATAAAACAGGTATTTCATGGAGAAAAGGTCCTATTTGAAGGGGGAAACGTGGTATTTCTTGGAGAAGATGTGATATATTTGGGAGAAATGCGGCATTTCTGGAAGAATATCTCCAATTTGAGGGATAAAACAGGTATTTGTGGTTGAAAAGGTCCTATTTGAAGGGGGAAAGCTGGTATTTCTTGGAGAAGATGTGATCTATTTGGGAGAAATGTGGCATGTCTGGAAGAAAGTGTCGTATTTTGGGGATGGAAGAGGTATTTGTGGGTGAAAAGGTCCTATTTGAAGGGGGAAACCTGGTATTTCTTGGAGAAGATGTGGTATATTTGGGAGAAATGTGGCATTTCTGGAAGAAACTGTCCTCTTTTGGGGATAAAACAGGTATTTGTGGCTGAAAACTTTGTATTTGAAGGGGGAAACCTGTTATTTCTTGGAGAAGATGTGATATATTTGGGAGAAATGTGGCATTTCTGGAAGAAACTGTCCTCTTTTGGGGATAAAAGATGTATTTGAGGGTGAAAAGGTCCTATTTGAAGGGGGAAAGGTGGTATTTCTCGGAGAAGATGTGATATATTTGGGAGAAATGTGGCATTTCTGGAAGAAACTGTCCTCTTTTGGGGATAAAAGAGGTATTTGTGGGTGATAAGGTCCTATTTGAAGGGGGAACCGTGGTATTTCTTGGAGAAGATGTGATATATTTGGGAGAAATGTGGCCTTTCCGGAAGAAACTGTCCTATTTTGGGGATAAAAGAGGTATTAGTGGTTGAAAAGGTCCTATTTGAAGGGGGAAACCTGGTATTTCTTGGAGAAGATGTGATATATTTGGGAGAAATGTGGCATTTCTGGAAGAAAATGTCCACTTTTTGGGATAAAAGAGGTATTTCATGGAGAAAAGGTCCTAATTCAAGGGGGAAACCTGGTATTTCTTGGAGAAGATGTGATATATTTGGGAGAAATGTGGCATTTCTGGAAGAAACTGTCGTATTTTGGGCATAAAACAGGTAATTGTGGTTGAAAAGGTCGTATTTGAAGGGGGAAACCTGGTATTTCTTGGAGAAGATGTGATATATTTGGGAGAAATGTGGCCTTTCCGGAAGAAACTGTCCTCTTTTGGGGATAAAAGAGGTATTTGTGGGTGAAAAGGTCCTATTTGAAGGGGGAAACCTGGTATTTCTTGGAGAAGATGTGATATATTTGGGAGAAATGAGGCATTTCTGGATGAAACTGTCCTATTTGGGGGGAGAAGCCTGGTAGTTGTGGGTGAGAAGGTCCTATTTCCGGAGGAATCCTGGTATTTCTTGGAGAAGATGTGATCTATTTGGGAGAAATGTGGCATTTCTGGAAGAAACTGTCCTCTTTTGGGGATAAAAGAGGTATTTGTGGGTGAAAAGGTCCTATTTGAAGGGGAAACCTGGTATTTCTTGGAGAAGATGTGATGTATTTGGGAGAAATGTGGCATGTCTGGAAAAAACTGTCTTCTTCTGGGGATAAAAGAGGTATTTGTGGGTGAAAAGGTCCTATTTGAAGGGGGAAACCTGGTATTTCTTGGAGAAGATGTGATATATTTGGGAGAAATGTGGCCTTTCTGGAAGAAACTGTCCTCTTTTGGGGATAAAACAGGTATTTGTGGGTGAAAAGGTCCTATTTGAATTGGGAAAGCTGGTATTTCTTGGAGAAGATGTGATCTATTTGGGAGAAATGTGGCATTTCTGGAAGAAACTGTCCTCTTTTGGGGATAAAAGAGGTATTTGTGGGTGAAAAGGTCCTATTTGAAGGGGGAAACCTGGTATTTCTTGGAGAAGATGTGATATATTTGGGAGAAATCTGGCATTTCTGGAAGAATATGTCCAATTTGAGGAATAAAAGAGGTATTTGTGGGTGAAAAGGTCCTATTTGAAGGGGGAATCCTGGTATTTCTTGGAGAAGATGTGATATATTTGGGAGAAATGTGGCATTTGTGGAAGAAACTGTCCTCTTTTGGGGATAAAACAGGTATTTGTGGGTGAAAAGGTCCTATTTGAAGGGGGAAACCTGGTATTTCTTGGAGAAGATGTGGTATATTTGGGAGAAATGTGGCATTTCTGGAAGAAACTGTCCTCTTTTGGGGATAAAAGAGGTATTTGTGGGAGAAAAGGTCCTATTTGAAGGGGGAAAGCTGGTATTTCTTGGAGAAGATGTGATCTATTTGGGAGAAATGTGGCCTTTCTGGAAGAAAATGTCCAATTTGGGGGGAGAAGGCTAGAAGTTTTCGGTGAGAAGGTCCTATTTGAAGGGGGAAACCTGGTATTTCTTGGAGAAGATGTGATATATTTGGGAGATATGTGGCCTTTCCGGAAGAAACTGTCCTCTTTTGGGGATAAAAGAGGTATTTCATGGAGATAAGGTCCTAATTTAAGGGGGAAAGCTGGTATTTCTTGGAGAAGATGTGATATATTTGGGAGAAATGTGGCATGTCTGGAAGAAACTGTCCTATTTTGGGGATGAAAGAGGTATTTGTGGGTGAAAAGGTCCTATTTGAAGGGGGAAAGCTGGTATTTCTTGGAGAAGATGTGATCTATTTGGGAGAAATGTGGCCTTTCTGGAAGAAACCGTCCTCTTTTGGGGATAAAAGAGGTATTTGTGGGTGAAAAGGTCCTATTTGAAGGGGGAAACCTGGTATTTCTTGGAGAAGATGTGATCTATTTGGGAGAAATGTGGCATTTCTGGAAGAAAATGTCCTCTTATGGGGATAAAACAGGTATTTGTGGGTGAAAAGGTCCTATTTGAAGGGGGAAAGCTGGTATTTCTTGGAGAAGATGTGATATATTTGGGAGAAATGTGGCTTGTCTGGAAGAAACTGTCCTCTTTTGGGGATAAAACAGGTATTTGTGGGAGAAATGATCCTATTTGAAGGGGGAAACCTGTTATTTCTTGGAGAAGATGTGATATATTTGGGAGAAATCAGACATTTCTGGAAGAATATGTCGAATTTGAGGGATAAAAGAGGTATTTGTGGTTAAAAAGGTCCTATTTGATGTTGGAAACCTGGTATTTCTTGGAGAAGATGCGATGTGTTTGGGAGAAATGTGGCATGTCTGGAAGAAACTGTCCTCTTTTGGGGATAAAAGAGGTATTTGTGGGTGAAAAGGTCCTATTTGAAGTGGGAAACGTGGTATTTCTTGGAGAAGATGTGGTATATTTGGGAGAAATGTGGCATTTCTGGAAGAAACTGTCCTCTTTTGGGGATAAAACAGGTATTTGTGGGTGAAAACGTTGTATTTGAAGGCGGAAACCTGTTACTTCTTGGAGAAGATGTGATATATTTGGGAGAAATGTGGCATGTCTGGAAGAAAATGTCCTATTTGGGGGGAGAAGGCTGGTACTTGTGGGAGAAAATGTCCTATTTCAGGAGGAATCCTGGTATTTCTTGGAGGAGATGTGATATGTTTGGGAGAAATGTGGCCTTTCTGGAAGTAAATGTCCTCTTTTGGGGATAAAAGAGGTATTAGTGGTTGATAAGGCCTATTTGAAGGGGGAACCCTGGTATTTCTTGGAGAAGATGCGATCTATTTGGGAGAAATGTGGCATGTCTGGAAGAAACTGTCCTCTTTTGGGGATAAAACAGGTATTTGTGGGAGAAAAGGTCCTATTTGAAGGGGGAACCGTGGTATTTCTTGGAGAAGATGTGATCTATTTGGGAGAAATGTGGCATTTCTGGAAGAAACTGTCCTGTTTTGGGGATAAAAGAGGTATTTGTGGGTGAAAAGGTCGTATTTGAAGGGGGAAACCTGGTATTTCTTGGAGAAGATGTGATATATTTGGGAGAAATGTGGCATTTCTGGAAGAAACTGTCCTCTTTTGGGGATAAAAGAGGTATTTGTGGGTGAAAAGGTCCTATTTGAAGGGGGAAAGCTGGTATTTCTTGGAGAAGATGTGATATATTTGGGAGAAATGTGGCATTTCTGGAAGAAACTGTCCTCTTTTGGGGATAAAAGAGGTATTTGTGGGTGAAAAGGTCCTATTTGAAGGGGGAAACCTGGTATTTCTTGGAGAAGATGTGATATGCTTGGGAGAAATGTGGCCTTTCTGGAAGAAAATGGCCAATTTGGGGGAAGAAGGCTGGCAGTTTTGGGTGAGAAGGTCCTCTTTCAGGAGGAATCCTGGTATTTCTTGGAGAAGATGTGATATATTTGGGAGAAATGTGGCATTTCTGGAAGAAACTGTCCTCTTTTGGGGATAAAAGAGGTATTTGTGGGTGAAAAGGTCCTATTTGAAGGGGGAAACCTGGTATTTCCTGGAGAAGATGTGATATATTTGGGAGAAATGTGGCATTTCTGGAAGAAACTGTCCTCTTTTGGGGATAAAAGAGGTATTTGTGGGTGAAAAGGTCCTATTTGAAAGGGGAAACCTGGTATTTCCTGGAGAAGATGTGATATATTTGGGAGAAATGTGGCATTTCTGGAAGAAACTGTTCTATTTTGGGGATAAAAGAGGTATTTGTGGGTGAAAAGGTCCTATTTGAAGGGGGAAAGCTGGTATTTCTTGGAGAAGATGTGATCTATTTGGGAGAAATGTGGCATTTCTGGAAGAAACTGTCCTGTTTTGGGGATAAAAGAGGTATTTGTGGGTGAAAAGGTCCTATTTGAAGGGGGAATGCAGGTATTTCTTGGAGAAGATGTGATCTATTTGGGAGAAATGTGGCATGTCTGGAAGAAAATGTCCTATTTGGGGGGAGAAGGCTGGTACTTGTGGGAGAAAAGGTCCTATTTCAGGAGGAATCCTGGTATTTCTTGGAGGAGATGTGATATGTTTGGGTGAAATGTGGCCTTTCTGTAAGAAACTGTCCTGTTTTGGGGATTAAAGAGGTATTAGTGGTTGATAAGGCCTATTTGAAGGGGGAACCCTGGTATTTCTTGGAGAAGATGCGATCTATTTGGGAGAAATGTGGCATTTCTGGAAGAAACTGTCCTCTTTTGGGGATAAAAGAGGTATTTGTGGGTGAAAAGGTCCTATTTGTAGGGGGAAACCTGGTATTTCTTGGAGAAGATGTGATATATTTGGGAGAAATCAGACATTTCTGGAAGAATATGTCGAATTTGAGGGATAAAAGAGGTATTTGTGGTTAAAAAGGTCCTATTTGAAGTTGGAAACCTGGTATTTCTTGGAGAAGATGCGATGTGTTTGGGAGAAATGTGGCATGTCTGGTAGAAACTGTCCTCTTTTGGGGATAAAAGAGGTATTTGTGGGTGAAAAGGTCCTATTTGAAGTGGAAACGTGGTATTTCTTGGAGAAGATGTGGTATATTTGGGAGAAATGTGGCATTTCTGGAAGAAACTGTCCTCTTTTGGGGATAAAACAGGTATTTGTGGGTGAAAACGTTGTATTTGAAGGCGGAAACCTGTTACTTCTTGGAGAAGATGTGATATATTTGGGAGAAATGTGGCATGTCTGGAAGAAAATGTCCTATTTGGGGGGAGAAGGCTGGTACTTGTGGGAGAAAAGGTCCTATTTCAGGAGGAATCCTGGTATTTCTTGGAGGAGATGTGATATGTTTGGGAGAAATGTGGCCTTTCTGGAAGAAAATGTCCTCTTTTGGGGATAAAAGAGGTATTAGTGGTTGAAAAGGCCTATTTGATGGGGGAACCCTGGTATTTCTTGGAGAAGATGTGATCTATTTGGGAGAAATGTGGCATGTCTGGAAGAAACTGTCCTCTTTTGGGGATAAAACAGGTATTTGTGGGAGAAAAGGTCCTATTTGAAGGGGGAAACGTGGTATTTCTTGGAGAAGATGTGATATATTTGGGAGAAATGTGGCATTTCTGGAAGAAACTGTCCTCTTTTGGGGATAAAAGAGGTATTTGTGGGTGAAAAGGTCCTATTTGAAGGGGGAAAGCTGGTATTTCTTGGAGAAGATGTGATATATTTGGGAGAAATGTGGCATTTCTGGAAGAAACTGTCCTCTTTTGGGGATAAAAGAGGTATTTGTTGGTGAAAAGATCTTATTTGAAGGGGGAAACCTGGTATTTCTTGGAGAAGATATGATATATTTGGGAGAAATGTGGCATGTGTGGAAGAAAATGGCCAATTTGGGGGGAGAAGGCTGGCAGTTTTGGGTGAGAAGGTCCTCTTTCAGGAGGAATCCTGGTATTTCTTGGAGAAGATGTGATCTATTTGGGAGAAATGTGGCATTTCTGGAAGAAACTGTCCTATTTTGGGGATAAAAGAGGTATTTGTGGGTGAAAAGGTCTTATTTGAAGGGGGAAACCTGGTATTTCTTGGAGAAGATGTGATATGCTTGGGAGAAATGTGGCCTTTCTGGAAGAAAATGGCCAATTTGGGGGGAGAAGGCTGGCAGTTTTGGGTGAGAAGGTCCTCTTTCAGGAGGAATCCTGGTATTTCTTGGAGAAGATGTGATATATTTGGGAGAAATGTGGCATTTCTGGAAGAAACTGTCCTCTTTTGGGGATAAATGAGGTATTTGTGGGTGAAAAGGTCCTATTTGAAGGGGGAAACCTGGTATTTCCTGGAGAAGATGTGATCTATTTGGGAGAAATGTGGCATTTCTGGAAGAAACTGTCCTCTTTTGGGGATAAAAGAGGTATTTGTGGGTGAAAAGGTCCTATTTGAAGGGGGAAACCTGGTATTTCCTGGAGAAGATGTGATATATTTGGGAGAAATGTGGCATTTCTGGAAGAAACTGTCCTCTTTTGGGGATAAAAGAGGTATTTGTGGGTGAAAAGGTCCTATTTGAAGGGGGAAAGCTGGTATTTCTTGGAGAAGATGTGATCTATTTGGGAGAAATGTGGCATTTCTGGAAGAAACTGTCCTGTTTTGGGGATAAAAGAGGTATTTGTGGGTGAAAAGGTCCTATTTGAAGGGGGAAACGTGGTATTTCTTGGAGAAGATGAGATCTATTTGGGAGAAATGTGGCATGTCTGGAAGAAAATGTCCTATTTGGGGGGAGAAGGCTGGTACTTGTGGGAGAAAAGGTCCTATTTCAGGAGGAATCCTGGTATTTCTTGGAGGAGATGTGATATGTTTGGGAGAAATGTGGCCTTTCTGTAAGAAACTGTCCTGTTTTGGGGATTAAAGAGGTATTAGTGGTTGAAAAGGCCTATTTGAAGGGGGAAACGTGGTATTTCTTGGAGAAGATGTGATATATTTGGGAGAAATGTGGCATTTCTGGAAGAAAATGTCCTCTTTTGGGGATAAAACAGGTATTTGTGGGTGAAAAGGTCCTATTTGAAGGGGGAACCCTGGTATTTCTTGGAGAAGATGTGATATATTTGGGAGAAATCAGACATTTCTGGAAGAATATGTCGAATTTGAGGGATAAAAGAGGTATTTGTGGTTAAAAAGGTCCTATTTGAAGTTGGAAACCTGGTATTTCTTGGAGAAGATGCGATGTGTTTGGGAGAAATGTGGCATGTCTGGTAGAAACTGTCCTCTTTTGGGGATAAAAGAGGTATTTGTGGGTGAAAAGGTCCTATTTGAAGTGGGAAACGTGGTATTTCTTGGAGAAGATGTGGTATATTTGGGAGAAATGTGGCATTTCTGGCAGAAACTGTCCTATTTGGGGGATAAAACAGGTATTTGTGGGTGAAAACGTTGTATTTGAAGGCGGAAACCTGATACTTCTTGGAGAAGATGTGATATATTTGGGAGAAATGTGGCATGTCTGGAAGAAAATGTCCTATTTGGGGGGAGAAGGCTGGTACTTGTGGGAGAAAAGGTCCTATTTCAGGAGGAATCCTGGTATTTCTTGGAGGAGATGTGATATGTTTGGGAGAAATGTGGCCTTTCTGGAAGAAAATGTCCTCTTTTGGGGATAAAAGAGGTATTAGTGGTTGAAAAGGCCTATTTGAAGGGGGAACCCTGGTATTTCTTGGAGAAGATGTGATCTATTTGGGAGAAATGTGGCATGTCTGGAAGAAACTGTCCTCTTTTGGGGATAAAACAGGTATTTGTGGGAGAAAAGGTCCTATTTGAAGGGGGAACCCTGGTATTTCTTGGAGAAGATGTGATCTATTTGGGAGAAATGTGGCATTTCTGGAAGAAACTGTCCTGTTTTGGGGATAAAAGAGGTATTTGTGGGTGAAAAGGTCCTATTTGAAGGGGGAAACCTGGTATTTCTTGGAGAAGATGTGATATATTTGGAAGAAATGTGGCATTTCTGGAAGAAACTGTCCTGTTTTGGGGATAAAAGAGGTATTTGTGGGTGAAAAGGTCCTATTTGAAGGGGGAAAGCTGGTATTTCTTGGAGAAGATGTGATCTATTTGGGAGAAATGTGGCATTTCTGGAAGAAACTGTCCTCTTTTGGGGATAAAAGAGGTATTTGTGGGTGAAAAGGTCTTATTTGAAGGGGGAAACCTGGTATTTCTTGGAGAAGATGTGATATGTTTGGGAGAAATGTGGCATGTCTGGAAGAAAATGTCCAATTTGGGGGGAGAAGGCTGGCAGTTTTGGGTGAGAAGGTCCTCTTTCAGGAGGAATCCTGGTATTTCTTGGAGAAGATGTGATATATTTGGGAGAAATGTGGCATGTGTGGAAGAAACTGTCCTCTTTTGGGGATAAAAGAGGTATTTGTGGGTGAAAAGGTCATATTTGAAGGGGGAAACCTGGTATTTCCTGGAGAAGATGTGATCTATTTGGGAGAAATGTGGCATTTCTGGAAGAAACTGTCCTATTTTGGGGATAAAAGAGGTATTTGTGGGTGAAAAGGTCCTATTTGAAGGGGGAAACCTGATATTTCCTGGAGAAGATGTGATATATTTGGGAGAAATGTGGCATTTCTGGAAGAAACTGTCCTCTTTTGGGGATAAAAGAGGTATTTGTGGGTGAAAAGGTCCTATTTGAAGGGGGAAACCTGGTATTTCTTGGAGAAGATGTGATATATTTGGGAGAAATGTGGCATGTCTGGTAGAAAATGTCCTATTTGGGGGGAGACGGCTGGTACTTGTAGGTGAAAAGGTCCTCTTTCAGGAGGAATCCTGGTATTTCTTGGAGGAGATGTGATATTTTTGGGAGAAATGTGGCCTTTCTGGAAGAAACAGTCCTGTTTTGGGGATAAAAGAGGTATTAGTGGTTGAAAAGGCCTATTTGAAGGGGGAAACCTGGTATTTCTTGGAGAAGATGTGATCTATTTGGGAGAAATGTGGCATTTCTGGAAGAAAATGTCCTCTTTTGGGGATAAAAGAGGTATTAGTGGTTGAAAAGGTCCTATTTGAAGGGGGAAACCTGGTATTTCTTGGAGAAGATGTGATATATTTGGGAGAAATGTGGCATTTCTGGAAGAAAATGTCCTCTTTTGGGGATAAAACAGGTATTTCATGGAGAAAAGGTCCTAATTGAAGGGGGAAACCTGGTATTTCTTGGAGGAGTTGTGATATATTTGGGAGAAATGTGGCATGTCTGGAAGAAACTGTCCTCTTTTGGGGATAAAAGAGGTATTTGTGGGAGAAAAGGTCCTATTTGAAAGGGGAACCATGGTATTTCTTGGAGAAGATGTGATATATTTGGGAGAAATGTGGCATGTCTGGAAAAAACTGTCCTCTTTTGGGGATAAAAGAGGTATTTGTGGGTGAAAAGGTCCTATTTGAAGGGGGAAACCTGGTATTTCTTGGAGAAGATGTGATATATTTGGGAGAAATGTGGCATTTCTTGAAGAAACTGTCCTCTTTTGTGGATAAAAGAGGTATTTGTGGGTGAAAAGGTCCTATTTGAAGGGGAAAGCTGGTATTTGTTGGAGAAGTTGTGATATATTTGGGAGAAATGTGGCATGTCTGGAAGAAAATGTCCTCTTATGGGGATAGAACAGGTATTTGTGGGTGAAAAGGTCCTATTTCCAGGGAAAACCTGTTATTTCTTGGAGAAGATGTGATATATTTGGGAGAAATGTGGCATGTCTGGAAGAAACTGTCCTATTTGAGGGATAAAGAGGTATTTGTGGGTGAAAAGGTCCTATTTGAAGGGGGAAACCTGGTATTTCTTGGAGAAGATGTGATATATTTGGGAGAAATGTGGCATTTCTGGAAGAAACTGTCCTGTTTTGGGGATAAAAGAATTTTTTGTGGGTGAGAAGGTCCTATTTGAAGGGGGTAACCTGGTATTTCTTGGAGAAGATGTGATCTATTTGGGAGAAATGTGGCATGTCAGGAAGAAACTGTCCTATTAGGGGGGAGAAGGCTGGTAATTGAGGGAGAAAAGGTCCTCTTTCAGGAGGAATCCTGGTATTTCTTGGAGAAGATGTGATATATTTGGGAGAAATGTGGCATTTCTGGAAGAATATGTCCAATTTGAGGGATAAAACAGGTATTTGTGGTTGAAAAGTTCCTATTTGAAGGGGGAAAGCTGGTATTTCTTGGAGAAGATGTGATATATTTGGGAGAAATGTGGCATTTCTGGAAGAAACTGTCCTCTTTTGGGGATAAAAGAATTTTTTGTGGGTGAAAAGGTCCTATTTGAAGGGGGAAACGTGGTATTTCTTGGAGAAGATGTGATATGTTTGGGAGAAATGTGGCATTTCTGGAAGAAAATGTCCTCTTTTGGGGATAAAAGAGGTATTTGTGGGTGAAAACGTCCTATTTGAAGGGGGAAAGCTGGTATTTCTTGGAGAAGATGTGATATATTTGGGAGAAATGTGGCATTTCTGGAAGAAACTGTCCTCTTTTGGGGATAAAAGAGGTATTTGTGGGTGAAAAGTTCCTATTTGAAGGGGGAAACCTGGTATTTCTTGGAGAAGATGTGATATATTTTGGAGAAATGTGGCATGTCTGGAAGAAACTGTCCTCTTTTGGGGATAAAAGAGGAATTTGTGGGAGATAAGGTCCTATTTGAAGGTGGAAAGCTGGTATTTCTTGGAGAAGATGTGATATATTTGGGAGAAATGTGGCATTTCTGGAAGAAACTGTCCTATTTTGGGGATAAAAGAGGTATTTGTGGGTGAAAAGGTCCTATTTGAAGGGGGAAACCTGGTATTTCTTGGAGAAGATGAGATCTATTTGGGAGAAATGTGGCCTTTCCGGAAGAAAATGGCCAATTTGGGGGGAGAAGGCTGGTAGATTTCGGTGAGAAGGTCCTATTTCAGGAGGAATCCTGGTATTTCTTGGAGAAGATGTGATATATTTGGGAGAAATGTGGCCTTTCTGGAAGAAAATGTCCAATTTGGGGGGAGAAGGCCGGTAGTTTTGGGTGAGAAGGTCCTCTTTCAGGAGGAATCCTGGCATTTCTTGGAGAAGATGTGATATATTTGGGAGAAATGTGGCCTTTCCGGAAGAAACTGTCCTCTTTTGGGGATAAAAGAGGTATTAGTGGTTGAAAAGGTCCTATTTGAAGGGGAATTCCAGGAATGCCAGATTTCTCCCAAACATATCACATCTTCTCCAAGAAATAACAGCTTTCCCCCTTCAAATAGGACCTTTTCACCCACAAATACCTCTTTTATCCCCAAAATAGGACAGTTTCTTCCAGTAATGGCACATTTCTCCCAAACATTTCACACCTCCTCCAAGAAATACCAGGATTCCTCCTGAAATAGGTCCTTTTCTCCCACAAGTACCAGCCTTCTCCCCCCAAATAGGACAATTTCTTCCACAAAGGCCACATTTCTCCCAAATAGATCACATCTTCTCCAAGAAATACCAGCTTTCCCCCTGGAAATAGGACCTTTTCACCCACTAATAGCAGGCTTCTCCCAAAAATAGGACATTTTCTTCCAGAAATGCCACATTTCTCCCAAATATATCACATCTTCTCCAAGAAATACCAGGTTTCCCCCTGGAAATAGGACCTTTTCACCCACAAATACCTCTTTTATCCCCAAAAGAGGACAGTTTCTTCCAGACATGCCACATATCTCCAAAATACATCACATCTCCTCCAAGAAATACCAGGATTCCTCCTGCAATAGGAACTTTTCTCCTCCAAATACCACCCTTCTCCCCCCAAATAGGACATTTTCTTCCAGACATGCCACATTTCTCCCAAATATATCACATCTTCTCCAAGAAATACCAGCTTTCCCCCTTCAAATAGGACCTTTTCACCCACAAATACATGTTCTATCCCCATAAGAGGACAGTTTCTTCCAGAAATGCCACATTTCTCCCAAATATATCACATCTTCTCCAAGAAATACCAGGGTTCCCCCTTCAAATAGGACCTTTTCACCCACAAATACCTCTTTTATCCCCAAAAGAGGACAGTTTCTTCCAGAAATGCCACATTTCTCCCAAATATATCACATCTTCTCCAAGAAATACCACGTTTCCCCCTTCAAATAGGACCTTCTCACCCACAAATACCTCTTTTATCCCCAAAATAGGACAGTTTTTTCCAGACATGCCACATTTCTCCCAAGTATATCACATCTTCTCCAAGAAATACCAGGGTTCCCCCTTCAAATAGGACCTTTTCTCCCTCAAATACCTCTTTTATCCCCAAAAGAGGACAGTTTCTTCCAGAAATGCCACATTTCTCCCAAATAGATCACATCTTCTCCAAGAAATACCAGCTTTCCCCCTTCAAATAGGACCTTTTCACCCACAAATACCTCTTTTATCCCCAAAAGAGGACAGCTTCTTCCAGAAAGGCCACATTTCTCTCAAATATATCACATCTTCTCCAAGAAATACCAGCTTTCCCCCTGGAAATAGACCTTTTCAACCACTAATACCTCTTTTATCCCCAAAAGAGGACAGTTTCTTCCGGAAAGGCCACATTTCTCCCAAATAGATCACATCTTCTCCAAGAAATGCCAGGATTCCTCCTGAAATAGGACCTTCTCACCCAAAACTACCAGCCTTCTCCCCCCAAATTGGAGAATTTCTTCCAGAAATGCCACATTTCTCCCAAATATATCACATCTTCTCCAAGAAATACCAGGATTCCTCCTGAAATAGGACCTTCTCACCGAAAACTACCAGCCTTCTACCCCAAATTGGACATTTTCTTCCAGAAAGGCCACATTTCTCCCAAACTTATCACATCTTCTCCAAGAAATAACAGCTTTTCCCCTTCAAATAGGAACTTTTCTCCCACAAATACCTGTTTTATCCCCCAAAGAGGACAGTTTCTTCCAGAAATGCCACATTTCTCCCAAATATATCACATCTTCTCCAAGAAATACCAGCTTTCCCCCTTCAAATAGGAACTTTTCAACCACAAATACCTGTTTTATCCCTCAAATTGGACATATTCTTCCGGAAATGCCAGATTTCTCCCAGATATATCACATCTTCTCCAAGAAATACCACGTTTCCCCCTTCAAATAGGACCTTTTAACCCACAAATACCTCTTTTATCCCCAAAATTGGACAGTTTCTTCCAGAAATGCCACATTTCTCCCAAATATATCATATCTTCTCCAAGAAATACCAGGTTTCCCCCTTCAAATAGGAAATTTTCACCCACAAATACCTCTTTTATCCCCAAAAGAGGACAGTTTCTTCCAGAAAGGCCACATTTCTCCCAAATAGATCACATCTTCTCCAAGAAATACCAGGTTTCCCCCTTCAAATAGGACCTTTTCTCCATGAAATACCTCTTTTATCCCCAAAATAGGACAGTTTCTTCCAGAAATGCCACATTTCTCCCAAATAGATCACATCTTCTCCAAGAAATGCCACGTTTCCCCCTTCAAATAGGACCTTTTCACCCACAAATACCTGTTTCATCCCCAAAAGAGGACAGTTTCTTCCAGAATTGCCACATTTCTCCCAAATATATCACATCTTCTCCAAGAAATACCAGGATTCCTCCTGAAATAGGACCTTCTCACCCACTAATACCAGGCTTCTCCCCCCATATAGGACAGTTTCTTCCAGAAATGCCTCATTTCTCCCAAATATATCACATCTTCTCCAAGAAATACCACCTTTCTCCCTTCAAATAGGACCTTTTCACCCACAAATACCTGTTTTATCCCCAAAAGAGGACATTTTCTTCCAGAAATGCCACATTTCTCCCAAATATATCACATCTTCTCCAAGAAATACCACGTTTCCCCCTTCAAGTAGGACCTTTTCTGCCACAAATACCTTTTTTATGCCCAAAATACGACAGTTTCTTCTAGAAATGCCACATTTCTCCCAAATATATCACAACTCCTCCTAGAAATACCAGGTTTCCCCCTTCAATTAGGGCCTTTTCTCCATGAAATACCTCTTTTATCCCCAAAAGAGGACAGTTTCTTCCAGAAATGCCACATTTCTCCCAAATAGATCACATCTTCTCCAAGAAATACCAGGGTTCCCCCTTCAAATAGGACCTTTTCAACCACTAATACCTCTTTTATCCCCAAAAGAGGACGGTTTCTTCCGGAAAGGCCACATTTCTCCCAAATATATCACATCTTCTCCAAGAAATGCCAGGATTCCTCCTGAAAGAGGACCTTCTCACCCAAAACTACCAGCCTTCTCCCCCCAAATTGGACATTTTCTTCCAGAAAGGCCACATTTCTCCCAAATATATCACATCTTCTCCAAGAAAAACCAGGATTCCTCCTGAAATAGGGCCTTCTCACCGAAAACTGCCAGCCTTCTCCCCCCAAATTGGACATTTTCTTCCAGACATGCCACATTTCTCCCAATTAGATCACATCTTCTCCAAGAAATACCAGCTTTCCCCCTTCAAATAGGACCTTTTCTCCCACAAATAACTGTTTTATCCCCCAAATAAGACAGTTTCTTCCAGACAGGCCACATTTCTCCCAAATATATCACCTCTTCTCCAAGAAATACCAGGTTTCCCCCTTCAAATAGGACCTTTTCACCCACAAATACCTGTTTTATCCCCAAAAGAGGACAGCTTCTTCCAGACATGCCACATTTCTCCCTAATATATCACATCTTCTCCAAGAAATACCACGTTTCCCCCTTCAAATAGGACCTTCTCACCCACAAATACATCTTTTATCCCCAAAATAGGACAGTTTCTTCCAGAAATGCCACATTTCTCCCAAATATATCATATCTTCTCCAAGAAATACCAGGTTTCCCCCTTCAAATAGGAAATTTTCACCCACAAATACCTCTTTTATCCCCAAAAGAGGACAGTTTCTTCGAGAAATGCCACATTTCTCCCAAATAGATCACATCTTCTCCAAGAAATACCAGGTTTCCCCCTTCAAATAGGACCTTTTCACCCACAAATACCTCTTTTATCCCCAAAACAGGACAGTTTCTTCCAGAAAGGCCACATTTCTCCCAAACATATCACATCTCCTCCAAGAAATACCAGGATTCCTCCTGAAATAGGACCTTTTCTCCCACAAGTACCAGACTTCTCCCCCCAAATTGGACATTTTCTTCCAGACATGCCACATTTCTCCCAAATATATCACATCTTCTCCAAGAAATACCAGGTTTTCCCCTGGAAATAGGAGCTTTTCACCCACACATACCTCTTTTATCCCCAAAAGAGGACAGTTTCTTCCAGAAATGCCACATTTCTCCCAAATAGATCACATCTTCTCCAAGAAATACCAGGGTTCCCCCTTCAAATAGGACCTTTTCACCCACAAATACCTCTTTTATCCCCAAAAGAGGACAGTTTGTTCCAGAAAGGCCACATTTCTCCCAAATATATCACATCTTCTCCAAGAAATACCAGCTTTCCCCCTTCAAATAGGACCTTTTCACCCACAAATACCTGTTTCATCCCCAAAAGAGGACATTTTCTTCCAGAAATGCCAGATTTCTCCCAAATATAGCACATCTTCTCCAAGAAATACCAGGATTCCACCTGAAATAGGACCTTCTCACCCACTAATACCAGGCTTCTCCCCCCAAATTGGACAGTTTCTTCCAGACATGCCTCATTTCTCCCAAATATATCACATCTTCTCCAAGAAATACCAGCTTTCCCCCTTCAAATAGTACCTTTTCACCCACAAATACCTGTTTTATCCCCAAAAGAGGACAGTTTCTTCCAGAAATGCCACATTTCTCCCAAATATATCACATCTTCTCCAAGAAATAACAGGTTTCCCCCTTCAAATAGGACCTTTTCACCCACAAATACCTCTTTTATCCCCAAAAGAGGACAGTTTCTTCCGGAAAGGCCACATTTCTCCCAAATAGATCACATCTTCTCCAAGAAAAACCAGGATTCCTCCTGAAATAGGGCCTTCTCACCGAAAACTGCCAGCCTTCTCCCCCCAAATTGGACATTTTCTTCCAGACATGCCACATTTCTCCCAATTAGATCACATCTTCTCCAAGAAATACCAGCTTTCCCCCTTCAAATAGGACCTTTTCTCCCACAAATACCTGTTTTATCCCCCAAATAAGACAGTTTCTTCCAGACAGGCCACATTTCTCCCAAATATATCACCTCTTCTCCAAGAAATACCAGGTTTCCCCCTTCAAATAGGACCTTTTCACCCACAAATACCTGTTTTATCCCCAAAATAGGACAGCTTCTTCCAGACATGCCACATTTCTCCCAAATATATCACATCTTCTCCAAGAAATACCAGGGTTCCCCCTTCAAATAGGACCTTTTCACCCACAAATACCTCTTTTATCCCCAAAAGAGGACAGTTTCTTCCAGAAATGCCACATTTCTCCCAAATATATCACATCTTCTCCAAGAAATACCAGCTTTCCCCCTTCAAATAGGACCTTTTCACCCACAAATACCTGTTTCATCCCCAAAAGAGGACATTTTCTTCCAGAAATGCCAGATTTCTCCCAAATATAGCACATCTTCTGCAAGAAATACCAGGATTCCTCCTGAAATAGGACCTTCTCACCCACTAATACCAGGCTTCTCCCCCCAAATTGGACAGTTTCTTCCAGACATGCCTCATTTCTCCCAAATATATCACATCTTCTCCAAGAAATAACAGGTTTCCCCCTTCAAGTAGGACCTTTTCACCCACACATACCTCTTTTATCCCCAAAAGAGGACAGTTTCTTCCAGAAAGGCCACATTTCTCCCAAATAGATCACATCTTCTCCAAGAAATACTAGGTTTCCCACTTCAAATAGGACCTTTTCACCCACAAATACCTCTTTTATCCCCAAAATAGGACATTTTCTTCCAGAAAGGCCACATTTCTCCCAAACATATCACATCTCCTCCAAGAAATACCAGGATTCCTCCTGAAATAGGACCTTTTCTCCCACAAGTACCAGACTTCTCCCCCCAAATTGGACATTTTCTTCCAGAAAGGCCACATTTCTCCCAAATATATCACATCTTCTCCAAGAAATACCAGGTTTTCGCCTAGAAATAGGACCTTTTCACCCACACATACCTCTTTTATACCCAAAAGAGGACAGTTTCTTCCAGAAATGCCACATTTCTCCCAAATACATCACATCTTCTCCAAGAAATACCAGGGTTCCCCCTTCAAATACGACCTTTTCACCCACAAATACCACTTTTATCCCCAAAAGAGGACAGTTTCTTCCAGACATGCCACATTTCTCCCAAATAGATCACATCTTCTCCAAGAAATACCAGGTATCCCCCTTCAAATACGACCTTTTCACCCACAAATACCTCTTTTATCCCCAAAACAGGACAGTTTCTTCCAGAAATGCCACATTTCTCCCAAATAGATCACATCTTCTCCAAGAAATAACAGGTTTCCCCCTTCAAATAGGACCTTTTCACCCGCAAATACCTCTTTTATCCCCAAAAGAGGACAGTTTCTTCCAGAAATGCCACATTTCTCCCAAATATATCACATCTTCTCCAAGAAATACCAGGTTTCCCCCTTCAAATAGGACCTTTTCTCCATGAAATACCTCTTTTATCCCCAAAAGAGGACATTTTCTTCCAGAAATGCCTCATTTCTCCCAAATATATCACATCTTCTCCAAGAAATACCAGGTTTCCCCCTTCAAATAAGAGCTTTTCAACCACTAATACCTCTTTAATCCCCAAAAGAGGACAGTTTCTTCCGGAAAGGCCACATTTCTCCCAAATATATCACATCTTCTCCAAGAAATGCCAGGATTCCTCCTGAAAGAGGAACTTCTCACCCAAAACTACCAGCCTTCTCCCCCCAAATTGGACATTTTCTTCCAGAAATGCCACATTTCTCCCAAATATATCACATCTTCTCCAAGAAATACCAGGATTCCTCCTGAAATAGGGCCTTCTCACCGAAAACTACCAGCCTTCTCCCCCCAAATTGGACATTTTCTTCCAGACATGCCACATTTCTCCCAATTAGATCACATCTTCTCCAAGAAATACCAGCTTTCCCCCTTCAAATAGGACCTTTTCTCCCACAAATACCTGTTTTATCCCCCAAATAAGGCAGTTTCTTCCAGACAGGCCACATTTCTCCCAAATATATCACCTCTTCTCCAAGAAATACCAGGTTTCCCCCTTCAGTTAGGACCTTTTCACCCACTAATACCTGTTTTATCCCCAAAATAGGACAGCTTCTTCCGGACATGCCACATTTCTCCCAAATATATCACATCTTCTCCAAGAAATACCACGTTTCCCCCTTCAAATAGGACCTTCTCACCCACAAATACCTCTTTTATCCCCAAAAGAGGACAGTTTCTTCCAGAAATGCCACATTTCTCCCAAATATATCACATCTTCTCCAAGAAATACCACGTTTCCCCCTTCAAATAGGACCTTTTCACCCACAAATACCTCTTTTATCCCCAAAAGAGGACAGTTTCTTCCAGAAAGGCCACATTTCTCCCAAATAGATCACATCTTCTCCAAGAAATAACGGGTTTCCCCCTTCAAATAGAACGTTTTCACCCACAAATACCTGTTTTATCCCCAAAAGAGGACAGTTTCTTCCAGAAATGCCACATTTCTCCCAAATATATCACATCTTCTCCAAGAAATACCAGGTTTCCCCCTTCAAATAGGACCTTTTCACCCACAAATACCTCTTTTATCCCCAAAAGAGGACAGTTTCTTCCAGAAATGCCACATTTCTCCCAATTAGATCACATCTTCTCCAAGAAATACCAGCTTTCCCCCTTCAAATAGGACCTTTTCAACAACAAATACCTGTTTTATTCCTCAAATTGGACATATTCTTCCAGAAATGCCAGATTTCTCCCAAATAGATATCATCTTCTCCAAGAAATACCAGGTTTCCCCCTTCAAATAGGACCTTTTCACCCACAAATACCTCTTTTATCCCCAAAAGAGGACAGTTTCTTCCAGAAATGCCACATTTCTCCCAAATATATCACATCTTCTCCAAGAAATACCAGGTTTCCCCCTTCAAATAGGAAATTTTCAACCACAAATACCTGTTTTATCCCCAAAAGAGGACAGTTTCTTCCAGAAATGCCAGATTTCTCCCAAATAGATCACATCTTCTCCAAGAAATACCAGGTTTCCCCCTTCAAATAGGACCTTTTCAACCACAAATACCTGTTTTATCCCCAAAACAGGACACTTTCTTCCAGAAATGCCACATTTCTCCCAAACATATCACATCTCCTCCAAGAAATATCAGGATTCCTCCTGAAATAGGACCTTTTCTCCCACAAGTACCAGCCTTCTCCCCCCAAATAGGACTTTTTCTTCCAGACATGCCACATTTCTCCCAAATATATCACATCTTCTCCAAGAAATACGAGGTTTTCCCCTGGAAATAGGAGCTTTTCACCCACACATACCTCTTTTATCCCCAAAAGAGGACAGTTTCTTCCAGAAATGCCACATTTCTCCCAAATATACCTCATCTTCTCCAAGAAATACCAGGTTTACCCCTTCAAATAGGATCTTTTCACCCACAAATACCTGTTTTATCCCCAAAAGAGGACAGTTTCTTCCAGAAATGCCACATTTCTCCCAAATAGATCACATCTTCTCCAAGAAATACCAGGATTCCTCCTGAAATAGGACCTTCTCACCCACAACTACTAGCCTTCTCCCCACAAATTGGACATTTTCTTCCACAAATGCCTCATTTCTCCCAAATAGATCACATCTTCTCCAAGAAATACCAGGGTTCCCCCTTCAAATAGGACCTTTTCTCCCACAAATACCTCTTTTATCCCCCAAATAGGACAGTTTCTTCCAGAAATGCCACATTTCTCCCAAATATATCACATCTTCTCCAAGAAATACCTGCTTTCCCCCTTCAAATAGGACCTTTTCTCCATGAAATACCTGTTCTATCCCCAAAAGAGGATATTTTCTTCCAGAAATGCCACATTTCTCCCAAATAGATCACATCTTCTCCAAGAAATACCAGCTTTCCCCCTTCAAATAGGACGTTTTCACCCACTAATACCTCTTTTATCCCCAAAAGAGGACAGTTTCTAACGGAAAGGCCACATTTCTCCCAAATAGATCACATCTTCTCCAAGAAATGCCAGGATTCCTCCTGAAATAGGACCTTCTCACCCAAAACTACCAGCCTTCTCCCCCCAAATTGGACATTTTCTTCCAGAAAGGCCACATTTCTCCCAAATAGATCAAATCTTCTCCAAGAAATACCAGGATTCCTCCTGAAATAGGACCTTCTCACCGAAAACTACCAGCCTTCTATTCCCAAATTGGACATTTTCTTCCAGAAAGGCCACATTTCTCCCAAATAGATCACATCTTCTCCAAGAAATACCAGCTTTCCCCCTTCAAATAGGACCTTTTCTCCCACAAATACCTGTTTTATCCCCAAAAGAGGACAGCTTCTTCCAGAAATGCCACATTTCTCCCAAATATATCACATCTTCTCCAAGAAATACCAGGTTTCCCCCTTCAAATAGGACCTTTCCACCCACAAATACCTGTTTTATCCCCAAAAGAGGACAGCTTCTTCCAGAAATGCCACATTTCTCCCAAATATATCACATCTTCTCCAAGAAATACCAGGGTTCCCCCTTCAAATAGGACCTTATCACCCACAAATACCTCTTCTATCCCCAAAATACGACAGTTTCTTCCAGAAATGCCACATTTCTCCCAAATATATCACATCTTCTCCAAGAAATACCAGGTTTCCCCCTTCAAATAGGACCTTTTCACCCACAAATACCTCTTTTATCCCCAAAATAGTACAGTTTCTTCCAGAAATGCCAGATTTCTCCCAAATATATCACATCTTCTCCAAGAAATACCAGCTTTCCCCCTTCAAATACAACGTTTTCACCCACAAATACCTGTTTTATCCCCAAAAGAGGACAGTTTCTTCCAGAAATGCCACATTTCTCCCAAATATACCTCATCTTCTCCAAGAAATACCAGGTTTCCCCCTTCAAATAGGACCTTTTCACCCACAAATACCTGTTCTATCCCCAAAATAGGACAGTTTCTTCCAGACATGCCACATTTCTCCCAAATATATCACATCTTCTCCAAGAAATACCAGGTTTCCCCCTTCAAAAAGGAACTTTTCAACCACAAATACCTGTTTTATCCCTCAAATTGGACATATTCTTCCAGAAATGCCAGATTTCTCCGTGATATATCACATCTTCTCCAAGAAATACCACGTTTCCCCCTTCAAATAGGAACTTTTCATCCAAAAATACCTGTTCTATCCCCAAAATAGGACAGTTTCTTCCAGAAATGCCACATTTCTCCCAAATATATCACATCTTCTCCAAGAAATACCAGCTTTTCCCCTTGAATTAGGACTTTTTCTCCATGAAATACCTCTTTTATCCCCAAAATAGGACAGTTTCATCCAGAAATGCCTGATTTCTCCCAAATATATCACATCTTCTCCAAGAAATACCACGTTTCCCCCTTCAAATAGGACCTTTTCAACCACTAATACCTCTTTTATCCCCAAAAGAGGACAGTTTCTTCCGGAAAGGCCACATTTCTCCCAAATATATCACATCTTCTCCAAGAAATGCCAGGATTCCTCCTGAAATAGGACCTTCTCACCCAAAACTACCAGCCTTCTCCCCCCAAATTGGACATTTTCTTCCAGAAATGCAACATTTCTCCCAAATATATCACATCTTCTCCAAGAAATACGGGGTTTTCCCCCTGGAAATAGGACCTTTTCACCCACACATACCTCTTTTATCCCCAAAAGAGGACAGTTTCTTCCAGAAATGCCACATTTCTCCCAAATAGATCACATCTTCTCCAAGAAATACCAGGTTTACCCCTTCAAATAGGACCTTTTCACCCACAAATACCTCTTTTATCTCCAAAATAGGGCAGCTTCTTCCAGACATGCCACATTTCTCCCAAATAGATCACATCTTCTCCAAGAAATACCAGGGTTCCCCCTTCAAATAGGACCTTTTCACCCACAAATACCTCTTTTATCCCCAAAACAGGACAGTTTCTTCCAGAAATGCCACATTTCTCCCAAATAGATCACATCTTCTCCAAGAAATACCAGGTTTCCCCCTTCAAATAGGACCTTTTCTCCCACAAATACCTCTTTTATCCCCAAAAGAGGACAGTTTCTTCCAGAAATGCCACATTTCTCCCAAATATACCACATCTTCTCCAAGAAATACCAGGTTTCCCCCTTCAAATAGGACCTTTTCAACCACAAATACCTCTTTTATCCCCAAAAGAGGACAGTTTCTTCCATAAAGGCCACATTTCTCCCAAACATATCACATCTCCACCAAGAAATACCTGGATTCCTCCTGAAATAGGACCTTTTCTCCCACAAGTACCAGCCTTCTCCCCCCAGATTGGACATTTTCTTCCAGACATGCCACATTTCTCCCAAATATATCACATCTTCTCCAAGAAATACCATGTTTTCCCCTGGAAATAGGAGCTTTTCACCCACACATACCTCTTTTATCCCCAAAAGAGGACAGTTTCTTCCAGAAATGCCACATTTCTCCCAAATATACCTCATCTTCTCCAAGAAATACCAGGGTTCCCCCTTCAAATAGGACCTTTTCACCCACAAATACCTCTTTTATCCCCAAAATAGGACAGCTTCTTCCAGAAATGCCACATTTCTCCCAAATAGATCATATCTTCTCCAAGAAATACCAGGTTTCCCCCTTCAAATAGGACCTTTTCACCCACAAATACCTCTTTTATCCCCAAAATAGGACAGTTTCTTCCTGACATGCCAGATTTCTCCCAGATATATCACATCTTCTCCAAGAAATACCTGGTTTCCCCCTTCAAATAGGACCTTTTAACCCACAAATACCTGTTTTATCCCCAAAATTGGACAGTTTCTTCCAGAAATGCCACATTTCTCCCAAATATATCATATCTTCTCCAAGAAATGCCAGGTTTCCCCCTTCAAATAGGAAATTTTCACCCACAAATACCTCTTTTATCCCCAAAAGAGGACAGTTTCATCGAGAAATGCCACGTTTCTCCCAAATAGATCACAACTTCTCCAAGAAATACCTGGTTTCCCCCTTCAAATAGGACCTTTTCACCCACAAATACCTGTTTTATCCCCAAAAGAGGACAGTTTCTTCCAGATATGCCACATTTCTCCCAAATATATCACATCTTCTCCAAGAAATACCAGCTTTCCCCCTTCAAATAGGACCTTTTCACCCACAAATACCTGTTTCATCCCCAAAAGAGGACAGTTTCTTCCAGAAATGCCACATTTCTCCCAAATAGATCACATCTTCTCCAAGAAATACCAGGATTCCTCCTGAAATAGGACCTTCTCACCCACTAATACCAGGCTTCTCCCCCCAAATTGGACAGTTTCTTCCAGACATGCCTCATTTCTCCCAAATATATCACATCTTCTCCAAGAAATACCAGCTTTCCCCCTTCAAATAGGACCTTTTCTCCATGAAATACCTCTTTTATCCCCAAAAGAGGACATTTTCTTCCAGAAATGCCACTTTTCTCCCAAATATATCACATCTTCTCCAAGAAATACCAGGTTTTCCCCTGGAAATAGGAGCTTTTCACCCACACATACCTCTTTTATCCCCAAAAGAGGACAGTTTCTTCCAGAAATGCCACATTTCTCCCAAATAGATCACATCTTCTCCAAGAAATACCACGGTTCCCCCTTCAAATAGGACCTTTTCACCCACAAATACCTCATTAATCCCCAAAAGAGGACAGTTTCTTCCAGACATGCCACATTTCTCCCAAATATATCACATCTTCTCCAAGAAATACCAGCTTTCCCCCTTCAAATAGGACCTTTTCACCCACAAATACCTCTTTTATCCCCAAAATAGGACATTTTCTTCCAGAAAGGCCACATTTCTCCCAAATAGATCACATCTTCTCCAAGAAATACCAGGTTTCCCCCTTCAAATAGAACCTTTTCACCCACAAATACCTCTTTTATCCCCAAAATAGGACAGTTTCTTCCAGAAATGCCACATTTCTCCAAAATATATCACATCTTCTCCAAGAAATAACAGGTTTCCCCCTTCAAATAGGACCTTTTCAACCACAAATACCTGTTTTATGCCCAAAATACGACAGTTTCTTCCAGAAATGCCACATTTCTCCAAAATATATCACATCTTCTCCAAGAAATACCAGGTTTTCCCCTGGAAATAGGACCTTTTCACCCACAGATACCTCTTTTATCCCCAAAAGAGGACAGTTTCTTCCAGAAATGGCACATTTCTCCCAAATATATCACATCTTCTCCAAGAAATACCTCCTTTCCCCCTTCAAATACGACCTTTTCACCCACAAATACCTCTTTTATCCCCAAAAGAGGACAGTTTCTTCCAGAAATGCCACATTTCTCCCAAATAGATCACATCTTCTCCAAGAAATACCAGGTTTCCCCCTTCAAATAGGACCTTTTCACCCACAAATACCTGTTCTATCCCCAAAAGAGGACAGTTTCTTCCAGAAATGCCACATTTCTCCCAAATATATCACATCTTCTCCAAGAAATACCACGTTTCCCCCTTGAATTAGGACCTTTTCTCCATGAAATACCTCTTTAATCCCCAAAAGAGGACAGTTTCTTCCAGAAATGCCACATTTCTCCCAAATATATCACATCTTCTCCAAGAAATACCAGGTTTCCCCCTTCAAATAGGACCTTTTCAACCACAAATACCTGTTTTATCCCCAAAAGAGGACAGTTTCTTCCAGACATGCCACATTTCTCCCAAATATATCACATCTTCTCCAAGAAATACCACGTTTCCCCCTTCAAATAGGACCTTTTCAACAACAAATACCTGTTTTATTCCTCAAATTGGACATATTCTTCCAGAAATGCCAGATTTCTCCCAAATAGATCACATCTTCTCCAAGAAATACCAGGTTTCCCCCTTCAAATAGGACCTTTTCACCCACAAATACCTCTTTTATCCCCAAAAGAGGACAGTTTCTTCCAGAAATGCCACATTTCTCCCAAATATATCACATCTTCTCCAAGAAATACCAGGTTTCCCCCTTCAAATAGGAAATTTTCACACACAAATACCTGTTTTATCCCCAAAAGAGGACAGTTTCTTCCAGAAATGCCACATTTCTCCCAAATAGATCACATCTTCTCCAAGAAATACCAGGTTTCCCCCTTCAAATAGGACCTTTTCAACCACAAATACCTGTTTTATCCCCAAAACAGGACACTTTCTTCCAGAAATGCCACATTTCTCTCAAACTTATCACATCTCCTCCAAGAAATACCAGGATTCCTCCTGAAATAGGACCTTTTCTCCTACAAGTACCAGCCTTCTCCCCCCAAATTGGACATTTTCTTCCAGACATGCCACATTTCTCCCTAATATATCACATCTTCTCCAAGAAATACCAGGTTTTCCCCTGGAAATAGGAGCTTTTCACCCACACATACCTCTTTTATCCCCAAAAGTGGACAGTTTCTTCCAGAAATGCCATATTTCTCCCAAATATATCACATCTTCTCCAAGAAATACTAGGTTTCCCCCTTCAAATAGGACCTTTTCACCCACAAATACCTCATTAATCCCCAAAAGAGGACAGTTTCTTCCAGACATGCCACATTTCTCCCAAATATATCACATCTTCTCCAAGAAATACCAGCTTTCCCCCTTCAAATAGGAACTTTTCACCCACAAATACCTCTTTTATCCCCAAAATAGGACATTTTCTTCCTGAAAGGCCACATTTCTCCCAAATATATCACATCTTCTCCAAGAAATACCAAGTTTCCCCCTTCAAATACAACCTTTTCACCCACAAATACCTCTTTTATCCCCAAAATAGGACAGTTTCTTCCAGAAATGCCAGATTTCTCCAAAATATATCACATCTTCTCCAAGAAATAACAGGTTTCCCCCTTCAAATAGGACGTTTTCAACCACAAATACCTGTTTTATGCCCAAAATACGACAGTTTCTTCCAGAAATGCCACATTTCTCCCAAATATATCACATCTTCTCCAAGAAATACCAGGTTTTGCCCTGGAAATAGGACCTTTTCACCCACACATACCTCTTTTATCCCCAAAAGAGGACAGTTTCTTCCAGAAATGCCACATTTCTCCCAAATATATCACATCTTCTCCAAGAAATACCTCCTTTCCCCCTTCAAATACGACCTTTTCACCCACAAATACCTCTTTTATCCCCAAAAGAGGACAGTTTCTTCCAGAAATGCCACATTTCTTCCAAATAGATCACATCTTCTCCAAGAAATACCAGGTTTCCCCCTTCAAATAGGACCTTTTCACCCACAAATACCTGTTCTATCCCCAAAAGAGGACAGTTTCTTCCAGAAATGCCACATTTCTCCCAAATATATCACATCTTCTCCAAGAAATACCACGTTTCCCCCTTGAATTAGGACCTTTTCTCCATGAAATACCTCTTTTATCCCCAAAAGAGGACAGTTTCTTCCAGAAATGCCACATTTCTCCCAAATAGATCACATCTTCTCCAAGAAATACCACGTTTCCCCCTTCAAATAGGACCTTTTCACCCACAAATACCTGTTTTATCCCCAAAAGAGGACAGTTTCTTCCAGACATGCCACATTTCTCCCAAATATATCACATCTTCTCCAAGAAATACCACGTTTCCCCCTTCAAATAGGACCTTTTCAACAACAAATACCTGTTTTATTCCTCAAATTGGACATATTCTTCCAGAAATGCCAGATTTCTCCCAAATAGATCACATCTTCTCCAAGAAATACCAGGTTTCCCCCTTCAAATAGGACCTTTTCACCCACAAATACCTCTTTTATCCCCAAAAGAGGACAGTTTCTTCCAGAAATGCCACATTTCTCCCAAATAGATCACATCTTCTCCAAGAAATACCAGGTTTCCCCCTTCAAATAGGAAATTTTCACACACAAATACCTGTTTTATCCCCAAAAGAGGACAGTTTCTTCCAGAAATGCCAGATTTCTCCCAAATAGATCACATCTTCTCCAAGAAATACCAGGTTTCCCCCTTCAAATAGGACCTTTTCACCCACAAATACCTGTTTTATCCCCAAAACAGGTCACTTTCTTTCAGAAATGCCACATTTCTCTCAAACTTACAACATCTCCTCCAAGAAATATCAGGATTCCTCCTGAAATAGGACCTTTTCTCCCACAAGTACCAGCCTTCTCCCCCCAAATTGGACATTTTCTTCCAGACATGCCACATTTCTCCCTAATATATCACATCTTCTCCAAGAAATACCAGGTTTTCCCCTGGAAATAGGAGCTTTTCACCCACACATACCTCTTTTATCCCCAAAAGAGGACAGTTTCTTCCAGAAATGCCACATTTCTCCCAAATAGATCACATCTTCTCCAAGAAATACCAGGTTTCCCCCTTCAAATAGGACCTTTTCACCCACAAATACCTCTTTTATCCCCAGAAGAGGACAGTTTTTTCCAGACATGCCACATTTCTCCCAAATATATCACATCTTCTCCAAGAAATACCAGGTTTCCCCCTTCAAATAGGACCTTTTCACCCACAAATGCCTCTTTTATCCCCAAAAGAGGACAGTTTCTTCCAGAAATGCCACATTTCTCCCAAATATATCACATCTCCTCCAAGAAATACCAGGATTCCTCCTGAAATAGGACCTTTTCTCCTACAAGTACCAGCCTTCTCCCCCCAAATTGGACATTTTCTTCCAGAAAGGCCACATTTCTCCCAAATACATCACATCTTCTCCAAGAAATACCAGGTTTTCCCCTGGAAATAGGACCTTATCACCCACACATACCTCTTTTATCCCCAAAAGTGGACAGTTTCTTCCAGAAATGCCACATTTCTCCCAAATATATCACATCTTCTCCAAGAAATACCAGGTTTTCCCCTGGAAATAGGAGCTTTTCACCCACACATACCTCTTTTATCCCCAAAAGTGGACAGTTTCTTCCAGAAATGCCACATTTCTCCCAAATATATCACATCTTCTCCAAGAAATACCAGCTTTCCCCCTTCAAATAGGACCTTTTCACCCACAAATACCTCATTAATCCCCAAAAGAGGACAGTTTCTTCCAGACATGCCACATTTCTCCCAAATATATCACATCTTCTCCAAGAAATACCAGCTTTCCCCCTTCAAATAGGAACTTTTCACCCACAAATACCTCTTTTATCCCCAAAATAGGACAGTTTCTTCCTGAAAGGCCACATTTCTCCCAAATATATCACATCTTCTCCAAGAAATACCAAGTTTCCCCCTTCAAATACAACCTTTTCACCCACAAATACCTCTTTTATCCCCAAAATAGGACAGTTTCTTCCAGAAATGCCAGATTTCTCCAAAATATATCACATCTTCTCCAAGAAATAACAGGTTTCCCCCTTCAAATAGGACGTTTTCAACCACAAATACCTGTTTTATGCCCATAATACGACAGTTTCTTCCAGAAATGCCACATTTCTCCCAAATATATCACATCTTCTCCAAGAAATACCAGGTTTTGCCCTGGAAATAGGACCTTTTCACCCACACATACCTCTTTTATCCCCAAAAGAGGACAGTTTCTTCCAGAAATGCCACATTTCTCCCAAATATATCACATCTTCTACAAGAAATACCTCCTTTCCCCCTTCAAATACGACCTTTTCACCCACAAATACCTCTTTTATCCCCAGAAGAGGACAGTTTCTTCCAGAAATGCCACATTTCTTCCAAATAGATCACATCTTCTCCAAGAAATACCAGGTTTCCCCCTTCAAATAGGACCTTTTCACCCACAAATACCTGTTCTATCCCCAAAAGAGGACAGTTTCTTCCAGAAATGCCACATTTCTCCCAAATATATCACATCTTCTCCAAGAAATACCACGTTTCCCCCTTGAATTAGGACCTTTTCTCCATGAAATACCTCTTTAATCCCCAAAAGAGGACAGTTTCTTCCAGAAATGCCACATTTCTCCCAAATAGATCACATCTTCTCCAAGAAATACCAGCTTTCCCCCTTCAAATAGGACCTTTTCACCCACAAATACCTGTTTTATCCCCAAAAGAGGACAGTTTCTTCCAGACATGCCACATTTCTCCCAAATATATCACATCTTCTCCAAGAAATACCACGTTTCCCCCTTCAAATAGGACCTTTTCACCCACAAATACCTCTTTTATCCCCAAAAGAGGACAGTTTCTTCCAGAAATGCCACATTTCTCCCAAATATATCACATCTTCTCCAAGAATTACCAGGTTTCCCCCTTCAAATAGGAAATTTTCACACACAAATACCTGTTTTATCCCCAAAAGAGGACAGTTTCTTCCAGAAATGCCAGATTTCTCCCAAATAGATCACATCTTCTCCAAGAAATACCAGGTTTCCCCCTTCAAATAGGACCTTTTCACCCACAAATACCTGTTTTATCCCCAAAACAGGACACTTTCTTCCAGAAATGCCACATTTCTCTCAAACTTACAACATCTCCTCCAAGAAATATCAGGATTCCTCCTGAAATAGGACCTTTTCTCCCACAAGTACCAGCCTTCTCCCCCCAAATTGGACATTTTCTTCCAGACATGCCACATTTCTCCCAAATATATCACATCTTCTCCAAGAAATACGAGGTTTTCCCCTGGAAATAGGACCTTTTCACCCACACATACCTGTTTTATCCCCAAAAGAGGACAGTTTCTTCCAGAAATGCCACATTTCTCCCAAATAGATCACATCTTCTCCAAGAAATACCAGGTTTACCCCTTCAAATAGGAGCTTTTCACCCACAAATACCTCTTTTATCCCCAGAAGAGGACAGTTTTTTCCAGACATGCCACATTTCTCCCAAATATATCACATCTTCTCCAAGAAATACCAGGATTCCTCCTGAAATAGGACCTTCTCACCCACAACTACTAGCCTTCTCCCCACAAATTGGACATTATCTTCCAGAAATGCCTCATTTCTCCCAAATAGATCACATCTTCTCCAAGAAATACCACGTTTCCCCCTTCAAATAGGACCTTTTCTCCCACAAATACCTCTTTTATCCCTAAAAGAGGACAGTTTCTTCCAGAAATGCCACATTTCTCCCAAATATATCGCATCTTCTCCAAGAAATACCTGCTTTCCCCCTTCAAATAGGACCTTTTCACCCACAAATACCTCTTTTATCCCCAAAAGAGGACATTTTCTTCCAGAAAGGCCACATTTCTCCCAAATATATCACATCTTCTCCAAGAAATACCACGTTTCCCCCTTCAAATACGACCTTTTCAACCACTAATACCTCTTTTATCCCCAAAAGAGGACAGTTTCTTCCGGAAAGGCCACATTTCTCCCAAATATATCACATCTTCTCCAAGAAATGCCAGGATTCCTCCTGAAATAGGACCTTCTCACCCAAAACTACCAGCCTTCTCCCCCCAAATTGGACATTTTCTTCCAGAAAGGCCACATTTCTCCCAAATAGATCAAATCTTCTCCAAGAAATACCAGGATTCCTCCTGAAATAGTACCTTCTCACCGAAAACTACCAGTCTTCTCCCCCCAAATTGGCCATTTTCTTCCAGAAAGGCCACATTTCTCCCAAATAGATCACATCTTCTCCAAGAAATACCAGCTTTCCCCCTTCAAATAGGACCTTTTCTCCCACAAATACCTGTTTTATCCCCCAAATAGGACAGTTTCTTCCAGAAATGCCACATTTCTCCCAAATATATCACATCTTCTCCAAGAAATACCAGCTTTCCCCCTTCAAATAGGACCTTTTCAACCACAAATACCTCTTTTATCCCCAAAAGAGGACAGCTTCTTCCAGAAATGCCACATTTCTCCCAAATATATCACATCTTCTCCAAGAAATACCAGGGTTCCCCCTTCAAATAGGACCTTATCACCCACAAATACCTCTTCTATCCCCAAAATACGACAGTTTCTTCCAGAAATGCCACATTTCTCCCAAATATATCACATCTTCTCCAAGAAATAACAGGTTTCCCCCTTCAAATAGGACCTTTTCACCCACAAATACCTCTTTTATCCCCAAAAGAGGACAGTTTCTTCCAGAAATGCCACATTTCTCCCAAATATATCACATCTTCTCCAAGAAATACCAGCTTTCCCCCTTCAAATACAACGTTTTCACCCACAAATACATGTTTTATCCCCAAAAGAGGACAGTTTCTTCCAGAAATGCCACATTTCTCCCAAATATACCTCATCTTCTCCAAGAAATACCAGGTTTCCCCCTTCAAATAGGACCTTTTCACCCACAAATACCTCTTTTATCCCCAAAATAGGACAGTTTCTTCCAGACATGCCACATTTCTCCCAAATATATCACATCTTCTCCAAGAAATACCAGGTTTCCCCCTTCAAATAGGAACTTTTCAACCACAAATACCTGTTTTATCCCTCAAATTGGACATATTCTTCCAGAAATGCCAGATTTCTCCGAGATATATCACATCTTCTCCAAGAAATACCAGGTTTCCCCCTTCAAATAGGACCTTTTCACCCACAAATACCTGTTCTATCCCCAAAATAGGACAGTTTCTTCCAGAAATGCCACATTTCTCCCAAATATATCATATGTTCTCCAAGAAATACCAGCTTTCCCCCTTCAAATAGGAAATTTTCACCAACAAATACCTCTTTCATCCCCAAAAGAGGACAGTTTCTTCCAGAAATGCCAGATTTCACCCAAACATATCACATCTCCTCCAAGAAATACCAGGATTCCTCCTGAAAGAGGGCCTTTTCTCCCACAAGTACCAGCCTTCTCCCCCCAAATAGGACATTTTCTTCCAGACATGCCACATTTCTCCCAAATATATTACATCTTCTCCAAGAAATACCAGGTTTTCCCCTTGAAATAGGAGATTTTCACCCACACATACCTCTTTTATCCCCAAAAGAGGACAGTTTCTTCCAGACATGCCACATTTCTCCCAAATATATCACATCTTCTCCAAGAAATGCCAGGATTCCTCCTGAAATAGGACGTTCTCACCGAAAACTACCAGACTTCTCCCCCCAAATTGGCCATTATCTTCCAGAAAGGCCACATTTCTCCCAAATATATCACATCTTCTCCAAGAAATACCAGGATTCCTCCTGAAATAGTACCTTCTCACCGAAAACTACCAGCCTTCTCCCCCCAAAATAGGACAGTTTCTTCCAGAAATGCCACATTTCTCCCAAATATATCACATCTTCTCCAAGAAATACCACCTTTCCCCCTTCAAATACAACGTTTTCACCCACAAATACCTGTTTTATCCCCAAAATAGGACAGTTTCTTCCAGAAATGCCACATTTCTCCCAAATATACCACATCTTCTCCAAGAAATACCAGGTTTCCCCCTTCAAATACAACGTTTTCACCCACAAATACCTGTTTTATCCCCAAAATAGGACAGTTTCTTCCAGACATGCCACTTTTCTCCCAAACATATCACATCTTCTCCAAGAAATACCAGCTTTCCCCCTTCAAATAGGAACTTTTCACCCACAAATACCTGTTTTATCCCTCAAATTGGACATATTCTTCCAGAAATGCCAGATTTCTCCCAGATATATCACATCTTCTCCAAGAAATACCACGTTTCCCCCTTCAAATAGGACCTTTTCACCCACAAATACCTCTTTTATCCCCAAAAGAGAACAGATTCTTCCAGAAATGCCACATTTCTCCCAAATATATCATATCTTCTCCAAGAAATACCAGCTTTCCCCCTTCAAATAGGAAATTTTCACCCACAAATACCTCTTTTTATCCCCAAAAGAGGACAGTTTCTTCGAGAAAGGCCACATTTCTCCCAAACATATCACATCTCCTCCAAGAAATACCAGGATTCCTCCTGAAATAGGACCTTTTCTCCCACAAGTACCAGCCTTCTCCCCCCAAATTGGACATTTTCTTCCAGACATGCCACATTTCTCCCAAATATATCACATCTTCTCCAAGAAATACCAGGTTTTCCCCTGGAAATAGGACCTTTTCACCCACACATACCTCTTTTATCCCCAAAAGAGGACATTTTCTTCCAGAAATGCCACATTTCTCCCAAATAGATCACATCTTCTCCAAGAAATACCAGCTTTCACCCTTCAAATAGGACCTTTTCACCCACAAATACCTCTTTTATCCCCAAAAGAGGACAGTTTCTTCCAGACATGCCACATTTCTCCCAAATATATCACATCTTCTCCAAGAAATACCAGGGTTCCCCCTTCAAATAGGACCTTTTCACCCCCAAATACCTGTTTCATCCCCAAAAGAGGACATTTTCTTCCAGACATGCCACATTTCTCCCAAATATAGCACATCTTCTCCAAGAAATACCAGGATTCCTCCTGAAATAGGACCTTCTCAGCCACTAATACCAGGCTTCTCCCCCCAAATAGGACAGTTTCTTCCAGACATGCCTCATTTCTCCCAAATATATCACATCTTCTCCAAGAAATACCAGCTTTCCCCCTTCAAATAGGACCTTTTCACCCACAAATACCTGTTTTATCCCCAAAAGAGGACAGTTTCTTCCAGAAATGCCACATTTCTCCCAAATAGATCACATCTTCTCCAAGAAATAACAGGTTTCCCCCTTCAAATAGGACCTTTTCACCCACAAATACCTGTTTTATGCAAAAAATACCACAGTTTCTTCCAGAAATGCCGCATTACTCCCAAATATATCACATCTTCTCCAAGAAATACCAGGTTTCCCCCTTCAAATAGGACCTTTTCACCCACAAATACCTCTTTTATCCCCAAAATAGGACATTTTCTTCCAGAAAGGCCACATTTCTCCCAAATATATCACATCTTCTCCAAGAAATACCAGGTTTCCCCCTTCAAATACAACCTTTTCACCCACAAATACCTCTTTTATCCCCAAAAGAGGACAGTTTCTTCCAGAAATGCCAGATTTCTCCCAAATAGATCACATCTTCTCCAAGAAATAACAGGTTTCCCCCTTCAAATACAACGTTTTCACCCACAAATACCTGTTTTATCCCCAAAAGAGGACAGTTTCTTCCAGAAATGCCACATTTCTTCCAAATATATCACATCTTCTCCAAGAAATACCACGTTTCCCCCTTCAATTAGGACCTTTTCTCCCACAAATACCTCTTTTATCCCCAAAATAGGACAGTTTCTTCCATAAAGGCCACATTTCTCCCAAACATATCACATCTCCTTCAAGAAATACCAGGATTCCTCCTGAAATAGGACCTTTTCTCCCACAAGTACCTGCCTTCTCCCCCCAAATTGGACATTTTCTTCCAGAAATGCCACATTTCTCCCAAATATATCACATCTTCTCCAAGAAATACCAGGTTTCCCCCTTCAAATAGGACCTTTTCACCCACACATACCTCTTTTATCCCCAAAAGAGGACAGTTTCTTCCAGAAATGCCACATTTCTCCCAAATATGTCACATCTTCTCCAAGAAATACCAGGGTTCCCCCTTCAAATAGGACCTTTTCACCCACAAATACCTCTTTTATCCCCAAAAGAGGACAGTTTCTTCCAGAAATGCCACATTTCTCCCAAATATATCACATCTTCTCCAAGAAATACCAGGTTTCCCCCTTCAAATAGGACCTTTTCACCCACAAATACCTGTTCTATCCCCAAAAGAGGACAGTTTCTTCCAGAAATGCCACATTTCTCCCAAATATATCACATCTTCTCCAAGAAATACCACGTTTCCCCCTTCAATTAGGACCTTTTCTCCATGAAATACCTCTTTTATCCCCAAAAGAGGACATTTTCTTCCAGAAATGCCACTTTTCTCCCAAATATATCACATCTTCTCCAAGAAATACCAGGTTTCCCCCTTCAAATAGGACCTTTTCACCCACTAATACCTCTTTAATCCCCAAAAGAGGACAGTTTCTTCCGGAAAGGCCACATTTCTCCCAAATATATCAAATCTTCTCCAAGAAATGCCAGGATTCCTCCTGAAAGAGGAACTTCTCACCCAAAACTACCAGCCTTCTCCCCCCAAATTGGACATTTTCTTCCAGAAATGCCACATTTCTCCCAAATATATCACATCTTCTCCAAGAAATACCAGGATTCCTCCTGAAATAGGGCCTTCTCACAGAAAACTACCAGCCTTCTCCCCCCAAATTGGACATTTTCTTCCAGACATGCCACATTTCTCCCAATTAGATCACATCTTCTCCAAGAAATACCAGGTTTCCCCCTTCAAATAGGACCTTTTCTACCACAAATACCTGTTTTATCCCCCAAATAAGACAGTTTCCTCCAGACAGGCCACATTTCTCCCAAATAGATCACATCTTCTCCAAGAAATACCAGCTTTCCCCCTTCAAATAGGACCTTTTCAACCACAAATACCTCTTTTATCCCCAAAAGAGGACAGCTTCTTCCAGAAATGCCACATTTCTCCCAAATATATCACATCTTCTCCAAGAAATACCAGGGTTCCCCCTTCAAATAGGACCTTTTCAACCACAAATACCTGTTTTATGCCCAAAATACGACAGTTTCTTCCAGAAATGCCACATTCCTCCCAAATATATCACATCTTATCCAAGAAATACCAGGTTTCCCCCTTGAATTAGGACCTTTTCTCCATGAAATACCTCTTTTATCCCCAAAAGAGGACAGTTTCTTCCAGAAATGCCACATTTCTCCCAAATATATCACATCTTCTCCAAGAAATACCAGCTTTCCCCCTTCAAATACAACGTTTTCACCCACAAATACATGTTTTATCCCCAAAATAGGACAGTTTCTTCCAGAAATGCCACATTTCTCCCAAATATACCTCATCTTCTCCAAGAAATACCAGGTTTCCCCCTTCAAATAGGACCTTTTCACCCACAAATACCTCTTTTATCCCCAAAATAGGACAGTTTCTTCCAGACATGCCACATTTCTCCCAAATATATCACATCTTCTCCAAGAAATACCAGGTTTCCCCCTTCAAATAGGAACTTTTCAACCACAAATACCTGTTTTATCCCTCAAATTGGACATATTCTTCCAGAAATGCCAGATTTCTCCGAGATATATCACATCTTCTCCAAGAAATACCAGGTTTCCCCCTTCAAATAGGACCTTTTCACCCACAAATACCTGTTCTATCCCCAAAATAGGACAGTTTCTTCCAGAAATGCCACATTTCTCCCAAATATATCATATGTTCTCCAAGAAATACCAGCTTTCCCCCTTCAAATAGGAAATTTTCACCAACAAATACCTCTTTCATCCCCAAAAGAGGACAGTTTCTTCCAGAAATGCCAGATTTCACCCAAACATATCACATCTCCTCCAAGAAATACCAGGATTCCTCCTGAAAGAGGGCCTTTTCTCCCACAAGTACCAGCCTTCTCCCCTCAAATAGGACATTTTCTTCCAGACATGCCACATTTCTCCCAAATATATTACATCTTCTCCAAGAAATACCAGGTTTTCCCCTTGAAATAGGAGATTTTCACCCACACATACCTCTTTTATCCCCAAAAGAGGACAGTTTCTTCCAGACATGCCACATTTCTCCCAAATATATCACATCTTCTCCAAGAAATGCCAGGATTCCTCCTGAAATAGGACGTTCTCACCGAAAACTACCAGCCTTCTCCCCCCAAATTGGCCATTTTCTTCCAGAAAGGCCACATTTCTCCCAAATATATCACATCTTCTCCAAGAAATACCAGGATTCCTCCTGAAATAGTACCTTCTCACCGAAAACTACCAGCCTTCTCCCCCCAAAATAGGACAGTTTCTTCCAGAAATGCCACATTTCTCCCAAATATATCACATCTTCTCCAAGAAATACCACCTTTCCCCCTTCAAATACAACGTTTTCACCCACAAATACCTGTTTTATCCCCAAAATAGGACAGTTTCTTCCAGAAATGCCACATTTCTCCCAAATATACCACATCTTCTCCAAGAAATACCAGGTTTCCCCCTTCAAATACAACGTTTTCACCCACAAATACCTGTTTTATCCCCAAAATAGGACAGTTTCTTCCAGACATGCCACTTTTCTCCCAAACATATCACATCTTCTCCAAGAAATACCAGCTTTCCCCCTTCAAATAGGAACTTTTCACCCACAAATACCTGTTTTATCCCTCAAATTGGACATATTCTTCCAGAAATGCCAGATTTCTCCCAGATATATCACATCTTCTCCAAGAAATACCACGTTTCCCCCTTCAAATAGGACCTTTTCACCCACAAATACCTCTTTTATCCCCAAAAGAGAACAGATTCTTCCAGAAATGCCACATTTCTCCCAAATATATCATATCTTCTCCAAGAAATACCAGCTTTCCCCCTTCAAATAGGAAATTTTCACCCACAAATACCTCTTTTATCCCCAAAAGAGGACAGTTTCTTCGAGAAAGGCCACATTTCTCCCAAACATATCACATCTCCTCCAAGAAATACCAGGATTCCTCCTGAAATAGGACCTTTTCTCCCACAAGTACCAGCCTTCTCCCCCCAAATTGGACATTTTCTTCCAGACATGCCACATTTCTCCCAAATATATCACATCTTCTCCAAGAAATACCAGGTTTTCCCCTGGAAATAGGACCTTTTCACCCACACATACCTCTTTTATCCCCAAAAGAGGACATTTTCTTCCAGAAATGCCACATTTCTCCCAAATAGATCACATCTTCTCCAAGAAATACCAGCTTTCACCCTTCAAATAGGACCTTTTCACCGACAAATACCTCTTTTATCCCCAAAAGAGGACAGTTTCTTCCAGACATGCCACATTTCTCCCAAATATATCACATCTTCTCCAAGAAATACCAGGGTTCCCCCTTCAAATAGGACCTTTTCACCCCCAAATACCTGTTTCATCCCCAAAAGAGGACATTTTCTTCCAGACATGCCACATTTCTCCCAAATATAGCACATCTTCTCCAAGAAATACCAGGATTCCTCCTGAAATAGGACCTTCTCAGCCACTAATACCAGGCTTCTCCCCCCAAATAGGACAGTTTCTTCCAGACATGCCTCATTTCTCCCAAATATATCACATCTTCTCCAAGAAATACCAGCTTTCCCCCTTCAAATAGGACCTTTTCACCCACAAATACCTGTTTTATCCCCAAAAGAGGACAGTTTCTTCCAGAAATGCCACATTTCTCCCAAATAGATCACATCTTCTCCAAGAAATAACAGGTTTCCCCCTTCAAATAGGACCTTTTCACCCACAAATACCTGTTTTATGCAAAAAATACCACAGTTTCTTCCAGAAATGCCGCATTACTCCCAAATATATCACATCTTCTCCAAGAAATACCAGGTTTCCCCCTTCAAATAGGACCTTTTCACCCACAAATACCTCTTTGATCCCCAAAATACGACAGTTTCTTCCAGAAAGGCCACATTTCTCCAAAATATATCACATCTTCTCCAAGAAATACCAGGTTTCCCCCTTCAAATACAACCTTTTCACCCACAAATACCTCTTTTATCCCCAAAAGAGGACAGTTTCTTCCAGAAATGCCAGATTTCTCCCAAATAGATCACATCTTCTCCAAGAAATAACAGGTTTCCCCCTTCAAATACAACGTTTTCACCCACAAATACCTGTTTTATCCCCAAAAGAGGACAGTTTCTTCCAGAAATGCAACATTTCTTCCAAATATATCACATCTTCTCCAAGAAATACCACGTTTCCCCCTTCAATTAGGACCTTTTCTCCCACAAATACCTCTTTTATCCCCAAAATAGGACAGTTTCTTCCATAAAGGCCACATTTCTCCCAAACATATCACATCTCCTTCAAGAAATACCAGGATTCCTCCTGAAATAGGACCTTTTCTCCCACAAGTACCTGCCTTCTCCCCCCAAATTGGACATTTTCTTCCAGAAATGCCACATTTCTCCCAAATATATCACATCTTCTCCAAGAAATACCAGGTTTCCCCCTTCAAATAGGACCTTTCACCCACACATACCTCTTTTATCCCCAAAAGAGGACAGTTTCTTCCAGAAATGCCACATTTCTCCCAAATATGTCACATCTTCTCCAAGAAATACCAGGGTTCCCCCTTCAAATAGGACCTTTTCACCCACAAATACCTCTTTTATCCCCAAAAGAGGACAGTTTCTTCCAGAAATGCCACATTTCTCCCAAATATATCACATCTTCTCCAAGAAATACCAGGTTTCCCCCTTCAAATAGGACCTTTTCACCCACAAATACCTGTTCTATCCCCAAAAGAGGACAGTTTCTTCCAGAAATGCCACATTTCTCCCAAATATATCACATCTTCTCCAAGAAATACCACGTTTCCCCCTTCAATTAGGACCTTTTCTCCATGAAATACCTCTTTTATCCCCAAAAGAGGACATTTTCTTCCAGAAATGCCACTTTTCTCCCAAATATATCACATCTTCTCCAAGAAATACCAGGTTTCCCCCTTCAAATAGGACCTTTTCACCCACTAATACCTCTTTAATCCCCAAAAGAGGACAGTTTCTTCCGGAAAGGCCACATTTCTCCCAAATATATCAAATCTTCTCCAAGAAATGCCAGGATTCCTCCTGAAAGAGGAACTTCTCACCCAAAACTACCAGCCTTCTCCCCCCAAATTGGACATTTTCTTCCAGAAATGCCACATTTCTCCCAAATATATCACATCTTCTCCAAGAAATACCAGGATTCCTCCTGAAATAGGGCCTTCTCACAGAAAACTACCAGCCTTCTCCCCCCAAATTGGACATTTTCTTCCAGACATGCCACATTTCTCCCAATTAGATCACATCTTCTCCAAGAAATACCAGGTTTCCCCCTTCAAATAGGACCTTTTCTACCACAAATACCTGTTTTATCCCCCAAATAAGACAGTTTCCTCCAGACAGGCCACATTTCTCCCAAATAGATCACATCTTCTCCAAGAAATACCAGCTTTCCCCCTTCAAATAGGACCTTTTCAACCACAAATACCTCTTTTATCCCCAAAAGAGGACAGCTTCTTCCAGAAATGCCACATTTCTCCCAAATATATCACATCTTCTCCAAGAAATACCAGGGTTCCCCCTTCAAATAGGACCTTATCACCCACAAATACCTCTTCTATCCCCAAAATACGACAGTTTCTTCCAGAAATGCCACATTTCTCCCAAATATATCACATCTTCTCCAAGAAATACCAGGTTTCCCCCTTCAAATAGGACCTTTTCACCCACAAATACCTCTTTTATCCCCAAAAGAGGACAGTTTCTTCCAGAAATGCCACATTTCTCCCAAATATATCACATCTTCTCCAAGAAATACCAGCTTTCCCCCTTCAAATACAACGTTTTCACCCACAAATACCTGTTTTATCCCCAAAATAGGACAGTTTCTTCCAGAAATGCCACATTTCTCCCAAATATACCTCATCTTCTCCAAGAAATACCAGCTTTCCCCCTTCAAATAGGACCTTTTCAACAACAAATACCTGTTCTATCCCCAAAAGAGGACAGTTTCTTCCAGACATGCCACATTTCTCCCAAATATATCACATCTTCTCCAAGAAATACCAGGTTTCCCCCTTCAAATAGGAACTTTTCAACCACAAATACCTGTTTTATCCCTCAAATTGGACATATTCTTCCAGAAATGCCAGATTTCTCCGAGATATATCACATCTTCTCCAAGAAATACCAGGTTTCCCCCTTCAAATAGGACCTTTTCACCCACAAATACCTGTTCTATCCCCAAAATAGGACAGTTTCTTCCAGAAATGCCACATTTCTCCCAAATATATCATATCTTCTCCAAGAAATACCAGCTTTCCCCCTTCAAATAGGAAATTTTCACCAACAAATACCTCTTTTATCCCCAAAAGAGGACAGTTTCTTCCAGAAATGCCAGATTTCTCCCAAATAGATCACATCTTCTCCAAGAAATACCACGTTTCCCCCTTCAAATAGGAACTTTTCACCTACAAATACCTCTTTTATCCCCAAAAGAGGACAGTTTCTTCCAGAAATGCCACATTTCACCCAAACATATCACATCTCCTCCAAGAAATACCAGGATTCCTCCTGAAATAGGACCTTTTCTCCCACAAGTACCAGCCTTCTCCCCCCAAATTGGACATTTTCTTCCAGACATGCCACATTTCTCCCAAATATATCACATCTTCTCCAAGAAATACCAGGTTTTCCCCTGGAAATAGGAGCTTTTCACCCACACATACCTCTTTTATCCCCAAAAGAGGACATTTTCTTCCAGAAATGCCACATTTCTCCCAAATAGATCACATCTTCTCCAAGAAATACCAGGGTTCCCCCTTCAAATAGGACCTTTTCACCCACAAATACCTCTTTTATCCCCAAAACAGGACAGTTTCTTCCAGACATGCCACATTTCTCCCAAATATATCACATCTTCTCCAAGAAATACCAGGGTTCCCCCTTCAAATAGGACCTTTTCACCCCCAAATACCTGTTTCATCCCCAAAAGAGGACATTTTCTTCCAGACATGCCACATTTCTCCCAAATATAGCACATCTTCTCCAAGAAATACCAGGATTCCTCCTGAAATAGGACCTTCTCAGCCACTAATACCAGGCTTCTCCCCCCAAATAGGACAGTTTCTTCCAGACATGCCTCATTTCTCCCAAATATATCACATCTTCTCCAAGAAATACCAGCTTTCCCCCTTCAAATAGGACCTTTTCACCCACAAATACCTGTTTTATCCCCAAAAGAGGACAGTTTCTTCCAGAAATGCCACATTTCTCCCAAATAGATCACATCTTCTCCAAGAAATAACAGGTTTCCCCCTTCAAATAGGACCTTTTCTCCAACAAATACCTGTTTTATGCAAAAAATACCACAGTTTCTTCCAGAAATGCCGCATTACTCCCAAATATATCACATCTTCTCCAAGAAATACCAGGTTTCCCCCTTCAAATAGGACCTTTTCACCCACAAATACCTCTTTTATCCCCAAAATAGGACATTTTCTTCCAGAAAGGCCACATTTCTCCCAAATATATCACATCTTCTCCAAGAAATACCAGGTTTCCCCCTTCAAATACAACCTTTTCACCCACAAATACCTGTTTTATCCCCAAAAGAGGACAGTTTCTTCCAGAAATGCCACATTTCTCCCAAATAGATCACATCTTCTCCAAGAAATAACAGGTTTCCCCCTTCAAATAGGACCTTTTCACCCACAAATACCTGTTTTATGCAAAAAATACCACAGTTTCTTCCAGAAATGCCGCATTACTCCCAAATATATCACATCTTCTCCAAGAAATACCAGCTTTCCCCCTTCAAATAGGACCTTTTCACCCACAAATACCTCTTTTATCCCCAAAATAGGACATTTTCTTCCAGAAAGGCCACATTTCTCCCAAATATATCACATCTTCTCCAAGAAATACCAGGTTTCCCCCTTCAAATACAACCTTTTCACCCACAAATACCTCTTTTATCCCCAAAAGAGGACAGTTTCTTCCAGAAATGCCAGATTTCTCCCAAATAGATCACATCTTCTCCAAGAAATAACAGGTTTCCCCCTTCAAATACAACGTTTTCACCCACAAATACCTGTTTCATCCCCAAATGAGGACAGTTTCTTCCAGAAATGCCACATTTCTTCCAAATATATCACATCTTCTCCAAGAAATACCACGTTTCCCCCTTCAATTAGGACCTTTTCTCCCACAAATACCTCTTTTATCCCCAAAATAGGACAGTTTCTTCCATAAAGGCCACATTTCTCCCAAACATATCACATCTCCTTCAAGAAATACCAGGATTCCTCCTGAAATAGGACCTTTTCTCCCACAAGTACCTGCCTTCTCCCCCCAAATTGGACATTTTCTTCCAGAAATGCCACATTTCTCCCAAATATATCACATCTTCTCCAAGAAATACCAGGTTTCCCCCTTCAAATAGGACCTTTTCACCCACACATACCTCTTTTATCCCCAAAAGAGGACAGTTTCTTCCAGAAATGCCACATTTCTCCCAAATATGTCACATCTTCTCCAAGAAATACCAGGGTTCCCCCTTCAAATAGGACCTTTTCACCCACAAATACCTCTTTTATCCCCAAAAGAGGACAGTTTCTTCCAGAAATGCCACATTTCTCCCAAATATATCACATCTTCTCCAAGAAATACCAGGTTTCCCCCTTCAAATAGGACCTTTTCACCCACTAATACCTCTTTAATCCCCAAAAGAGGACAGTTTCTTCCGGAAAGGCCACATTTCTCCCAAATATATCAAATCTTCTCCAAGAAATGCCAGGATTCCTCCTGAAAGAGGAACTTCTCACCCAAAACTACCAGCCTTCTCCCCCCAAATTGGACATTTTCTTCCAGAAATGCCACATTTCTCCCAAATATATCACATCTTCTCCAAGAAATACCAGGATTCCTCCTGAAATAGGGCCTTCTCACAGAAAACTACCAGCCTTCTCCCCCCAAATTGGACATTTTCTTCCAGACATGTCACATTTCTCCCAATTAGATCACATCTTCTCCAAGAAATACCAGCTTTCCCCCTTCAAATAGGACCTTTTCTACCACAAATACCTGTTTTATCCCCCAAATAAGACAGTTTCCTCCAGACAGGCCACATTTCTCCCAAATAGATCACATCTTCTCCAAGAAATACCAGCTTTCCCCCTTCAAATAGGACCTTTTCAACCACAAATACCTCTTTTATCCCCAAAAGAGGACAGCTTCTTCCAGAAATGCCACATTTCTCCCAAATATATCACATCTTCTCCAAGAAATACCAGGGTTCCCCCTTCAAATAGGACCTTATCACCCACAAATACCTCTTCTATCCCCAAAATACGACAGTTTCTTCCAGAAATGCCACATTTCTCCCAAATATATCACATCTTCTCCAAGAAATACCAGGTTTCCCCCTTCAAATAGGACCTTTTCACCCACAAATACCTCTTTTATCCCCAAAAGAGGACAGTTTCTTCCAGAAATGCCACATTTCTCCCAAATATATCACATCTTCTCCAAGAAATACCAGCTTTCCCCCTTCAAATACAACGTTTTCACCCACAAATACCTGTTTTATCCCCAAAATAGGACAGTTTCTTCCAGAAATGCCACATTTCTCCCAAATATACCTCATCTTCTCCAAGAAATACCAGGTTTACCCCTTCAAATAGGACATTTTCACCCACACATACCTGTTCTATCCCCAAAAGAGGACAGTTTCTTCCAGACATGCCACATTTCTCCCAAATATATCACATCTTCTCCAAGAAATACCAGGTTTCCCCCTTCAAATAGGAACTTTTCAACCACAAATACCTGTTTTATCCCTCAAATTGGACATATTCTTCCAGAAATGCCAGATTTCTCCGAGATATATCACATCTTCTCCAAGAAATACCAGGTTTCCCCCTTCAAATAGGACCTTCTCACCCACAAATACCTCTTTTATCCCCAAAAGAGGACAGTTTCTTCCAGAAATGCCAGATTTCTCCCAAATAGATCACATCTTCTCCAAGAAATACCACGTTTCCCCCTTCAAATAGGACCTTTTCACCCACAAATACCTGTTTTATCCCCAAAAGAGGACAGTTTCTTCCAGAAATGCCACATTTCTCCCAAATAGATCACATCTTCTCCAAGAAATAACAGGTTTCCCCCTTCAAATAGGACCTTTTCTCCAACAAATACCTGTTTTATGCAAAAAATACCACAGTTTCTTCCAGAAATGCCGCATTACTCCCAAATATATCACATCTTCTCCAAGAAATACCAGGTTTCCCCATTCAAATAGGACCTTTTCACCCACAAATACCTCTTTTATCCCCAAAATAGGACATTTTCTTCCAGAAAGGCCACATTTCTCCCAAATATATCACATCTTCTCCAAGAAATACCAGGTTTCCCCCTTCAAATACAACCTTTTCACCCACAAATACCTCTTTTATCCCCAAAAGAGGACAGTTTCTTCCAGAAATGCCAGATTTCTCCCAAATAGATCACATCTTCTCCAAGAAATAACAGGTTTCCCCCTTCAAATACAACGTTTTCACCCACAAATACCTGTTTAATCCCCAAAAGAGGACAGTTTCTTCCAGAAATGCCACATTTCTTCCAAATATATCACATCTTCTCCAAGAAATACCACGTTTCCCCCTTCAATTAGGACCTTTTCTCCCACAAATACCTCTTTTATCCCCAAAATAGGACAGTTTCTTCCATAAAGGCCACATTTCTCCCAAACATATCACATCTCCTCCAAGAAATACCAGGATTCCTCCTGAAATAGGACCTTTTCTCCCACAAGTACCTGCCTTCTCCCCCCAAATTGGACATTTTCTTCCAGACATGCCACATTTCTCCCAAATATATCACATCTTCTCCAAGAAATACCAGGTTTTCCCCTGGAAATAGGACCTTTTCACCCACACATACCTCTTTTATCCCCAAAAGAGGACAGTTTCTTCCAGACATGCCACATTTCTCCCAAATATGTCACATCTTCTCCAAGAAATACCAGGGTTCCCCCTTCAAATAGGACCTTTTCACCCAGAAATACCTCTTTTATCCCCAAAAGAGGACAGTTTCTTCCAGAAATGCCACATTTCTCCCAAATAGATCACATCTTCTCCAAGAAATACCAGGTTTCCCCCTTCAAATAGGACCTTTTCACCCACAAATACCTGTTCTATCCCCAAAAGAGGACAGTTTCTTCCAGAAATGCCACATTTCTCCCAAATATATCACATCTTCTCCAAGAAATACCACGTTTCCCCCTTCAATTAGGACCTTTTCTCCATGAAATACCTCTTTTATCCCCAAAAGAGGACATTTTCTTCCAGAAATGCCAGATTTCTCCCAAATATATCACATCTTCTCCAAGAAATACCTGGTTTCCCCCTTCAAATAGGACCTTTTCACCCACTAATACCTCTTTAATCCCCAAAAGAGGACAGTTTCTTCCGGAAAGGCCACATTTCTCCCAAATATATCAAATCTTCTCCAAGAAATGCCAGGATTCCTCCTGAAAGAGGAACTTCTCACCCAAAACTACCAGCCTTCTCCCCCCAAATTGGACATTTTCTTTCAGAAAGGCCACATTTCTCCCAAATATATCACATCTTCTCCAAGAAATACCAGGATTCCTCCTGAAATAGGGCCTTCTCACAGAAAACTACCAGCCTTCTCCCCCCAAATTGGACATTTTCTTCCAGACATGCCACATTTCTCCCAATTAGATCACATCTTCTCCAAGAAATTCCAGCTTTCCCCCTTCAAATAGGACCTTTTCTACCACAAATACCTGTTTTATCCCCCAAATAAGACAGTTTCTTCCAGACAGGCCACATTTCTCCCAAATATATCACCTCTTCTCCAAGAAATACCAGCTTTCCCCCTTCAAATAGGACCTTTTCACCCACAAATACCTGTTTTATCCCCAAAATAGGACAGCTTCTCCCAGACATGCCACATTTCTCCCAAATATATCACATCTTCTCCAAGAAATACCACGTTTCCCCCTTCAAATAGGACCTTCTCACCCACAAATACCTCTTTTATCCCCAAAATACGACAGTTTCTTCCAGAAATGCCACATTTCTCCCAAATATATCACATCTTCTCCAAGAAATACCAGCTTTCCCCCTTCAAATAGGACCTTTTCACCCACAAATACCTCTTTTATCCCCAAAATAGGACAGTTTCTTCCAGAAAGGCCACATTTCTCCCAAATATATCACATCTTCTCCAAGAAATAACGGGTTTTCCCCTTCAAATACAACGCTTTCACTCACAAATACCTGTTTTATCCCCAAAAGAGGACAGTTTCTTCCAGAAATGCCACATTTCTCCCAAATATATCACATCTTCTCCAAGAAATACCAGGGTTCCCCCTTCAAATAGGACCTTTTCACCCAGAAATACCTCTTTTATCCCCAAAAGAGGACAGTTTCTTCCAGAAATGCCACATTTCTCCCAAATAGATCACATCTTCTCCAAGAAATACCAGGTTTCCCCCTTCAAATAGGACCTTTTCACCCACAAATACCTGTTCTATCCCCAAAAGAGGACAGTTTCTTCCAGAAATGCCACATTTCTCCCAAATATATCACATCTTCTCCAAGAAATACCACGTTTCCCCCTTCAATTAGGACCTTTTCTCCATGAAATACCTCTTTTATCCCCAAAAGAGGACATTTTCTTCCAGAAATGCCAGATTTCTCCCAAATATATCACATCTTCTCCAAGAAATACCTGGTTTCCCCCTTCAAATAGGACCTTTTCACCCACTAATACCTCTTTAATCCCCAAAAGAGGACAGTTTCTTCCGGAAAGGCCACATTTCTCCCAAATATATCAAATCTTCTCCAAGAAATGCCAGGATTCCTCCTGAAAGAGGAACTTCTCACCCAAAACTACCAGCCTTCTCCCCCCAAATTGGACATTTTCTTTCAGAAAGGCCACATTTCTCCCAAATATATCACATCTTCTCCAAGAAATACCAGGATTCCTCCTGAAATAGGGCCTTCTCACAGAAAACTACCAGCCTTCTCCCCCCAAATTGGACATTTTCTTCCAGACATGCCACATTTCTCCCAATTAGATCACATCTTCTCCAAGAAATTCCAGCTTTCCCCCTTCAAATAGGACCTTTTCTACCACAAATACCTGTTTTATCCCCCAAATAAGACAGTTTCTTCCAGACAGGCCACATTTCTCCCAAATATATCACCTCTTCTCCAAGAAATACCAGCTTTCCCCCTTCAAATAGGACCTTTTCACCCACAAATACCTGTTTTATCCCCAAAATAGGACAGCTTCTCCCAGACATGCCACATTTCTCCCAAATATATCACATCTTCTCCAAGAAATACCACGTTTCCCCCTTCAAATAGGACCTTCTCACCCACAAATACCTCTTTTATCCCCAAAATACGACAGTTTCTTCCAGAAATGCCACATTTCTCCCAAATATATCACATCTTCTCCAAGAAATACCAGCTTTCCCCCTTCAAATAGGACCTTTTCACCCACAAATACCTCTTTTATCCCCAAAATAGGACAGTTTCTTCCAGAAAGGCCACATTTCTCCCAAATATATCACATCTTCTCCAAGAAATAACGGGTTTTCCCCTTCAAATACAACGCTTTCACTCACAAATACCTGTTTTATCCCCAAAAGAGGACAGTTTCTTCCAGAAATGCCACATTTCTCCCAAATATATCACATCTTCTCCAAGAAATACCAGGTTTCCCCCTTCAAATAGGACCTTTTCACCCACAAATACCTGTTTTATCCCCAAAAGAGGACAGTTTCTTCCAGACATGCCACATTTCTCCCAAATAGATCACATCTTCTCCAAGAAATACCAGGTTTCCCCCTTCAAATAGGACCTTTTCAACAACAAATACCTGTTTTATTCCTCAAATTGGACATATTCTTCCAGAAATGCCAGATTTCTCCCAAATATATCACATCTTCTCCAAGAAATACCAGCTTTCCCCCTTCAAATAGGACCTTTTCACCCACAAATACCTCTTTTATCCCCAAAAGAGGACAGCTTCTTCCAGAAATGCCACATTTCTCCCAAATATATCACATCTTCTCCAAGAAATACCAGGTTTCCCCCTTCAAATAGGACCTTTTCACCCACAAATACCTCTTTTATCCCCAAAAGAGGACAGTTTCTTCCAGAAATGCCACATTTCTCCCAAATAGATCACATCTTCTCCAAGAAATACCAGGTTTCCCCATTCAAATAGGACCTTTTCAACCACAAATACCTGTTTTATCCCCAAAACAGGACACTTTCTTCCAGAAAGGCCACATTTCTCCCAAACTCATCACATCTCCTCCAAGAAATATCAGGATTCCTCCTGAAATAGGACCTTTTCTCCCACAAGTACCAGCCTTCTCCCCCCAAATAGGACATTTTCTTCCAGACATGGCACATTTCTCCCAAATATATCACATCTTCTCCAAGAAATACGAGGTTTTCCCTTGGAAATAGGACCTTTTCTCCCACACATACCTCTTTTATCCCCAAAAGAGGACAGTTTCTTCCAGACATGCCAGATTTCTCCCAAATATATCACATCTTCTCCAAGAAATACCAGGGTTCCCCCTTCAAATAGGACCTTTTCACCCACAAATACCTGTTTCATCCCCAAAAGAGGACAGTTTCTTCCAGACATGCCACATTTCTCCCAAATATATCACATCTTCTCCAAGAAATACCAGGATTCCTCCTGAAATAGGACCTTCTCACCCACAAATACCAGGCTTCTCCCCCCAAATAGGACAGTTTCTTCCAGAAATGCCTCATTTCTCCCAAATATATCACATCTTCTCCAAGAAATAACAGGTTTCCCCCTTCAAATAGGACCTTTTCACCCACAAATACCTCTTTTATCCCCAAAAGAGGACAGTTTCTTCCAGAAATGCCACATTTCTCCCAAATATATCACATCTTCTCCAAGAAATACCAGGTTTCCCCCTTCAAATAGGAAATTTTCACACACAAATACCTGCTCTATCCCCAAAAGAGGACAGTTTCTTCCAGAAATGCCACATTTCTCCCAAATATATCACATCTTCTCCAAGAAATACCAGGTTTCCCCCTTCAAATAGGACCTTTTCACCCACAAATACCTGTTTTATCCCCAAAAGAGGACAGTTTCTTCCAGAAATGCCACATTTCTCCCAAATATATCACATCTTCTCCAAGAAATACCAGGTTTCCCCCTTCAAATAGGACCTTTTCAACAACAAATACCTGTTTTATTCCTCAAATTGGACATATTCTTCCAGAAATGCCAGATTTCTCCCAAATAGATCACATCTTCTCCAAGAAATACCAGGTTTCCCCCTTCAAATAGGACCTTTTCACCCACAAATACCTGTTTTATCCCCAAAAGAGGACAGTTTCCTCCAGACATGCCACATTTCTCCCAAATATATCACATCTTCTCCAAGAAATACCAGGTTTCCCCCTTCAAATAGGAAATTTTCACACACAAATACCTGTTCTATCCCCAAAAGAGGACAGTTTCTTCCAGAAATGCCACATTTCTCCCAAATAGATCACATCTTCTCCAAGAAATACCAGGTTTCCCCCTTCAAATAGGACCTTTTCAACCACAAATACCTGTTTTATCCCCAAAACAGGACACTTTCTTCCAGAAATGCCACATTTCTCCCAAACTTATCACATCTCCTCCAAGAAATATCAGGATTCCTCCTGAAATAGGACCTTTTCTCCCACAAGTACCAGCCTTCTCCCCCCAAATAGGACATTTTCTTCCAGACATGGCACATTTCTCCCAAATATATCACATCTTCTCCAAGAAATACGAGGTTTTCCCTTGGAAATAGGACCTTTTCACCCACACATACCTCTTTTATCCCCAAAAGAGGACAGTTTCTTCCAGAAATGCCACATTTCTCCCAAATAGATCACATCTTCTCCAAGAAATACCAGGATTCCTCCTGCAATAGGACCTTCTCACCCACAACTACTAGCCTTCTCCCCACAAATTGGGCATTTTCTTCCAGAAATGCCTCATTTCTCCCAAATAGATCACATCTTCTCCAAGAAATACCACGTTTCCCCCTTCAAATAGGACCTTTTCTCCCACAAATACCTCTTTTATCCCCAAAAGAGGACAGTTTCTTCCAGAAATGCCACATTTCTCCCAAATATATCACATCTTCTCCAAGAAATACCACGTTTCCCCCTTCAAATAGGACCTTTTCAACCACTAATACCTCTTTTATCCCCAAAATAGGACAGTTTCTTCCGGAAAGGCCACATTTCTCCCAAATATATCACATCTTCTCCAAGAAATACCAGGATTCCTCCTGAAATAGGACCTTCTCACCCAAAACTACCAGCCTTCTCCCCCCAAATTGGGCATTTTCTTCCAGAAAGGCCACATTTCTCCCAAATATATCACATCTTCTCCAAGAAATACCAGGATTCCTCCTAAATAGGACCTTCTCACCGAAAACTACCAGCCTTCTCCCCCCAAATTGGCCATTTTCTTCCAGAAAGGCCACATTTCTCCCAAATATATCACATCTTCTCCAAGAAATACCAGGTTTCCCCATTCAAATAGGACCTTTTCAACCACAAATACCTGTTTTATCCCCCTAATAGGACAGTTTCTTCCAGAAATGACACATTTCTCCCAAATATATCACATCTTCTCCAAGAAATACCAGGTTTCCCCCTTCAAATAGGACCTTTTCACCCACAAATACCTGTTTTATCCCCAAAAGAGGACAGCTTCTTCCAGAAATGCCACATTTCTCCCAAATAGATCACATCTTCTCCAAGAAATACCAGCTTTCCCCCTTCAAATAGGACCTTATCACCCACAAATACCTCTTCTATCCCCAAAATACGACAGTTTCTTCCAGAAATGCCACATTTCTCCCAAATATATCACATCTTCTCCAAGAAATACCAGGTTTCCCCCTTCAAATAGGAACTTTTCAACCACAAATACCTGTTTTATCCCTCAAATTGGACATATTCTTCCAGAAATGCCAGATTTCTCCGAGATATATCACATCTTCTCCAAGAAATACCAGCTTTCCCCCTTCAAATAGGACCTTTTCACCCACAAATACCTGTTCTATCCCCAAAATAGGACAGTTTCTTCCAGAAATGCCACATTTCTCCCAAATATATCATATCTTCTCCAAGAAATACCAGCTTTCCCCCTTCAAATAGGAAATTTTCACCCACAAATACCTGTTTTATCCCCAAAATAGGACAGTTTCTTCCAGAAATGCCAGATTTCTCCCAAATAGATCACATCTTCTCCAAGAAATACCAGCTTTCCCCCTTCAAATAGGACCTTTTCACCCACTAATACCTCTTTTATCCCCAAAAGAGGACAGTTTCTTAAAGAAATGCCGGATTTCTCCCAAACATATCACATCTCCTCCAAGAAATACCACGATTCCTCCTGAAAAAGGACCTTTTCTCCCACAAGTACCAGCCTTCTCCCCCCAAATAGGAAATTTTCTTCCAGACATGCCACATTTCTCCCAAATATATTACATCTTCTCCAAGAAATACCAGGTTTTCCCCTGGAAATAGGAGATTTTCACCCACACATACCTGTTTTATCCCCAAAAGAGGACAGTTTCTTCCAGAAAGGCCACATTTCTCCCAAATAGATCACATCTTCTCCAAGAAATACCAGGTTTCCCCCTTCAAATAGGTCCTTTTCACCCACAAATACCTGTTTCATCCCCAAAACAGGACAGTTTCTTCCAGAAATGCCACATTTCTCCCAAATATATCACATCTTCTCCAAGAAATACCAGGATTCCTCCTGAAATAGGACCTTCTCACCCACAAATACCAGGCTTCTCCCCCCAAAAGAGGACAGTTTCTTCCAGAAATGCCTCATTTCTCCCAAATATATCACATCTTCTCCAAGAAATACCTGTTTTCCCCCTTCAAATAGGACCTTTTCACCCACAAATACCTGTTTTATCCCCAAAAGAGGACAGTTTCTTCCAGAAATGCCACATTTCTCCCAAATATATCACATCTTCTCCAAGAAATATCAGGTTTCCCCCTTCAAATAGGATCTTTTCAACCACTAATGCCTGTTTTATGCCCAAAAAAAAGACAGTTTCTTCCAGAAATGCCACATTTCTCCCAAATATATCGCATCTTCTCCAAGAAATACCAGCTTTCCCCCTTGAATTAGGACTTTTTCTCCATGAAGTACCTCTTTTATCCCCAAAAGAGGACAGTTTCTTCCAGAAATGCCACATTTATCCCTAATAGATCACATCTTCTCCAAGAAATACCAGGTTTCCCCATTGAAATAGGACCTTTCCAACCACTAATAGCTCGTTTATCCCCAAAAGAGGACAGTTTCTTCCGGAAAGGCCACATTTCTCCCAAATATATCACATCTTCTCCAAGAAATGCCAGGATTCCTCCTGAAATAGGACATTCTCACCCAAAACTACCAGCCTTCTCCCCCCAGATTGGACATTTTCTACCAGACATGCCACATTTCTCCCAAATAGATCAAATCTTCTCCAAGAAATACCAGGATTCCTGCTGAAATAGGACCTTCTCACCGAAAACTACCAGCCTTCTCCCCCCAAATAGGACAGTTTCTTCCAGACATGCCACATTTCTCCCAAATAGATCACATCTTCTCCAAGAAATACCAGGTTTCCCCCTTCAAATAGGACCTTTTCTCCCACAAATACCTGTTTTATCCCCAAATAGGACAGTTTCTTCCAGAAATGCCACATTTCTCCCAAATGCATCACATCTTCTCCAAGAAATACCAGGTTTCCCCCTTCAAATAGGACCTTTTCACCCACAAATACCTCTTTTATCCCCAAAATACGAAAGCTTCTTCCAGACATGCCACATTTCTCCCAAATAGATCACATCTTCTCCAAGAAATACCAGGGTTCCCCCTTCAAATAGGACCTTATCTCCCACAAATACCTCTTTTATCCCCAAAAGAGGACAGTTTCTTCCAGAAATGCCACATTTCTCCCAAATATATCACATCTTCTCCAAGAAATACCAGGTTTCCCCCTTCAAATAGGACCTTTTCACCCACAAATACCTGTTTTATCCCCAAAATAGGACAGTTTCTTCCAGAAATGCCACATTTCTCCCAAATATACCACATCTTCTCCAAGAAATACCAGGTTTCCCCCTTCAAATAGGACCTTTTCACCCACAAATACCTCTTTTATCCCCAAAAGAGGACAGTTTCTTCCATAAAGGCCACATTTCTCCCAAACATATCACATCTCCTCCAAGAAATACCTGGATTCCTCCTGAAATAGGAACTTTTCTCCCACAAGTACCAGCCTTCTCCCCCCAAATTGGACATTTTCTTCCAGACATGCCACATTTCTCCCAAATATATCACATCTTCTCCAAGAAATACCAGGTTTCCCCCTTCAAATAGGACCTTTTCACCCACACATACCTCTTTTATCCGCAAAAGAGGACAGTTTCTTCCAGAAAGGCCACATTTCTCCCAAATAGATCACATCTTCTCCAAGAAATACCAGGGTTCCCCCTTCAAATAGGACCTTTTCACCCACAAATACCTCTTTTGTCCCCAAAAGAGGACAGTTTCTTCCATAAAGGCCACATTTCTCCCAAATATATCACATCTTCTCCAAGAAATACCACGGTTCCCCCTTGAATTAGGAACTTTTCTCCATGAAATACCTCTTTTATCCCCAAAAGAGGACATTTTCTTCCAGAAATGCCACATTTCTCCCAAATAGATCACATCTTCTCCAAGAAATACCAGGATTCTTCCTGAAATAGGACCTTCTCACCCACTAATACCAGGCTTCTCCCCCCAAATAGGACAGTTTCTTCCAGAAATGCCACATTTCTCCCAAATAGATCACATCTTCTCCAAGAAATACCAGCTTTCCCCCTTATAATAGGACCTTTTCACCCACAAATACCTGTTTTATCCCCAAAATACGACAGTTTCTTCCAGAAATGCCACATTTCTCCCAAATAGATCACATCTTCTCCAAGAAATACCTGGGTTCCCCCTTGAATTACGAACTTTTCTCCATGAAATACCTCTTTTATCCCCAAAAGAGGACATTTTCTTCCAGAAATGCCACATTTCTCCCAAATACATCACATCTTCTCCAAGAAATACCAGGATTCCTCCTTGAAATAGGACCTTTTCTCCCACAAATACCAGCCTTCTCCCCCCAAATAGGACAGTTTCTTCCAGAAATGCCAGATTTCTCCCAAATAGATCACATCTTCTCCAAGAAATACCAGCTTTCCCCCTTCAAAAGGACCTTTTCACCCACAAATACCTCTTTTATCCCCAAAAGAGGACAGTTTCTTCCTGAAATTCCACATTTCTCCCAAATATATCACATCTCCAAGAAATACCAGGTTTCCTCCTGAAATAGGACCTTGTCTCCCACAGATTCCTGTTTTATCCCTTTGTTCCGAGCGACTTTTCGTTTTGGAGTGTTTATCCGATGCTACACTTCAGCATTCTGTGACGAATAGAGTAGAAGGGAAAAGCCCCACTAATAAGGCAGCTAGATGTTCGAGGAGCGACACACGTAGTGCTTTCAGGGAGGACGTTCCAGAAAGTCGAGAGTTGTGGCTTCTTTCCTGCGGAGAAAAAAGCCCCTGTTTTCAGGCTATTCTGTAGTCTGCAACTGCAGACTGTCCGGTGTGGTTCAGCGCAAATGCCGCTTTCGAGCCACGAGAGAGGAGGAGCGGCATTCCTATGCCAAGAACGAGCGAATTAAGCGTCCTGCATTGCCTGAAAACAGGGGCTTTTTTCTCCGCAGGAAAGAAGCCACAACTCTAGACTTTCTGGAAAGTCCTCCCTGAAAGCACTACGTGCGTTGCTCCTCGAACTTCTAGCTGCCTTATTAGTGGGGCTGTTCTCTTCTACTCTATTCGTCACAGAATGCTGAAGTGTAGCATCGGATAAACACTCCAAAACGAAATGTCGCTCGGAAGAAAGGGATAAGAATGAGAGAGAAGCGTAGTGCATTCTGCATGGACACATGGAGAAGTCAGAAGCTCTCCATTGCGATGTGCGCAGAAGAAGCCGCTCACTCGTCGGAGCAAAGCATCCGGCTGAAGTCGCTCTTTCCCGGCATCCGAGAGAAACGAGAGCGCTGCTGAAGGCTGCAAGCGGCACTCGGGCAGAACCGCGATGGACCGGACAGCAACTGCAGACTCTCCGCAGCGGTTCAGAGCGAGTGCCGCTTTCGAGCCACGAGAGCGAAGGAGCGGTATTCCTATGCCGAGAAGATGCGAATTCAGCCTACTGCATTGCCTGAAAACAGGGGGTTTTTTCTCCGAAGGAAACAAGCCACAACTCTCGACTTTCTGGAACGTCCTCCCTGAAAGCACAACGTGTGTGGCTTCTGGAGCTTCTAGCTGCCTTATTAGTGGGGCTTTTCGCTTCTACTCTATTCGTCACAGAATGCTGAAGTGTAGCATCGGATAAACACTCCAAAACGAAATGTCGCTCGGAAGAAAGGGATAAGAATGAGAGAGAAGCGTAGTGCATACTGCATGGACACATGGAGAAGTCAAAAGCGCTCCATTGCGATGTGCGCAGAAGAAGCCGCTCACTCGTCGGAGAAAAGCATCCGGCTGAAGTCGCTCTTTGCCGGCATCCGAGAGAAACGAGAGCGCTGCTGAAGGCTGCAAGCGGCACACGGGCAGAACCGCGATGGACCGGACAGCAACTGCAGACTCTCCGGAGCGGTTCAGAGCGAGTGCCGCTTTCGAGCCACGAGAGCGAAGGAGCGGTATTCCTATGCCGAGAAGATGCGAATTCAGCCTACTGCATTGCCTGAAAACAGGGGCTTTTTTCTCCGCAGGAAAGAAGCCACAACTCTCGACTTTCTGGAACGCCCTCCCTGAAAGCACAAAGTGTGTGGCTACTGGACCTTCTAGCTGCCTTATTAGTGGGGCTTTTCTCTTCTATTTTATTCGTCACAGAATGCTGAAGTGTAGCATCGGATAAACACTCCAAAACGAAAAGTCGCTCGGAACAAAGGGATAAAACAGGAATCTGTGGGTGACAAGGTCCTATTTCAGGAGGAAACCAGGTATTTCTTGGAGATGTGATATATTTGGGAGAAATGTGGCATTTCTGGAAGAAACTGTCCTATTTGGGGGATAAAAGAGGTATTTGTGGGAGAAAAGGTCCTATTTCAGGAGGAAACCTGGTATTTCTTGGAGAAGATGTGATATATTTGGGAGAAATGTGGCATTTCTGGAAGAAACTGTCCTCTTTTGGGAATAAAACAGGTATTTGTGGGTGAAAAGGTCCTATTTGAAGGGGGAAACCTGGTATTTCTTGGAGAAGATGTGATATGTTTGGGTGAAATGTGGCATTTCTGGAAGAAACTGTCCTATTTGGGGGGAGAAGGCTGGTATTTGTGGGTGAAAATGTCCTATTTGAAGGGGGAAAGCAGGTATTTCTTGGAGAAGATGTGATATATTTGGGAGAAATGTGGCATGTCTGGAAAAAACTGTCCTATTTTGGGGATAAAGAGGTATTTGTGGGTGAAAAGGTCCTATTTGAAGGGGGAAAGCTGGTATTTCTTGGAGAAGATGTGATATATTTGGGAGAAATGTGGCCTTTCTGGAGGAAACTGTCCTCTTTTGGGGATAAAACAGGTATTTGTGAGTGAGAAGGTCCTATTTGAAGGGGGAAAGCTGGTATTTCTTGGAGAAGATGTGATATATTTGGGAGAAATGTGGCCTTTCTGGAAGAAAATGTCAAATTTGGGGGGAGAAGGCTGGTAGTTTTCGGTGAGAAGATCCTATTTCAGGAGGAATCCTGGTATTTCTTGGAGAAGATGTGGTATATTTGGGAGAAATGTGGCCTTTCTGGAAGAAAATGTCCAATTTGGGGGGAGAAGGCTGGTAGTTTTGGGTGAGAAGGTCCTCTTTCAGGAGGAATCCTGGCATTTCTTGGAGAAGATGTGATATATTTGGGAGAAATGTGGCATTTCTGGTAGAATATGTCCAATTTGAGGGATAAAAGAGGTATTTGTGGGTGAAAAGGTCGTATTTGAAGGGGGAAAGCTGGTATTTCTTGGAGAAGATGTGATATATTTGGGAGAAATGTGGCATTTCTGGAAGAAACTGTCCTCTTTTGGGGATAAAAGAGGTATTTGTGGGTGAAAAGGTCCTATTTGAAGGGGGAACCTTGTTATTTCTTGGAGAAGATGTGATCTATTTGGGAGAAATGTGGCCTTTCTGGAAGAAACTGTCCTCTTTTGGGGATAAAAGAGGTATTGGTGGGTGAAAAGTTCCGATTTGAAGGGGGAAACCTGGTATTTCTTGGAGAAGATGTGATATATTTGGGAGAAATGTGGCATGTCTGGAAAAAACTGTCCTCTTTTGGGGATAAAAGAGGTATTTGTGGGTGAGAAGGTCCTATTTCAAGGGGGAAACGTGTTATTCTTGGAGAAGATGTGATATATTTGGGAGAAATGTGGCATTTCTGGAAGAAACTGTCCTCTTTTGGGGATAAAAGAGGTTTTTTTGGGGAAAAGGTCCTATTTGAAGGGGGAAACGTGGTATTTCTTGGAGAAGATGTGATATATTTGGGAGAAATGTGGCATGTCTGGAAGAAAATGTCCTATTTGGGGGGAGAAGGGTGGTATTTTTGGGAGAAAAGTTCCTATTTCAGGAGGAATCCTGGTATTTCTTGGAGGAGTTGTGATATGTTTGGGAGAAATGCGGCATTTCTGGAAGAAAGTGTCCTCTTTTGGGGATAAAAGAGGTATTTGTGGGTGAAAAGGTCCTATTTGAAGGGGGAAACCTGGTATTTCTTGGAGAAGATGTGATCTATTTGGGAGAAATGTGGCATGTCTGGAAGAAACTGTCCTCTTTTGGGGATAAAAGAGGTATTTCATGGTGAAAAGGTCCTATTTGAAGAGGGAAACCTGGTATTTCCTGGAGAAGATGTGATATATTTGGGGAAATGTGGCATTTGTGGAAGAAACTGTCCTCTTTTGGGGATAAAAGAGGTATTTGTGGGTGAAAAGGTCCTATTTGAAGGGGGAAAGCTGGTATTTCTTGGAGAAGATGTGATATATTTGGGAGAAATGTGGCATTTCTGGAAGAAACTGTCCTATTTTGGGGATAAAAGAATTTTTTGTGGGTGAAAAGGTCCTATTTGAAGGGGGAAAGCTGGTATTTCTTGGAGAAGATGTGATATGTTTGGGAGAAATGTGGCCTTTCTGGCAGAAACTGTCCTATTTTGGGGATAAAAGTGGTATTTGTGGGTGAAAATTTCCTATTTGAAGGGGGAAAGCTGGTAATTCTATGAGAAGATGTGATATGTTTGGGAGAAATGTGGCGTTTCTGGAAGAAACTGTCCTCTTTTGGGGATAAAAGTGGTATTTGTGGGTGAAAAGGTCCTATTTAAAGGGGGAAACCTGGTATTTCTTGGAGAAGAGGTGATATATTTGGGAGAAATGTGGCATTTCTGGAAGAAACTGTCCTATTTGGGGGATAAAACAGGTATTTGTGGGAGAAAAGGTCCTATTTGAAGGGGGAAAGCTGGTATTTCTTGGAGAAGATGTGATCTATTTGGGAGAAATGTGGCCTTTCTGGAAGAAAATGTCCAATTTGGGGTGAGAAGGCTGGTAGTTTTCGGTGAGAAGGTCCTATTTCAGGAGGAATCCTGGTATTTCTTGGAGAAGATGTGATATGTTTGGGAGAAATGTGGCCTTTCTGGAAGAAAATGTCCAATTTGGGGGGAGAAGGCTGGTAGTTTTGGGTGAGAAGGTACTATTTCAGGAGGAATCCTGGCATTTCTTGGAGAAGATGTGATATATTTGGGAGAAATGTGGCATGTCAGGAAGAAACTGTCCTATTTTGGGGATAAAAGAGGTATTAGTGGTTGAAAAGGTCCTATTTGAAGGGGGAAACCTGGTATTTTTTGCAGAAGATGATATATATTTGAGAGAAATGTGGCATTTCTGGAAGAAACTGTCCTCTTTTGGGGATAAAAGAGGTATTTCATGTTGAAAAGGTCCTAATTCAAGGGGGAAAGCTGGTATTTATTGGAGAAGTTGTGATATATTTGGGAGAAATGTGGCATTTCTGGAAGAAACTGTCCTCTTTTGGGGATAAAAGAGGTATTTGTGGGAGAAAAGGTCCTATTTGAAGGGGGAAAGCTGGTATTTCTTGGAGAAGATGTGATATATTTGGGAGAAATGTGGCATGTCTGGAAAAAACTGTCCTCTTCTGGGGATAAAAGAGGTATTTGTGGGTGAGAAGGTCCTATTTGAAGGGGGAAAGCTGGTATTTCTTGGAGAAGATGTGATATATTTGGGAGAAATGTGGCATTCCTGGAAGAAACTGTCCTCTTATGGGGATAGAACAGGTATTTGTGGGTGAAAAGGTCCTATTTGAAGGGGGAATCCTGGTATTTCTTGGAGAAGATGTGATATATTTGGGAGAAATGTGGCATGTTTGGAAGAAAATGTCCTATTTGGGGGGAGAAGGGTGGTATTTGTGGCAGAAAAGTTCCTATTTCAGGAGGAATCCTGGTATTTCTTGGAGAAGATGTGATATGTTTGGGAGAAATGTGGCCTTTCTGGAAGAAACTGTCCTCTTTTGGGGATAAAAGAGGTATTTGTGGGTGAAAAGGTCCTATTTGAAGGGGGAAACCTGGTATTTCTTGGAGAAGATGTGATATGTTTGCGAGAAATATGGCATTTCTGGAAGAAACTGTCCTCTTTTGGGGATAAAAGAGGTATTTGTGGGTGAAAAGGTCCTATTTGAAGGGGGAAAGCTGGTATTTCTTGGAGGAGATGTGATATATTTGGGAGAAATGTGGCATGTCTGGTAGAAACTGTCCTACTTGGGGGATAAAACAGGTATTTGTGGGTGAAGAGGTCCTATTTGAAAGGGGAAAGCTGGTATTTCTTGGAGAAGATGTGGTATATTTGGGAGAAATGTGGCATTTCTGGGATAAAGTGTCCTATTTTGGGGATAAAACAGGTATTTGTGGTTGAAAAGGTTCTATTTGAAGGGGGAAACCTGGTATTTCTTGAAGGAGATGTGATATATTTGGGAGAAATGTGGCATGTCTGTAAGAAACTGTCCTATTTTGGGGATCAAAGAGGTATTTGTGGGTGAAAAGGTCCTATTTGAAGGGGGAAAGCTGGTATTTCTTGGAGAAGATGTGATATGTTTGGGAGAAATCTGGCATTTCTGGAAGAAACTGTCCTATTTGGGGGAGAAGCCTGCTATTAGTGGGTGAAAAGGTCCTATTTGAAGGGGGAAACCTGGTATTTCTTGGAGAAGATGTGATATATTTGGGAGAAATGTGGCATTTCTCGAAGAAACTGTCCTCTTTTGGGGATAAAAGAGGTATTTGTGGGTGAAAAGGTCCTATTTGAAGGGGGAAACGTGGTATTTCTTGGAGAAGATGTGATAGGTTTGGGAGAAATGTGGCATTTCTGGAAGAAACTGTCATATTTGGGGGGAGAAGGCTGGTATTTGTGGGAGAAAAGGTTCTATTTGAAGGGGGAAAGCTGGTATTTCTTGGAGAAGATGTGATATATTTTGGAGAAATGTGGCATGTCTGGAAGAAAATGTCCTATATGAGGGATAAAGAGGTATTTGTGGGTGAATAGGTCCTATTTGAAGGGGGAAACCTGGTATTTCTTGAAGAAGATGTGATATATTTGGGAGAAATCAGGCATTACTGGAAGAAACTGTCCTATTTTGGGGATAAAAGAATTTTTTGTGGGTGAAAAGGTCCTATTTGAAGGGGGAAACCTGGTATTTCTTGGAGAAGATGTGATATGTTTGGGAGAAATGTGGCATGTCTGGAAGAAAATGTCCTATTTTGGGGCGAGAAGGCTGGTATTTGTGGGAGAAAAGTTCCTATTTCAGGAGGTATCCTGGTATTTCTTGGAGGAGATGTGATATGTTTGGGAGAAATGTGCCATTTCTGGAAGAAAGTGTCCTCTTTTGGGGATAAAACAGGTATTTGTGGGTGAAAAGGTCCTATTTGAAGGGGGAAACCTGGTATTTCTTGGAGAAGATGTGATTTGTTTGGGAGAAATATGGCATTTCTGGAAGAAACTGTCCTCTTTTGGGGATAAAACAGGTATTTGTGGGAGATAAGGTCCTATTTGAAGGGGGAAACGTGGTATTTCTTGGAGAAGATGTGATATATTTGGGAGAAATGTGGCTTTTCTGGATGAAACTCTCGTATTTTGGGGATAAAACAGGTATTAGTGGGTGAAAAGGTCCTATTTGAAGGGGGAAACCTGGTATTTCTTGGAGAAGATGTGATATATTTGGGAGAAATGAGGCATGTCTGGAAGAAACTGTCCTATTTGGGGGGAGAAGCCTGGTATTACTGGGTGAGAAGGTCCTATTTCAGGAGGAATCCTGGTATTTCTTGGAGAAGATGTGATATATTTGGGAGAAATGTAGCATTTCTGGAAGAAAATGTCCTATTTGAGGGATAATACAGGTATTTGTGGGAGAAAAGGTCCTATTATAAGGGGGAAACGTGGTATTTCTTGGAGAAGATGTGGTATATTTGGGAGAAATGAGGCATTGCTGGAAGAAACTGTCCTATTTTGGGGATAAAAGAGGTATTTGTGGGTGATCAGGTCCTATTTGAAGGGGTAAAGCTGTTATTTCTTGGAGAAGAGGCGATATATTTGGGAGAAATGTGGCATGTCTGGAAGAAACTGTCCTCTTTTGGGGATAAAAGAGGTATTTGTGGGTGAAAAGGTCCTATTTGAAGGGGGAAACGTGGTATTTCTTGGAGAAGATGTGATATATTTGGGAGAAATCTGGCATGTCTGGAAGAAACTGTCCTATTTTGGGGATAAAACAGGTATTTGTGGGTGAAAAGGTCCTATTTGAAGGGGGAAAGGTGGTATTTCTTGGAGAAGATGTGATCTATTTGGGAGAAATGTGGCCTTTCTGGAAGAAACTGTCCTCTTTAGGGGATAAAAGAGGTATTAGTGGTTGAAAAGGTCGTATTTGAAGGGGGAAACCTGGTATTTCTTGGAGAAGATGTGATATGTTTGGGAGAAATGTGGCCTTTCTGGAAGAAACTGTCCTCTTTTGGGGATAAAAGAGGTATTTGTGGGTGAAAAGGTCCTATTTGAAGGGGGAAACCTGGTATTTCTTGGAGAAGATGTGATATGTTTGGGAGAAATATGGCATTTCTGGAAGAAACTGTCCTCTTTTGGGGATAAAACAGGTACTTGTGGGTGAAAAGGTCCTATTTGAAGGGGGAAAGCTGGTATTTCTTGGAGAAGATGTGATATATTTGAGAGAAATGTGGCATGTCTGGAAGAAACTGTCCTATTTGGGGGATAAAACAAGTATTTGTGGGTGAAAAGGTCCTATTTGAAGGGGGAAAGCTGGTATTTCTTGGAGAAGATGTGGTATATTTGGGAGAAATGTGGCATTTCTGGAATAAAGTGTCCTAATTTGGGGATAAAACAGGTATTTGTCTGAGAAAAGGTCCCATTTGAAGGGGGAAACCTGGTATTTCTTGAAGGAGATGTGATATATTTGGGAGAAATGTGGCATGTCTGTAAGAAACTGTCCTATTTTGGGGATCAAAGAGGTATTTGTGGGTGAAAAGGTCCTATTTGAAGGGGGAAAGCTGGTATTTCTTGGAGAAGATGTGATATGTTTGGGAGAAATCTGGCATTTCTGGAAGAAACTGTCCTATTTGGGGGAGAAGCCTGCTATTAGTGGGTGAAAAGGTCCTATTTGAAGGGGGAAACCTGGTATTTCTTGGAGAAGATGTGATATATTTGGGAGAAATGTGGCATTTCTGGAAGAAACTGTCCTCTTTTGGGGATAAAAGAGGTATTTGTGGGTGAAAAGGTCCTATTTGAAGGGGGAAACGTGGTATTTCTTGGAGAAGATGTGATAGGTTTGGGAGAAATGTGGCATTTCTGGAAGAAACTGTCCTATTTTGGGGCGAGAAGGCTGGTATTTGTGGGAGAAAAGTTCCTATTTCAGGAGGTATCCTGGTATTTCTTGGAGGAGATGTGATATGTTTGGGAGAAATGTGCCATTTCTGGAAGAAAGTGTCCAATTTGAGGAATAAAACAGGTATTTGTGGGTGAAAAGGTCCTATTTGAAGGGGGAAACCTGGTATTTCTTGGAGAAGATGTGATATATTTGGGAGAAATGTGGCATTTCTGGAAGAAAATGTCCTCTTTTGGGGATAAAAGAGGTATTTCATGGAGAAAAGGTCCTAATTCAAGGGGGAAACCAGGTATTTGTGGGTGAAAAGGTCCTATTTGAAGGGGGAAAGCTGGTATTTCTTGGAGAAGATGTGATATATTTGGGAGAAATGTGGCATGTGTGGAAGAAAATGTCCTATTTGGGGGGAGAAGGGTGGTATTTGAGGAAGAAAAGTTCCTATTTCAGGAGGAATCCTGGTATTTCTTGGAGGAGATGTGATATGTTTGGGAGAAATGTGGCCTTTCTGGCAGAAACTGTCCTCTTTTGGGGATAAAAGAGGTATGTGTGGGTGAAAAGGTCCTATTTGAAGGGGGAAAGCTGGTATTTCTTGGAGAAGATGTGATATGTTTGGGAGAAATGTGGCATTTCTGGAAGAAACTGTCCTATTTTGGGGATCAAAGAGGTATTTGTGGGAGAAAAGGTCCTATTTGAAGGGGGAAACCTGGTATTTCTTGGAGAAGATGTGAAATGTTTGGGAGAAATGTGGCATTTCTGGAAGAAACTGTCCTGTTTGGGGGGAGAAGGCTGGTATTTGTGGGAGAAAAGGTCCTCTTTCAGGAAGAATCCTGGTATTTCTTGGAGAAGATGTGATATATTTGGGAGAAATGTGGCATGTCTGGAAGAAACTGACCTATTTGAGGGATAAAAGAGGTATTTGTGGGTGAAAAGGTCCTATTTGAAGGGGGAAACGTGGTATTTCTTGGAGAAGATGAGATATATTTGGGAGAAATGTGGCATGTCTGGAAGAAAATGTCCTATTTGGGGGGAGAAGGGTGGTATTTGTGGCAGAAAAGTTCCTATTTCAGGAGGAATCCTGGTATTTCTTGGAGAAGATGTGATATGTTTGGGAGAAATGTGGCCTTTCTGGAAGAAACTGTCCTCTTTTGGGGATAAAAGAGGTATTTGTGGGTGAAAAGGTCCTATTTGAAGGGGGAAACCTGGTATTTCTTGGAGAAGATGTGATATGTTTGCGAGAAATATGGCATTTCTGGAAGAAACTGTCCTCTTTTGGGGATAAAAGAGGTATTTGTGGGTGAAAAGGTCCTATTTGAAGGGGGAAAGCTGGTATTTCTTGGAGAAGATGTGATATATTTGGGAGAAATGTGGCATGTCTGGTAGAAACAGTCCTACTTGGGGGATAAAACAGGTATTTGTGGGTGAAGAGGTCCTATTTGAAGGGGGAAAGCTGGTATTTCTTGGAGAAGATGTGGTATATTTGGGAGAAATGTGGCATTTCTGGAATAAAGTGTCCTATTTTGGGGATAAAACAGGTATTTGTGGTTGAAAAGGTTCTATTTGAAGGGGGAAACCTGGTATTTCTTGAAGGAGATGTGATATATTTGGGAGAAATGTGGCATGTCTGTAAGAAACTGTCCTATTTTGGGGATCAAAGAGGTATTTGTGGGTGAAAAGGTCCTATTTGAAGGGGGAAAGCTGGTATTTCTTGGAGAAGATGTGATATGTTTGGGAGAAATCTGGCATTTCTGGAAGAAACTGTCCTATTTGGGGGAGAAGCCTGCTATTAGTGGGTGAAAAGGTCCTATTTGAAGGGGGAAACCTGGTATTTCTTGGAGAAGATGTGATATATTTGGGAGAAATGTGGCATTTCTGGAAGAAACTGTCCTATTTTGGGGATAAAAGAGGTATTTGTGGGTGAAAAGGTCCTATTTGAAGGGGGAAACGTGGTATTTCTTGGAGAAGATGTGATAGGTTTGGGAGAAATGTGGCATTTCTGGAAGAAACTGTCATATTTGGGGGGAGAAGGCTGGTATTTGTGGGAGAAAAGGTTCTATTTGAAGGGGGAAAGCTGGTATTTCTTGGAGAAGATGTGATATATTTTGGAGAAATGTGGCATGTCTGGAAGAAAATGTCCTATATGAGGGATAAAGAGGTATTTGTGGGTGAATAGGTCCTATTTGAAGGGGGAAACCTGGTATTTCTTGAAGAAGATGTGATATATTTGGGAGAAATCAGGCATTTCTGGAAGAAACTGTCCTATTTTGGGGATAAAAGAATTTTTTGTGGGTGAAAAGGTCCTATTTGAAGGGGGAAACCTGGTATTTCTTGGAGAAGATGTGATATGTTTGGGAGAAATGTGGCATGTCTGGAAGAAAATGTCCTATTTTGGGGCGAGAAGGCTGGTATTTGTGGGAGAAAAGTTCCTATTTCAGGAGGTATCCTGGTATTTCTTGAAGGAGATGTGATATGTTTGGGAGAAATGTGGCATTTCTGGAAGAAAGTGTCCTCTTTTGGGGATAAAACAGGTATTTCTGGGTGAAAAGGTCCTATTTGAAGGGGGAAACCTGGTATTTCTTGGAGAAGATGTGATTTGTTTGGGAGAAATATGGCATTTCTGGAAGAAACTGTCCTCTTTTGGGGATAAAACAGGTATTTGTGGGAGATAAGGTCCTATTTGAAGGGGGAAACGTGGTATTTCTTGGAGAAGATGTGATATATTTGGGAGAAATGTGGCTTTTCTGGATGAAACTCTCGTATTTTGGGGATAAAACAGGTATTAGTGGGTGAAAAGGTCCTATTTGAAGGGGGAAACCTGGTATTTCTTGGAGAAGATGTGATCTATTTGGGAGAAATGAGGCATGTCTGGAAGAAACTGTCCTATTTGGGGGGAGAAGCCTGGTATTACTGGGTGAGAAGGTCCTATTTCAGGAGGAATCCTGGTATTTCTTGGAGAAGATGTGATATATTTGGGAGAAATGTGGCATTTCTGGAAGAAAATGTCCTATTTGAGGGATAATACAGGTATTTGTGGGAGAAAAGGTCCTATTATAAGGGGGAAACCTGGTATTTCTTGGAGAAGATGTGGTATATTTGGGAGAAATGTGGCATTGCTGGAAGAAACTGTCCTCTTTTGGGGATAAAAGAGGTATTTGTGGGTGATCAGGTCCTATTTGAAGGGGTAAAGCTGGTATTTCTTGGAGAAGAGGCGATATATTTGGGAGAAATGTGGCATGTCTGGAAGAAACTGTCCTCTTTTGGGGATAAAAGAGGTATTTGTGGGTGAAAAGGTCCTATTTGAAGGGGGAAACCTGGTATTTCTTGGAGAAGATGTGATATATTTGGGAGAAATCTGGCATGTCTGGAAGAAACTGTCCTATTTTGGGGATAAAACAGGTATTTGTGGGTGAAAAGGTCCTATTTGAAGGGGGAAAGGTGGTATTTCTTGGAGAAGATGTGATCTATTTGGGAGAAATGTGGCCTTTCTGGAAGAAACTGTCCTCTTTAGGGGATAAAAGAGGTATTAGTGGTTGAAAAGGTCGTATTTGAAGGGGGAAACCTGGTATTTCTTGGAGAAGATGTGATATGTTTGGGAGAAATGTGGCCTTTCTGGAAGAAACTGTCCTCTTTTGGGGATAAAAGAGGTATTTGTGGGTGAAAAGGTCCTATTTGAAGGGGGAAACCTGGTATTTCTTGGAGAAGATGTGATATGTTTGGGAGAAATATGGCATTTCTGGAAGAAACTGTCCTCTTTTGGGGATAAAACAGGTATTTGTGGGTGAAAAGGTCCTATTTGAAGGGGGAAAGCTGGTATTTCTTGGAGAAGATGTGATATATTTGAGAGAAATGTGGCATGTCTGGAAGAAACTGTCCTATTTGGGGGATAAAACAAGTATTTGTGGGTGAAAAGGTCCTATTTGAAGGGGGAAAGCTGGTATTTCTTGGAGAAGATGTGGTATATTTGGGAGAAATGTGGCATTTCTGGAATAAAGTGTCCTAATTTGGGGATAAAACAGGTATTTGTGTGAGAAAAGGTCCTATTTGAAGGGGGAAACCTGGTATTTCTTGAAGGAGATGTGATATATTTGGGAGAAATGTGGCATGTCTGTAAGAAACTGTCCTATTTTGGGGATCAAAGAGGTATTTGTGGGTGAAAAGGTCCTATTTGAAGGGGGAAAGCTGGTATTTCTTGGAGAAGATGTGATATGTTTGGGAGAAATCTGGCATTTCTGGAAGAAACTGTCCTATTTGGGGGAGAAGCCTGCTATTAGTGGGTGAAAAGGTCCTATTTGAAGGGGGAAACGTGGTATTTCTTGGAGAAGATGTGATATATTTGGGAGAAATGTGGCATTTCTGGAAGAAACTGTCCTCTTTTGGGGATAAAAGAGGTATTTGTGGGTGAAAAGGTCCTATTTGAAGGGGGAAACGTGGTATTTCTTGGAGAAGATGTGATAGGTTTGGGAGAAATGTGGCATTTCTGGAAGAAACTGTCCTATTTTGGGGCGAGAAGGCTGGTATTTGTGGGAGAAAAGTTCCTATTTCAGGAGGTATCCTGGTATTTCTTGGAGGAGATGTGATATGTTTGGGAGAAATGTGCCATTTCTGGAAGAAAGTGTCCAATTTGAGGAATAAAACAGGTATTTGTGGGTGAAAAGGTCCTATTTGAAGGGGGAAACCTGGTATTTCTTGGAGAAGATGTGATATATTTGGGAGAAATGTGGCATTTCTGGAAGAAAATGTCCTCTTTTGGGGATAAAAGAGGTATTTCATGGAGAAAAGGTCCTAATTCAAGGGGGAAACCAGGTATTTGTGGGTGAAAAGGTCCTATTTGAAGGGGGAAAGCTGGTATTTCTTGGAGAAGATGTGATATATTTGGGAGAAATGTGGCATGTGTGGAAGAAAATGTCCTATTTGGGGGGAGAAGGGTGGTATTTGAGGAAGAAAAGTTCCTATTTCAGGAGGAATCCTGGTATTTCTTGGAGGAGATGTGATATGTTTGGGAGAAATGTGGCCTTTCTGGCAGAAACTGTCCTCTTTTGGGGATAAAAGAGGTATGTGTGGGTGAAAAGGTCCTATTTGAAGGGGGAAAGCTGGTATTTCTTGGAGAAGATGTGATATGTTTGGGAGAAATGTGGCATTTCTGGAAGAAACTGTCCTATTTTGGGGATCAAAGAGGTATTTGTGGGAGAAAAGGTCCTATTTGAAGGGGGAAACCTGGTATTTCTTGGAGAAGATGTGAAATGTTTGGGAGAAATGTGGCATTTCTGGAAGAAACTGTCCTGTTTGGGGGGAGAAGGCTGGTATTTGTGGGAGAAAAGGTCCTCTTTCAGGAAGAATCCTGGTATTTCTTGGAGAAGATGTGATATATTTGGGAGAAATGCGGCATGTCTGGAAGAAACTGACCTATTTGAGGGATAAAAGAGGTATTTGTGGGTGAAAAGGTCCTATTTGAAGGGGGAAACGTGGTATTTCTTGGAGAAGATGAGATATATTTGGGAGAAATGTGGCATGTATGGCAGAAACTGTCCTATTTTAGGGATAAAAGAGGTTTTTGTGGGTGAAAAGGTCCTATTTGAAGGGGGAAACCTGGTATTTCTTGGAGAAGATGTGATATGTTTGGGAGAAATGAGGCCTTTCCGGAGGAAACTGTCCTATTTCGGGGATAAAAGTGGTATTTGTGGGTGATAAGGTCCTATTAGAAGGGGGAACCCTGGTATTTCTTGGAGAAGATGTGATATATTTGGGAGAAATGTGGCATGTCAGGAAGAAACTGTCCTCTTTTGGGGAAAAAAGAGGTATGTGTGGGTGAAAAGGTCCTATTTGAAGGGGGAACCCTGGTATTTCTTGGAGAAGATGTGATATATTTGGGAGAAATGTGGCATTTCTGGAAGAAACTGTTCTCTTTTGGGGATAAAACAGGTATTTGTGGGTGAAAAGGTCCTATTTGAAGGGGGAAACCTGGTATTTCTTGGAGAAGATGTGATATATTTGGGAGAAATGTGGCATTTCTGGAAGAAACTGTCCTCTTTTGGGGATAAAAGAGGTATTTGTGGGTGAAAAGGTCTTATTACAAGGGGGAAACCTGGTATTTCTTGGAGAAGATGTGATATATTTGGGAGAAATGTGGCATGTGTGGAAGAAACTGTCCTCCTATGGGGATAGAACAGATATTTGTGGGTGAAAAGGTCCTATTTCCAGGGGAAAACCTGGTATTTCTTGGAGAAGATGTGATATATTTGGGAGAAATGTGGCATGTCTGGAAGAAAATGTCCTATTTTGGGGCGAGAAGGGTGGTATTTGTGGGAGAAAAGTTCCTATTTCAGGAGGAATCCTGGTATTTCTTGGAGGAGATGTGATATGTTTGGGAGAAATGTGCCATTTCTGACAGAAACTGTCCTCTTTTGGGGATAAAACAGGTATTTGTGGCTGAAAAGTTCCTATTTGAAGGGGGAAACCTGGTATTTCTTGGAGAAGATGTGATTTGTTTGGGAGAAATATGGCATTTCTGGAAGAAACTGTCCTCTTTTGGGGATAAAACAGGTATTTGTGGGAGATAAGGTCCTATTTGAAGGGGGAAACGTGGTATTTCTTGGAGAAGATGTGATATATTTTGGAGAAATGTGGCATTTCTGGAAGAAACTCTCGTATTTTGGGGATAAAAGAGGTATTTGTGGGTGAAAAGGTCCTATTTGAAGGGGGTATCCTGGTATTTCTTGGAGAAGATGTGATATATTTGGGAGAAATGTGGCATGTCTGGAAGAAACTGTCCTATTTAGGGGGAGAAGCCAGGTATTAGTGGGTGAGAAGGTCCTATTTCAGGAGGAATCCTGTTATTTCTTGGAGAAGATGTGATCTATTTGGGAGAAATGTGGCTTTTCTGGAAGAAAATGTCCTATTTGAGGGATAATACAGGTATTTGTGGGAGAAAAGGTCCTATTATAAGGGGGAAAGCTGGTATTTCTTGGAGAAGATGTGGTATATTTGGGAGAAATGTGGCATTTCTGGAAGAAACTGTCCTCTTTTGTGGATAGAAGAGGTATTTGTGGGTGAAAAGGTCCTATTTGAAGGGGTAAAGCTGGTATTTCTTGGAGAAGATGTGATCTATTTGGGAGAAATGTGGCATGTCTGGAAGAAACTGTCCTCTTTTGGGGATAAAAGAGGTATTTGTGTGTGAAAAGGTCCTATTTGAAGGGGGAAACGTGGTATTTCTTGGAAAAGATGTGATATATTTGGGAGAAATGTGGCATGTCTGGAAGAAACTGTCCTATTTTGGGGATAAAACAGGTATTTGTGGGAGAAAAGGTCCTATTTGAAGGGGGAAAGCTGGTATTTCTTGGAGAAGATGTGATATATTTGGGAGAAATGTGGCATTTCTGGAAGAAAATGTCCCATTTGGGGGCAGAAGGCTGGTAGTTTTCGGTGAGAAGATCCTATTTCAGGAGGAATCCTGGTATTTCTTGGAGAAGATGTGATATATTTGGGAGAAATGTGGCATTTCTGGAAGAAACTGTCCTCTTTAGGGGATAAAAGAGGTATTAGTGGTTGAAAAGGTCGTATTTGAAGGGGGAACCCTGGTATTTCTTGGAGAAGATGTGATATATTTGGGAGAAATGTGGCATTTTTGGAAGAAAATGTCCTCTTTTGGGGATAAAAGAGGTATTTCATGGAGAAAAGGTCCTATTTGAAGGGGGAAACGTGGTATTTCTTGGAGGAGTTGTGATATATTTGGGAGAAATGTGGTATTTCTGGAAGAAAATTTCCAATTTGAGGGATAAAAGAGGTATTTGTGGGAGAAAAGGTCCTATTTGAAGGAGGAAACGTGGTATTTCTTGGAGAAGATGTGATATATTTGGGATAAATGTGGCATGTCTGGAAAAAACTGTCCTCTTCTGGGGATAAAAGAGGTATTTGTGGGTGAGAAGGTCCTATTTGAAGGGGGAAACGTGGTATTTCTCGTAGAAGATGAGATATATTTGGGAGAAATCTGGCATTTCTGGAAGAAACTGTCCTATTTGGGGGATAAAGCAGGTATTTGTGGGTGAAAAGGTCCTATTTGAAGGGGGAAACGTGGTATTTCTTGGAGAAGGTGTGATATGTTTGGGATAAATGTGGCATTTCTGGAAGAAACTGTCCTCTTATGGGGATAGAACAGGTATTTGTGGGTGAAAAGGTCCTATTTGAAGGGGGAAAGCTGGTATTTCTTGGAGAAGATGTGATCTATTTGGGAGAAATGTGGCATGTCAGGAAGAAAATGTCCTATTTGGGGGGAGAAGGGTGGTATTTGAGGAAGAAAAGTTCCTATTTCAGGAGGAATCCTGGTATTTCTTGGAGGAGATGTGATATGTTTGGGAGAAATGTGGCCTTTCTGGCAGAAACTGTCCTCTTTTGGGGATGAAACAGGAATTAGTGGGTGAAAAGGTCCCATTTGAAGGGGGAAAGCTGGTATTTCTTGGAGAAGATGTGATATGTTTGGGAGAAATGTGGCATTTCTGGAAGAAACTGTCCTATTTTGGGGATCAAAGAGGTATTTGTGGGTGAAAAGGTCCTATTTGAAGGGGGAAACCTGGTATTTCTTGGAGAAGATGTGAAATGTTTGGGAGAAATGTGGCATTTCTGGAAGAAACTGTCCTGTTTGGGGGGAGAAGGCTGGTATTTGTGGGAGAAAAGGTCCTCTTTCAGGAAGAATCCTGGTATTTCTTGGAGAAGATGTGATCTATTTGGGAGAAATGTGGCATGTCTGGAAGAAACTGACCTATTTGAGAGATAAAAGAGGTATTTGTGGGTGAAAAGGTCCTATTTGAAGGGGGAAACGTGGTATTTCTTGGAGAAGATGAGATATATTTGGGAGAAATGTGGCATGTATGGCAGAAACTGTCCTATTTTAGGGATAAAAGAGGTTTTTGTGGGTGAAAAGGTCCTATTTGAAGGGGGAAACCTGGTATTTCTTGGAGAAGATGTGATATGGTTGGGAGAAATGAGGCCTTTCCGGAGGAAACTGTCCTATTTCGGGGATAAAAGTGGTATTTGTGGGTGATAAGGTCCTATTAGAAGGGGGAACCCTGGTATTTCTTGGAGAAGATGTGATATATTTGGGAGAAATGTGGCATGTCAGGAAGAAACTGTCCTCTTTTGGGGAAAAAAGAGGTATGTGTGGGTGAAAAGGTCCTATTTGAAGGGGGAAAGCTGGTATTTCTTGGAGAAGATGTGATCTATTTGGGAGAAATGTGGCATTTCTGGAAGAAACTGTTCTCTTTTGGGGATAAAAGAGGTATTTGTGGGTTAAAAGGTCTTATTACAAGGGGGAAACCTGGTATTTCTTGGAGAAGATGTGATCTACTTGGGAGAAGTGTGGCATTTCTGAAGAAAATGTCCTATTTGAGGGATAATACAGGTATTTGTGGGTGAAAAGGTCCTATTTGAAGGGGGAAAGCTGGTATTTCTTGGAGAAGATGTGGTATATTTGGGAGAAATATGGCATGTATGGCAGAAACTGTCCTATTTTGGGGATAAAAGAGGTATTTGTGGGAGAAACGGTCCTATTTGAAGGGGGAAAGGTGGTATTTCTTGGAGAAGAAGTGATAGGTTTGGGAGAAATGTGGCATTTCTGGAAGAAACTGTCTTGTTTGGGGGGAGAAGGCTGGTATTTGTGGGAGAAAAGGTCCTCTTTCAGGAAGAATCCTGGTATTTCTTGGAGAAGATGTGATATATTTGGGAGAAATGTGGCATGTCTGGAAGAAACTGACCTATTTGAGGGATAAAAGAGGTATTTGTGGGTGAAGAGGTCCTATTTGAAGGGGGAAACGTGGTATTTCTTGGAGAAGATGCGATATATTTGGGAGAAATGTGGCATGTATGGCAGAAACTGTCCTATTTTGGGGATAAAAGAGGTTTTTGTGGGTGAAAAGGTCCTATTTGAAGGGGGAAACCTGGTATTTCTTGGAGAAGATGTGATATGTTTGGGAGAAATGTGGCCTTTCTGGAGGAAACTGTCCTATTTCGGGGATAAAAGTGGTATTTGTGGGTGATAAGGTCCTATTCGAAGGGGGAAACCTGGTATTTCTTGGAGAAGATGTGATATATTTGGGAGAAATGTGGCATGTCAGGAAGAAACTGTCCTCTTTTGGGGATAAAAGAGGTATGTGTGGGTGAAAAGGTCCTATTTGAAGGGGGAAAGCTGGTATTTCTTGGAGAAGATGTGATATATTTGAGAGAAATGTGGCATGTCTGGAAGAAACTGTTCTCTTTTGGGGATAAAAGAGGTATTTGTGGGTGAAAAGGTCCTATTTGAAGGGGGAAAGCTGGTATTTCTTGGAGAAGATGTGATATATTTGGGAGAAATGTGGCATTTCTGGAAGAAACTGTCCTCTTTTGGGGATAAAAGAGGTATTTGTGGGTGAAAAGGTCTTATTACAAGGGGGAAACCTGGTATTTCTTGGAGAAGATGTGATCTATTTGGGAGAAGTGTGGCCTTTCTGGAAGAAAATGTCCTATTTGAGGGATAATACAGGTATTTGTGGGAGAAAAGGTCCTATTTGAAGGGGGAAACCTGGTATTTCATGGAGAAGATGTGGTATATTTGGGAGAAATGTGGCATTTCTGGAAGAAACTGTCCTCTTATGGGGATGAAACAGGTATTTGCGGATGAAAAGGTCCTATTTGAAGGGGGAAAGCTGGTATTTCTTGGAGAAGATGTGGTATATTTGGGAGAAATATGGCATTTCTGGAAGAAACTGTCCTATTTTGGGGATAAAAGAGGTATTTGTGGGTGAAACGGTACTATTTGAAGGGGGAAAGCTGGTATTTCTTGGAGAAGAAGTGATATATTTGGGAGAAATGTGGCCTTTTTGGAAGAAACTGTTCTATTTTGGGGATAAAAGAGGTAAAACTACCTGCTTTCCCCCTTCAAATAGTACCTTTTCACCCACAAATACCTCTTTTATCACACAAATAGGACAGTTTCTTCCAGAAAGGCCACATTTCTCCCAAATATATCACATCTTCTCCAAGAAATACCAGCTTTCCCCCTTCAAATAGGACCTTTTCACCCACAAATACCTGTTTTATCCCCAAAATAGGACAGCTTCTTCCAGAAATGCCACATTTCTCCCAAATATATCACATCTTCTCCAAGAAATACCAGGTTTCCCCCTTCAAATAGGACCTTTTCACCCACAAATACCTCTTTTATCCCCAAAAGAGGACAGTTTCTTCCAGAAATGCCACATTTATCCCAAATATATCACATCTTCTCCAAGAAATACCAGCTTTCCCCCTTCAAATAGGACCTTTTCACCCACTAATAGCAGGCTTCTCCCCCCAAATAGGACATTTTCAAACAGAAATGCCACATTTCTCCCAAATATATCACATCTTCTCCAAGAAATACCAGGTTTCCCCCTTCAAATAGGACTTTTTCACCCACAAATACCTCTTTTATCCCCAAAATAGGACAGTTTCTTCCAGACATGCCACATTTCTCCCAAATATATCACATCTCCTCAAAGAAATACCAGCTTTCCCCCTTCAAATAGGACCTTTTCTCCCACAAATACCTGTTTTATCCCCAAAACAGGACACTTTCTTCCAGAAATGCCACATTTCTCCCAAATATATCACATCTTCTCCAAGAAATACCAGGTTTCCCCCTTCAAATAGGAACTTTTCACCCACAAATACCTCTTTTATCCCCAAAAGAGGACAGTTTCTTCCAGAAATGCCACATTTCTCCCAAACATATCACATCTCCTCCAAGAAATACCAGGATTCATCCTGAAATAGGAACTTTTCTTCCTCAAATACCACCCTTCTCCCCCAAATAGGACATTTTCTTCCAGAAAGGCCACATTTCTCCCTAATATATCACATCTTCTCCAAGAAATACCAGGTTTTCCCCTGGAAATCGGACCTTTTCACCCACAAATACCTCTTGTATCCCCAAAATAGGACAGTTTCTTCCAGAAATGCCACATTTCTCCCAAACATATCACATCTTCTCCAAGAAATACCACGTTTCCCCCTTCAAATAGGACCTTTTCACCCACAAATACCTGCTTTATCCCCCAAATAGGACAGTTTCTTCCAGAAATGCCAGATTTCTCCCAAATATATCAGATCTTCTCCGAGAAATACCAGGTTTCCCCCTTCAAATAGGACCTTTTCACCCACAAATACCTCTTTTATCCCCAAAAGTGGACAGTTTTTTCCAGACATGCCACATTTCTCCCAAATAGATCACATCTTCTCCAAGAAATACCAGGGTTCCCCCTTCAAATAGGACCTTTTCTCCCACAAATACCTCTTTTATCCCTCAAATTGGACATTTTCTTCCAGAAATACCACATTTCTCCCAAATATATCACAACTCCTCCAAGAATTACCAGGTTTCCCCCTTGAATTAGGAACTATTCTCCATGAAATACCTCTTTTATGCCCAAAAGAGGACATTTTTTTCCAGAAATGCCACATTTCTCCCAAATATATCACATCTTCTCCAAGAAATACCAGCTTTCCCCCTTCAAATAGGACCTTTTCACCCACAAATACCTCTTTTATCCCCAAAAGAGGACATTTTCTTCCAGACATGCCACATTTCTCACAAACATATCACATCTTCTCCAAGAAATGCCAGGGTTCCTCCTGAAATAGGACCTACTCTCCCAAAACTACCAGCCTTCTCCCCCCAAATTGGACATTTTCTTCCAGAAAGGCCACATTTCTCCCAAATATATCACATCTTCTCCAAGAAATACCAGGTTTTCCCCTGGAAATAGGACCTTTTCACCCTCAAATACCTGTTCTATCCCAATAAGAGGACAGTTTCTTCCAGACATGCCACATTTCTCCCAAATATATCACATCTTCTCCAAGAAATACCAGCTTTCCCCCTTCAAATAGGACCTTTTCACCCACAAATACCTCTTTTATCCCCTAAATTGGACAGTTTCTTCCAGACATGCCACATTTCTCCCAAATAGATCACATCTTCTCCAAGAAATACCACGTTTCCCCCTTCAAATACGACCTTTTCACCCACAAATACCTCTTTTATCCCCTAAATTGGACATTTTCTTCCAGAAAGGCCACATTTCTCCCAAATAGATCACATCTTCTCCAAGAAATACCACGTTTCCCCCTTCAAATAGGACCTTTTCACCCACAAATACCTCTTTTATCCCCTAAATTGGACAGTTTCTTCCAGACATGCCATATTTCTCCCAAATATATCACATCTTCTCCAAGAAATACCAGCTTTCCCCCTTCAAATAGGACCTTTTCACCCACAAATACCTCTTTTATCCCCAAAAGAGGACAGTTTCTTCCATAAAGGCCACATTTCTCCCAAATAGATCACATCTTCTCCAAGAAATACCACGTTTCCCCCTTCAAATAGGACCTTTTCCCCAAAAAAACCTCTTTTATCCCCAGAAGAGGACAGTTTCTTCCAGAAATGGCACATTTCTCCCAAATATACCACATCTTCTCCAAGAAATACCAGGTTTTCCCCTGGAAATAGGACCTTTTCACCCTCAAATACCTCTTGTATCCCAATAAGAGGACAGTTTCTTCCAGAAATGCCACGTTTCTCCCAAATAGATCACATCTTCTCCAAGAAATACCAGCTTTCCCCCTTCAAATAGGACCTTTTCACCCACAAATACATCTTTTATCCCCTAACTTGGACAGTTTCTTCCAGACATGCCACATTTCTCCCAAATATATCACATCTTCTCCAAGAAATACCAGGTTTCCCCCTTCAAATAGGACCTTTTCACCCACTAATAGCAGTCTTCTCCCCAAAAGAGAACAGTTTCTTCCAGAAATGCCACATTTCTCCCAAATATATCACATCTTCTCCAAGAAATACTAGGTTTCCCCCTTCAAATAGGACCTTTTCACCCACAAATACCTCTTTTATCCCCAAAAGAGTACAGTTTCTTCCAGAAATGCCAGATTTCTCCCAAATATATCACATCTTCTCCAAGAAATACCAGGTTTCCCCCTTCAAATAGGACCTTTTCACCCACAAATACCTCTTTTATCCCCAAAAGAGGACAGTTTCTTCCAGAAAGGCCACATTTCTCCCAAATATATCACATCTCCTTCAAGAAATACCAAGTTTCCGCCTTCAAATAGGACCTTTTCACCCACAAATACCTCTTTTATCCCCAAAACAGGACACTTTCTTCCAGACATGCCACATTTCTCCCAAATATATCACAACTCCTCCAAGAAATACCAGGTTTCCCCCTTGAATTAGGACCTTTTCTCCATGAAATACCTCTTTTATCCCCAAAAGAGGACAGTTTCTTCCAGAAAGGCCACATTTCTCCCAAATATATCACATCTTCTCCAAGAAATGCCAGGATTTCTCCTGAAATAGGACCTTCTCACCCAAAACTACCAGCCTTCTCCCCCCAAATTGGACAGTTTCTTCCAGAAATGCCTAATTTCTCCCTAATATATCACATCTTCTCCAAGAAATAACAGGTTTCCCCCTTCAAATAGGACCTTTTCACCCACAAATACCTCTTTTATCCCCAAAAGAGGACAGTTTCTTCCAGAAATGCCAGATTTCTCCCAAATATATCACATCTTCTCCAAGAAATACCAGCTTTCCCCCTTCAAATAGGACCTTTTCACCCACAAATACCTCTTTTATCCCCAAAAGAGGACAGTTTCATCCAGAAATGCCACATTTCTCCCAAACATATCACATCTTCTCCAAGAAATACCACGTTTCCCCCTTCAAATAGGACCTTTTCACCCACAAATACCTCTTTTATCCCCAAAAGAGGACAGTTTCTTCCAGAAATGGCACATTTCTCCCAAACATATCAAATCTCCTCCAAGAAATACCAGGATTCCTCCTGAAATAGGATCTTTTCACCAAAAATACCCCCCTTCTCCCCCCAAATAGGACATTTTCTTCCAGACATGCCACATTTCTCCCAAATATATCACATATTCTCCAAGAAATACCAGGTTTTCCCCTGGAAATAGGACCTTATCACCCACAAATACCTCTTTTATCCCCAAAAGAGGACAGTTTCATCCAGAAATGCCACATTTCTCCCAAATATATCACATCTTCTCCAAGAAATAGCACGTTTTCCCCTTCAAATAGGACCTTTTCTTCAAAAAAACCTCTTTTATCCCCAAAATAGGACAGTTTCTTCCAGGAATGCCAGATTTCTCCCAAATATATCACATCTTCTCCAAGAAATACCAGCTTTCCCCCTTCAAATAGGACCTTTTCACCCACAAATACCTCTTTTAACCCCAAAATAGGACAGTTTCTTCCAGACATGCCACATTTCTCCCAAATATATCACATCTTCTCCAAGAAATACCAGGATTCCTCCTGAAATAGGACCTTCTCACCCAAAACTACCAGCCTTCTCACCCCAAATTGGACATTTTCTTCCAGAAAGGCCACATTTCTCCCAAATATATCACATCTTCTCCAAGAAATACCAGCTTTCCCCCTTCAAATAGGACCTTTTCACCCACAAATACCTCTTTGATCCCCAAAATAGGACAGTTTCCTCCAGAAATGCCACATTTCTCCCAAATATATCACATCTTCTCCAAGAAATACCTGCTTTCCCCCTTCAAATAGGACCTTTTCACCCACTAATAGCAGGCTTCTCCCCCAAATAGGATAGTTTCTTCCGAACATGCCACATTTCTCCCAAATATATCACATCTTCTCCAAGAAATACCAGTTTTCCCCCTTCAAATAGGACCTTTTCACCCACAAATACCTCTTTTATCCCCAAAATAGGACAGTTTCTTCCAGAAATGGCACATTTCTCCCAAATATACCACATCTTCTCCAAGAAATACCAGGTTTTCCCCTGGAAATAGGACCTTTTCACCCTCAAATACCTGTTGTATCCCAATAAGAGGACAGTTTCTTCCAGAAATGCCACATTTCTCCCAAATAGATCACATCTTCTCCAAGAAATACCAGCTTTCCCCCTTCAAATAGGACCTTTTCACCCACAAATACATCTTTTATCCCCTAACTTGGACAGTTTCTTCCAGACATGCCACATTTCTCCCAAATATATCACATCTTCTCCAAGAAATACCAGGTTTCCCCCTTCAAATAGGACCTTTTCACCCACTAATAGCAGTCTTCTCCCCAAAAGAGAACAGTTTCTTCCAGAAATGCCACATTTCTCCCAAATATATCACATCTTCTCCAAGAAATACTAGGTTTCCCCCTTCAAATAGGACCTTTTCACCCACAAATACCTCTTTTATCCCCAAAAGAGTACAGTTTCTTCCAGAAATGCCAGATTTCTCCCAAATATATCACATCTTCTCCAAGAAATACCAGGTTTCCCCCTTCAAATAGGACCTTTTCACCCACAAATACCTCTTTTATCCCCAAAAGAGGACAGTTTCTTCCAGAAAGGCCACATTTCTCCCAAATATATCACATCTCCTTCAAGAAATACCAAGTTTCCGCCTTCAAATAGGACCTTTTCACCCACAAATACCTCTTTTATCCCCAAAACAGGACACTTTCTTCCAGACATGCCACATTTCTCCCAAATATATCACAACTCCTCCAAGAAATACCAGGTTTCCCCCTTGAATTAGGACCTTTTCTCCATGAAATACCTCTTTTATCCCCAAAAGAGGACAGTTTCTTCCAGAAAGGCCACATTTCTCCCAAATATATCACATCTTCTCCAAGAAATGCCAGGATTTCTCCTGAAATAGGACCTTCTCACCCAAAACTACCAGCCTTCTCCCCCCAAATTGGACATTTTCTTCCAGAAATGCCACATTTCTCCCTAATATATCACATCTTCTCCAAGAAATAACAGGTTTCCCCCTTCAAATAGGACCTTTTCACCCACAAATACCTCTTTTATCCCCAAAAGAGGACAGTTTCTTCCAGAAATGCCTAATTTCTCCCAAATATATCACATCTTCTCCAAGAAATACCAGGTTTCCCCCTTCAAATAGGACCTTTTCACCCACAAATACCTGTTTTATCCCCAAAAGAGGACAGTTTCTTCCAGAAATGCCAGATTTCTCCCAAATATATCACATCTTCTCCAAGAAATACCAGCTTTCCCCCTTCAAATAGGACCTTTTCACCCACAAATACCTCTTTTATCCCCAAAAGAGGACAGTTTCATCCAGAAATGCCACATTTCTCCCAAACATATCACATCTTCTCCAAGAAATACCACGTTTCCCCCTTCAAATAGGACCTTTTCACCCACAAATACCTCTTTTATCCCCAAAAGAGGACAGTTTCTTCCAGAAATGGCACATTTCTCCCAAACATATCAAATCTCCTCCAAGAAATACCAGGATTCCTCCTGAAATAGGATCTTTTCACCAAAAATACCCCCCTTCTCCCCCCAAATAGGACATTTTCTTCCAGACATGCCACATTTCTCCCAAATATATCACATATTCTCCAAGAAATACCAGGTTTTCCCCTGGAAATAGGACCTTATCACCCACAAATACCTCTTTTATCCCCAAAAGAGGACAGTTTCATCCAGAAATGCCACATTTCTCCCAAATATATCACATCTTCTCCAAGAAATAGCACGTTTTCCCCTTCAAATAGGACCTTTTCTTCAAAAAAACCTCTTTTATCCCCAAAATAGGACAGTTTCTTCCAGGAATGCCAGATTTCTCCCAAATATATCACATCTTCTCCAAGAAATACCAGCTTTCCCCCTTCAAATAGGACCTTTTCACCCACAAATACCTCTTTTAACCCCAAAATAGGACAGTTTCTTCCAGACATGCCACATTTCTCCCAAATATATCACATCTTCTCCAAGAAATACCAGGATTCCTCCTGAAATAGGACCTTCTCACCCAAAACTACCAGCCTTCTCACCCCAAATTGGACATTTTCTTCCAGAAAGGCCACATTTCTCCCAAATATATCACATCTTCTCCAAGAAATACCAGCTTTCCCCCTTCAAATAGGACCTTTTCACCCACAAATACCTCTTTGATCCCCAAAATAGGACAGTTTCCTCCAGAAATGCCACATTTCTCCCAAATATATCACATCTTCTCCAAGAAATACCAGTTTTCCCCCTTCAAATAGGACCTTTTCACCCACAAATACCTCTTTTATCCCCAAAATAGGACAGTTTCTTCCAGACATGCCACATTTCTCCCAAATATATCACATCTTCTCCAAGAAATACCAGCTTTCCCCCTTCAAATAGGACCTTTTCACCCACAAATACCTGTTTTATCCCCAAAAGAGGACAGTGTCTTCCAGTAATGCCTGATTTCTCCCAAATAGATCACATCTTCTCCAAGAAATACCACGTTTCCCCCTTGAATTAGGACCTTTTCACCCACAAATACCTGTTTTATCCCCAAAAGAGGACATTTTCTTCCAGAAATGCCACATTTCTCCCAAATATATCACATCTTCTCCAAGAAATACCAGCTTTCCCCCTTCAAATAGGAACTTTTCATCCACAAATACCTCTTTTATCCCCAAAAGAGGACAGTTTCTTCCAGAAATGCCACATTTCTCCCAAATACATCACATCTTCTCCAAGAAATACCAGCTTTCACCCTTCAAATAGGACCTTTTCACCCACAAATACCTCTTTTATCCCCAAAATAGAACAGTTTCTTCCAGAAATGCCACATTTCTCCCAAACATATCACATCTTCTCATAGAATTACCAGCTTTCCCCCTTCAAATAGGACCTTTTCACCCACAAAAAATTCTTTTATCCCCAAAATAGAACAGTTTCTTCCTGACATGCCACATTTCTCCCAAATATATCACATCTTCTCCAAGAAATACCAGGTTTCCCCCTTCAAATACGACCTTTTCACCCACAAATACCTCTTTTATCCCTCAAATAGGACAGTTTCTTCCAGACATGCCTCATTTATCCCAAATATATCACATCTTCTCCAAGAAATACCAGGATTCCTCCTGAAATAGGACCTTTTCTCCCTCAAATACCAGCCTTCTCCCCCCAAATAGGACAGTTTCTTCCAGACATGCCACATTTCTCCCAAATATATCACATCTTCTCCAAGAAATACCAGGTTTCCCTCTTCAAATAGGACCTTTTCACCCACAAATACCTGTTTTATCCCCAAAATACGACAGTTTCTTCCAGAAATGCCACATTTCTCCCAAATATATCACATCTTCTCCAAGAAATACCAGGATTCCTCCTGAAATAGGACTTTCTCTCCTATAACTACAAGCCTTCTCCCCCCAAATTGGACATTTTCTTCCAGAAATGCCTGATTTCTCCCAAATACATCACATCTTCACCAAGAAATACCAGGTTTCCCCCTTCTAATGGGACCTTTTCACCCACAAATACCTGTTTATTCCCAAAATAGGACAGTTTCTTCCAGACATGCCTGATTTCTCCCAAATATATCACAACTTCTCCAAGAAATACGAGCTTTCCCCCTTCAAATAGGAACTTTTCACCCACAAATACCTCTTTGATCCCCAAAATACGACAGTTTCTTCCAGAAATGCCACATTTCTCCCAAACATATCACATCTTCTCCAAGATATACCAGCTTAACCCCTTCAAATAGGACCTTTTCACCCACAAGTACCTGTTTTATCCCCCAAAGAGGACTGTTTCTTCAAGAAATGCCACATTTCTCCCAAATAGATCACATCTTCTCCAAGAAATACCAGCTTTCCCCCTTCAAATAGGACCTTTTCACCCACAAATACCTCTTTTATCCCCAAAATAGAACAGTTTCTTCCTGACATGCCACATTTCTCCCAAACATATCACATCTTCTCCAAGAAATACCAGCTTTCCCCCTTCAAATAGGACCTTTTCACCCACAAATACCTCTTTTATCCCCAAAAGAGGACAGTTTCTTCCAGACATGCCACATTTCCCCAAAACATATCACATCTTCTCCAAGAATTACCAGCTTTCCCCCTTCAAATAGGACCTTTTCACCCACAAAAAATTCTTTTATCCCCAAAATAGGACAGTTTCTTCCAGAAATGCCACATTTCTCCCAAATATATCACATCTTCTCCAAGAAATACCAGCTTTCCCCCTTCAAATAGGACCTTTTCACCCACAAATACCTCTTTTATCCCTCAAATAGGACAGTTTCTTCCAGACATGCCTCATTTCTCCCAAATATATCACATCTTCTCCAAGAAATACCAGGATTCCGCCTGAAAGAGGACCTTTTCTCCCTCAAATACCAGCCTTCTCCCCCCAAATAGGACAGTTTCTTCCAGACATGCCACATTTCCCCAAATATATCACATCTTCTCCAAGAAATACCAGGTTTTCCTCTTCAAATAGGACCTTTTCACCCACAGATACCACTTTTATCCCCAAAATAGGACAGTTTCTGCCAGAAAGGCCACATTTCTCCCAAACATATCACATCTTCTCCAAGAAATTCGTGCTTTCCCCATTCAAATAGGACCTTTTCACCCACAAAAAATTCTTTTATCCCCAAAATAGGACAGTTTCTTCCAGAAATGCCTGATTTCTCCCAAATAGATCACATCTTCTCCAAGAAATACCAGGTTTCCCCCTTCAAATAGGACCTTTTCACCCACAAATACCTGTTTTATCCCCAAAATAGAACAGTTTCTTCCAGAAATGCCACATTTCTCCCAAATAGATCACATCTTCTACAAGAAATACCAGCTTTCCCCCTTCAAATAGGACATTTTCACCCACAAATACCTCTTTCATCCCCAAAAGACGACAGTTTCTTCCAGAAATGCCACATTTCTCCCAAACATATCACATCTCCTAAAAGAAATACCAGGTTTCCCCCTTCAAATAGGACCTTTTCACCCACAAATACCTGTTTTATCCCCAAAAGAGGACAGTTTCTTCCAGAAATGGCACATTTCTCCCAAACATATCACATCTCCTCCAAGAAATACCAGGATTCCTCCTGAAATAGGAACTTTTCTCCCACAAATACCACCCTTCTCCCCCCAAATAGGACATTTTCTAACAGACATGCCACATTTCTCCCAAATAGATCACATCTTCTCCAAGAAATACCAGGTTTTCCCCTGGAAATAGGACCTTTTCACCCACAAATACCTGTTCTATCCCCATAAGAGGACAGTTTCTTCCAGAAATGCCACATTTATCCCAAATATATCACATCTTCTCCAAGAAATACCACGTTTCCCCCTTCAAATAGGACCTTTTCCCCAAAAAAACCTCTTTTATCCCTAAAAGAGGACAGTTTCTTCCAGGAATGCCACATTTCTCCCAAATATATCACATCTTCTCCAAGAAATACCAGCTTTCCCCCTTCAAATAGGACCTTTTCACCCACAAATACCTCTTTTAACCCCAAAATAGGACAGTTTTTTCCAGACATGCCACATTTCTCCCAAATATATCACATCTTCTCCAAGAAATACCAGGTTTCCCCCTGGAAATAGGACCTTTTCACCCACAAATACCTCTTTTATCCCCAAAAGAGGACAGTTTCTTCCAGAAATGCCACATTTCTCCCAAATAGATCACAACTCCTCCAAGAAATACCAGGTTTCCCCCTTCAATTAGGACCTTTTCTCGATGAAATACCTGTTTTATCCCCAAAAGAGGACATTTTCTTCCAGAAATGCCACATTTCTCCCAAATATATCACATCTTCTCCAAGAAATACCAAGTTTCCCCCTTCAAATAGGACCTTTTCAACCACTAATACCTGCTTTATCCCCAAAAGAGGACAGTTTCTTCCAGAAATGCCACATTTCTCCAAAACATATCACATCTTCTCCAAGAAATACCAGGTTTCCTCCTTGAACTAGGACCTTTTCACCCACAAATACCTCTTTTATCCCAAAAGAGGACAGTTTCTTCCAGAAATGCCACATTTCTCCCAAATATATCACATCTTCTCCAAGAAATACCAGCTTTCCCCCTTCAAATAGGACCTTTTCACCCACAAATACCTCTTTTATCCCCAAAATAGGACAGTTTCTGCCAGAAAGGCCACATTTCTCCCAAATATATCACATCTTCTCCAAGAAATACCAGGTTTCCCCCTTCAAATAGGAACTTTTCACCCACAAATACCTCTTTTATCCCCAAAAGAGGACAGTTTCTTCCAGAAATGCCACATTTCTCCCAAATATACCACATCTTCTCCAAGAAATACCAGCTTTCCCCCTTCAAATAGGACCTTTTCACCCACAAATACCTCTTTGATCCCCAAAATACGACAGTTTCTTCCAGAAATGCCACATTACTCCCAAACATATCACATCTTCTCCAAGAAATACCACCTTTCCCCCTTCAAATAGGACCTTTTCACCCAAAAGTACCTGTTTTATCCCCCAAAGAGGACAGTTTCTTCCAGACATGCCACATTTCTCCCAAATATATCACATCTTCTCCAAGAAATACCAGCTTTCCCCATTCAAATATGACCTTTTCACCCACAAATACCTCTTTTATCCCCAAAATAGGACAGTTTCTTCCTGACATGCCACATTTCTCCCAAATATATCACATCTTCTCCAAGAAATACCAGCTTTCCCTCTTCAAATAGGACCTTTTCACCCACAAATACCTCTTTTATCCCCAAAAGAGGACAGTTTCTGCCAGACATGCCACATTTCTCCCAAACATATCACATCTTCTCATAGAATTACCAGCTTTCCCTCTTCAAATAGGACCTTTTCACCCACAAATACCACTTTTATCCCCAAAATAGCACAGTTTCTGCCAGGAAGGCCACATTTCTCCCAAACATATCACATCTTCTCCAAGAAATACCAGCTTTCCCCATTCAAATAGGACCTTTTCACCCACAAAAAATTCTTTTAACCCCAAAATAGGACAGTTTCTTCCAGAAAGGCCACATTTCTCCCAAATATATCACATCTTCTCCAAGAAATACCTGCTTTCCCCCTTCAAATAGGACCTTTTCACCCACAAATACCTGTTTTATCCCCAAAATAGGACAGTTTCTTCCAGACATGCCACATTTCTCCCAAATATATCACATCTTCTCCAAGAAATACCAGCTTTCCCCCTTCAAATAGGACCTTTTCACCCACAAATACCTCTTTTATCCCCAAAACAGGACAGTTTCTTCCAGACATGCCACATTTCTCCCAAATATATCACATCTTCTCCAAGAAATACCAGCTTTCCCCCTTCAAATAGGACCTTTTCACCCACAAATACCTCTTTTATCCCCAAAAGAGGACAGTTTCTTCCTGACATGCCACATTTCTCCCAAATATATCACATCTTCTCCAAGAAATAACACGTTTCCTCCTTCAAATAGGACCTTTTCTCCCACAAATACCTCTTTTATCCCCAAAATAGGACAGTTTCTTCCAGACATGCCACATTTCTCCCAAATATATCACATCTTCTCCAAGAAATACCAGGTTTCCCCCTTCAAATACGACCTTTTCACCCACTAATACCTCTTTGATCCCCAAAATAGTACAGTTTCTTCCAGACATGCCACATTTCTCCCAAATATATCACATCTTCTCCAAGAAATACCAGGGTTCCCCCTTCAAATAGGACCTTTTCACCCACAAATACCTCTTTTATCCCCAAAATAGGACAGTTTCTTCCAGAAATGCCACATTTCTCCCAAATATATCACATCTTCTCCAAGAAATACCAGCTTTCCCCCTTCAAATAGGACCTTATCACCCACAAATACCTGTTTTATCCCCAAAAGAGGACAGTTTCTTCCAGAAATGCCACATTTCTCCTAAATATATCACATCTTCTCCAAGAAATACCAGGATTCCTCCTGAAATAGGACCTTCTCTCCCATAACTACAAGCCTTCTCCCCCCAAAATGGACATTTTCTTCCAGAAATGCCTGATTTCTCCCAAATATATCACATCTTCTCCAAGAAATACCACCTTTCCCCCTTCAAATAGGACCTTTTCACCCACGAATACCTCTTTTATCACCAAAAGAGGACATTTTCTTCCAGACATGCCACATTTCTCCCAAATAGATCACATCTTCTCCAAGAAATACCAGCTTTCCCCCTTCAAATAGGACCTTTTCACCCACAAATACCTGTTCTATCCCCAAATTAGGACAGTTTCTTCCAGACATGCCAGATTTCTCCCAAATAGATCACATCTTCTCCAAGAAATACCAGGTTTCCCCCTTGAATTAGGACCTTTTCTCCATGAAATACCTCTTTTATCCCCAAAATAGGACATTTTCTTCCAGAAAGGCCACATTTCTCCCAAATATATCACATCTTCTCCAAGAAATAACTGGTTTCCCCTTCAAATAGGACCTTTTCAACCACTAATACCTGTTTTATCCCCAAAAGAGGACAGTTTCTTCCAGAAAGGCCACATTTCTTCCAAATATATCACATCTTCTCCAAGAAATACCAGCTTTCCCCCTTCAAATAGGACCTTATCACCCACAAATACCTGTTTTATCCCCAAAAGAGGACAGTTTCTTCCAGAAATGCCACATTTCACCCAAATATATCACATCTTCTCCAAGAAATAACAGGTTTCCCCCATCAAATACGACATTTTCACCCACAAATACCTCTTTTATCCCCAAAATAGGACAGTTTCTTCCAGAAATGCCACATTTCTCCCAAATATATCACATCTTCTCCAAGAAATAACAGGTTTCCCTCTTCAAATACAACGTTTTCACCCACAAATACCTGTTTGATCCCCAAAACAGGACAGTTTCTTCCAGAAATGCCACATTTCTCCCAAATATATCACATCTTCTCCAAGAAATACCAGCTTTCCCCCTTCAAATAGGACCTTTTCAACCACTAATACCTCTTTTATCCCCAAAATAGGACAGTTTCTTCCGGAAAGGCCACATTTCTCCCAAATATATCACATCTTCTCCAAGAAATGCCAGGATTCCTCCTGAAAGAGGACCTTCTCACCCAAAACTACCAGCCTTCTCCCCCCAAATTGGACATTTTCTTCCAGAAAGGCCACATTTCTCCCAAATATATCACATCTTCTCCAAGAAATACCAGGATTCCTCCTGAAATAGGACCTTCTCACCGAAAACTACCAGCCTTCTCCCCCCAAATTGGACATTTTCTTCCAGAAAGGCCACATTTCTCCCAAAGAGATCACATCTTCTCCAAGAAATACCAGGTTTCTCCCTTCAAATGGGACCTTTTCACCCACAAATACCTCTTTTATCCCCAAAATAGAACAGTTTCTTCCAGAAATGCCATATTTCTCCCAAACATATCACATCTTCTCCAAGGAATACCACCTTTCCCAATTCAAATAGGACCTTTTTACCCAGAAATACCTCTTTTATCCCCAAAAGAGGACAGTTTCTTCCAGACATGCCACATTTCTCCCAAACATATCACATCTCCTCCAAGAAATACCAGGATTCCTCCTGAAATAGGACCTTTTCTCCCACAAGTACCAGCCTTCTCCCCCCAAATAGGACAGTTTCTTCCAGAAATGCCACATTTCTCCCAAATAGATCACATCTTCTCCAAGAAATACCAGGTTTCCCCCTTCAAATAGGACCTTTTCACCCACAAATACCTCTTTGATCCCCAAAATACGACAGTTTCTTCCAGAAATGCCACATTTCTCCCAAACATATCACATCTTCTCCAAGAAATACCAGCTTAACCCCTTCAAATAGGACCTTTTCACCCACAAATACCTCTTTTATCCCCAAAAGAGGACAGTTTCTTCCAGAAAGGCCACATTTCTCCCAAATATATCACATCTTCTCCAAGAAATACCAGCTTTCCCCCTTCAAATAGGACCTTTTCTCCATGAAATACCTCTTTTATCCCCAAAATAGAACAGTTTCTTCCAGAAATGCCACATTTCTCCCAAATATATCACATCTCCTCCAAGAAATACCAGGATTTCTCCTGTAATAGGACCTTTTCTCCCACAAATACCAGCCTTTTCCCCCCAAAAGAGGACAGTTTCTCCCAGAAAGGCCACATTTCTCCCAAATATATCACATCTTCTCCAAGAAATACCAGCTTTCCCCCTTCAAATAGGACCTTTTCACCCACAAATACCTCTTTTATCCCCAAAACAGGACAGTTTCTTCCAGAAATGCCACATTTCTCCCAAACATATCACATCTTCTCCAAGAAATACCAGGTTTCCTTCTTGAAATAGGACCTTTTCACCCACAAATACCTCTTGTATCCCCAAAATAGGACAGTTTCTTCCAGACATGCCACATTTCTCCCAAATATATCACATCTTCTCCAAGAAATACCAGGATTCCCCCTTCAAATAGGAACTTTTCACCCACAAATACCTGTTTTATCCCCAAAAGAGGACAGTTTCTTCCAGACAGGCCACATTACTCCCAAATATATCACATCTTCTCCAAGAAATACCAGGTTTCCCCCTTCAAATAGGACCTTTTCACCCACAAATACCTCTTTTATCCCCAAAAGAGGACAGTTTCTTCCAGAAATGCCACATTTCTCCCAAATATATCACATCTCCTCCAAGAAATACCAGGATTCCCCCTTCAAATAGGAACTTTTCACCCACAAATACCTCTTTTATCCCCAAAAGAGGACAGTTTCTTCCAGACATGCCACATTTCTCCCAAATAGATCACATCTTCTCCAAGAAATACCAGCTTTCTCCCTTCAAATAGGACCTTTTCACCCACAAATACCTCTTTGATCCCCAAAAGAGGACAGTTTCTTCCAGAAATGCCACATTTCTCCCAAATATATCACATCTTCTCCAAGAAATACCAGCTTTCCCCCTTCAAAAGGACCTTTTCACCCTCAAATACATGTTTTGTCCCCAAAAGAGGACAGTTTCTTCCAGAAATGCCACATTTCTCCCAAATATATCACATCTTCTCCAAGAAATACCAGGTTTCCCTCTTCAAATAGGACCTTTTCACCCACAAATACCTCTTTTATCCCCAAAAGAGGACAGTTTCTTCCAGAAATGCCACATTTCTCCCAAATATATCACATCTCCAAGAAATTTCAGGTTTCCTCCTGAAATAGGACCTTGTCACCCACAGATTCCTGTATTATCCCTTTGTTCCGAGCGACTTTTCGTTTTGGAGTGTTTTTCCGATGCTACACTTCAGCATTCTGTGACGAATAGAGTAGAAGAGAAAAGCCCCACTAATAAGGCAGCTAGAAGCTCCAGAAGCCACACACGTTGTGCTTTCAGGGAAGACGTTCCAGAAAGTCGAGAGTTGTGGCTTCTTTCCTGCGGAGAAAAAAACCCCTGTTTTCAGGCAATGCAGGACGCTGAATTCGCATCTTCTCGGCATAGGAATGCCGCTCCCTCGCTCTCGTGGCTCGAAAGCGGCACTCGCGCTGAACCGCTCCGGAGAGTCTGCAGTTGCTGTCCGGTCCATCGCGGTTCTGCCCGAGTGCCGCTTGCAGCCTTCAGCAGCGCTCTCGTTTCTCTCGGATGCCGGGAAAGAGCGACTTCAGCCGGATGCTTTGCTCCGACGAGTGAGCGGCTTCTTCTGCGCACATCGCAATGGAGCGCTTTTGACTTCTCCATGTGTCCATGCAGAATGCACTACGCTTCTCTCTCATTCTTATCCCTTCCTTCCGAGCGACATTTCGTTTTGGAGTGTTTATCCGATGCTACACTTCAGCATTCTGTGACGAATATAGTAGAAGTGGAAACCACACTAATAAGGCAGCTAGAAGTTCGAGGAGCGACACATGTTGTGCTTTCGGGGAGGACGTTCCAGAAAGTCGAGAGTTGTGGCTTGTTTCTTGCGGAGAAAAAAGCCCCTGTTTTCAGGCAATGCAGGACGCTGAATTCGCTCGTTCTCGGCATACGAATGCCGCTCCTCCTCTCTCGTGGCTCGAGAGCGGCATTTGCGCTGAACCACACCGGACAGTCTGCAGTTGCAGACTACTGAATAGCCTGAAAACAGGGGGTTTTTTCTCCGCAGGAAACAAGCCACAACTCTCGACTTTCTGGAACGTCCTCCCTGAAAGCAATACGTGTGTCGCTCCTCGAACTTCTAGCTGCCTTATTAGTGGGGCTTTTCCCTTCTACTCTATTCGTCACAGAATGCTGAAGTGTAGCATCGGATAAACACTCCAAAACGAAATGTCGCTCGGAAGAAAGGGATAAGAATGAGAGAGAAGCGTAGTGCATTCTGCATGGACACATGGAGAAGTCAAAAGCGCTCCATTGCGATGTGCGCAGAAGAAGCCGCTCACTCGTCGGAGCAAAGCATCCGGCTGAAGTCGCTCTTTCCCGGCATCCGAGAGAAACGAGAGCGCTGCTGAAGGCTGCAAGCAGCACTCGGGCAGAACCGCGATGGACCGGACAGCAACTGCAGACTCTCCGGAGCGGTTCAGCGCGAGTGCCGCTTTCGAGCCACGAGAGAGGAGGAGCGGTATTGAAATGCCGAGAAGGAGAGAATTCAGCCTAATGCATTGCCTGAAAACAGGGTTTTTTTTCTCCGCAGGAAAGAAGCCACAACTCTCGACATTCTGGAACGTCCTCCCCGAAAGCACAACGTGTGTCGCTCCTCGAACTTCTAGCTGCCTTATTAGTGGGGCTTTTCTCTTCTATTTTATTCGTCACAGAATGCTGAAGTGTAGCATCGGAAAAACACTCCAAAACGAAATGTCGCTCGGAACAAAGGGATAAAACAGGAATCTGTGGGTGACAAGGTCCTATTTCAGGAGGAAACCCGGAATTTCTTGGAGATGTGATATATTTGGGAGAAATGTGGCATTTCTGGAAGAAACTGTCCTCTTTTGGGGATAAAAGAGGTATTTGTGGGTGAAAAGGTCCTATTTGAAGGGGGAAACCTGGTATTTCTTGGAGAAGATGTGATCTATTTGGGAGAAATGTGGCATTTCTGGAAGAAACTGTCCTCTTTTGGGGACAAAACAAGTTATTTGTGGGTGAAAAGGTCCTTTTGAAGGGGGAAAACTGGTATTTCTTGGAGAAGATGTGATATATTTGGGAGAAATGTGGCATGTCTGGAAGAAACTGTCCTCTTTTGGGGATCAAACAGATATTTGTGGGTGAAAAGGTCCTATTTCAGGAGGAATCCTGGTATTTCTTGGAGAAGATGTGATATATTTGGGAGAAATGTGGCATTTCTGGAAGAAACTGTCCTATTTTGGGGATAAAAGAGGTATTTGTGGGTGAAAAGGTCCTATTTGAAGGGGGAAACCTGGTATTTCTTGGAGAAGATGTGATATATTTGGGAGAAATGTGGCATGTCCGGAAGAAACTGTCCTGTTTTGGGGATAAAACAGGTATTTGTGGGAGAAAAGGTCCTATTTGAAGGGGGAAACCTGGTATTTCTTGGAGAAGATGTGATCTATTTGGGAGAAATGTGGCATGTCTGGAAGAAACTGTCCTCTTTTGGGGATAAAACAGGTACTTGTGGGTGAAAAGGTCCTATTTGAAGGGGGAAAGCTGGTATTTCTTGGAGAAGATGTGATATGTTTGGTTGAAATGTGGCATTTCTGGATGAAACTGTTCTATTTTGGGGATAAAAAAGGTATTTGTGGGTGAAAAGGTCCTATTTGAAGGGGGAAACCTGGTATTTCTTGGAGAAGATGTGATCTATTTGGGAGAAATGTGGCATTTCTGGAAGAAACTGTCCTCTTTTGGGGATCAAACTGGTATTTGTGGGTGAAAATTTCCTATTTCAAGGGGGAAAACTGGTATTTCTTCGAGAAGATATGATATACTTGGGAGAAATGTGGCATGTCTGGAAGAAACTGTCCTATTTTGGGGATAAAAGAGGTATTTGTGGGTGAAAAGGTCCTATTTGAAGGGGGAAACGTGGTATTTCTTGGAGAAGATGTGATATATTTGGGAGAAATCTGGCATTTCTGGAAGAATATGTGGTATTTGAGGGATAAAACAGGTTTTTGTGGTTGAAAAGTTCCTATTTGAAGGGGGAAACCTGGTATTTCTTGGAGAAGATGTGATATATTTGGGAGAAATGTGGCATGTCTGGAAGAAACTGTCCTATTTTGGGGATAAAATAGGTATTTGTGGGTGAAAAGGTCCTATTTGAAGGGGGAAAGCTGGTATTTCTTGGAGAAGATGTGATATATTTGGGAGAAATGTGGCATTTCTGGAAGAAACTGTCCTCTTTTGGGGATCAAACAGGTATTTGTGGGTGAAAAGGTCCTATGTGAAGGGGGAAAGCTGGTATTTCTTGGAGAAGATGTGATCTATTTGGGAGAAATGTGGCATTTCTGGAAGAAACTGTCCTCTTTTGGGGATCAAACAGGTATTTGTGGGTGAAAAGGTCCTATTTGAAGGGGGAAAGCTGGTATTTCTTTTAGAAGATGTGATATATTTGGGAGAAATGTGGCCTTTCTGGAAGAAACTGTCCTGTTTTGGGGATAAAAGAGGTATTTGTGGTTGAAAAGGTCCTATTTGAAGGGGGAAACGTGGTATTTCTTGGAGAAGATGTGATATATTTGGGAGAAATGTGGCATTTCTGGAAGAAACTGTCCTCTTTTGTGGATAAAAGAGGTATTTGTGGGTGAAAAGGTCCTATTTGAAGGGGGAAAACTGGTATTTCTTGGAGAAGATGTGATATATTTGGGAGAAATGTGGCATTTCTGGAAGAAACTGTCCTATTTGGGGGATAAAAGAGGTATTTGTGGGTGAAAAGGTCCTATTTGAAGGGGGAAAGCTGGTATTTCTTGGAGAAGATGTGATATATTTGGGAGAAATGTGGCATGTCTGGAAGAAACTGTCCTCTTTTGGGGATAAAAGAGGTATTTGTGGGTGAGAAGGTCCTATTTGAAGGGGAAACCTGGTATTTCTTGGAGAAGATGTGATCTATTTGGGAGAAATGTGGCATGTCTGGAAGAAACTGTCCTATTTGGGGGGAGAAGGCTGGTATTTGTGGGAGAAAAGTTCCTATCTGAAGGGGAAAAGCTGTTATTTCTTGGAGAAGATGTGATCTATTTGGGAGAAATGTGGCATGTCTGGAAGAAACTGTCCTCTTTTGGGGATAAAAGAGGTATTTGTGGGTGAAAAGGTCCTATTTGAAGGGGGAAACGTGGTATTTCTTGGAGAAGATGTGATCTATTTGGGAGAAATGTTGCATGTCTGGAAGAAACTGTCCTCTTTTGGGGATAAAAGAGGTATTTGTGGGTGAAAAGTTCCTATTTGAAGGGGGAACCCTGGTATTTCTTGGAGAAGATGTGATATATTTGGGAGAAATGTGGCATGTCTGGAAGAAAATGTCCTGTTTTGGGGATAAAACAGGTATTTGTGGGAGAAAAGGTCCTATTTGAAGGGAGAACCGTGGTATTTCTTGGAGGAGATGTGATCTATTTGGTAGAAATGTGGCATGTCTGGAAGAAACTGTCCTCTTTTGGGGATACAAGAGGTACTTGCGGGAGAAAAGGTCCTATTTGAAGGGGGAAACCTGGTATTTCTTGGAGAAGATGTGATATGTTTGGGTGAAATGTGGCATTTCTGGAAGAAACTGTCCTCTTTTGGGGATAAAAGAGGTATTTGTGGGTGAAAAGGTCCTATTTGAAGGGGGAAACGTGGTATTTCTTGGAGAAGATGTGATATATTTGGGAGAAATGTGGCATGTCTGGAAGAAAATGTCCTATTTGGGGGGAGAAGGCTGGTATTAGTGGGAGAAAAGGTCCTATTTGAAGGAGGAAAGCTGGTATTTCTTTGAGGAGATGTGATATGTTTGGGAGAAATGTGGCCTTTCTGGAAGAAACTGTCCTGTTTTGGGGATAAAAGAGGTATTTGTGGGTGAAAAGGTCCTATTTGAAGGGGGAAACCTGGTATTTCTTGGAGAAGATGTGATCTATTTGGGAGAAATGTGGCATTTCTGGAAGAAACTGTCCCCTTTTGGGGATAAAGGAGGTATTTCTGGGTGAAAAGGCCCTATTTGAAGGGGGAAAGCTGGTATTTCTTGGAGAAGATGTGATCTATTTCGGAGAAATGTGGCCTTTCTGGAAGAAAATGTCCTATTTTGGGGATAAAAGAGGTATTTGTGGGTGAAAAGGTCCTATTTGAAGGGGGAAACGTGGTATTTCTTGGAAAAGATGTGATATATTTGGGAGAAATGTGGCATTTCTGTAAGAATATGTCCAATTTGAGGGATAAAACAGGTATTTGTGGTTGAAAAGGTCCTATTTGAAGGGGGAAACCTGGTATTTCTTGGAGAAGATGTGATCTATTTGGGAGAAATGTGGCCTTTCTGGAAGAAACTGTCCTCTTTTGGGGATAAAAGAGGTATTTGTGGGTGAAAAGGTCCTATTTGAAGGGGGAAAGCTGGTATTTCTTGGAGAAGATGTGATCTATTTGGGAGAAATGTGGCATGTCTGGAAGAAACTGTCCTCTTTTGGGGATAAAACAGGTATTTGTGGGTGAAAAGGTCCTATTTGAAGGGGGAAAGCTGGTATTTCTTGGAGAAGATGTGATATCTTTGGTAGAAATCAGACATTTCTGGAAGAAACTGTCCTATTTTGGGGATAAAAGAGGTATTTGTGGGTGAAAAGTTCCTATTTGAAGGGGGAAAGCTGGTATTTCTTGGAGAAGATGTGATATATTTGGGAGAAATCTGGCATTTCTGGAAGAAACTGTCCTGTTTTGGGGATAAAACAGGTATTTGTGGGAGAAAATGTCATATTTCAGGAGGAATCCTGGTATTTCTTGGAGAAGATGTGATCTATTTGGGAGAAATGTGGCATGTCTGGAAGAAGCTGTCCTCTTTTGGGGATAAAAGAGGTATTTGTGGGTGAAGAGGTTCTATTTGAAGGGGGAAACCTGGTATTTCTTGGAGAAGATGTGATATATTTGGGAGAAATGTGGCATTTCTGGACGAAACTGTCCTATTTTGGGGATAAAAGAGGTATTTGTGTGTGAAAAGGTCCTATTTGAAGGGGGAAACGTGGTATTTCTTGGAGAAGATGTGATATATTTGGGAGAAATGTGGCATGTCTGGAAGAAACTGTCCTCTTTTGGGGATAAAAGAGGTATTTGTGGGTGAAAATGTGCTATTTGAAGGGGGAAAGCTGGTATTTCTTGGAGAAGATGTGATATATTTGGGAGAAATGTGGCATGTCAGGAAGAAACTGTCCTCTTTTGGGGGGAGAAGGCTGGTATTTGTGGGAGAAAAGGTCCTATTTCAGGAGGAATCCTGGTATTTCTTGGAGGAGATGTGATCTATTTTGGTAGAAATCTGGCATTTCTGGCAGAAACTGTCCTCTTTTGGGGATAAAACAGGTATTTGTGGGTGAAAAGGTCCTATTTGAAGGGGGAAAGCTGGTATTTCTTGGAGAAGATGTGATGTATTTGGGAGAAATGTGGCATTTCTGGAAGAAACTGTCCTATTTTGGGGATAAAAGAGGTATTTGTGGGTGAAAAGGTCCTATGTGAAGGGGGAAAGCTGGTATTTCTTGGAGAAGATGTGATCTATTTTGGAGAAATCAGGCATTTCTGGAAGAAACTGTCCTCTTTTGGGGATAAAAGAGGTATTTGTGTGTGAAAAGGTCCTATTTGAAGGGGGAAAGCTGGTATTTCTTGGAGAAGATGTGATATATTTGGGAGAAATGTGGCATGTCTGCAAGAAAATGTCCTATTTGGGGGATACAAGAAGTATTTGTGGGTGAAAAAGTCCTATTTCAAGGAGGAAACCTGGTAGTTCTTGGAGAAGATGTGATATGTTTGGTAGAAATGTGGCATTTCTGGACGTAACTGTTGTATTTTGGGGATTAAAGAGGTATTTGTGGGTGAAAAGGTCCTATTTGAAGGGGAAAGCTGGTATTTCTTGGAGAAGATGTGATCTATATGGGAGAAATCTGGCATTTCTGGAATAAACTGTCCTATTTGGGGGGAGAAGGCTGGTATTTGTGGGAGAAAAGGTCCTATTTCAGGAGGAATCCTGGTATTTCTTGGAGAAGATGTGATCTATTTGGGAGAAATGTGGCATTTCTGGAAGAAACTGTCCTGTTTTGGGGATAAAAGAGGTATTTGTGGGTGAAAAGGTCCTATTTGAAGGGGGAAACCTGGTATTTCTTGGAGAAGATGTGATCTATTTGGGAGAAATGTGGCCTTTCTGGAAGAAACTGTCCTCTTTTGGGGATAAAAGAGGTATTTGTGGGTGAAAAGGTCCTATTTGAAGGGGGAAACCTGGTATTTCTTGAAGAAGATGTGATATATTTGGGAGAAATGTGGCATGTCTGGAAGAAACTGTCCTCTTTTGGGGATAAAAGAGGTATTTGTGGGTGAAAAGGTCCGATTAGAAGGGGGAAACGTGGTATTTCTTGGAGAAGATGTGGTATATTTGGGAGAAATGTGGCATTTCTGGAATAAACTGTCCTCTTTTGGTGATTAAACAGGTATTTGTGGGTGAAAAGGTCCTATTTGAAGGGGGAAAGCTGGTATTTCTTGGAGAACATGTGGTATATTTGGGAGAAATCTGGCATTTCTGGAAGAAAATGTCCTCTTTGGGGATCAAAGAGGTATTTGTGGGTGAAAAGGTCCTATTTGAAGGGGGAAACGTGGTATTTCTTGGAGAAGATGTGATATATTTGGGAGAAATGTGGCCTTTCTGGAAGAAACTGTCCTCTTTTGGGGATAAAAGAGGTATTTGTGGGCGAAAAGGTCCTATTTGAAGGGGGAAACCTGGTATTTCTTGGAGAAGATGTGATATATTTGGGAGAAATGTGGCATTTCTGCAAGAAACTGTCCTATTTTGGGGATAAAAGAGGTATTTGCGTGTGAAAAGGTCCTATTTGAAGGGGGAAACCTGGTATTTCTTGGAGAAGATGTGATATATTTGGGAGAAATGTGGCATGTCTGGAAGAAACTGTCCTATTTCGGGGATACAAGAAGTATTTGTGGGTGAAAAAGTCCTATTTCAAGGAGGAAACCTGGTAGTTCTTGGAGAAGATGTGATATGTTTGGTAGAAATGTGGCATTTCTGGACATAACTGTTCTATTTTGGGGATAAAATAGGTATTTGTGGGTGAAAAGGTCCTATTTGAAGGGGAAAGCTGGTATTTCTTGGAGAAGATGAGATCTATATGGGAGAAATCTGGCATTTCTGGAATAAACTGTCCTATTTGGGGGGAGAAGGCTGGTATTTGTGGGAGAAAAGTTCCTCTTTCAGGAGGAATCCTGGTATTTCTTGGAGAAGATGTGATCTATTTGGGAGAAATGTGGCATTTCTGGAAGAAACTGTCCTCTTTTGGGGATAAAACAGGTATTTGTGGGTGAAAAGGTCCTATTTGAAGGGGGAAACCTGGTATTTCTTGGAGAAGATGTGATATATTTGGGAGAAATGTGGCCTTTCTGGAAGAAACTGTCCTCTTTTGGGGATAAAAGAGGTATTTGTGGGTGAAAAGGTCCGATTTGAAGGGGGAAACGTGGTATTTCTTGGAGAAGGTGTGGTATATTTGGGAGAAATGTGGCATTTCTGGAAGAAACTGTCGTATTTTGGGGATCAAAGAGGTATTTGTGGGTCAAAAGGTCCTATTTGAAGGGGGAAAGCTGGTATTTCTTGGAGAAGATGTGGTATATTTGGGAGAAATGTGGCCTTTCTGGAAGAAAATGTCCAATTTGGGGGGAGAAGGCTGGTAGTTTTCGGTGAGAAGGTCCTATTTCAGGAGGAATCCTGGTATTTCTTGGAGAAGATGTGCTATATTTGGGAGAAATGTGGCATTTCTGGAAGAAAATGTCCAATTTGGGGGGAGAAGGCTGGTAGTTTTGGGTGAGAAGGTCCTATTTCAGGTGGAATCCTGGCATTTCTTGGAGAAGATGTGATATATTTGGGAGAAATGTGGCCTTTCCGGAAGAAATTGTCCTCTTTTGGGGGTAAAAGAGGTATTAGTGGTTGAAAAGGTCCTATTTGAAGGGGGAAAGCTGGTATTTCTTGGAGAAGATGTGATATATTTGGGAGAAATGTGGCATTTCTGGAAGAAACTGTCCTCTTTTGGGGGTAAAAGAGGTATTAGTGGTTGAAAAGGGCGAATTTGAAGGGGGAACCCTGGTATTTCTTGGAGAAGATGTGATCTATTTGGGAGAAATGTGGCATTTCTGGAAGAAACTGTCGTATTTTGGGCATAAAACAGGTATCTGTGGGTGAAAAGGTCCTATTTGAAGGGGGAAACGTGGTATTTCTTGGAGAAGATGTGATCTATTTGGGAGAAATGTGGCATTTCTGGAAGAAACTGTCATATTTGGGGGGAGAAGCCTGGTATTAGTGGGTGAGAATGTCCTATTTCAGGAGGAATCCTGGTATTTCTTGGAGAAGATGTGATATATTTGGGAGAAATGTGGCATGTCTGGAAAAAACTGTCCTATTTCGGGGATAAAACAGGTATTTGTGGGTGAAAAGGTCCTATTTGAAGGGGGAAAGCTGGTATTTCTTGGAGAAGATGTGATCTATTTGGGAGAAATGTGGCATTTCTGGAAGAAACTGTACTATTTGGGGGGAGAAGCCTGGTATTAGTGGGTGAGAAGGTCCTATTTCAGGAGGAATCCTGCTATTTCTTGGGGAAGATGTGATATGTTTGGGAGAAATGTGGCATGTCTGGAAAAAACTGTCCTATTTTGGGGATAAAAGAGGTATTTGTGGGTGAAAAGGTCCTATTTGAAGGGGGAAACCTGGTATTTCTTGGAGAAGATGTGATATATTTGGGAGAAATGTGGCATGTCTGGAAGAAAATGTCCTATTTGGGGGGAGAAGGCTGGTACTTGTGGGAGAAAAGGTCCTATTTGAAGGAGGAATCCTGGTATTTCTTGGAGGAGATGTGATATGTTTGGGAGAAATGTGGCCTTTCTGGCAGAAACTGTCCTCTTTTGGGGATAAAAGAGGTATTTGTGGGTGAAAAGGTCCTATTTGAAGGGGGTAAGCTGGTATTTCTTGGAGAAGATGTGATCTATTTGGGAGAAATCTGGCATTTCTGAAAGAAACTGTCGTATTTTGGGGATAAAACAGGTATTTGTTGGTGAAAATTTCCTATTTGAAGGGGGAACCCTGGTATTTCTTGGAGAAGATGTGATATATTTGGGAGAAATGTGGCCTTTCTGGAAGAAACTGTCCTATTTTGGGGATAAAAGAGGTATTTGTGGGTGAAAAGGTCGAATTTGAAGGGGGAAAGCAGGTATTTCTTGGAGAAGATGTGATATATTTGGGAGAAATCTGGCCTTTCTGGAAGAAAATGTCCAATTTGGGGGGAGAAGGCCGGTAGTTTTGGGTGAGAAGGTCCTATTTCAGGAGGAAAGCTGGTATTTCTTGGAGAAGATGTGATATATTTGGGAGAAATGTGGCATTTCTGGAAGAAAATGTCCAATTTGGGGGGAGAAGGCTGGTAGTTTTGGGTGAGAAGGTCCTATTTCAGGAGGAATCCTGGCATTTCTTGGAGAAGATGTGATCTATTTGGGAGAAATGTGGCCTTTCCGGAAGAAACTGTCCTATTTTGGGGGTAAAACAGGTATTAGTGGTTGAAAAGGTCTTATTTGAAGGGGGAAACCTGGTATTTCTTGGAGAAGATGTGATCTATTTGGGAGAAATGTGGCATGTCTGGAAGAAAATGTACTCTTTTGGGGATAAAAGAGGTATTTCATGGAGAAAAGGTCCTAATTCAAGGGGGAAAACTGGTATTTCTTGTAGAAGATGTGATATATTTGGGAGAAATGTGGCATTTCTGGAAGAAACTGTCGTATCTTGGTCATGAAACAGGTATTTGGGGGTGAAAAGGTCCTATTTGAAGGGGGAAACGTGGTATTTCTTGGAGAAGACGTGATATATTTGGGATAAATCAGGCATTTCTGGAAGAAACTGTCCTCTTTTGGGGATAAAAGAGGTATTTGTGGGTGAAAAGGTCCTATTTGAAGGGGGAACCCTGGTATTTCTTGGAGAAGATGTGATCTATTTGGGAGAAATGTGGCATTTCTGGAAGAAACTGTCCTATTTGGGGGAAGAAGCCTGGTATTAGTGGGTGAGAAGGTCCTATTTCAGGAGGAATCCTGGTATTTCTTGGAGAAGATGTGATAGGTTTGGGAGAAATGTGGCATTTCTGGAAGAAAAAGTCCAATTTGGGGGGAGAAGGCTGGTAGTTTTGGGTGAGAAGTTCCTCTTTCAGGAGGAATCCTGGCATTTCTTGGAGAAGATTTGATATATTTGGGAGAAATGTGGCCTTTCCGGAAGAAACTGTCCTCTTTTGGGGATTAAAGAGGTATTAGTGGGTGAAAAGGTCCTATTTGAAGGGGGAAACCTGGTATTTCTTGGAGAAGATGTGATATATTTGGGAGAAATGTGGCATTTCTGGAAGAAACTGTCCTCTTTTGGGGATAAAAGAGGTATTTGTGGGTGAAAAGGTCCTATTTGAAGGGGGAACCCTGGTATTTCTTGGAGAAGATGTGACATATTTGGGAGAAATGTGGCATTTCTGGAAGAAACTGTCCTCTTTTGGGGATAAAAGAGGTATGTGTGGGTGAAAAGGTCCTATTTGAAGGGGGAAACCTGGTATTTCTTGGAGAAGATGTGATATATTTGGGAGAAATGTGGCATTTCTGGAAGAAACTGTCCTCTTCTGGGGATAAAAGAGGTATTTGTGGTTGAAAAGGTCGAATTTGAAGGGGGAACCCTGGTATTTCTTGGAGAAGATGTGATCTATTTGGGAGAAATGTGGCATGTCTGGAAGAAACTGTCCTCTTTTGGGGATAAAACAGGTATTTGTGGGTGAAAAGGTCCTATTTGAAGGGGGAAACGTGGTATTTCTTGGAGAAGATGTGATCTATTTGGGAGAAATGTGGCATTTCTGGAAGAAACTGTCCTCTTTTGGGGATAAAAGAGGTATTTGTGGGTGAAAAGGTCCTATTTGAAGGGGGAAACCTGTTATTTCTAGGAGAAGATGTGATATATTTGGGAGAAATGTGGCATTTCTGGAAGAAACTGTCCTATTTTGGGGATAAAACAGGTATTTGTGGGTGAAAAGTTCCTATTTGAAGGGGGAAATCTGGTATTTGTGGGAGAAGATGTGATATATTTGGGAGAAATGTGGCATTTCTGGAAGAAACTGTCCTCTTTTGGGAAAAAAAGAGGTATTTGTGGGTGAAAACGTTGTATTTGAAGGGGGAAACCTGTTATTTCTTGGAGAAGAGGTGATATATTTGGGAGAAATGTGGCATGTCAGGAAGAAACTGTCCTATTTGGGGGATAAAACAGGTATTTGTGGGAGAAAAGGTCCTATTTGAAGGGGGAAAGCTGGTATTTCATGGAGAAGATGTGATATGTTTGGGAGAAATGTTGCATTTCTGGAAGAAAATGTCCAATTTGGGGGGAGAAGGCTGGTAGTTTTCGGTGAGAAGGTCCTATTTCAGGAGGAATCCTGGTATTTCTTGGAGAAGAAGTGATATATTTGAGAGAAATGTGGCATTTCTGGAAGAAAGTGTCCAATTTGGGGGGAGAAGTCTGGTAGTTTTGGGTGAGAAGGTCCTCTTTCAGGAGGAATCCTGGCATTTCTTGGAGAAGATGTGATATATTTGGGAGAAATGTGGCATTTCTGGAAGAAACTGTCCTATTTTGGGGATAAAAGAGGTATTTGTGGCTGAAAAGGTCCTATTTGAAGGGGGAAACCTGGTATTTCTTGGAGGAGTTGTGATATATTTGGGAGAAATGTGGCATGTCTGGAAGAAACTGTCCTATTTGGGGGATAAAAGAGGTATTTGTTGGAGAAAAGGTCCTATTTGAAGGGGGAAAGCTGGTATTTCTTGGAGAAGATGTGATATATTTGCTAGAAATGTGGCATGTCTGGAAGAAACTGTCCTCTTTTGGGGATAAAACAGGTATTTGTGGGTGAGAAGGTCCAATTTGAAGGGGGAAACCTGGTATTTCTTGGAGAAGATGTGATATATTTGGGAGAAATGTGGCATTTCTGGAAGAAGCTGTCCTCTTTTGGGTATAAAAGAGGTATGTGTGGGTGAAAAGGTCCTATTTGAAGGGGAAAACCTGTTATTTCTTGGAGAAGATGTGATATATTTGGGAGAAATGTGGCCTTTCTGGAAGAAAATGTCCTATTTGGGGGGAGAAGGCTGGTACTCGAGGGAGAAAAGGTCCTATTTCAGGAGGAATCCTGGTATTTCTTGGAGGAGATGTGATATGTTTGCGAGAAATGTGGCCTTTCTGGAAGAAACTGTCCTCTTTTGGGGATAAAAGAGGTATTTGTGGGTGAAAAGATCCTATTTGAAGGGGGAAACCTGGTATTTCTTGGAGAAGATGTGATCTATTTGGGAGAAATGTGGCATTTCTGGAAGAAACTGTCCTCTTTTGGGGATAAAAGAGGTATTTGTGGGTGAAAAGGTCCTATTTGAAGGGGGAAACGTGGTATTTCTTGGAGAAGATGTGATATATTTGGGAGAAATGTGGCCTTTCTGGAAGAAACTGTCCTCTTTTGGGGATAAAAGAGGTATTTCATGGAGAAAAGGTCCTATTTCAAGGAGGAAACCTGGTATTTCTTGGAGGAGTTGTGATCTATTTGGGAGAAATGTGGCATTTCTGGAAGAAAGTGTCCTGTTTTGGGGATAAAAGAGGTATTTGTATTTGAAAAGGTCGAATTTGAAGGGGGAACCCTGGTATTTCTTGGAGAAGATGTGATCTATTTGGGAGAAATGTGGCATGTCTGGAAGAAACTGTCCTCTTTTGGGGATAAAACAGGTATTTGTGGGTGAAAAGGTCCTATTTGAAGGGGGAAACGTGGTATTTCTTGGAGAAGATGTGATCTATTTGGGAGAAATGTGGCATTTCTGGAAGAAACTGTCCCCTTTTGGGGATAAAAGAGGTATTTGTGGGTGAAAAGGTCCTATTTGAAGGGGGAAACCTGTTATTTCTTGGAGAAGATGTGATATATTTGGGAGAAATGTGGCATTTCTGGAAGAAACTGTCCTCTTTTGGGGATAAAAGAGGTATTTGTGGGTGAAAAGTTCCTATTTGAAGGGGGAATTCTGGTATTTGTGGGAGAAGATGTGATATATTTGGGAGAAATGTGGCATTTCTGGAAGAAACTGTCCTCTTTTGGGGATAAAAGAGGTATTTGTGGGTGAAAACGTTGTATTTGAAGGGGGAAACCTGTTATTTCTTGGAGAAGAGGTGATATATTTGGGAGAAATGTGGCATGTCAGGAAGAAACTGTCCTCCTCTGGGGATAAAACAGGTATTTGTGGGAGAAAAGGTCCTATTTGAATGGGGAAAGCTGGTATTTCATGGAGAAGATGTGATATGTTTGGGAGAAATGTGGCATTTCTGGAAGAAAATGTCCAATTTGGTGGGAGAAGGCTGGTAGTTTTCGGTGAGAAGGTCCTATTTCAGGAGGAATCCTGGTATTTCTTGGAGAAGAAGTGATATATTTGGGAGAAATGTGGCATTTCTGGAAGAAAGTGTCCAATTAGGGGGGAGAAGGCTGGTAGTTTTGGGTGAGAGGGTCCTCTTTCAGGAGGAATCCTGGCATTTCTTGGAGAAGATCTGATCTATTTGGGAGAAATGTGGCCTTTCCGGAAGAAACTGTCCTCTTTTGGGGATAAAACAGGTATTTGTGGGTGAAAAGGTCCTATTTGAAGGGGGAAACCTGGTATTTCTTGGAGGAGTTGTGATATATTTGGGAGAAATGTGGCATTTCTGGAAGAAACTGTCCTCTTTTGGGGATAAAAGAGGTATTTGTGGGAGAAAAGGTCTTATTTGAAGGGGGAACCCTGGTGTTTCTTGGAGAAGATGTGATATATTTGGGAGAAATGTGGCATGTCTGGAAGAAACTGTCCTATTTTGGGGATAAAAGAGGTATTTGTGGGTGAGAAGGTCCTATTTGAAGGGGGAAACCTGGTATTTCTTGGAGAAGATGTGATATATTTGGGAGAAATGTGGCATGTCTGGAAGAAGCTGTCCTCTTCTGGGGATAAAAGAGGTATGTGTGGGTGAAAAGGTCCTATTTCCAGGGGGAAAGCTGGTATTTCTTGGAGAAGATGTGATATATTTGGGAGAAATGTGGCCTTTCTGGAAGAAAATGTCCTATTTGGGGGGAGAAGGCTGGTACTTGTGGGAGAAAAGGTCCTATTTCAGGAGGAATCCTTGTATTTCTTGGAGGAGATTTGATATGTTTGGGAGAAATGTGGCCTTTCTGGAAGAAACTGTCCTCTTTTGGGGATAAAAGAGGTATTTGTGGGTGAAAAGATCCTATTTGAAGGGGGAAACGTGGTATTTCTTGGAGAAGATGTGATCTATTTGGGAGAAATGTGGCATTTCTGGAAGAAACTGTCCTCTTTTGGGGATAAAAGAGGTATTTGTGGGTGAAAAGGTCCTATTTGAAGGGGGAAAGCTGGTATTTCTTGGAGAAGATGTGATATATTTGGGAGAAATGTGGCATGTCTGGAAGAAACTGTCCTATTTTGGGGATAAAAGAGGTATTTGTGGGTGAAAAGGTCCTATTTGAAGGGGGAAACCTGGTATTTCTTGGAGAAGATGTGATATATTTGGGAGAAATGTGGCATTTCTGGAAGAAACTGTCCTCTTTTGGGGATAAAAGAGGTATTAGTGGTTGAAAAGTTCCTATTTGAAGGGGGAAACCTGGTATTTCTTGGAGAAGATGTGATATATTTGGGAGAAATGTGGCATTTCTGGAAGAAACTGTCCTCTTTTGGGGATAAAAGAGGTATTTGTGGGTGAAAAGGTCCTATTTGAAGGGGGAAAGCTGGTATTTCTTGGAGAAGATGTGATATATTTGGGAGAAATGTGGCACTTCTGGAAGAAACTGTCCTCTTTTGGGGATAAAACAGGTATTTGTGGGAGAAAAGGTCCTATTTGAAGGGGGAAAGCTGGTATTTCATGGAGAAGATGTGATATGTTTGGGAGAAATGTGGCATTTCTGGAAGAAAATGTCCAATTTGGGGGGAGAAGGCTGGTAGTTTTCGGTGAGAAGGTCCTATTTCAGGAGGAATCCTGGTATTTCTTGGAGAAGAAGTGATATATTTGGGAGAAATGTGGCCTTTCTGGAAGAAAAAGTCCAATTTGGGGGGAGAAGGCTGGTAGTTTTGGGTGAGAAGTTCCTCTTTCAGTAGGAATCCTGGCATTTCTTGGAGAAGATGTGATATATTTGGGAGAACTGTGGCATTTCTGGAAGAAACTGTCCTCATTTGGGGATAAAACAGGTATTTGTGGGTGAAAAGGTCCTATTTGAAGGGGGAAAGCTGGTATTTCTTGGAGAAGATGTGATATATTTAGGAGAAATGTGGCCTTTCTGGAAGAAAAGGACCTCTTTTGCTGACAAAAGAGGTATTTCATGGAGAAAAGGTCCTATTTGAAGGGGGGAAACCTGGTATTTCTTGGAGGAGTTGTGATATATTTGGGAGAAATGTGGCTTTTCTGGAAGAAACTGTCCTCTTCTGGGGATAAAAGGGGTATTTGTGGGAGAAAAGGTCCTATTCGAAGGCGGGACCCTGGTATTTCTTGGAGAAGATGTGATATATTTGGGAGAAATGTGGCATTCCTGGAAGAAACTGTCCTCTTTTGGGGATAAAAGAGGTTTTTTTGGGGAAAAGTTCCTATTTGAAGGGGGAAACGTGGTATTTCTTGGAGAAGATGTGATATATTTGGGAGAAATGTGGCATTTCTGGAAGAAACTGTCCTCTTATGGGGATAGAACAGGTATTTGTGGGTGAAAAGGTCCTATTTGAAGGGGGAAGACCGGTATTTCTTGGAGAAGATGTGATATGTTTGCGAGAAATATGGCATTTCTGGAAGAAACTGTCCTATTTTGGGGATCAAACAGGTATTTGTGGGAGAAAAGGTCCTATTTGAAGGGGGAAGCCTGGTATTTCTTGGAGAAGATGTGATCTATTTGGGAGAAATGTGGCATGTCTGAAAAAACTGTCCTATTTTGGGGATAAAAGAGGTATTTGTGGGTGAGAAGGTCCTATTTGAAGGGGGAAACCTGGTATTTCTTGGAGAAGATGTGATATATTTGGGAGAAATGTGGCATTCCTGGAAGAAACTGTCCTCTTTTGGGGATAAAAGAGGTTTTTTTGGGGAAAAGTTCCTATTTGAAGGGGGAAACGTGGTATTTCTTGGAGAAGATGTGATATATTTGGGAGAAATGTGGCATTTCTGGAAGAAACTGTCCTCTTATGGGGATAGAACAGGTATTTGTGGGTGAAAAGGTCCTATTTGAAGGGGGAAGACCGGTATTTCTTGGAGAAGATGTGATATGTTTGGGAGAAATATGGCATTTCTGGAAGAAACTGTCCTATTTTGGGGATCAAACAGGTATTTGTGGGAGAAAAGGTCCTATTTGAAGGGGGAAGCCTGGTATTTCTTGGAGAAGATGTGATCTATTTGGGAGAAATGTGGCATGTCTGGAAGAAAATGATCAATTTGGGGGGAGAAGGCTGGTAGTATTGGGTGAGAAGGTCCTATTTCAGGAGGAATCCTGGCATTTCTTGGAGAAGATGTGATATATTTGGGAGAAATGTGGCATTTCTGGAAGAAACTGTCCTCATTTGGGGATAAAAGAGGTATTAGTGGTTGAAAAGGTCGTATTTGAAGGGGAATTCCAGGAATGCCAGATTTCTACCAAATATATCACATCTTCTCCAAGAAATACCAGGATTCCTCCTGAAATAGGACCTTCTCAACCAAAACTACCAGCTTTCTCCCCCCAAATAGGACATTTTCTTCCAAACATGCCACATTTCTCCCAAATAGATCACATCTTCTCCAAGAAATACCAGCTTTCCCCCTTCACATAGGACCTGTTCACCCACTAATAGCAGGCTTCTCCCCCAAATAGGACAGTTTCTTCCAGAAATGCCAGATTTCTCCCAAATATATCACATCTTCTCCAAGAAATACCAGGTTTCCCCCTTCAAATAGGACCTTTTCACCCACAAATACCTCTTTTATCCCCAAAAGAGGACAGTTTCTTCCAGAAAGGCCACATTTCTCCCAAATAGATCACATCTTCTCCAAGAAATACCAGGTTTCCCCCTGGAAATAGGACCTTTTCACCCACAAATACCTCTTTTATCCCCAAAATAGGACAGTTTCTTCCAGAAATGCCACATTTCTCCCAAATATATCACATCTTCTCCAAGAAATACCAGGGTTCCCCCTTCAAATAGGACCTTTTCACCCACAAGTACCTCTTTTATCCCCAAAAGAGGACAGTTTCTGCCAGAAAGGCCACATTTCTCCCAAACATATCACATCTTCTCCAAGAAATACCAACTTTCCCCCTTCAAATAGGACCTTTTCACCCACAAAATATTCTTTTATCCCCAAAATAGGACAGTTTTTTCCAGAAATGTCTGATTTCTCCCAAATATATCACATCTTCTCCAAGAAATACCAGGTTTCCCCCTTCAAATAGGACCTTTTCACCCACAAATACCTCTTTTATCCCCAAAAGAGGACAGTTTCTTCCAGACATGACACATTTCCCCCAAATAGATCACATCTTCTCCAAGAAATACCAGGATTCCTCCTGAAAGAGTACCTTTTCACCCACAAATACCTCTTTTATCCCCAAAAGAGGACAGTTTCTTCCAGAAATGCCACATTTCTCCCAAACATATCACATCTTCTCCAAGAAATACCAGGTTTCCCCCTTCAAATAGGACCTTTTCACCCACAAATACCTCTTTTACCCCCGAAAGAGGACAGTTTCTTCCAGAAATGGCTCATTTCTACCAAATATATCTCCTCTTCTCCAAGAAATACCAGGGTTCCCCCTTCAAATAGGACCTTTTCACCCACTAATAGCAGGCTTCTCCCCCCAAATAGGACAGTTTCTTCCAGAAATGCCACATTTCTCCCAAATATATCACATCTTCTCCAAGAAATACCAGGTTTCCCCCTTCAAATAGGACCTTTTCACCCACAAATACCTCTTTTATCCCCAAAATAGGACAGTTTCTTCCTGACATGCCACATTTCTCCCAAATATATCACATCTTCTCCAAGAAATACCACGTTTCCCCCTTCAAATAGGACCTTTTCAACCACAAATACCTGTTTTATCCCCAAAAGAGGACAGTTTCTTCCAGACATGCCACATTTCTCCCAAATAGATCACATCTTCTCCAAGAAATACCAGGTTTTCCCCTTCAAATAGGACCTTTTCACCCACAAATACCTCTTTTATCCCCAAAAGAGGACAGTTTCTTCCAGAAATGGCACATTTCTCCCAAACATATCACATCTCCTCCAAGAAATACCAGGATTCCTCCTGAAATAGGAACTTTTCTCCCACAAATACCACCCTTCTTCCCCCAAATAGGACATTTTCTTCCAGACATGCCACATTTCTCCCAAATATATCACATCTTCTCCAAGAAATACCAGGTTTTCCACTGGAAATAGGACCGTTTCACCCACAAATACCTGTTCTATCCCCATAAGAGGACAGTTTCTTCCAGAAATGCCACATTTCTCCCAAACATATCACATCTTCTCCAAGAAATACCACGTTTCCCCCTTCAAATCGGACCTTTTCTCCCACAAATACCTGTTTTATCCCCCAAATAGGACAGTTTCGTCCAGAAATGCCACATTTCTCCCAAATATATCACATCTTCTCCAAGAAATACCAGCTTTCCCCCTTCAAATAGGACCTTTTCACCGACAAATACCTCTTTTATCCCCAAAAGAGGACAGTTTTTTCCAGACATGCCACATTTCTCCCAAATAGATCACATCTTCTCCAAGAAATACCAGGGTTACCCCTTCAAGTAGCACCTTTTCACCCACAAATACCTCTTTTATCCCCAAAATAGGACAGTTTCTTCCAGAAATGCCAGATTTCTCCCAAATATATCACATCTTCTCCAAGAAATACCAGGTTTCCCCCTTCAAATACAAAGTTTTCAGCCACAAATACCTGTTTTATCCCCAAAATAGGACAGTTTCTTCCAGAAATGCCACATTTCTCCCAAATATACCACATCTTCTCCAAGAAATACCAGGGTTCCCCCTTCAAATAGAACCTTTTCAACCACAAATACCTGTTTTATCCCTCAAATTGGACATATTCTTCCAGAAATGCCACATTTCTCCCAAATATATCACATCTTCTCCATGAAATACCTCGTTTCCCCCTTCAAATAGGACCTTTTCACCCACAAATACCTGTTTTATCCCCAAAATAGGACAGTTTCTTCCAGAAATGCCACATTTCTCCCAAATATATCATATCTTCTCCAAGAAATACCAGGTTTCCCCCTTCAAATAGGAAATGTTCGCCCACAAATACCTGTTTTATCCCCAAAATAGGACAGTTTCGTCCAGAAATGCCACATTTCTCCCAAATATATCACATCTTCTCCAAGAAATACCAGCTTTTCCCCTTGAAATAGGACCTTTTCACCGACAAATACCTCTTTTATCCCCAAAAGAGGACATTTTTTTCCAGACATGCCACATTTCTCCCAAATAGATCACATCTTCTCCAAGAAATACCAGGATTCCTCCTGAAATAGGACCTTCTCACCGAAAACTACCAGCCATATCCCCCCAAATTGGACATTTTCTTCCAGAAATGCCACATTTCTCCCAAATAGATCACATCTTCTCCAAGAAATACCAGGTTTCCCCATTCAAATAGGACCTTTTCACCCACAAATACCTCTTTTATCCCCAAAAGAGGACAGTTTCTTCCAGACATGCCACATTTCTCCCAAATAGATCACATCTTCTCCAAGAAATACCAGCTTTCCCCCTTCAAATACGACCTTTTCACCCACAAATACCTCTTTTATCCCCAAAAGAGGACAGTTTCTTCCAGAAAGGCCACATTTCTCCCAAACATATCACATCTCCTCCAAGAAATACCAGGATTCCTCCTGAAATAGGAACTTTTCTCCCACAAATACCACCCTTCTTCCCCCAAATAGGACATTTTCTTCCAGACATGCCACATTTCTCCCAAATATATCACATCTTCTCCAAGAAATACCAGGTTTCCCCCTTCAAATAGGACCTTTTCAACCACAAATACCTCTTTTATGCCCAAAATACGACAGTTTCTTCCAGAAATGCCACATTTCTCCCAAATAGATCACATCTTCTCCAAGAAATACCACGTTTCCCCCTTCAAATAGGACCTTTTCACCCACAAATACCTCTTTTATCCCCCAAATAGGACAGTTTCTTCCAGAAATGCCACATTTCTCCCAAATATATCACATCTTCTCCAAGAAATGCCAGGATTCCTCCTGAAAGAGGACCTCCTCACCCAAAACTACCAGCCTTCTCCCCCCAAATTGGACATTTTCTTCCAGAAAGGCCACATTTCTCCCAAATATATCACATCTTCTCCAAGAAATGCCAGGATTCCTCCTGAAATAGGACCTTCTCACCGAAAACTACCAGCCTTCTCCCCCCAAATTGGACATTTTCTTCCAGACATGCCACATTTCTCCCAAATATATCACATCTTCTCCAAGAAATACCAGCTTTCCCCCTTCAAATAGGACCTTATCACCCTCAAATACCTCTTTTATCCTCAAAAGAGGACAGTTTCTTCCAGAAATGCCACATTTCTCCCAAATATATCACATCTTCTCCAAGAAATACCAGGGTTACCCCTTCAAGTAGGACCTTTTCACCCACAAATACCTCTTTTATCCCCAAAATAGGACAGTTTCTTCCAGAAATGCCGCATTTCTCCCAAATAGATCACATCTTCTCCAAGAAATAATAGGTTTCCCCCTCCAAATACAAAGTTTTCAGCCAGAAATACCTGTTTTATCCCCAAAATAGGACAGTTTCTTCCAGAAATGCCACATTTCTCCCAAATATACCACATCTTCTCCAAGAAATACCAGCTTTCCCCCTTCAAATAGGACCTTTTCAACCACAAATACCTGTTTTATCCCTCAAATTGGGCATATTCTTCCAGAAATGCCACATTTCTCCCAAATATATCACATCTTCTCCATGAAATACCTCGTTTCCCCCTTCAAATAGGCCCTTTTCACCCACAAATACCTCTTTTATCCCCAAAATAGGACAGTTTCTTTCAGAAATGCCACATTTCTCCCAAATATATCATATCTTCTCCAAGAAATACCAGGTTTCCCCCTTCAAATAGGAAATGTTCACCCACAAATACCTGTTTTATCCCCAAAATAGGACAGTTTCTTCCAGAAATGCCACATTTCTCCCAAATATATCACATCTTCTCCAAGAAATACCAGCTTTCCCCCTTCAAATAGGACCTTTTCACCCACAAATACCTCTTTTATCCCCAAAAGAGGACAGTTTCTTCCAGAAAGGCCACATTTCTCCCAAATATACCACACCTTCTCCAAGAAATACCACGTTTCCCCCTTCAAATAGGACCTTTTCACCCACAAATACCTGTTTTATCCCCAAAATAGGACAGTTTCTTCCAGCCATGCCACATTTCTCCCAAATATAGCACATCTTCTCCAAGAAATACCAGGATTCCTCCTGAAATAGGACCTTCTCACCCACTAATAACAGGCTTCTCCCCCCAGATAGGACAGTTTCTTCCAGACATGCCTCATTTCTCCCAAATATATCACATCTTCTCCAAGAAATACCAGGTTTCCCCCTTCAAATAGGAACTTTTCACCCACAAATACCTCTTTTATCCCCAAAAGAGGACAGTTTCTTCCAGAAATGCCACATTTCTCCCAAATATATCACATCTTCTCCAAGAAATACCAGGTTTCCCCCTTCAAATAGGACCTTTTCAACCACAAATACCTGTTTTATGCCCAAAATACGACAGTTTCTTCCAGAAATGCCACATTTCTCCCAAATATATCACATCTTCTCCAAGAAATGCCAGGATTTCTCCTGAAATAGGAACTTCTCACCCAAAACTACCAGCCTTCTCCCCCCAAATTGGACATTTTCTTCCAGAAAGGCCACATTTCTCCCAAATATATCACATCTTCTCCAAGAAATGCCAGGATTCCTTCTGAAATAGGACCTTCTCACCCACAACTACCAGCCTTCTCCCCACAAATTGGACATTTTCTTCCAGACATGCCACATTTCTCCCAAATATATCACATCTTCTCCAAGAAATACCAGCTTTCCCCCTTTAAATAAGACCTTATCACCCACAAATACCTCTTTTATCCCCAAAACAGGACAGTTTCTTCCTGACATGCCACATTTTCCCCAAATATATCACATCTTCTCCCACAAATACCAGGTTTCCCCCTTCAAATAGGACCTTTTCACCCACAAATACCACTTTTATCCCCAAAATAGGACAGTTTCTGCCAGAATGGCCACATTTCTCCCAAATAGATCACATCTTCTCCAAGAAATACCAGGGTTCCCCCTTCAAATAGGACCTTTTCAGCCACAAATACCTCTTTTATCCCCAAAAGAGGACATTTTCTTCCAGAAATGCCACATTTCTCCCAAATATATCACATCTTCTCCAAGAAATACCAGGATTCCTCCTGAAATAGGACCTTCTCACCCACAAATACCTCTTTTATCCCCAAAAGAGGACAGTTTCTTCCAGACATGCCACATTTCTCCCCAATATATCACATCTTCTCCAAGAAATACCAGGTTTCCCCCTTCAAATAGGACCTTTTCACCCACAAATACCTGTTTTATCCCACAAATTGGACATATTCTTCCAGAAATGCAACATTTCTCCCAAATAGATCACATCTTCTCCAAGAAATACCAGGTTTCCGACTTCAAATAGGACCTTTTAAGCCACAAATACCTGTTTTATCCCCAAAAGAGGACAGTTTCTTCCAGACATGCCACATTTCTCCCAAATATATCGTATCTTCTCCAAGAAATACCAGGTTTCCCCCTTCAAATAGGACCTTTTCAGCCACAAATACCTCTTTTATCCCTCAAATAGGACAGTTTCTTCCAGACATGCCACATTTCTCCCAAATAGATCACATCTTCTCCAAGAAATACCACGTTTCCCCCTTCAAATAGGACCTTTTCACCCACAAATACCTCTTTTATCCCCAAAATACGACAGTTTCTTCCAGAAATGCCACATTTCTCCCAAATAGATCACATCTTCTCCAAGAAATAACAGGATTCCTCCTGAAATAGGACCTTCTCACCCACTAATAACAGGCTTCTCCCCCCAAATCGGACAGTTTCTTCCAGACATGCCACATTTCTCCCAAATAGATCACATCTTCTCCAAGAAATACCAGGTTTCCCCCTTCAAATAGCACCTTTTCACCCACAAATACCTCTTTTATCCCCAAAAGAGGACAGTTTCTTCCAGAAATGCCACATTTCTCCCAAATATATCACATCTTCTCCAAGAAATACCAGCTTTCCCCCTTAAAATAGGACCTTTTCAACCACAAATACCTGTTTTATGCCCAAAATACGACAGTTTCTTCCAGAAATGACACATTTCTCCCAAATATATCACATCTTCTCCAAGAAATACCAGGATTCCTCCTGAAATAGGACCTTCTCACCCACAACTACCAGCCTTCTCCCCATAAATTAGACATTTTCTTCCAGAAATGCCACATTTCTCCCAAATATATCACATCTTCTCCAAGAAATACCAGGTTTCCCCCTTCAAATAGGACCTTTTCACCCACTAATACCTCTTTTATACCCAAAAGAGGACAGTTTCTTCCAGAAATGCCACATTTCTCCCAAATATATCACATCTTCTCCAAGAAATACCAGGGTTCCCCCTTCAAATAGGACCATTTCACCCACAAATACCTCTTTTATCCCCAAAAGAGGACAGTTTCTTCCAGAAAGGCCACATTTCTCCCAAATATATCACATCTTCTCCAAGAAATACCAGCTTTCCCCCTTCAAATAGGACCTTTTCACCCACAAATACCTCTTTGATCCCCAAAAGAGGACAGTTTCTTCCAGAAATGCCACATTTCTCCCAAATATATCACATCTTCTCCAAGAAATACCAGGATTCCTCCTGAAAAAGGACCTTCTCACCCACAACTACCAGCCTTCTCCCCATAAATTAGACATTTTCTTCCAGAAATGCCTCATTTCTCCCAAATATATCACATCTTCACCAAGAAATACCTCGTTTCCCCCTTCAAATAGGACCTTTTCACCCACAAATACCTCTTTTATCCCCAAAAGAGGACTGTTTCTTCCAGAAATGCCACATTTCTCCCAAATATATCACATCTTCTCCAAGAAATACCAGGTGTCCCCCTTAAAATAGGACCTTTTCAACCAGAAATACCTGTTTTATGCCCAAAATAGGACTGTTTCTTCCAGAAATGCCACATTTCTCCCAAATATATCACATCTTCTCCCACAAATACCAGGTTTCCCCCTTCAAATAGGACCTTTTCACCCACAAATACCTCTTTTATCCCCAAAAGAGGACATTTTCTTCCAGAAATGCCACATTTCTCCCAAATAGATCACATCTTCTCCAAGAAATACCAGGTTTCCCCCTTCAAATAGGACCTTTTCAACCACTAATACCTCTTTTATCCCCAAAAGAGGACAGTTTCTTCCGGAAAGGCCACATTTCTCCCAAATAGATCACATCTTCTCCAAGAAATGCCAGGATTCCTCCTGAAATAGGACCTTCTCTCCCAAAACTACCAGCCTTCTCCCCCCAAATTGGACATTTTCTTCCAGAAAGGCCACATTTCTCCCAAATAGATCACATCTTCTCCAAGAAATGCCAGGATTCCTCCTGAAATAGGACCTTCTCACAGAAAACTACCAGCCTTCTCCCCCCAAATTGGACATTTTCTTCCAGACATGCCACATTTCTCCCAAATAGATCACATCTTCTCCAAGAAATACCAGCTTTCCCCCTTCAAATAGGACCTTTTCTCCCACAAATACCTGTTTTATCCCCCAAATAGGACAGTTTCTTCCAGAAATGCCACATTTCTCCCAAACATATCACATCTTCTCCAAGAAATACCAGGTTTCCCCCTTCAAATAGGACCTTTTCACCCACAAATACCTGTTTTATCCCCAAAATAGGACAGCTTCTTCTAGACATGCCACATTTCTCCCAAACATATCACATCTTCTCCAAGAAATACCAGCTTTCCCCCTTCAAATAGGACCTTATCACCCACAAATACCTTTTTTATCCCCAAAATAGGACAGTTTCTTCCAGAAATGCCACATTTCTCCCAAATATATCACATCTTCTCCAAGAAATACCAGGTTTCCCTCTTCAAATCGGACCTTTTCAACCACAAATACCTGTTTTATGCCCAAAATACGACAATTTCTTCCAGAAATGCCTCATTTCTCCCAAATAGATCACATCTTCTCCAAGAAATACCAGGATTCCTCCTGAAATAGGACCTTCTCAAACAAAACTACCAGCCTTCTCCCCCCTAATTGGACATTTTCTTCCAGAAATGCCACATTTCTCCCAAATATATCAAATCTTCTCCAAGAAATACAAGGATACCACCTGAAATAGGACCTTCTCACCGAAAACTACCAGCCTTCTCCCCCCAAATTGGACATTTTCTTCCAGAAATGCCACATTTCTCCCAAATAGATCACATCTTCTCCATGAAATACCAGGTTTCCCCCTTCAAATAGGACCTTTTCACCCACAAATACCTCTTTTATCCCCAAAAGAGGACAGTTTCTTCCAGAAATGCCACATTTCTCCCAAATATATCTCATCTTCTCCAAGAAATACCGGGTTTCCCCCTTCAAATAGGACCTTTTCACCCACAAATACCTCTTTTATCCCCAGAAGAGGACAGTTTCTTCCAGAAATGCCACATTTCTCCCAAATATATCACATCTTCTCCAAGAAATACCAGGATTCCTCCTGAAATAGGACCTTCTCACCCACAACTACCAGCCTTTTCCCCAGAAATTGGACATTTTCTTGCAGAAATGCCTCATTTCTCCCAAATAGATCACATCTTCTCCAAGAAATACCAGCTTTCCCCCTTCAAATAGGACCTTTTCACCCACAAATACCTCTTTTATCCCCAAAAGAGAACAGTTTCTTCCAGAAATGCCACATTTCTCCCAAATAGATCACATCTTCTCCAAGAAATACCAGCTTTCCCCCTTCAAATAGGACCTTTTCACCCACAAATACCTGTTTTATCCCCAAAAGAGGACAGTTTCTTCCAGACATGCCACATTTCTCCCAAATATATCACATCTTCTCCAAGAAATACCAGGTTTCCCCCTTCAAATAGGACCTTTTCACCCACAAATACCTCTTTTATCCCTCAAATTGGACATATTCTACCAGAAATGCCACATTTCTCCCAAATATATCACATCTTCTCCAAGAAATGCCACGTTTCCGACTTCAAATAGGACCTTTTCACCCACAAATACCTGTTTTATCCCCAAAAGAGGACAGCTTCTTCCAGACATGCCACATTTCTCCCAAATATATCACATCTTCTCCAAGAAATACCAGGTTTCCCCCTTCAAATAGGACGTTTTCAACCACTAATACCTCTTTTATCCCCAAAAGAGGACAGTTTCTTCCGGAAAGGCCACATTTCTCCCAAATAGATCACATCTTCTCCAAGAAATGCCAGGATTCCTCCTGAAATAGGAACTTCTCACCCAAAACTACCAGCCTTCTCCCCCCAAATTGGACATTTTCTTCCAGAAAGGCCACATTTCTCCCAAATAGATCACATCCTCTCCAAGAAATGCCAGGATTCCTCCAGAAATAGGACCTTCTCACAGAAAACTACCAGCCTTCTACCCCCAAATTGGACATTTTCTTCCAAACATGCCACATTTCTCCCAAATAGATCACATCTTCTCCAAGAAATACCAGCTTTCCCCCTTCAAATAGGACCTTTTCTCCCACAAATACCTCTTTTATCCCCAAAAGAGGACAGTTTCTTCCAGACATGCCACATTTCTCCCAAATATATCACATCTTCTCCAAGAAATACCAGGTTTCCCCCTTCAAATAGGACCTTTTCACCCACAAATACCTGTTTTATCCCCAAAATAGGACAGCTTCTTCCAGACATGCCACATTTCTCCCAAACATATCACATCTTCTCCAAGAAATACCAGCTTTCCGCCTTCAAATAGGACCTTATCACCCACAAATACCTCTTTTATCTCCAAAATAGGACAGTTTCTTCCAGAAATGCCACATTTCTCCCAAATATATCACATCTTCTCCAAGAAATACCAGGTTTCCCCCTTCAAATAGGACCTTTTCAACCACAAATACCTGTTTTATGCCCAAAATACGACAGTTTCTTCCAGAAATGCCACATTTCTCCCAAATATATCACATCTTCTCCAAGAAATACCAGGTTTCCCCCTTCAAATAGGACCTTTTCAACCACTAATACCTCTTTTATCCCCAAAAGAGGACAGTTTCTTCCGGAAAGGCCACATTTCTCCCAAATAGATCACATCTTCTCCAAGAAATACCAGGATTCCTCCTGAAATAGGACCTTCTCACCCAAAACTACCAGCCTTCTCCCCCCAAATTGGACATTTTCTTTCAGAAATGCCACATTTCTCCCAAATATATCACATCTTCTACAAGAAATGCCAGGATACCTCCTGAAATAGGACCTTCTCACCGAAAACTGCCAGCCTTCTCCCCCCAAATTGGACATTTTCTTCCAGAAATGCCACATTTCTCCCAAATAGATCACATCTTCTCCAAGAAATACCAGGTTTCCCCCTTCAAATAGGACCTTTTCACCCACAAATACCTCTTTTATCCCCAAAAGAGGACAGTTTTTTCCAGACATGCCAGATTTCTCCCAAATATATCACATCTTCTCCAAGAAATACCAGCTTTCCCCCTTCAAATAGGATCTTTTCACCCACAAATACCTCTTTTATCCCCAAAAGAGGACAGTTTCTTCCAGACATGCCACATTTCTCCCAAATAGATCACATCTTCTCCAAGAAATACCACGTTTCCCCCTTCAAATAGGACCTTTTCACCCACAAATACCTGTTTTATCCCTCAAATTGGACATATTCTTCCAGAAATGCCACATTTCTCCCAAATAGATCACATCTTCTCCAAGAAATGCCACGTTTCCGACTTCAAATAGGACCTTTTCACCCACAAATACCACTTTTATCCCCAAAATAGGACAGTTTCTTCCAGAAATGCCACATTTGTCCCAAATATATCATATCTTCTCCAAGAAATACCAGGCTTCCCCCTTCAAATAGGACCTTTTCACCCACAAATACCTCTTTTATCCCCAAAAGAGGACAGTTTCTTCCAGAAATGCCACATTTCTCCCAAATATATCACATCTTCTCCAAGAAATACCAGCTTTCCCCCTTCAAATAGGACCTTTTCACCCACAAATACCTCTTTTATCCCCAAAAGAGGACAGTTTCTTCCAGAAATGCCACATTTCTCCCAAATAGATCACATCTTCTCCAAGAAATAACAGGATTCCTCCTGAAATAGGACCTTCTCACCCACTAATAACAGGCTTCTCCCCCCAAATCGGACAGTTTCTTCCAGACATGCCTCATTTCTCCCAAATATATCACATCTTCTCCAAGAAATACCAGGTTTCCCCCTTCAAATAGGACCTTTTCACCCACAAATACCTCTTTTATCCCCAAAAGAGGACAGTTTCTTCCAGACATGCCACATTTCTCCCAAATATATCACATCTTCTCCAAGAAATACCAGGTTTCCCCCTTCAAATAGGACCTTTTCAACCACAAATACCTGTTTTATGCCCAAAATATGACAGTTTCCTCCAGAAATGACACATTTCTCTCAAATAGATCACATCTTCTCCAAGAAATACCAGGATTCCTCCTGAAATAGGACCTTCTCACCCACATCTACCAGCCTTCTCCCCACAAATTAGACATTTTCTTCCAGAAATGCCACATTTCTCCCAAATATATCACATCTTCTCCAAGAAATACCAGCTTTCCCCCTTCAAATAGGACCTTTTCACCCACAAATACCTCTTTTATACCCAAAAGAGGACAGTTTCTTCCAGAAATGCCACATATCTCCCAAATATATCACATCTTCTCCAAGAAATACCACGTTTCCCCCTTCAAATAGGACCTTTTCACCCACAAATACCTCTTTTATCCCCAAAAGAGGACAGTTTCTTCCAGAAATGCCACATTTCTCCCAAATATATCACATCTTCTCCAAGAAATACCAGCTTTCCCACTTCAAATAGGACCTTTTCACCCACAAATACCTATTTTATCCCCAAAATAGGACAGTTTCTTCCAGAAATGCCACATTTCTCCCAAATATATCACATCTTCGCCAAGAAATACCAGGATTCCTCCTGAAATAGGACCTTCTCACCCACAATTACCAGCCTTCTCCCCACAAACTGGACATTTTCTTCCAGAAATGCCTCATTTCTCCCAAATGTATCACATCTTCACCAAGAAATACCAGGTTTCCCCCTTCAAATAGGACCTTTTCACCCACAAATACCTCTTTTATCCCCAAAAGAGGACTGTTTCTTCCAGAAATGCCACATTTCTCCCAAATAGATCACATCTTCTCCAAGAAATACCAGGTTTCCCCCTTCAAATAGGACCTTTTCAACCAGAAATACCTGTTTTATGCCCAAAATAGGACTATTTCTTCCAGAAATGCCACATTTCTCCCAAATATATCACATCTTCTCCAAGAAATACCAGGGTTCCCCCTTCAAATAGGACCTTTTCACCCACAAATACCTCTTTTATCCCCAAAAGAGGACATTTTCTTCCAGAAATGCCACATTTCTCCCAAATAGATCACATCTTCTCCAAGAAATATCAGGTTTCCCCCTTCAAATAGGACCTTTTCAACCACTAATACCTCTTTTATCCCCAAAAGAGGACAGTTTCTTCCGGAAAGGCCACATTTCTCCCAAATAGATCACATCTTCTCCTAGAAATGCCAGGATTCCTCCTGAAATAGGACCTTCTCACAGAAAACTACCAGCCTTCTCCCCCCAAATTGGACATTTTCTTCCAGACATGCCACATTTCTCCCAAATAGATCACATCTTCTCCAAGAAATACCAGCTTTCCCCCTTCAAATAGGACCTTTTCTCCCACAAATACCTGTTTTATCCCCCAAATAGGACAGTTTCTTCCAGACATGCCACATTTCTCCCAAATATATCACATCTTCTCCAAGAAATACCACGTTTCCCCCTTCAAATAGGACCTTTTCACCCACAAATACCTCTTTTATCCCCAAAAGAGGACAGTTTCTTCCAGACATGCCATATTTCTCCCAAACATATCACATCTTCTCCAAGAAATACCAGCTTTCCCCCTTCAAATAGGACCTTATCAACCACAAATACCTCTTTTATCCCCCAAATAGGACAGTTTCTTCCAGTCATGCCACGTTTCTCCCAAATATATCACATCTTCTCCAAGAAATACCAGGATTCCCACTGAAATAGGACCTTTTCACCCACAACTACTAGCCTTCTCCCCACAAATTGGACATTTTCTTCCAGAAATGCCTCATTTCTCCCAAATATATCACATCTTCACCAAGAAATACCAGCTTTCCCCCTTCAAATAGGACCTTTTCACCCACAAATACCTCTTTTATCCCCAAAAAATGACTGTTTCTTCCAGAAATGCCACATTTCTCCCAAATATATCACATCTTCTTCAAGAAATACCAGGATTCCTCCTGAAATAGGACCTTCTCACCCAAAACTACCAGCCTTCTCCCCCCAAATTGGACATTTTCTTCCAGAAATGCCACATTTCTCCCAAATAGATCACATCTTCTCCAAGAAATACCAGCTTTCCCCCTTCAAATAGGACCTTTTCACCCACAAATACCTCTTTTATCCCCAAAATAGGACAGTTTCTTCCAGACATGCCACATTTCTCCCAAATATATCACATCTTCTCCAAGAAATACCAGGATTCCTCCTGAAATAGGACCTTCTCTCCCACAAGTACCAGCCTTCTCCCCCCAAATAGGACATTTTCTTCCAGACATGCCAGATTTCTCCCAAATATATCACATCTTCTCCAAGAAATACCAGGTTTTCCCCTTCAAATAGGACCTTTTCACCCACACATACCTCTTTTATCCCCAAAAGAGGACAGTTTCTTCCAGAAATGCCACATTTCTCCCAAATAGATCACATCTTCTCCAAGAAATACCAGGTTTCCCCCTTCAAATAGGACCTTTTCACCCACAAATACCTCTTTGATCCCCAAAACAGGACACTTTCTTCCAGAAAGGCCACATTTCTCCCAAATATACCATAACTTCTCCAAGAAATACCAGCTTTCCCCCTTCAAATAGGACCTTTTCACCCACAAATACCGGTTTTATCCCCCAAAGAGGACAGTTTCTTCCAGAAATGCCACATTTCTCCCAAATATATCACATCTCCTCCAAGAAATACCAGGATTCCTCCTGAAATAGGACCTTCTCACTCACTAATACCAGGCTTCTCCCCCCAAATAGGACAGTATCTTCCAGAAATGCCTCATTTCTCCCAAATATATCACATCTTCTCCAAGAAATACCAGCTTTCCCCCTTCAAATAGGACCTTTTCACCCACAAATACCTCTTTTATCCCCAAAATACGACAGTTTCTTCCAGAAATGCCACATTTCTCCCAAGTAGATCACATCTTCTCCAAGAAATACCAGGTTTCCCCCTTCAAATTGGACCTTTTCAACCACAAATACCTCTTTTATCCCCAAAAGAGGACAGTTTCTTCCAGAAATGCCACATTTCTCCCAAATATATCACATCTTCTCCAAGAAATACCAGGTTTCCCCCTTCAAATAGGACCTTTTCAACCACTAATACCTCTTTTATCCCCAAAAGAGGACACTTTCTTCCGGTAAGGCGACATTTCTCCCAAATATATCACATCTTCTCCAAGAAATGCCAGGATTCCTCCTGAAAGAGGACCTTCTAAAACAAAACTACAAGCCTTCTCCCCCGAAATTGGACATTTTCTTCCAGAAAGGCCACATTTCTCCCAAATAGATCACATCTTCTCCAAGAAATACCAGCTTTCCCCCTTCAAATAGGACCTTTTCTCCAACATATACCTCTTTTATCCCCAAAAGAGGACAGTTTCTTCCGGAAAGGCCACATTTCTCCCAAATAGATCACATCTTCTCCAAGAAATACCAGCTTTCCCCCTTCAAATAGGACCTTTTCACCCACAAATACCTCTTTTATCCCCAAAACAGGACAGTTTCTTCCAGAAATGCCACATTTCTCCCAAATAGATCACATCTTCTCCAAGAAATAACAGCTTTCCCCCTTCAAATAGGACCTTTTCACCCACAAATACCTCTTTTATCCCCAAAAGAGGACAGTTTCTTCCAGACATGCCACATTTCTCCCAAATATATCACATCTTCTCCAAGAAATACCACGTTTCCCCCTTCAAATAGGACCTTTTCCCCAATAAAACCTCTTTTATCCCCAAAAGAGGGCAGTTTCTTCCAGACATGCCACATTTCTCCCAAATATATCACATCTTCTCCAAGAAATACCAGGTTTCCCCCTTCAAATAGGACCTTTTCACCCACAAATACCTCTTTTATCCCCAAAATACGACAGTTTCTTCCAGACATGCCTCATTTCTCCCAAATATATCACATCTTCTCCAAGAAATACCAGGTTTCCCCCTTCAAATAGGACCTTTTCACCCACAAATACCTTTTTATCCCCAAAAGAGGACAGTTTCTTCCAGAAATGCCATATTTCTCCCAAATATATCACATCTTCTCCAAGAAATAACAGCTTTCCCCCTTCAAATAGGAACTTTTCAACCACAAATACCTGTTTTATCCCCCAAAATAGGACAGTTTCTTCCAGAAATGCCACATTTCTCCCAAATATATCACATCTTCTCCAAGAAATACCAGCTTTCCTCCTGAAATAGGACCTTCTCACCCACTAATACCCGGCTTCTCCCCACAAATTGGACAGTTTCTTCCAGAAATGCCTCATTTCTCCCAAATATATCACATCTTCTCCAAGAAATACCAGGTTTCCCCCTTCAAATAGGAACTTTTCACCCACAAATACCTCTTTTACCCCCAAAAGAGGACAGTTTCTTCCAGAAATGCCATATTTCTCCCAAACATATCACATCTTCTACAAGAAATACCAGGTTTCCCCCTTCAAATAGGACCTTTTCACCCACAAATACCTGTTTTATGCCCAAAATACGACAGTTTCTTCCAGTAATGCCACATTTCTCCCAAATATATCACATCTTCTCCAAGAAATACCAGCTTTCCCCCTTCAAATAGGACCTTTTCAACCACTAATACCTCTTTTATCCCCAAAAGAGGACAGTTTCTTCCGGAAAGGCCACATTTCTCCCAAATAGATCACATCTTCTCCAAGAAATACCACGTTTCCCCCTTCAAATAGGAAATTTTCACCCACAAATACCTGTTTTATCCCCAAAAGAGGACAGTTTCTTCCAGAAATGCCACATTTCTCCCAAATATATCACATCCTCTCCAAGAAATAACAGGTTTCCCCCTTCAAATAGGACCTTTTCACCCACAAATACCTCTTTTATCCCCAAAAGAGGACAGTTTCTTCCAGACATGCCACATTTCTCCCAAATAGATCACATCTTCTCCAAGAAATACCAGCTTTCCCCCTTCAAATAGGACCTTTTCTCCCACAAATACCTCTTTTATCCCCAAAAGAGGACAGTTTCTTCCAGAAATGCCACATTTCTCCCAAATAGATCACATCTTCTCCAAGAAATACCAGCTTTCCCCCTTCAAATAGGACCTTTTCACCCACAAATACCTGTTTTATCCCCAAAATAGGACAGTTTCTTCCAGACATGCCACATTTCTCCCAAACATATCACATCTTCTCCAAGAAATACCAGGTTTCCCCCTTCAAATAGGACCTTTTCACCCAAAAATACCTGTTTTATCCCCAAAAGAGGACAGTTTCTTCCAGAAAGGCCACATTTCTCCCAAATATATCACATCTTCTCCAAGAAATACCACGTTTCCCCCTTCAAATAGGACCTTTCCACCCACAAATACCTCTTTTATCCCCAAAAGAGGACAGTTTCTTCCAGAAATGCCACATTTCTCCCAAATATATCACATCTTCTCCAAGAAATACCAGGGTTCCCCCTTCAAATAGGACCTTTTCACCCTCAAATACCTCTTTTATCCCCAAAAGAGGACAGTTTCTTCCAGAAATGCCACATTTCTCCCAAATATATCACATCTTCTCCAAGAAATACCAGGGTTCCCCCTTCAAATAGGACCTTTTCACCCTCAAATACCTCTTTTATCCCCAAAAGAGGACAGTTTCTTCCAGAAATGCCACATTTCTCCCAAATATATCACATCTTCTCCCACAAATACCAGCTATTCAGTAGTCTGCAACTGCAGACTGTCCGGTGTGGTTCAGCGCAAATGCCGCTTTCGAGCCACGAGAGAGGAGGAGCGGCATTCCTATGCCGAGAACGAGCGAATTCAGCGTCCTGCATTGCCTGAAAACAGGGGCTTTTTTCTCCGCTGGAAACAAGCCACAACTCTCGACTTTCTGGAACGTCCTCCCCGAAAGCACAGCGTGTGTCGCTCCTCGAACTTCTAGCTGCCTTATTAGTGTGGTTTCCACTTCTACTCTATTCGTCACAGAATGCTGAAGTGTAGCATCGGATAAACACTCCAAAACGAAATGTCGCTCGGAAGAAAGGGATAAGAATGAGAGAGAAGCGTAGTGCATTCTGCATGGACAGAAGGAGAAGTCAGAAGCGCTCCATTGCGATGTGCGCAGAAGAAGCCGCTCACTCGTCGGAGCAAAGCATCCGGCTGAAGTCGCTCTTTCCCGGCATCCGAGAGAAACGAGAGCGCTGCTGAAGGCTGCAAGCGGCACTCGGGCAGAACCGCGATGGACCGGACAGCAACTGCAGACTCTCCGGAGCGGTTCAGAGCGAGTGCCGCTTTCGAGCCACGAGAGCGAAGGAGCGGTATTCCTATGCCGAGAAGGTGCGAATTCAGCGTCCTGCATTGCCTGAAAACAGAGGTTTTTTTCTCCGCAGGAAAGAAGCCACAACTCTCGACTTTCTGGAACGTCCTCCCCGAAAGCACAATTTGTGTGGCTACTGGACCTTCTAGCTGCCTTATTAGTGGGGCTTTTCTCTTCTATTTTATTCGTCACAGAATGCTGAAGTGTAGCATCGGATAAACACCCCAAAACGAAAAGTCGCTCGGAACAAAGGGATAAAACAGGAATCTGTGGGTGACAAGGTCCTATTTCAGGAGGAAACCTGGTATTTCTTGGAGATGTGATCTATTTGGGAGAAATGTGGCATTTCTGGAAGAAACTGTCCTCTTTTGGGGATAAAAGAGGTATTTGTGGATGAAAAGGTCCTATTTGAAGGGGGTAACGTGGTATTTCTTGGAGAAGATGTGATCTATTTGGGAGAAATGTGGCATTCCTGGAAGAAACTGTACTCTTTTGGGGGTAAAAGAGGTTTTTTTGGGGAAAAGGTCCTATTTGAAGGGGGAAACGTGGTATTTCTTGGAGAAGATGTGATATATTTGGGAGAAATGTGGCATTTCTGGAAGAAACTGTCCTCTTATGGGGATAGAACAGGTATTTGTGGGTGAAAAGGTCCTATTTCCAGGGGAAAACCTGGTATTTCTTGGAGAAGATGTGATCTATTTGGGAGAAATGTGGCATGTCTGGAAGAAAATGTCCTATTTGGGGGGAGAAGGGTGGTATTTGTGGGAGAAAAGTTCCTATTTCAGGAGGAATCCTGGTATTTCTTGGAGGAGATGTGATATGTTTGGGAGAAATGTGGCATTTCTGGAAGAAACTGTCCTCTTTTGGGGATAAAACAGGTATTTGTGGGTGAAAAGGTCCTATTTGAAGGCGGAAACCGGGTATTTCTAGGAGAAGATGTGATATATTTGGGAGAAATATGGCATGTCTGGAAGAATCTGTCCTCTTTTGGGGATAAACGAGGTATTTGTGGGTGAAAAGGTCCTATTTGAAGGGGGAAAGCTGGTATTTCTAGGAGAAGATGTGATATATTTGGGAGAAATGTGGCATTTCTGGAAGAAAATGTCCAATTTGGGGGGAGAAGGCTGGTAGTTTTCGGTGAGAAGGTCCTATTTCAGGAGGAATCCTGGTCTTTCTTGGAGAAGATGTGATCTATTTGGGAGAAATGTGGCCTTTCTGGAAGAAAATGTCCAATTAGGGGGGAGAAGGCTGGTAGTTTTGGGTGAGAAGGTCCTCTTTCAGGAGGAATCCTGGTATTTCTTGGAGAAGATGTGATATATTTGGGAGAAATGTGGCATTTCTGGAAGAAACTGTCCTCTTTTGGGGATAAAACAGGTATTAGTGGTTGAAAAGGTCCTATTTGAAGGGGGAAATCTGGTATTTGTGGGAGAAGATGTGATATATTTGGGAGAAATGTGGCATTTCTGGCAGAAACTGTCCTCTTTTGGGGATAAAAGAGGTATTTGTGGGTGAAAAGGTCCTATTTGAAGGGGGAAAGCTGGTATTTCTTGGAGAAGATATGATATATTTGGGAGAAATGTGGCATGTCTGGAAGAAACTGTCCTCTTTTGGGGATAAAATAGGTTTTTTTGGGAAAAGGTCGTATTTGAAGGGGGAAACGTGGTATTTCTTGGAGAAGATGTGATATATTTGGGAGAAATGTGGCATGTCTGGCAGAAACTTTCCTCTTTTGGGGATAAAAGAGGTATTTGTGGGTGAAAAGGTCCTATTTTTAGGGGGAAACGTGGCATTTCTTGGAGAAGATGTGATATGTTTGGGAGAAATGTGGCATTTCTGGAAGAAACTGTCCTATTTTGGGGATAAAAGAGGTATTTGTGGGTGAAAAGGTCCTATTTGAAGGGGGAAAGCTGGTATTTCTTGGAGAAGATGTGATATATTTGGGAGAAATGTGGCATTTCTTGAAGAAACTGTCCTCTTTTGGGGATAAAACAGGTACTTGTGGGTGAAAAGGTCCTATTTGAAGGGGGAAACCTGGTATTTCTTGGAGAAGATGTGGTATATTTGGGAGAAATGTGGCATTTCTGGAAGAAACTGTCCTATTTTGGGGATAAAACAGGCGTTACAGGGTGAAAAGGTCCTATTTGAAGGGGGAAACCTGGTATTTCTTGGAGAAGATGTGATATATTTGGGAGAAATGTGGCATTTCTGGAAGAAACTGTCCTCTTTTGGGGATAAAAGAGGTATTTGTGGGTGAAAAGGTCCTATTTGAAGGGGGAAAGCTGGTATTTCTTGGAGAAGATGTGATATATTTGGGAGAAATGTGGCATTTCTGGAAGAAACTGTCCTCTTCTGGGGATAAAAGAGGTATTTGTGGTTGATAAGGTCCTATTTGAAGGGGGAACCCTGGTATTTCTTGGAGAAGATGTGATATATTTGGGAGAAATGTGGCATTTCTGGAAGAAACTGTCCTCTTTTGGGGATAAAAGAGGTATTTGTGGGTGAGAAGGTCCTATTTGAAGGTGGAATCCTGGTATTTCTTGGAGAAGAGGTGATATATTTGGGAGAAATGTGGCATGTCTGGAAGAAACTGTCCTCTTTTTGGGATCAAACAGGTATTTGTGGGAGAAAAGGTCCTATTTGAAGGGGGAAAGCTGGTATTTCTTGGAGAAGATGTGATCTATTTGGGAGAAATGTGGCATGTCTGGAAGAAAATGAACAATTTGGGGGGAGAAGGCTTGTAGTTTTGGGTGAGAAGGTCCTATTTCAGGAGGAATCCTGGTATTTCTTGGAGAAGATGATATATATTTGGGAGAAATGTGGCATTTCTGGAAGAAAATGTCCTATTTGGGGGAAGAAGGCTGGTAGTTTTGGGAGAAAAGTTCCTATTTCAGGAGGAATTCTGGTATTTCTTGGAGGAGATGTGATATGTTTGGGAGAAATGTGCCATTTCTGGAAGAAACTGTCCTCTTTTGGGGATAAAACAGGTATTTGTGGGTGAAAAGGTCCTATTTGAAGGCGGAAACCTGGTATTTCTTGGAGAAGATGTGATATATTTGGGAGAAATATGGCATGTCTGGCAGAAACTGTCCTATTTTGGGGATAAAAGAGGTATTTGTGGGTGAAAAGGTCCTATTTGAAGGGGGAAACCTGGTATTTCTTGGAGAAGATGTGATCTATTTGGGAGAAATGTGGCATGTCTGGAAGAAAATGTCCTATTTGGGGGGAGAAGGGTGGTATTTGTGGGAGAAAAGATCCTATTTCAGGAGGAATCCTGGTATTTCTTGGAGGAGATGTGATATGTTTGGGAGAAATATGCCATTTCTGGAAGAAACTGTCCTCTTTTGGGGATAAAACAGGTATTTGTGGGTGAAAAGGTCCTATTTGAAGGCGGAAACCTGGTATTTCTTGGAGAAGATGTGATATATTTGGGAGAAATATGGCATGTCTGGAAGAAACTGTCCTCTTTTGGGGATAAAAGAGGTATTTGTGGGTGAAAAGGTCCTATTTGAAGGGGGAAACGTGGTATTTCTTGGAGAAGATGTGATATATTTGGGAGAAATGTGGCATGTCTGGAAGAAACTGTCCTCTTTTGGGGATAAAAGAGGTATTTGTGGGTGAAAAGGTCCTATTTGAAGGGGGAAAGCTGGTATTTCTTGGAGAAGATGTGATATATTTGGGAGAAATGTGGCATTTCTGGAAGAAACTGTCCTCTTTTGGGGATAAAAGAGGTATTTGTGGGTGAAAAGGTCCTATTTGAAGGGGGAAAGCTGGTATTTCTTGAAGGAGATGTGATATATTTGGGAGAAATTTGGCATTTCTGGAAGAAACTGTCCTCTTTTGGGGATAAAAGAGGTACTTGTGGGAGAAAAGGTCCTATTTCCAGGGGGAAACCTGGTATTTCTTGGAGAAGATGTGATCTATTTGGGAGAAATGTGGCATTTCTGGAAGAAACTGTCCTATTTGGAGGAGAAGCCTGGTATTAATGGGTGAAAAGGTCCTATTTGAAGGGGGAAAGCTGGTATTTCTTGGAGAAGATGTGATCTATTTGGGAGAAATGTGGCATGTCTGGAAGAAACTGTCCTATTTGAGGGATAAAGAGGTATTTGTGGGTGAAAAGGTCCTATTTCCAGGGGAAAACCTGGTATTTCTTGGAGAAGATGTGATCTATTTGGGAGAAATGTGGCATGTCTGGCAGGAACTGTTCTCTTTTGGGGGATTATAGAGGTATTTGTGGGAGAAAAGATCCTATTTGAAGGGGGAAAGCTGGTATTTCATGGAGAAGATGTGATATATTTGGGAGAAATGTGGCATTTCTGGAAGAAAATGTCCAGTTTGGGGTGAGAAGGCTGGTAGTTTTCGGTGAGAAGGTCCTATTTCAGGAGGAATCCTGGTATTTCTTGGAGAAGATGTGATCTATTTGGGAGAAATGTGGCCTTTCTGGAAGAAAATGTCCAATTAGGGGGGAGAAGGCTGGTAGTTTTGGGTGAGAAGGTCCTCTTTCAGGAGGAATCCTGGCATTTCTTTGAGAAGATGTGATATATTTGGGAGAAATGTGGCATTTCTGGAAGAAACTGTCCTCTTTTGGGGATAAAACAGGTATTAGTGGTTGAAAAGGTCCTATTTGAAGGGGGAAATCTGGTATTTCTTGGAGAAGATGTGATATGTTTGGGAAAAATGTGGCATTTCTGGGAGAAAGTGTCCTCTTTTTGGGATAAAACCGGTATTTCATGGAGAGAAGGTCCTATTTGAAGGGGGAAACCTGGTATTTCTTGGAGGAGTTGTGATATATTTGGGAGAAATGTGGCACTTCTGGAAGAAACTGTCCTATTTTGGAGATAAAAGACGTATTTGTGGGAGAAAAGGTTCTATTTGAAGGGGGAAAGCTCGTATTTCTTGGAGAAGATGTGATATATTTGGGAGAAATGTGGCATTTCTGGACGAAACTGTCCTATTTTGGGGATAAAAGAGGTATTTGTGGGTGAAAAGGTCCTATTTGAAGGGGGAAAGCTGGTATTTCTTGGAGAAGATGTGATATATTTGGGAGAAATGTGGCATTCCTGGAAGAAACTGTCCTCTTTTGGGGATAAAATAGGTTTTTTTGGGAAAAGGTCCTATTTGAAGGGGGAAACGTGGTATTTCTTGGAGAAGATGTGATATATTTGGGAGAAATGTGGCATTTCTGGAAGAAACTGTCCTCATATGGGGATAGAACAGGTATTTGTGGGTGAAAAGGTCCTATTTCCAGGGGAAAACCTGGTATTTCTTGGAGAAGATGTGATATATTTGGGAGAAATGTGGCATGTCTGGAAGAAAATGTCCTATTTAGGGAGAGAAGGGTGGTATTTGTGGGAGAAAAGTTCCTATTTCAGGAGGAATCCTGGTATTTCTTGGAGGAGATGTGATATGTTTGGGAGAAATGGGGCATGTCTGGAAGAAAATGTCCTCTTTTGGGGATATAACAGGTATTTGTGGGTGAAAAGGTCCTATTTGAAGGGGGAAAGCTGGTATTTCTTGGAGAAGATGTGGTATATTTGGGAGAAATGTGGCATTTCTGGAAGAATATGTTCTATTTTGGGGATAAAAGAGGTATTTGTGGGTGAAAAGGTCCTATTTGAAGGGGGAAAGCTGGTATTTCTTGGAGAAGAGGTGATATATTTGGGAGAAATGTGGCATGTCTGGAAAAAACTGTCCTATTTTGGGGATAAAAGAGGTATTTGTGGGTGAAAAGTTCCTATTTGAAGGGGGAAACGTGGTATTTCTTGGAGAAGATGTGATATATTTGGGAGAAATGTGGCATTTCTGGAAGAAAGTGTCCTCTTTTGGGGATAAAAGAGGTTTTTTTGGGGAAAAGGTCCTATTTGAAGGGGGAAACGTGGTATTTCTTGGAGAAGATGTGATATATTTGGGAGAAATGTGGCATGTCTGGAAGAAAATGTCCTATTTGGGGGGAGAAGGGTGGTATTTGTGGGAGAAAAGTTCCTATTTCAGGAGGAATCCTGGTATTTCTTGGAGAAGATGTGATCTATTTGGGAGAAATGTGGCATTTCTGGAAGAAACTGTCCTCTTTTGGGGATAAAAGAGGTGTTTGTGGGTGAAAAGGTCCTATTTGAAGGGGGAAAGCTGGTATTTCTTGGAGAAGATGTGATATGTTTGGGAGAAATATGGCATTTCAGGGAGAAAATGTCCTCTTTTGGGGATAAAACAGGTATTTGTGGGTGAAAAGGTCCTATTTGAAGGGGGAAACCTGGTATTTCTTGGAGAAGATGTGATATATTTGGGAGAAATGTGGCATGTCTGGAAGAAACTGTCGTATTTTGGGCATAATACAGGTATTTGTGGGTGAAAAGGTCCTATTTGAAGGGGGAAATCTGGTATTTCTTGGAGAAGATGTGATATGTTTGGGAGAAATGTGGCATTTCTGGCAGAAACTGTCCTGTTTTGGGGATTAAACAGGTATTTGTGGGTGAAAAGGTCCTATTTGAAGGGGGAAAGCTGGTAATTCTATGAGAAGATGTGATCTATTTGGGAGAAATGTGGCATGTCAGGAAGAAACTGTCCTCTTTTGGGGATAAAAGAGGTATTTGTGGGTGAAAAGGTCCTATTTGAAGGGGGAAACGTGGCATTTCTTGGAGAAGATGTGATATATTTGGGAGAAATTTGGCATTTCTGGAAGAAACTGTCCTCTTTTGGGGATAAAAGAGGTATTTGTGGGTGAAAATTTCCTATTTGAAGGGGGAAACGTGGTATTTCTTGGAGAAGATGTGATCTATTTGGGAGAAATGTGGCATGTCTGGAAGAAAATGTCCTCTTTTGGGGATAAAACAGGTTCTTGTTGGTGAAAAGGTCCTATTTGAAGGGGGAAAGGTGGTATTTCTTGGAGAAGATGTGGTATATTTGGGAGAAATGTGGCATGTCTGGAAGAAACTGTCCTCTTTTGGGGATAAAAGAGGTATTTGTGGGTGAAAACGTTGTATTTGAAGGGGGAAACCTGTTATTTCTTTGAGAAGATGTGATATATTTGGGAGAAATGTGGCATTTCTGGAAGAAACTGTCCTCTTCTGGGGATAAAAGAGGTATTTGTGGGTGATAAGGTCCTATTTGAAGGGGGAAACCTGGTATTTCTTGGAGAAGATGTGATATATTTGGGAGAAATTTGGCATGTCTGGAATAAACTGTCCTCTTTTGGGGATAAAACAGGTATTTGTGGGTGAAAAGGTCGTATTTGAAGGGGGAAACCTGGTATTTCTTGGAGAAGATGTGATCTATTTGGGAGAAATGTGGCATGTCTGGATGAAAATGTCCAATTTGGGGGGAGAAGGCTGGTAGTTTTGGGTGAGAAGGTCCTATTTCAGAAGGAATCCTGGCATTTCTTGGAGAAGATGTGATATATTTGGGAGAAATGTGGCCTTTCTGGAAGAAAATGTCCAATTTGGGGGGAGAAGGCTGGTAGTTTTGGGTGAGAAGGTCCTATTTCAGGAGAAATCCTGGTATTTCTTGGAGAAGAGGTGATATATTTGGGAGAAATGTGGCATTTCTGGAAGAAACTGTCCTCTTTTGGGGATAAAAGAGGTATTTGTGGGAGAAAATGTCCTATTTGAAGGGGGAAACGTGGTATTTCTTGGAGAAGATGTGATATATTTGGGAGAAATGTGGCATGTCAGGAAGAAACTGTCCTCTTTTGGGGATAAAAGAGGTTTTTTTGGGGAAAAGGTTCTATTTGAAGGGGGAAACGTGGTATTTCTTGGAGAAGATGTGATATATTTGGGAGAAATGTGGCATGTCTGGAAGAAAATGTCCTATTTGGGGGGAGAAGTGTGGTATTTGTGGGATAAAAGTTCTTATTTCAGGATGAATCCTGGTATTGCTTGGAGGAGATTTGATATGTTTGGGAGAAATGTGGCATTTCTGGAAGAAACTGTCCTCTTTTGGGGATAAAAGAGGTATTTGTGGGTGAAAAGGTCCTATTTGAAGGGGGAAACGTGTTATTTCTTGGAGAAGATGTGATATGTTTGGGAGAAATATGGCATTTCTGGAAGAAAATGTCCTCTTTTGGGGATAAAAGAGGTATTTGTGGGTGAAAAGGTCCTATTTGAAGGGGGAAACCTGGTATTTCTTGGAGAAGATGTGATATATTTGGGAGAAATGTGGCATTTCTGGAAGAAAATGTCCAATTTGGGTGGAGAAGGCTGGTAGTTTTTGGTGAGAAGGTCCTATTTCAGGAGGAATCCTGGTATTTCTTGGAGAAGATGTGATATATTTGGGAGAAATGTGGCCTTTCTGGAAGAAAATGTCCAATTTGGGGGGAGAAGGCTGGTAGTTTTGGGTGAGAAGGTCCTATTTCAGGAGGAATCCTGGCATTTCTTGGAGAAGATGTGATATATTTGGGAGAAATGTGGCCTTTCTGGAAGAAAATGTCCAATTTGGGGGGAGAAGGCTGTTAGTTTTGGGTGAGAAGGTCCTATTTCAGGAGGAATCCTGGCATTTCTTGGAGAAGATGTGATATATTTGGGAGAAATGTGGCATTTCTGGAAGAAACAGTCCTCTTCTGGGGATAAAAGAGGTATTAGTGGTTGAAAAGGTCCTATTTGAAGGGGGAAACGTGGTATTTCTTGGAGAAGATGATATATATTTGGGAGAAATGTGGCCTTTCTGGAAGAAACTGTCCACTTTTGGGGATAAATGAGATAATTCATGGTGAAAAGGTCCTAATTCAAGGGGGAAACCTGGTATTTCTTGGAGGAGTTGTGATCTATTTGGGAGAAACGTGGCATTTCTGGAAGAAACTGTCCTCTTTTGGGGATAAAAGAGGTATTTGTGGGTGAAAAGGTCCTATTTGAAGGGGGAAAGCTGGTATTTCTTGGAGAAGATGTGATATATTTGGGAGAAATGTGGCATGTCTGGAAAAAACTGTCCTATTTTGGGGATTAGAGAGGTATTTGTGGTTGAGAAGGTCCTATTTGAAGGGGGAAACCTGGTATTTCTTGGAGAAGATGTGATCTATTTGGGAGAAATGTGGCATGTCTGGAAGAAAGTGTCCTATTTGGGGGGAGAAGGGTGGTATTTGTGGGAGAAAAGTTCCTATTTCAGGAGGAATCCTGGTATTTCTTGGAGGAGATGTGATATGTTTGGGAGAAATGTGGCCTTTCTGGAAGAAACTGTCCTCTTTTGGGGGTAAAAGAGGTATTGGTGGGTGAAAAGGTCCTATTTGAAGGGGAAACCTGGTATTTCTTGGAGAAGATGTGATATGTTTGGGAGAAATATGGCATTTCTGGAAGAAACTGTCCTCTTTTGGGGATAAAAGAGGTATTTGTGGGTGAAAAGGTCCTATTTGAAGGGGGAAAGCTGGTATTTCTTGGAGAAGATGTGATATATTTGGGAGAAATGTGGCATGTCTGGAAGAAACTGTCCTCTTTTGGGGATAAAAGAGGTTTTTTTGGGGAAAAGGTCCTATTTGAAGGGGGAAAGCTGGTATTTCTTGGAGAAGATGTGATCTATTTGGGAGAAATGTGGCATTTCTGGAAGAAAGTGTCCTGTTTTGGGGATAAAAGAGGTATTAGTGGGAGAAAAGGTCCTATTTGAAGTGGGAAAGCTGGTATTTCTTGAAGGAGATGTGATATATTTGGAGAAATGTGGCATTTCTGGATGAAACTGTCCTATTTGGGAGAGAAGCCTGCTATTAGTGGGTGAAAAGGTCCTATTTGAAGGGGGAACCCTGGTATTTCTTGGAGAAGATGTGATCTATTTGGGAGAAATGTGGCCATTCTGGCAGAAACTGTCCTATTTTGGGGATAAAAGTGGTATTTGTGGGTGAAACGGTCCTATTTGAAGGGGGAAACCTGGTATTTGTGGGAGAAGATGTGATATATTTGGGGAAAATGTGGCATGTCAGGAAGAAACTGTCCTGTTTTGGGGATAAAAGAGGTATTTGTGGGTGAAAAGGTCCTATTTCAAGGGGGAAACGTGCTATTTCTTGGAGAAGATGTGATATATTTGGGAGAAATGTGGCATTTCTGGAAGAAACTGTCCTCTTTTGGGGATGAAAGAGGTATTTGTGGGTGAAAAGGTCCTATTTGAAGGGGGAAACGTGGTATTTCTTGGAGAAGAGGTGATCTATTTGGGAGAAATGTGGCCTTTCTGGAAGAAAATGTCCAATTTGGGGGGAGAAGGCTGGTAGTTTTCGTTGAGAAGGTCCTATTTCACTAGGAAAGCTGGTATTTCTTGGAGAAGATATGATATATTTGGGAGAAATGTGGCATTTCTGGAAGAAAATATCCAATTTTGGGGGAGAAGACTGGTAGTTTTCTGTGAGAAGGTCCTATTTCAGGAGGAATCCTGGCATTTCTTGGAGAAGATGTGATATATTTGGGAGAAATGTGGCATGTCTGGAAGAAACTGTCCTCTTTTGGGAATAAAAGAGGTATTAGTGGTTGAAAAGGTCCTATTTGAAGGGGGAACCCTGGTATTTGTGGGAGAAGATGTGGTATATTTGGGAGAAATGTGGCATGTCTGGAAGAAGCTGTCCTCTTTTGGGGATAAAAGAGGTATTTGTGGGTGAAAAGGTCGTATTTGAAGGGGGAAACATGGTATTTCTTGGAGAAAATGTGACATGTTTGTGTGAAATCAGGCATTTCTGGAAGAAACTGTCCTATTTTGGAGATAAAAGAGGTATTTGTGGGACAAAAGGTCCTATTTGAAGGGGGAAACCTGGTATTTCTTGGAGAAGATGTGATATCTTTGGGAGAAATGTGGCATTTCTGGAAGAAACTGTCGTATTTGGGGGGAGAAGGCTGGTATTTGTGGGAGAAAAGGTCTTATTTGAAGGGGGAAAGCTGGTATTTCTTGGAGTAGATTTGATCTATTTGGGAGAATCGTGGCATGTCTGGAAGAAACTGTCCTATTTGAGGGATAAAGAGGTATTTGTGGGTGAAAAGGTCCTATTTGAAGGGGGAAACGTGGTATTTCTTGGAGAAGATGTGATATATTTGGGAGAAATGAGGCATTTCTGGAAGAAACTGTCCTGTTTTGGGGATAAAACAGGTATTTGTGGGAGAAAGGTCCTATTTGAAGGGAGAAACCTGGTATTTCTTGGAGAAGATGTGATATGTTTGGGAGAAATCTGGCCTTTCTGGCAGAAACTGTCCTATTTTGAGGATAAAACAGGTATTTGTGGGTGATAAGGTCCTATTTGAAGGGGGAAACCTGGTATTTCTTGGAGAAGATGTGATGTATTTGGGAGAAATGTGGCATGTCAGGAAGAAACTGTCCTCTTTTGGGGATAAAAGAGGTATTTGTGGGTGAAAAGGTCCTATTTGAAGGGGGAAAGCTGGTATTTCTTGGAGAAGATGTGATATATTTGGGAGAAATGTGGCATTTCTGCAAGAAACTGTCCTATTTTGGGGATAAAACAGGTATTTGTGGGTGAAAAGGTCCTATTTGAAGGGGGAAAGCTGGTATTTCTTGGAGAAGATGTGATCTTTTTGGGAGAAATGTGGCATGTCTGGAAGAAACTGTGCTATTTGAGGGATAAAAGAGGTATTTGTGGGTGAAAAGGTCCTATTTGAAGGGGGAAAGCTGGTATTTCTTGGAGAAGATGTGATATATTTGGGAGAAATGTGGCATTTCTGGAAGAAAGTGTCCTGTTTTGGGGATAAAAGAGGTATTTGTGGGAGAAAAGGTCCTATTTGAAGGGGGAAAGCTGGTATTTCTTGAAGGAGATGTGATATATTTGGGAGAAATCTGGCATTTCTGGAAGAAACTGTCCTATTTTGGGGATAAAAGAATTTTTTCTGGGTGAAAAGGTCCTATTTGAAGGGGGAAAGCTGGTATTTCTTGGAGAAGATGTGATATATTTGGGAGAAATGTGGCATTTCTGGAAGAAACTGTCCTATTTTGGGGATAAAAGAGGTATTTGTGGGTGAAAAGGTCCTATTTGAAGGGGGAAACCTGGTATTTCTTGGAGAAGATGTGATATGTTTGGGAGAAATGTGGCCTTTCTGGAAGAAACTGTCCTATTTGGGGGGAGAAGGCTGGTATTTGTGGGAGAAATGGTCCTATTTGAAGGGGGAAAGCAGGTATTTCTTGGAGAAGATGTGATCTATTTGGGAGAAATGTGGCCTTTCTGGAAGAAACTGTCGTATTTGAGGGATAAAGAGGTATTTGTGGGTGAAAAGGTCCTATTTGAAGGGGGAAACGTGGTATTTCTTGGAGAAGATGTGATATATTTGGGAGAAATGTGGCATTTCTGGAAGAAACTGTCCTATTTTGGGGATAAAAGAATTTTTGTGGGTGAAAAGGTCCTATTTGAAGGGGGAAACGTGGTATTTCTTGGAGAAGATGTGATATATTTGGGAGAAATGTGGCCTTTCTGGCAGAAACTGTCCTATTTTGGGGATAAAAGAATTTTTTGTGGTTGAAAAGGTCCTATTTGAAGGGGGAAAGCTGGTATTTCTTGGAGAAGATGTGATATATTTGGGGAAAATGTGGCATGTCAGGAAGAAACTGTCCTATTTTGGGGATAAAAGAGGTATTTGTGGGTGAAAAGGTCCTATTTGAAGGGGGAAACCTGGTATTTCATGGAGAAGATGTGATATATTTGGGAGAAATGTGGCATTCCTGGAAGAAACTGTCCTATTTTGGGGATCAAAGAGGTATTTGTGGGTGAAAAGGTCCTATTTGAAGGGGGAAACCTGGTATTTCTTGGAGAAGATGTGATATATTTGGGAGAAATCTGGCATTCCTGGAAGAAAGTGTCCTCTTTTGGGGATAAAAGAGGTTTTTTGGGGGAAAAGGTCCTATTTGAAGGGGGAAACGTGGTATTTCTTGGAGAAGATGTGATATATTTGGGAGAAATGTGGCATGTCTGGAAGAAACTGTCCTATTTGGGGGGAGAAGGGTGGTATTTGTGGGAGAAAAGTTCCTATTTCAGGATGAATCCTGGTATTTCTTGGAGGAGATGTGATATGTTTGGCAGAAATGTGGCATTTCTGGAAGAAACTGTCCTCTTTTGGGGATGAAGCAGGTATTTGTGGGTGAAAAGGTCCTATTTGAAGGGGGAAAGCTGGTATTTCATGGAGAAGATGTGGTATATTTGGGAGAAATGTGGCATTTCTGGAAGAAACTGTCCTGTTTTGGGGATAAAAGAGGTATTTGTAGGAGTAAAGGTCCTATTTGAAGGGAGAAAGCTGGTATTTCTTGGAGAAGATGTGGTTTATTTCGGAGAAATGTGGCATGTCTGGATGAAACTGTCCTCTTTTGGGGATAAAACAGGTTTTTTTGGGAAAAGGTCCTATTTGAAGGGGGAAAGCTGTTATTTCTTTGAGAAGATGTGATACGTTTGGGAGAAATGTGGCATTTCTGGAAGAAACTGTCCTCTTATGGGGATAGAACAGGAATTTGTCGGTGAAAAGGTCCTATTTCCAGGGGAAAACCTGGTATATCTTGGAGAAGATGTGATATATTTGGGAGAAATGTGGTAAGTCTGGAAGAAAATGTCCTATTTGGGGGGAGAAGAGTGGTATTTGTGGGAGAAAAGGTCCTATTTCAGGAGGAATCCTGGTATTTCTTGGAGGAGATGTGATATGTTTGGGAGAAATGTGCCATTTCTGGAAGAAACTGTCCTATTTGGGGATAAAAGAGGTATTTGTGGGTGAAAAGGTCCTATTTGAAGGGGGAAACCTGGTATTTCTTAGAGAAGATGTGATATGTTTGGGAGAAATATGGCATTTCTGGAAGAAACTGTCCTCTTTTGGGGATAAAAGAGGTATTTGTGGGTGAAAAGGTCCTATTTGAAGGGGGAAACTTGGTATTTCTTGGAGAAGATGTGATATATTTGGGAGAAATGTGGCATGTCTGGAAGAAACTGTCCTCTTTTGGGGATAAAAAAGGTATTTGTGGGTGAAAAGGTCCTATTTGAAGGGGGAAAGCTGGTATTTCTTGGAGAAGATGTGATATGTTTGGGAGAAATGTGGCATTTCTTGATGAAACTGTCCAATTTGTGGGGAGAAGGCTGGTATTTGTGGTAGAAAAGGTCCTCTTTCAGGAGGAATCCTGGTATTTCTTGGAGAAGATGTGATCTATTTGGGAGAAATGTGGCATTTCTGGATGAAACTGTGCTATTTGAGGGATAAAAGAGGTATTTGTGGGTGAAAAGGTCCTATTTGAAGGGGGAAAGCTGGTATTTCTTGGAGAAGATGTGATATATTTGGGAGAAATGTGGCATTTTTGGAAGAAAGTGTCCTGTTTTGGGGATAAAACAGGTATTTGTGGGTGAAAAGGTCCTATTTGAAGGGGGAAAGCTGGTATTTCTTGAAGGAGATGTGATATATTTGTGAGAAACGTGGCATGTCTGGAAGAAACTGTCCAATTTGGGGGATAAAAGAGGTATTTGTGGGTGAAAAGGTCCTATTTGAAGGGGAAAACCTGGTATTTCTTGGAGAAGATGTGGTATATTTGGGAGAAATGTGGCATTTCTGGAAGAAACTGTCCTATTTTGGGGATAAAAGAATTTTTTCTGGGTGAAAAGGTCCTATTTGAAGGGGGAAAGCTGGTATTTCTTGGAGAAGATGTGATATATTTGGGAGAAATGTGGCATTTCTGGAAGAAACTGTCCTATTTTGGGGATAAAAGTGGTATTTGTGGGTGAAAAGGTCCTATTTGAAGGGGGAAACCTGGTATTTCCTGGTGAAGATGTGATATGTTTGGGAGAAATGTGGCATTTCTGGAAGAAACTGTCCTATTTGCGGTGAGAAGGCTGGTATTTGTGGGAGAAATGGTCCTATTTGAAGGGGGAAAGCAGGTATTTCTTGGAGAAGATGTGATCTATTTGGGAGAAATGTGGCATTTCTGGAAGAAACTGTCCTATTTTGGGGATAAAAGAATTTTTTGTGGTGAAAAGGTCCTATTTGAAGGGGGAAACGTGGTATTTCTTGGAGAACATGTGATATATTTGGGAGAAATGTGGCCTTTCTGGCAGAAACTGTCCTATTTTGGGGATAAAAGTATTTTTTGTGGTTGAAAAGGTCCTATTTGAAGGGGAAAACCTGGTATTTCTTGGAGAAGATGTGATATATTTGGGGAAAATGTGGCATGTCAGGAAGAAACTGTCCTGTTTTGGGGATAAAAGAGGTATTTGTGGGTGAAAAGGTCCTATTTGAAGGGGGAAACCTGGTATTTCATGGAGAAGATGTGATATATTTGGGAGAAATGTGGCATTCCTGGAAGAAACTGTCCTATTTTGGGGATCAAAGAGGTATTTGTGGGTGAAAAGGTCCTATTTGAAGGGGGAAACGTGGTATTTCTTGGAGATGATGTGATATATTTGGGAGAAATCTGGCATTCCTGGAAGAAAGTGTCCTCTTTTGGGGATAAAAGAGGTTTTTTTGGGGAAAAGGTCCTATTTGAAGGGGGAAACGTGGTATTTCTTGGAGAAGATGTGATATATTTGGGAGAAATGTGGCATTTCTGGAAGAAACTGTCCTATTTGGGGAAGAAGGGTGGTATTTGTGGGAGAAAAGTTCCTATTTCAGGAGGAATCCTGGTATTTCTTTTAGGAGACGTGATATGTTTGGCAGAAATGTGCCATTTCTGGAAGAAACTGTCCTCTTTTGGGGATAAAAGAGGTATTTGTGGGTGAAAAGTTCCTATTTGAATGGGGAAACCCGGTATTTCTTGGAGAAGATGTGATCTATTTGGGAGAAATGTGGCATGTCTGGAAGAAACTGTCCTCTTTTGGGGATAAAAGAGGTATTTGTGGGTGAAAAGTTCCTATTTGAAGGGGGAAAGCTGGTATTTCTTGGAGAAGATGTGATCTACTTGGGAGAAATGTGGCATGTCTGGAACAAACTGTCCTATTTGGGGGATAAAACAGGTATTTGTGGGAGAAAAGGTCCTATATGAAGGGGGAAAGCTGGTATTTCTTGAAGGAGATGTGATATATTTGGGAGAAATGTGGCATTTCTGGAAGAAACTGTCCTCTTTTGGGGATAAAAGAGGTATTTGTGGGTGAAAAGGTCCTATTTGAAGGGGGAAACCTGGTATTTCTTGGAGAAGATGTGATATATTTGGGAGAAATTTGGCATTTCTGGAAGAAACTGTCCTATTTGGGGGGAGAAGGCTGGTATCTGTGGGAGAAAAGGTCGTATTTGTAGGGGGAAAGAAGGTATTTCTTGGAGAAGATGTGATCTATTTGGGAGAAATGTGGCATGTCTGGAAGAAACTGTCCTCTTTTGGGGATAAAAGAGGTATTTGTGGGTGAAAAGGTCCTATTTGAAGGGGGAAAACTGGTATTTCTTGGAGAAGATGTGATATATTTGGGAGAAATCAGGCATTTCTGGAAGAAAGTGTCCTGTTTTGGGGATAAAACAGGTATTTGTGGGAGAAAAGGTCCTATTTGAAGGGAGAAACCTGGTATTTCTTGGAGAAGATGTGATATGTTTGGGAGAAATGTGGCCTTTCTGGTAGAAACTGTCCTATTTTGAGGATAAAAGTGGTATTTGTGGGTGATAAGGTCCTATTTGAAGGGGGAAACGTGGTATTTCTTGGAGAAGATGTGATATATTTGGGAGAAATGTGGCATGTCAGGAGGAAACTGTCCTCTTTTGGGGATAAAAGAGGTATTTGTGGGTGAAAAGGTCCTATTTGAAGGGGGAAACGTGGTATTTCTTGGAGAAGATGTGATATATTTGGGAGAAATGTGGCATTTCTGCAAGAAACTGTCCTATTTTGGGGATAAAAGAGGTATTTGTGGGTGAAAAGGTCCTATTTGAAGGGGGAAACGTGGTATTTCTTGAGAAGATGTGATCTATTTGGGTGAAATGTGGCCTTTCTGGAAGAAACTGTCCTCTTTTGGGGATAGAACAGGTATTTGTGGGTGAAAAGGTCCTATTTGAAGGGGGAAACGTGGTATTTCTTGGAGAAGATGTGATATATTTGGGAGAAATGTGGCATGTCAGGAAGAAAATGTCCTCTTTTGGGGATAAAAGAGGTATTTGTGGGAGAAAAGGTCCTATTTGAAGGGGGAAACCTGGTATTTCTTGGAGAAGATGTGGTAGATTTGGGAGAAATGTGGCATTTCTGGAAGAAAATGTCCTGTTTGAGGGATAATACAGTTATTTGTGGGAGAAAAGGTCTTATTTGAAGGGGGAAAGCTGGTATTTCTTGGCGAAGATGTGGTATATTTCGGAGAAATGTGGCATGTCAGGATGAAACTGTCCTCTTTTGGGGATAAAAGAGGTTTTTTTTGTGGAAAAGGTCCTATTTGAAGGGGGAAAGCTGTTATTTCTTGGAGAAGATGTGATACGTTTGGGAGAAATGTGGCATTTCTGGAAGAAACTGTCCTGTAATGGGGATAGAACAGGAATTTGTGGGTGAAAAGGTCCTATTTCCAGGGGAAAACCTGGTATTTCTTGGAGAAGATGTGATATATTTGGGAGAAATGTGGCATGTCTGGAAGAAAATGTCCTATTTGGGGGGAGAAGGGTGGTATTTGTGGGAGAAAAGTTCCTATTTCAGGAGGAATCCTGGTATTTCTTGGAGGAGATGTGATATGTTTGGGAGAAATGTGCCATTTCTGGAAGAAACTGTCCTCTTTGGGGATAAAACAGGTATTTGTGGGTGAAAAGGTCCTATTTGAAGGGGGAAACCTGGTATTTCTTGGAGAAGATGTGATATGTTTGGGAGAAATATGGCATTTCTGGAAGAAACTGTCCTGTTTTGGGGATAAAAGAGGTATTTGTGGGTGAAAAGGTCCTATTTGAAGGGGGAAACCTGGTATTTCATGGAGGAGATGTGATATATTTGGGAGAAATGTGGCCTTTCTGGAAGAAACTGTCCTCTTTTGGGGATAAAAGAGGTATTTGTGGGTGAAAAGGTCCTATTTGAAGGGGGAAAGCTGGTATTTCTTGGAGAAGATGTGATATGTTTGGGAGAAATGTGGCATTTCTGGATGAAACTGTCCTATTTGGGGGGAGAAGGCTGGTATTTGTGGTAGAAAAGGTCCTCTTTCAGGAGGAATCCTGGTATTTCTTGGAGAAGATGTGATCTATTTGGGAGAAATGTGGCATGTCTGGAAGAAACTGTACTATTTGAGGGATAAAAGAGGTATTTGTGGGGGAAAAGGTCCTATTTGAAGGGGGAAACCTGGTATTTCTTGGAGAAGATGTGATCTATTTGGGAGAAATGTGGCATTTCTGGAAGAAAGTGTCCTGTTTTGGGGATAAAAGAGGTATTTGTGGGAGAAAAGGTCCTATTTGAAGTGGGAAATCTGGTATTTCTTGAAGGAGATGTGATATATTTGGGAGAAATGTGGCATGTCTGGAAGAAACTGTCCTATTTTGGGGATAAAAGAGGTATTTGTGGGTGAAAAGGTCCTATTTGAAGGGGAAAACCTGGTATTTCTTGAAGAAGATGTGATATATTTGGGAGAAATCTGGCATTTCTGGAAGAAACTGTCCTGTTTGGGGGCGAAGCCTGCTATTAGTGGGTGAAAAGGTCCTATTTGAAGGGGGAAAGCTGGTATTTCTTGGAGAAGATGTGATATATTTGGGAGAAATGTGGCATTTCTGGAAGAAACTGTCCTCTTTTGAGGATAAAAGAGGTATTTGTGGGTGAAAAGGTCGTATTTGAAGGGGGAAACCTGGTATTTCTTGGAGAAGATGTGATATGTTTGGGAGAAATGTGGCCTTTCTGGAAGAAACTGTCCTATTTTGGGGATAAAAGTGGTATTTGTGGGTGATAAGGTCCTATTTGAAGGGGGAAACGTGGTATTTCTTGGAGAAGATGTGATATATTTGGGAGAAATGTGGCATTTCTGGAAGAAACTGTCCTATTTTGGGGATAAAAGAATTTTTTGTGGGTGAAAAGGTCCTATTTGAAGGGAGAAACCTGGTATTTCTTGGAGAAGATGTGATATGTTTGGGAGAAATGTGGCCTTTCTGGAAGAAACTGTCCTATTTTGGGGATAAAAGTGGTATTTGTGGGTGATAAGGTCCAATTTGAAGGGGGAAACCTGGCATTTTTTGGAGAAGATGTGATATATTTGGGGAAAAAGTGGCATGTCAGGAAGAAACTGTCCTCTTTTGGGGATAAAAGAGGTATTTGTTGGTGAAAAGGTCCTATTTGAAGGAGGAATCCTGGTATTTCATGGAGAAGATGTGATATATTTGGGAGAAATATGGCATTCCTGGAAGAAACTGTCCTCTTTTGGGGATAAAAGAGGTATTTGTGGGTGAAAAGGTCCTATTTGAAGGGGGAAAGCTGGTATTTCTTGGAGAAGATGTGATATATTTAGGAGAAATCTGGCATTCCTGGAAGAAACTGTCCTCTTTTGGGGACAAAAGAGGTTTTTTTGGGGAAAAGGTCCTATTTGAAGGGGGAAACGTGGAATTTCTTGGAGAAGATGTGATATATTTGGGAGAAATGTGGCATTTCTGGAAGAAAATGTCCTCTTATGGGGATAGAAGAGGTATTTGTGGGTGAAAAGGTCCTATTTGAAGGGGGAAACCTGGTATTTCTTGGAGAAGATGTGATCTATTTGGGAGAAATGTGGCATGTCTGGAAGAAAATGTCCTATTTGGGGGGAGAAGGGTGGTATTTGTGGGAGAAAAGTTCCTATTTCAGGAGGAATCCTGGTATTTCTTGGAGGAGATGTGATATGTTTGGGAGAAATGTGGCATTTCTGGAAGAAACTGTCCTATTTTGGGGATAAAAGAGGTATTTGTGGGTGAAAAGGTCCTATTTGAAGGGGGAAACGTGTTATTTCTTGGAGAAGATGTGATCTATTTGGGAGAAATGTGGCATGTCTGGAAGAAACTGTCCTATTTTGGGGATAAAAGAGATATTTGTGGGTGAAAAGGTCCTATTTGAAGGGGGAAACCTGGTATTTCTTGGAGAAGATGTGATATATTTGGGAGAAATCTGGCATTTCTGGAAGAAAGTGTCCTCTTTTGGGGATAAAAGAGGTTTTTTTGGGGAAAAGGTCCTATTTGAAGGGGGAAACGTGGTATTTCTTGGAGAAGATGTGATATATTTGGGAGAAATGTGGCATGTCTGGAAGAAATTGTCCTATTTTTGGGGATAAAACAGGTATTTGTGGGAGAAAATGTCCTATTTGAAGGGGGAAACGTGGTATTCCTTGGAGAAGATGTGATATATTTGGGAGAAATGTGGCATGTCTGGAAGAAACTGTTCTATTTTGGGGATAAAAGAATTTTTGTGGGTGAAAAGGTCCTATTTGAAGGGGGAAACCTGGTATTTCTTGGAGAAGATGTGATATATTTGGGAGAAATGTGGCATGTCAGGAAGAAACTGTCCTATTTGGGGGGAGAAGGCTGGTATTTGAGGGAGAAAAGGACATCTTTCAGGAGGAATCCTCATATTTCTTGGAGAAGATGTGATCTATTTGGGAGAAATGTGGCATGTCTGGAAGAAACTGTCCTCTTTTGGGGATAAAAGAGGTATTTGTGGGTGAAAAGGTCGTATTTGAAGGGGGAAACGTGGTATTTCTTGGAGAAAATGTGATATGTTTGGGAGAAATGTGGCATTTCTGGAAGAAACTGTCCTATTTTGGAGATAAAAGAATTTTTGGTGGGTGAAAAGGTCCTATTTGAAGGGGAAATCTGGTAATTCTATGAGAAGATGTGATATGTTTGGGAGAAATGTGGCATTTCTGGTAGAAACTGTCCTCTTTTGGGGATAAAAGAGGTATTTGTGGTTGAAAAGGTCCTATTTGAAGGGGGATAGCTCGTAATTCTATGAGAAGATGTGATATATTTGGGAGAAATGTGGCATTTCTGGAAGAAACTGTCCTCTTTTGGGGATAAAAGAGGTATTTGTAGGTGAAAATGTCCTATTTCAAGGGGGAAACGTGGCATTTCTTGGAGAAGATGTGATATATTTGGGAGAAATGTGGCATGTATGGCAGAATCTTTCCTATTTTGGAGATAAAAGAGGTATTTGTGGGTGAAAAGGTCCTATTTGAAGGGGGAAAGCTGGTATTTCTTGGAGAAGATGTGATATATTTGGGAGAAATGTGGCATGTCAGGAAGAAACTGTCCTCTTTTGGGATAAAAGAGGTATTTGTGGGTGAAAACGTTGTATTTGAAGGGGGAAACCTGTTATTTCTTGGAGAAGATGTGGTATATTTGGGAGAAATGTGGCATTTCTGGAAGAAACTGTCCTATTTTGGGGATAAAACAGGTATTTGTGGGTGAAAAGGTCCTATTTGAAGGGGGAAACCTGGTATTTCTTGGAGAAGATGTGATATATTTGGGAGAAATGTGGCATTTCTGGAAGAAACTGTCCTCTTCTGGGGATAAAAGAGGTATTTGTGGGTGAAAAGGTCCTATTTGAAGGGGGAACCCTGGTATTTCTTGGAGAAGATGTGATATATTTGGGAGAAATGTGGCATTTCTGGAAGAAACTGTCCTATTTTGGGAATAAAACAGGTATTTGTGGGTGAAAAGGTCCTATTTGAAGGGGGAAACCTGGTATTTCCTGGAGAAGATGTGATATGTTTCGGAGAAATGTGGCATTTCTGGAAGAAACTGTCCTATTTGGTGGGATAATACAGGTATTTGTGGGAGAAAAGGTCTTATTTCAAGGGGGAAACCTGGTATTTCTTGGAGAAGATGTGGTATATTTGGGAGAAATGTGGCATTTCTGGAAGAAACTGTCCTCTTTTGGGGATGAAGCAGGTATTTGTGGGTGAAAAGGACCTATTTGAAGGGGGAAAGCTGGTATTTCATGGAGAAGATGTGGTATATTTGGGAGAAATATGGCATGTATGGCAGAAACTGTCCTATTTTGGGGATAAAAGAGGTATTTGTAGGAGTAAAGGTCCTATTTGAAAGGGGAAAGCTGGTATTTCTTGGAGAAGATGTGATACGTTTGGGAGAAATGTGGCATTTCTGGAAGAAACTGTCCTCTTTTGGGGATAGAACAGGAATTTGTGGGTGAAAAGGTCCTATTTCCAGGGGAAAACCTGGTATTTCCTGGAGAAGATGTGATATATTTGGGAGAAATGTGGCATGTCTGGAAGAAAATGTCCTATTTGGGGGGAGAAGGCTGGTACTTGTGGGAGAAAAGTTCCTGTTTCTGGAGGAATCCTGGTATTTCTTGGAGGAGATGTGATATGTTTGGGAGAAATGTGCCATTTCTGGAAGAAACTGTCCTCTTTGGGGATAAAAGAGGTATTTGTGGGTGAAAAGGTCCTATTTGAAGGGGGAAAGCTGGTATTTCTTGGAGAAGATGTGATATGTTTGGGAGAAATCTGGCATTCCTGGAAGAAACTGTCCTCTTTTGGGGATAAAACAGGTATTTGTGGGTGAAAAGGTCCTATTTGAAGGGGGAAACGTGGTATTTCTTGGAGAAGATGTGATCTATTTGGGAGAAATGTGGCCTTTCTGGAAGAAACTGTCCTATTTTGGGGATAAAAGAGGTATTTGTGGCTGAAAATGTCCTATTTGAAGGGGGAAAGCTGGTATTTCTTGGAGAAGATGTGATATGTTTGGGAGAAATGTGGCATTTCTGGATGAAACTGTCCTATTTGGGGGGAGAAGGCTGGTATTTTTGGTAGAAAGGTCCTATTTCAAGAGTAATCCTGGTATTTCTTGAAGAAGATGTGATCTATTTGGGAGAAATGTGGCATGTCTGGAAGAAACTGTCCTATTTGAGGGATAAAGAGGTATTTGTGGGTGAAAAGGTCCTATTTGAAGGGGGAAAGCTGGTATTTCTTGGAGAAGATGTGATATATTTGGGAGAAATGTGGCATTTCTGGAAGAAACTGTCCTGTTTTGGGGATAAAAGAGGTATTTGTGGGAGAAAAGATCCTATTTGAAGGGGGAAAGCTGGTATTTCTTGAAGGAGATGTGATATATTTGGGAGAAATGTGGCATGTCTGGAAGAAACTGTCCTATTTTGGGGATAAAAGAGGTATTTGTGGGTGAAAAGGTCCTATTTGAAGGGGAAAACCTGGTATTTCTTGGAGAAGATGTGATATATTTGGGAGAAATGTGGCATTTCTGGAAGAAACTGTCCTATTTGGGGGAGAAGCCTGCTATTAGTGGGTGAAAAGGTCCTATTTGAAGGGGGAAAGCTGGTATTTCTTGAAGAAGATGTGATCTATTTGGGAGAAATGTGGCATGTCTGGAAGAAACTGTCCTATTTGAGGGATAAAGAGGTATTTCTGGGTGAAAAGGTCCTATTTGAAGGGGGAAACGTGGTATTTCTTGGAGAAGATGTGATATATTTGGGAGAAATGTGGCATTTCTGGAAGAAACTGTCCTATTTTGGGGATAAAAGAATTTTTTGTGGGTGAAAAGGTCCTATTTGAAGGGGGAAACGTGGTATTTCTTGGAGAACATGTGATATGTTTGGGAGAAATGAGGCCTTTCTGGAAGAAAGTGTCCTGTTTTGGGGATAAAATTGGTATTTGTGGGTGAAAAGGTCCTGTTTGAAGGGGGAAACCTGGTATTTCTTGGAGAAGATGTGATATATTTGGGGAAAATGTGGCATGTCAGGAAGAAACTGTCCTATTTTGGGGATAAAACAGGTATTTGTGGGTGAAAAGGTCCTATTTGAAGGGGGAAACCTGGTATTTCATGGAGAAGATGTGATATATTTGGGAGAAATGTGGCATTTCTGCAAGAAACTGTCCTATTTTTGGGATAAAAGAGGTATTCGTGGGTGAAAAGGTCCTATTTGAAGGGGGAAAGCTGGTATTTCTTGGAGAAGATGTGATCTATTTGGGAGAAATGTGGCCTTTCTGGAAGAAAATGTCCAATTTGGGGAGAGAAGGCTGATAGTTTTCGTTGAGAAGGTCCTATTTCAGGAGGAATCCTGGTCTTTCTTGGAGAAGATGTGATATATTTGGGAGAAATCTGGCCTTTCTGGAAGAAAATATCCAATTTGGGGGAGAAGGCTGGTAGTTTTGGGTGAGAAGGTCCTATTTCAGGAGGAATCCTGGCATTTCTTGGAGAAGATGTGATCTATTTGGGAGAAATGTGGCATTTCTGGAAGAAACTGTCCTCTTTTGGGGATAAAAGAGGTATTAGTGGATGAAAAGGTCCTATTTGAAGGGGGAAACCTGGTATTTCTTGGAGAAGATGTGATATATTTGGGAGAAATGTGGCCTTTCTTGAAGAAACTGTCCTCTTTTGGGGATAAAAGAGGTATTTCATGGAGAAAAGGTCCTAATTCAAGGGGGAAACCTGGTATTTCTTGGAGGAGTTGTGATATATTTGGCAGAAATGTGGCACTTCTGGCAGAAACTGTCCTCTTTTGGGGATAAAAGAGGTATTTGTGGGTGAAAAGGTCCTATTTGAAGGGGGATCCCTGGTATTTCTTGGAGAAGATGAGATATATTTGAGAGAAATGTGGCATGTCTGGAAGAAACTGTCCTATTTTGGGGATAAAAGAGGTATTTGTGGGTGAGAAGGTCCTATTTGAAGGGGGAAACGTGGTATTTCTTGGAGAAGATGTGATATATTTGGGAGAAATCTGGCATTCCTGGAAGAAACTGTACTCTTTTGAAGATAAAAGTGGTTTTTTAGGGGAAAAGGTCCTATTTGAAGGGGGAAACGTGGTATTTCTTGGAGAAGATGTGATCTATTTGGGAGAAATGTGGCCTTTCTGGAAGAAAATGTCCTCTTATGGGGATAGAACAGGTATTTGTGGGTGAAATGGTCCTACTTACAGGGGAAAACCTGGTATTTCTTGGAGAAGATGTGATCTATTTGGGAGAAATGTGGCATGTCTGGAAGAAAATGTCCTTTTTTGGGGGAGAAGGGTGGTATTTGTGGGTGAAAATTTCCTTTTTCAGGTGGAATCCTGGTATTTCTTGGAGGAGACGTGATATGTTTGGGAGAAATGTGCCATTTCTTGAAGAAACTGTCCTCTTTTGGGGATAAAACAGGTATTTGTGGGTGGAAAGTTCCTATTTGAAGGGGGAAAGCTGGTATTTCTTGGAGAAGATGTGATATATTTGGGAGAAATGTGGCATGTCTGGAAAAAACTGTCCTATTTTGGGGATAAAAGAGGTATTTGTGGGTGAAAAGTTCCTATTTGAAGGGGGAAACCTGGTATTTCTTGGAGAAGATGTGATATATTTGGGAGAAATTTGGCATTTCTGGAAGAAACTGTCCTATTTTGGGGATAAAAGTGGTATTTGTGGGTGATAAGGTCCAATTTGAAGGGGGAAACCTGGTATTTCTTGGAGAAGATGTGATATATTTGGGAGAAATGTGGCATGTCTGGAAGAAACTGTCCTATTTTGGGGATAAAAGAGGTATTTGTGGGCGAAAAGGTCCTATTTGAAGGGGGAAACGTGGTATTTCTTGGAGAAGATGTGATATATTTGGGAGAAATGTGGCATTTCTGCAAGAAACTGTCCTATTTTGAGGATAAGAGAGGTACTTGTGGGTGAAAAGGTCCTATTTGAAGGGGGAAAGCTGGTATTTCTTGGAGAAGATGTGATATATTTGGGATAAATGTGGCATGTCAGGAAGAAACTGTCCTAACTGATGGGAGAATGGTGGTATTTGAGGGAGAAAAGGTCGTATTTGAAGGGGGAAACCTGGTATTTCTTGGAGAAGATGTGATCTATTTGGGAGAAATGTGGCATTTCTGGAAGAAACTGTCCTCTTTTGGGGATAAAACAGGTATTTGTGGGTGAAAAGGTCCTATTTGAAGGGGGAAACGTGGTATTTCTTGGAGAAGATGTGGCATATTTGGGAGGAATGTGGCATTTCTGGAAGAAACTGTCCTCTTTTGGGGATAAAAGAGGTATTAGTGGGTGAAAAGGTACTATTTGAAGTGGAAAACCTGGTATTTCTTGGAGAAGATGTGATATATTTGGGTGAAATCTGGCATTTCTGGAAGAAACTGTCCTATTTGGGGGAGAAGCCTGCTGTTAGTGGGTGAAAAGGTCCTATTTGAAGGGGGAAAGCTGGTATTTCTTGGAGAAGATGTGATCTATTTGGGAGAAATGTGGCATTTCTGGAAGAAAATGTCCTCTTATGGGGATAGAACAGGTATTTGTGGGTGAAAAGGTCCTATTTGAAGGGGGAAAGCTGGTATTTCTTGGAGAAGATGTGATATATTTGGGAGAAATGTGGCATGTCTGGAAGAAAATGTCCTATTTGGGGGGAGAAGGGTGGTATTTGTGGGAGAAAAGTTCCTATTTCCAGGGGGAATCCTGGTATTTCTTGGAGGAGACGTGATATGTTTTTCAGAAATGTGCCATTTCTGGAAGAAACTGTCCTCTTATGGGGATAAAAGTGGTATTTGTGGGTGAAAAGGTCCTATTTGAAGGGGGAAAGCTGGTATTTCTTGGAGAAGATGTGATATACTTGGGAGAAATGTGGCATGTCTGGCAGAAAGTGTCCTGTTTTGGGGATAAAAGAGGTATTTGTGGGAGATAAGGTCCTATTTGAAGGGGGAAACGTGGTATTTCTTGAAGGAGATGTGATATATTTGGGAGAAATGTGGCATTTCTGGAAGAAACTGTCCTATTTTGGGGATAAAAGAGGTATTTGTGGGTGAAAAGGTCCTATTTGAAGGGGAAAACCTGGTATTTCTTGGAGAAGATGTGATATATTTGGGAGAAATGTGGCATTTCTGGAAGAAACTGTCCTATTTGGGGGAGAAGCCTGCTATTAGTGGGTGAAAAGGTCCAATTTGAAGGGGGAAAGCTGGTATTTCTTGGAGAAGATGAGATATATTTGGGAGAAATGTGGCATTTCTGGAAGAAACTGTCCTATTTTGGGGATAAAAGAGGTATTTGTGGGTGAAAAGGTCCTATTTGAAGGGGGAAACCTGGTATTTCTTGGAGAAGATGTGATATGTTTGGGAGAAATGTGGCATTTCTGGAAGAAACTGTCCTATTTGGGGGGATAAAAGAGGTATTTGTGGGTGAAAAGGTCCTATTTGAAGGGGGAAAGCAGGTATTTCTTGGAGAAGTTGTGATATATTTGGGAGAAATGTGGCATGTCTGGAAGAAACTGTCCTGTTTTGGGGATAAAACTGGTATTTGTGGGTGAGAAGGTCCTATTTGAAGGGGGAAACGTGGTATTTCTTGGAGAAGATGTGATATATTTGGGAGAAATGTGGCATTTCTGGAAGAAACTGTCCTATTTTGGGGATAAAAGAATTTTTTGTGGGTGAAAAGGTCCTATTTGAAGGGGGAAACGTGGTCTTTCTTGGAGAAGATGTGATATGTTTGGGAGTAATGTGGCCTTTCTGGCAGAAACTGTCCTATTTTGGGGATAAAAGTGGTATTTGTGGGTGAAAAGGTCCTATTTGAAGGGGGAAACCTGTTATTTCTTGGAGAAGATGTGATATACTTGGGGAAAATGTGGCATGTCAGGAAGAAACTGTCCTCTTTTGGGGATAAAAGAGGTATTTGTTGGTGAAAAGGTCCTATTTGAAGGGGGAAACGTGGCATTTCTTGGAGAAGATGTGATATATTTGGGAGAAATGTGGCATTTCTGCAAGAAACTGTCCTATTTTGGGGATAAAAGTGGTATTTGTGGGTGAAAAGGTCCTATTTGAAGGGGGACAGCTGGTATTTCTTGGAGAAGATGTGATATATTTGGGAGAAATGTGGCCTTTCTGGAAGAAAATGTCCAATTTGGGGGGAGAAGGCTGGTAGTTTTCGGTGAGGAGGTCCTATTTCAGGAGGAATCCTGGTCTTTCTTGGAGAAGATGTGATCTATTTGGGAGAAATCTGGCCTTTCTGGAAGAAAATATCCAATTTGGGGGGAGAAGGCTGGTAGTTTTCGGTGAGAAGGTCCTATTTCAGGAGGAATCCTGGTCTTTCTTGGAGAAGATGTGATATATTTGGGAGAAATCTGGCCTTTCTGGATGAAAATATCCAATTTGGGGGGAGAAGGCTGGTAGTTTTGGGTGAGAAGGTCCTATTTCAGGAGGAATCCTGGCATTTCTTGGAGAAGATGTGATATATTTGGGAGAAATGTGGCCTTTCTGGAAGAAAGTGTCCTCTTTTGGGGATAAAAGAGGTATTAGTGGTTGAAAAGGTCCTATTTGAAGGGGGAAATCTGGTATTTCTTGGAGAAGATGTGATATATTTGGGAGAAATGCGGCATTTCTGGAAGAAACTGTCCTCTTTTGGGGATAAAAGAGGTTTTTCATGGAGAAAAGGTCCTAATTCAAGGGGGAAACCTGGTATTTCTTGGAGGAGTTGTGATATATTTGGGAGAAATGAGGCATTTCTGGAAGAAACTGTCCTCTTTTGGGGATAAAAGAGGTATTTGTGGGTGAAAAGGTCCTATTTGAAGGGGGAACCCTGGTATTTCTTGGAGAAGATGTGATATATTTGGGAGAAATGTGGCATGTCTGGAACAAACTGTCCTATTTGGGGGATAAAACAGGTATTTGTGGGAGAAAAGGTCCTATTTGAAGGGGGAAAGCTGGTATTTCTTGGAGAAGATGTGATATGTTTGGGAGAAATCTGGCATTCCTGGAAGAAAGTGTCCTCTTTTGGGGATAAAAGAGGTTTTTTTGGGGAAAAGGTCCTATTTGAAGGGGGAAACGTGGTATTTCTTGGAGAAGATGTGATATATTTGGGAGAAATGTGGCATTTCTGGAAGAAAATGTCCTCTTATGGGGATAGAACAGGTATTTGTGGGTGAAAAGGTCCTATTTGAAGGGGGAAAGCTGTTATTTCTTGGAGAAGATGTGATCTATTTGGGAGAAATGTGGCATGACAGGACGAAAATGTCCTATTTGGGGTGAGAAGGGTGGTATTTGTGGGAGAAAAGTTCCTATTTCAGGAGGAATCCTGGTATTTCTTGGAGGAGACGTGATATGTTTGGCAGAAATGTGCCATTTCTGGAAGAAACTGTCCTCTTTTGGGGATAAAAGAGGTATTTGTGGGTGAAAAGGTCCTATTTGAAGGGGGAAGGCTGGTATTTCTTGGAGAAGATGTGATGTATTTGGGAGAAATGTGGCATGTCTGGAAGAAACTGTCCTCTTTTGGGGATAAAAGAGGTATTTGTGGGTGAAAAGGTCCTATTTGAAGGGGGAAAGCTGGTATTTCTTGGAGAAGATGTGATATATTTGGGAGAAATGTGGCCTTTCTGGTAGAAACAGTCCTATTTTGGGGATAAAAGAGGTATTTGTGGGAGAAAAGGTCCTATTTGAAGGGGGAAACCTGGTATTTCTTGAAGGAGATGTGATATATTTGGGAGAAATGTGGCATGTCTGGAAGAAACTGTCCTCTTTTGGGGATAGAACAGGAATTTGTGGGTGAAAAGGTCCTATTTCCAGGGGAAAACCTGGTATTTCTTGGAGAAGATGTGATATATTTGGGAGAAATGTGGCATGTCTGGAAGAAAATGTCCTGTTTTGGGGATAAAACAGGTATTTGTGGGAGAAAAGGTCCTATTTGAAGGGGGAAACGTGGTATTTCTTGGAGAAGATGTGATATATTTGGGAGAAATGTGGCATTTCTGGAAGAAACTGTCCTATTTTGGGGATAAAAGAATTTTTTGTGGGTGAAAAGGTCCTATTTGAAGGGGGAAACGTGGTCTTTCTTGGGGAAGATGTGATATGTTTGGGAGTAATGTGGCCTTTCTGGCAGAAACTGTCCTATTTTGGGGATAAAAGTGGTATTTGTGGGTGAAAAGGTCCTATTTGAAGGGGGAAACCTGTTATTTCTTGGAGAAGATGTGATATACTTGGGGAAAATGTGGCATGTCAGGAAGAAACTGTCCTCTTTTGGGGATAAAAGAGGTATTTGTTGGTTAAAAGGTCCTATTTGAAGGGGGAAACGTGGCATTTCTTGGAGAAGATGTGATATATTTGGGAGAAATGTGGCATTTCTGCAAGAAACTGTCCTATTTGGGGGATAAAAGTGGTATTTGTGGGTGAAAAGGTCCTATTTGAAGGGGGAAAGCTGGTATTTCTTGGAGAAGAGGTGATCTATTTGGGAGAAATGTGGCCTTTCTGGAAGAAAATGTCCAATTTGGGGGGAGAAGGCTTGTAGTTTTCGGTGAGGAGGTCCTATTTCAGGAGGAATCCTGGTCTTTCTTGGAGAAGATGTGATATATTTGGGAGAAATCTGGCCTTTCTGGAAGAAAATATCCAATTTGGGGGGAGAAGGCTGGTAGTTTTCGGTGAGAAGGTCCTATTTCAGGAGGAATCCTGGTCTTTCTTGGAGAAGATGTGATATATTTGGGAGAAATCTGGCCTTTCTGGATGAAAATATCCAATTTGGGGGGAGAAGGCTGGTAGTTTTGGTTGAGAAGGTCCTATTTCAGGAGGAATCCTGGCATTTCTTGGAGAAGATGTGATATATTTGGGAGAAATGTGGCCTTTCTGGAAGAAAGTGTCCTCTTTTGGGGATAAAAGAGGTATTAGTGGTTGAAAAGGTCCTATTTGAAGGGGGAAATCTGGTATTTCTTGGAGAAGATGTGATATATTTGGGAGAAATGCGGCATTTCTGGAAGAAACTGTCCTCTTTTGGGGATAAAAGAGGTTTTTCATGGAGAAAAGGTCCTAATTCAAGGGGGAAACCTGGTATTTCTTGGAGGAGTTGTGATATATTTGGGAGAAATGAGGCATTTCTGGAAGAAACTGTCCTCTTTTGGGGATAAAAGAGGTATTTGTGGGTGAAAAGGTCCTATTTGAAGGGGGAACCCTGGTATTTCTTGGAGAAGATGTGATATATTTGGGAGAAATGTGGCATGTCTGGAACAAACTGTCCTATTTGGGGGATAAAACAGGTATTTGTGGGAGAAAAGGTCCTATATGAAGGGGGAAAGCTGGTATTTCTTGGAGAAGATGTGATATGTTTGGGAGAAATCTGGCATGTCTGGAAGAAAGTGTCCTCTTTTGGGGATAAAAGAGGTTTTTTTGGGGAAAAGGTCGTATTTGAAGGGGGAAACGTGGTATTTCTTGGAGAAGATGTGATATATTTGGGAGAAATGTGGCATTTCTGGAAGAAAATGTCCTCTTATGGGGATAGAACAGGTATTTGTGGGTGAAAAGGTCCTATTTGAAGGGGGAAAGCTGTTATTTCTTGGAGAAGATGTGATCTATTTGGGAGAAATGTGGCATGACAGGACGAAATTGTCCTATTTGGGGTGAGAAGGGTGGTATTTGTGGGAGAAAAGTTCCTATTTCAGGAGGAATCCTGGTATTTCTTGGAGGAGACGTGATATGTTTGGCAGAAATGTGCCATTTCTGGAAGAAACTGTCCTCTTTTGGGGATAAAAGAGGTATTTGTGGGTGAAAAGGTCCTATTTGAAGGGGGAAGGCTGGTATTTCTTGGAGAAGATGTGATGTATTTGGGAGAAATGTGGCATGTCTGGAAGAAACTGTCCTCTTTTGGGGATAAAAGAGGTATTTGTGGGTGAAAAGGTCCTATTTGAAGGGGGAAACGTGGTATTTCTTGGAGAAGATGTGATATATTTGGGAGAAATGTGGCATTTCTGCAAGAAACTGTCCTATTTTGGGGATAAAAGAGGTATTTGTGGGTGAAAAGGTCCTATTTGAAGGGGGAAACGTGGTATTTCTTGAGAAGATGTGATCTATTTGGGTGAAATGTGGCCTTTCTGGAAGAAACTGTCCTCTTTTGGGGATAGAACAGGTATTTGTGGGTGAAAAGGTCCTATTTGAAGGGGGAAACGTGGTATTTCTTGGAGAAGATGTGATATATTTGGGAGAAATGTGGCATGTCTGGAAGAAAATGTCCCCTTTTGGGGATAAAAGAGGTATTTGTGGGAGAAAAGGTCCTATTTGAAGGGGGAAACCTGGTATTTCTTGGAGAAGATGTGATATATTTGGGAGAAATGTGGCATTTCTGCAAGAAACTGTCCTATTTTGGGGATAAAAGAGGTATTTGTGGGTGAAAAGGTCCTATTTGAAGGGGGAAACGTGGTATTTCTTGAGAAGATGTGATCTATTTGGGTGAAATGTGGCCTTTCTGGAAGAAACTGTCCTCTTTTGGGGATAGAACAGGTATTTGTGGGTGAAAAGGTCCTATTTGAAGGGGGAAACGTGGTATTTCTTGGAGAAGATGTGATATATTTGGGAGAAATGTGGCATGTCTGGAAGAAAATGTCCCCTTTTGGGGATAAAAGAGGTATTTGTGGGAGAAAAGGTCCTATTTGAAGGGGGAAACCTGGTATTTCTTGGAGAAGATGTGGTAGATTTGGGAGAAATGTGGCATTTCTGGAAGAAAATGTCCTGTTTGAGGGATAATACAGGTATTTGTGGGAGAAAAGGTCTTATTTGAAGGGGGAAAGCTGGTATTTCTTGGCGAAGATGTGGTATATTTCGGAGAAATGTGGCATGTCTGGATGAAACTGTCCTCTTTTGGGGATAAAAGAGGTTTTTTTTGTGGAAAAGGTCCTATTTGAAGGGGGAAAGCTGTTATTTCTTGGAGAAGATGTGATACGTTTGGGAGAAATGTGGCATTTCTGGAAGAAACTGTCCTGTAATGGGGATAGAACAGGAATTTGTGGGTGAAAAGGTCCTATTTCCAGGGGAAAACCTGGTATTTCTTGGAGAAGATGTGATATATTTGGGAGAAATGTGGCATGTCTGGAAGAAAATGTCCTATTTGGGGGGAGAAGGGTGGTATTTTTGGGAGAAAAGTTCCTATTTCAGGAGGAATCCTGGTATTTCTTGGAGGAGATGTGATATGTTTGGGAGAAATGTGCCATTTCTGGAAGAAACTGTCCTCTTTGGGGATAAAACAGGTATTTGTGGGTGAAAAGGTCCTATTTGAAGGGGGAAACCTGGTATTTCTTGGAGAAGATGTGATATGTTTGGGAGAAATATGGCATTTCTGGAAGAAACTGTCCTCTTTTGGGGATAAAAGAGGTATTTGTGGGTGAAAAGGTCGTATTTGAAGGGGGAAACCTGGTATTTCATGGAGGAGATGTGATATATTTGGGAGAAATGTGGCCTTTCTGGAAGAAACTGTCCTCTTTTGGGGATAAAAGAGGTATTTGTGGGTGAAAAGGTCCTATTTGAAGGGGGAAAGCTGGTATTTCTTGGAGAAGATGTGATATGTTTGGGAGAAATGTGGCATTTCTGGATGAAACTGTCCTATTTGGGGGGAGAAGGCTGGTATTTGTGGTAGAAAAGGTCCTCTTTCAGGAGGAATCCTGGTATTTCTTGGAGAAGATGTGATCTATTTGGGAGAAATGTGGCATGTCTGGAAGAAACTGTACTATTTGAGGGATAAGAGAGGTATTTGTGGGGGAAAAGGTCCTATTTGAAGGGGGAAACCTGGTATTTCTTGGAGAAGATGTGATCTATTTGGGAGAAATGTGGCATTTCTGGAAGAAAGTGTCCTGTTTTGGGGATAAAAGAGGTATTTGTGGGAGAAAAGGTCCTATTTGAAGTGGGAAATCTGGTATTTCTTGAAGGAGATGTGATATATTTGGGAGAAATGTGGCATGTCTGGAAGAAACTGTCCTATTTTGGGGATAAAAGAGGTATTTGTGGGTGAAAAGGTCCTATTTGAAGGGGAAAACCTGGTATTTCTTGAAGAAGATGTGATATATTTGGGAGAAATCTGGCATTTCTGGAAGAAACTGTCCTGTTTGGGGGCGAAGCCTGCTATTAGTGGGTGAAAAGGTCCTATTTGAAGGGGGAAAGCTGGTATTTCTTGGAGAAGATGTGATATATTTGGGAGAAATGTGGCATTTCTGGAAGAAACTGTCCTCTTTTGGGGATAAAAGAGGTATTTGTGGGTGAAAAGGTCCTATTTGAAGGGGGAAACCTGGTATTTCTTGGAGAAGATGTGATATGTTTGGGAGAAATGTGGCCTTTCTGGAAGAAACTGTCCTATTTTGGGGATAAAAGTGGTATTTGTGGGTGATAAGGTCCTATTTGAAGGGGGAAACGTGGTATTTCTTGGAGAAGATGTGATATATTTGGGAGAAATGTGGCATTTCTGGAAGAAACTGTCCTATTTTGGGGATAAAAGAATTTTTTGTGGGTGAAAAGGTCCTATTTGAAGGGAGAAACCTGGTATTTCTTGGAGAAGATGTGATATGTTTGGGAGAAATGTGGCCTTTCTGGAAGAAACTGTCCTATTTTGGGGATAAAAGTGGTATTTGTGGGTGATAAGGTCCAATTTGAAGGGGGAAACCTGGCATTTTTTGGAGAAGATGTGATATATTTGGGGAAAAAGTGGCATGTCAGGAAGAAACTGTCCTCTTTTGGGGATAAAAGAGGTATTTGTTGGTGAAAAGGTCCTATTTGAAGGAGGAATCCTGGTATTTCATGGAGAAGATGTGATATATTTGGGAGAAATGTGGCATTCCTGGAAGAAACTGTCCTCTTTTGGGGATAAAAGAGGTATTTGTGGGTGAAAAGGTCCTATTTGAAGGGGGAAAGCTGGTATTTCTTGGAGAAGATGTGATATATTTAGGAGAAATCTGGCATTCCTGGATGAAACTGTCCTCTTTTGGGGACAAAAGAGGTTTTTTAGGGGAAAAGGTCCTATTTGAAGGGGGAAACGTGGAATTTCTTGGAGAAGATGTGATATATTTGGGAGAAATGTGGCATTTCTGGAAGAAAATGTCCTCTTATGGGTGTAGAAGAGGTATTTGTGGGTGAAAAGGTCCTATTTGAAGGGGGAAACCTGGTATTTCTTGGAGAAGATGTGATCTATTTGGGAGAAATGTGGCATGTCTGGAAGAAAATGTCCTATTTGGGGGGAGAAGGGTGGTATTTGTGGGAGAAAAGTTCCTATTTCAGGAGGAATCCTGGTATTTCTTGGAGGAGATGTGATATGTTTGGGAGAAATGTGGCATTTCTGGAAGAAACTGTCCTCTTTTGGGGATAAAAGAGGTATTTGTGGGTGAAAAGGTCCTATTTGAAGGGGGAAACGTGTTATTTCTTGGAGAAGATGTGATCTATTTGGGAGAAATGTGGCATGTCTGGAAGAAACTGTCCTATTTTGGGGATAAAAGAGATATTTGTGGGTGAAATGGTCCTATTTGAAGGGGGAAACCTGGTATTTCTTGGAGAAGATGTGATATATTTGGGAGAAATCTGGCATTTCTGGAAGAAAGTGTCCTCTTTTGGGGATAAAAGAGGTTTTTTTGGGGAAAAGGTCCTATTTGAAGGGGGAAACGTGGTATTTCTTGGAGAAGATGTGATATATTTGGGAGAAATGTGGCATGTCTGGAAGAAATTGTCCTATTTTTGGGGATAAAACAGGTATTTGTGGGTGAAAATGTCCTATTTGAAGGGGGAAACGTGGTATTCCTTGGAGAAGATGTGATATATTTGGGAGAAATGTGGCATGTCTGGAAGAAACTGTTCTATTTTGGGGATAAAAGAATTTTTTGTGGGTGAAAAGGTCCTATTTGAAGGGGGAAACCTGGTATTTCTTGGAGAAGATGTGATATATTTGGGAGAAATGTGGCATGTCAGGAAGAAACTGTCCTATTTGGGGGGAGAAGGCTGGTATTTGAGGGAGAAAAGGACATCTTTCAGGAGGAATCCTCATATTTCTTGGAGAAGATGTGATCTATTTGGGAGAAATGTGGCATGTCTGGAAGAAACTGTCGTATTTTGGGGATAAAAGAGGTATTTGTGGGTGAAAAGGTCGTATTTGAAGGGGGAAACGTGGTATTTCTTGGAGAAAATGTGATATGTTTGGGAGAAATGTGGCATTTCTGGAAGAAACTGTCCTATTTTGGAGATAAAAGAATTTTTGGTGGGTGAAAAGGTCCTATTTGAAGGGGAAATCTGGTAATTCTATGAGAAGATGTGATATGTTTGGGAGAAATGTGGTATTTCTGGTAGAAACTGTCCTCTTTTGGGGATAAAAGAGGTATTTGTGGTTGAAAAGGTCCTATTTGAAGGGGGATAGCTCGTAATTCTATGAGAAGATGTGATATATTTGGGAGAAATGTGGCATTTCTGGAAGAAACTGTCCTCTTTTGGGGATAAAAGAGGTATTTGTAGGTGAAAATGTCCTATTTGAAGGGGGAAACGTGGCATTTCTTGGAGAAGATGTGATATATTTGGGAGAAATGTGGCATGTATGGCAGAAACTTTCCTATTTTGGAGATAAAAGAGGTATTTGTGGGTGAAAAGGTCCTATTTGAAGGGGGAAAGCTGGTATTTCTTGGAGAAGATGTGATATATTTGGGAGAAATGTGGCATGTCAGGAAGAAACTGTCCTCTTTTGGGATAAAAGAGGTATTTGTGGGTGAAAACGTTGTATTTGAAGGGGGAAACCTGTTATTTCTTGGAGAAGATGTGGTATATTTGGGAGAAATGTGGCATTTCTGGAAGAAACTGTCCTATTTTGGGGATAAAACAGGTATTTGTGGGTGAAAAGGTCCTATTTGAAGGGGGAAACCTGGTATTTCTTGGAGAAGATGTGATATATTTGGGAGAAATGTGGCATTTCTGGAAGAAACTGTCCTCTTCTGGGGATAAAAGAGGTATTTGTGGGTGAAAAGGTCCTATTTGAAGGGGGAACCCTGGTATTTCTTGGAGAAGATGTGATATATTTGGGAGAAATGTGGCATTTCTGGAAGAAACTGTCCTATTTTGGGAATAAAAGAGGTATTTGTGGGTGAAAAGGTCCTATTTGAAGGGGGAAACCTGGTATTTCCTGGAGAAGATGTGATATGTTTCGGAGAAATGTGGCATTTCTGGAAGAAACTGTCCTATTTGGTGGGATAATACAGGTATTTGTGGGAGAAAAGGTCTTATTTCAAGGGGGAAACCTGGTATTTCTTGGAGAAGATGTGGTATATTTGGGAGAAATGTGGCATTTCTGGAAGAAACTGTCCTGTTTTGGGGATGAAGCTGGTATTTGTGGGTGAAAAGGACCTATTTGAAGGGGGAAAGCTGGTATTTCATGGAGAAGATGTGGTATATTTGGGAGAAATATGGCATGTATGGCAGAAACTGTCCTATTTTGGGGATAAAAGAGGTATTTGTAGGAGTAAAGGTCCTATTTGAAAGGGGAAAGCTGGTATTTCTTGGAGAAGATGTGATACGTTTGGGAGAAATGTGGCATTTCTGGAAGAAACTGTCCTCTTTTGGGGATAGAACAGGAATTTGTGGGTGAAAAGGTCCTATTTCCAGGGGAAAACCTGGTATTTCCTGGAGAAGATGTGATATATTTGGGAGAAATGTGGCATGTCTGGAAGAAAATGTCCTATTTGGGGGGAGAAGGCTGGTACTTGTGGGAGAAAAGTTCCTGTTTCTGGAGGAATCCTGGTATTTCTTGGAGGAGATGTGACATGTTTGGGAGAAATGTGCCATTTCTGGAAGAAACTGTCCTCTTTGGGGATAAAAGAGGTATTTGTGGGTGAAAAGGTCCTATTTGAAGGGGGAAAGCTGGTATTTCTTGGAGAAGATGTGATATGTTTGGGAGAAATCTGGCATTCCTGGAAGAAACTGTCCTCTTTTGGGGATAAAACAGGTATTTGTGGGTGAAAAGGTCCTATTTGAAGGGGGAAACGTGGTATTTCTTGGAGAAGATGTGATCTATTTGGGAGAAATGTGGCCTTTCTGGAAGAAACTGTCCTATTTTGGGGATAAAAGAGGTATTTGTGGCTGAAAATGTCCTATTTGAAGGGGGAAAGCTGGTATTTCTTGGAGAAGATGTGATATGTTTGGGAGAAATGTGGCATTTATGGATGAAACTGTCCTATTTGGGGGGAGAAGGCTGGTATTTTTGGTAAAAAGGTCCTATTTCAAGAGTAATCCTGGTATTTCTTGAAGAAGATGTGATCTATTTGGGAGAAATGTGGCATGTCTGGAAGAAACTGTCCTATTTGAGGGATAAAGAGGTATTTGTGGGTGAAAAGGTCCTATTTGAAGGGGGAAAGCTGGTATTTCTTGGAGAAGATGTGATATATTTGGGAGAAATGTGGCATTTCTGGAAGAAACTGTCCTGTTTTGGGGATAAAAGAGGTATTTGTGGGAGAAAAGATCCTATTTGAAGGGGGAAAGCTGGTATTTCTTGAAGGAGATGTGATATATTTGGGAGAAATGTGGCATGTCTGGAAGAAACTGTCCTATTTTGGGGATAAAAGAGGTATTTGTGGGTGAAAAGGTCCTATTTGAAGGGGAAAACCTGGTATTTCTTGGAGAAGATGTGATATATTTGGGAGAAATGTGGCATTTCTGGAAGAAACTGTCCTATTTGGGGGAGAAGCCTGCTATTAGTGGGTGAAAAGGTCCTATTTGAAGGGGGAAAGCTGGTATTTCTTGAAGAAGATGTGATCTATTTGGTAGAAATGTGGCATGTCTGGAAGAAACTGTCCTATTTGAGGGATAAAGAGGTATTTCTGGGTGAAAAGGTCCTATTTGAAGGGGGAAACGTGGTATTTCTTGGAGAAGATGTGATATATTTGGGAGAAATGTGGCATTTCTGGAAGAAACTGTCCTATTTTGGAGATAAAAGAATTTTTTGTGGGTGAAAAGGTCCTATTTGAAGGGGGAAACGTGGTATTTCTTGGAGAACATTGATATGTTTGGGAGAAATGTGGCATTTCTGGAAGAAACTGTCCTCTTTTGGGGATAAAAGTGGTATTTGTGGGTGAAAAGGTCCGATTTGAAGGGGGAAACCTGGTATTTCTTGGAGAAGATGTGATATATTTGGGGAAAATGTGGCATGTCAGGAAGAAACTGTCCTATTTTGGGGATAAAACAGGTATTTGTGGGTGAAAAGGTCCTATTTGAAGGGGGAAACCTGGTATTTCATGGAGAAGATGTGATATATTTGGGAGAAATGTGGCATTTCTGCAAGAAACTGTCCTATTTTTGGGATAAAAGAGGTATTTGTGGGTGAAAAGGTCCTATTTGAAGGGGGAAAGCTGGTATTTCTTGGAGAAGATGTGATCTATTTGGGAGAAATGTGGCCTTTCTGGAAGAAAATGTCCAATTTGGGGGGAGAAGGCTGATAGTTTTCGTTGAGAAGGTCCTATTTCAGGAGGAATCCAGGTCTTTCTTGGAGAAGATGTGATATATTTGGGAGAAATCTGGCCTTTCTGGAAGAAAATATCCAATTTGGGGGAGAAGGCTGGTAGTTTTGGGTGAGAAGGTCCTATTTCAGGAGGAATCCTGGCATTTCTTGGAGAAGATGTGATCTATTTGGGAGAAATGTGGCATTTCTGGAAGAAACTGTCCTCTTTTGGGGATAAAAGAGGTATTAGTGGTTGAAAAGGTCCTATTTGAAGGGGGAAACCTGGTATTTCTTGGAGAAGATGTGATATATTTGGGAGAAATGTGGCCTTTCTTGAAGAAACTGTCCTCTTTTGGGGATAAAAGAGGTATTTCATGGAGAAAAGGTCCTAATTCAAGGGGGAAACCTGGTATTTCTTGGAGGAGTTGTGATATATTTGGCAGAAATGTGGCACTTCTGGCAGAAACTGTCCTCTTTTGGGGATAAAAGAGGTATTTGTGGGTGAAAAGGTCCTATTTGAAGGGGGATCCCTGGTATTTCTTGGAGAAGATGAGATATATTTGGGATAAATGTGGCATGTCAGGAAGAAACTGTCCTAACTGATGGGAGAATGGTGGTATTTGAGGGAGAAAAGGTCGTATTTGAAGGGGGAAACCTGGTATTTCTTGGAGAAGATGTGATCTATTTGGGAGAAATGTGGCATTTCTGGAAGAAACTGTCCTCTTTTGGGGATAAAACAGGTATTTGTGGGTGAAAAGGTCCTATTTGAAGGGGGAAACGTGGTATTTCTTGGAGAAGATGTGGCATATTTGGGAGGAATGTGGCATTTCTGGAAGAAACTGTCCTCTTTTGGGGATAAAAGAGGTATTAGTGGGTGAAAAGGTACTATTTGAAGTGGAAAACCTGGTATTTCTTGGAGAAGATGTGATATATTTGGGTGAAATCTGGCATTTCTGGAAGAAACTGTCCTATTTGGGGGAGAAGCCTGCTGTTAGTGGGTGAAAAGGTCCTATTTGAAGGTGGAAAGCTGGTATTTCTTGGAGAAGATGTGATCTATTTGGGAGAAATGTGGCATTTCTGGAAGAAAATGTCCTCTTATGGGGATAGAACAGGTATTTGTGGGTGAAAAGGTCCTATTTGAAGGGGGAAAGCTGGTATTTCTTGGAGAAGATGTGATATATTTGGGAGAAATGTGGCATGTCTGGAAGAAAATGTCCTATTTGGGGGGAGAAGGGTGGTATTTGTGGGAGAAAAGTTCCTATTTCCAGGGGGAATCCTGGTATTTCTTGGAGGAGACGTGATATGTTTTTCAGAAATGTGCCATTTCTGGAAGAAACTGTCCTCTTATGGGGATAAAAGTGGTATTTGTGGGTGAAAAGGTCCTATTTGAAGGGGGAAAGCTGGTATTTCTTGGAGAAGATGTGATATACTTGGGAGAAATGTGGCATGTCTGGCAGAAAGTGTCCTGTTTTGGGGATAAAAGAGGTATTTGTGGGAGATAAGGTCCTATTTGAAGGGGGAAACGTGGTATTTCTTGAAGGAGATGTGATATATTTGGGAGAAATGTGGCATTTCTGGAAGAAACTGTCCTATTTTGGGGATAAAAGAGGTATTTGTGGGTGAAAAGGTCCTATTTGAAGGGGAAAACCTGGTATTTCTTGGAGAAGATGTGATATATTTGGGAGAAATGTGGCATTTCTGGAAGAAACTGTCCTATTTGGGGGAGAAGCCTGCTATTAGTGGGTGAAAAGGTCCAATTTGAAGGGGGAAAGCTGGTATTTCTTGGAGAAGATGAGATATATTTGGGAGAAATGTGGCATTTCTGGAAGAAACTGTCCTATTTTGGGGATAAAAGAGGTATTTGTGGGTGAAAAGGTCCTATTTGAAGGGGGAAACCTGGTATTTCTTGGAGAAGATGTGATATGTTTGGGAGAAATGTGGCATTTCTGGAAGAAACTGTCCTATTTGGGGGGATAAAAGAGGTATTTGTGGGTGAAAAGGTCCTATTTGAAGGGGGAAAGCAGGTATTTCTTGGAGAAGTTGTGATATATTTGGGAGAAATGTGGCATGTCTGGAAGAAACTGTCCTGTTTTGGGGATAAAACTGGTATTTGTGGGTGAGAAGGTCCTATTTGAAGGGGGAAACGTGGTATTTCTTGGAGAAGATGTGATATATTTGGGAGAAATGTGGCATTTCTGGAAGAAACTGTCCTATTTTGGGGATAAAAGAATTTTTTGTGGGTGAAAGGTCCTATTTGAAGGGGGAAACGTGGTCTTTCTTGGAGAAGATGTGATATGTTTGGGAGTAATGTGGCCTTTCTGGCAGAAACTGTCCTATTTTGGGGATAAAAGTGGTATTTGTGGGTGAAAAGGTCCTATTTGAAGGGGGAAACCTGTTATTTCTTGGAGAAGATGTGATATACTTGGGGAAAATGTGGCATGTCAGGAAGAAACTGTCCTCTTTTGGGGATAAAAGAGGTATTTGTTGGTGAAAAGGTCCTATTTGAAGGGGGAAACGTGGCATTTCTTGGAGAAGATGTGATATATTTGGGAGAAATGTGGCATTTCTGCAAGAAACTGTCCTATTTTGGGGATAAAAGTGGTATTTGTGGGTGAAAAGGTCCTATTTGAAGGGGGAAAGCTGGTATTTCTTGGAGAAGAGGTGATCTATTTGGGAGAAATGTGGCCTTTCTGGAAGAAAATGTCCAATTTGGGGGGAGAAGGCTGGTAGTTTTCGGTGAGGAGGTCCTATTTCAGGAGGAATCCTGGTCTTTCTTGGAGAAGATGTGATATATTTGGGAGAAATCTGGCCTTTCTGGAAGAAAATATCCAATTTGGGGGGAGAAGGCTGGTAGTTTTCGGTGAGAAGGTCCTATTTCAGGAGGAATCCTGGTCTTTCTTGGAGAAGATGTGATATATTTGGGAGAAATCTGGCCTTTCTGGATGAAAATATCCAATATGGGGGGAGAAGGCTGGTAGTTTTGGGTGAGAAGGTCCTATTTCAGGAGGAATCCTGGCATTTCTTGGAGAAGATGTGATATATTTGGGAGAAATGTGGCCTTTCTGGAAGAAAGTGTCCTCTTTTGGGGATAAAAGAGGTATTAGTGGTTGAAAAGGTCCTATTTGAAGGGGGAAATCTGGTATTTCTTGGAGAAGATGTGATATATTTGGGAGAAATGCGGCATTTCTGGAAGAAACTGTCCTATTTGGGGGGATAAAAGAGGTTTTTCATGGAGAAAAGGTCCTAATTCAAGGGGGAAACCTGGTATTTCTTGGAGGAGTTGTGATATATTTGGGAGAAATGAGGCATTTCTGGAAGAAACTGTCCTCTTTTGGGGATAAAAGAGGTATTTGTGGGTGAAAAGGTCCTATTTGAAGGGGGAACCCTGGTATTTCTTGGAGAAGATGTGATATATTTGGGAGAAATGTGGCATTTCTGGAAGAAACTGTCCTATTTGGGGGATAAAACAGGTATTTGTGGGAGAAAAGGTCCTATTTGAAGGGGGAAAGCTGGTATTTCTTGGAGAAGATGTGATATGTTTGGGAGAAATCTGGCATGTCTGGAAGAAAGTGTCCTCTTTTGGGGATAAAAGAGGTTTTTTTGGGGAAAAGGTCCTATTTGAAGGGGGAAACGTGGTATTTCTTGGAGAAGATGTGATATATTTGGGAGAAATGTGGCATTTCTGGAAGAAAATGTCCTCTTATGGGGATAGAACAGGTATTTGTGGGTGAAAAGGTCCTATTTGAAGGGGGAAAGCTGTTATTTCTTGGAGAAGATGTGATCTATTTGGGAGAAATGAGGCATGACAGGACGAAAATGTCCTATTTGGGGTGAGAAGGGTGGTATTTGTGGGAGAAAAGTTCCTATTTCAGGAGGAATCCTGGTATTTCTTGGAGGAGACGTGATATGTTTGGCAGAAATGTGGCATGTCTGGAAGAAACTGTCCTCTTTTGGGGATAAAAGAGGTATTTGTGGGTGAAAAGGTCCTATTTGAAGGGGGAAGGCTGGTATTTCTTGGAGAAGATGTGATGTATTTGGGAGAAATGTGGCATGTCTGGAAGAAACTGTCCTCTTTTGGGGATAAAAGAGGTATTTGTGGGTGAAAAGGTCCTATTTGAAGGGGGAAAGCTGGTATTTCTTGGAGAAGATGTGATATATTTGGGAGAAATGTGGCCTTTCTGGTAGAAACAGTCCTATTTTGGGGATAAAAGAGGTATTTGTGGGAGAAAAGGTCCTATTTGAAGGGGGAAACCTGGTATTTCTTGAAGGAGATGTGATATATTTGGGAGAAATGTGGCATGTCTGGAAGAAACTGTCCTCTTTTGGGGATAAAAGAGGTATTTGTGGGTGAAAAGGTCCTATTTGAAGGGGGAAACGTGGTATTTCTTGGAGAAGATGTGATATATTTGGGAGAAATGTGGCATTTCTGGAAGAAACTGTCCAATTTTGGTGATAAAAGAGGTGTTTGTGGGTGATAAGGTCCTATTTGAAGGGGGAAAGCTGGTATTTCTTGGAGAAGATGTGATATATTTGGGAGAAATGTGGCATGTCAGGAAGAAACTGTCCTCTTTTGGGGATAAAAGATGTATTTGAGGGTGAAAAGGTCCTATTTGAAGGGGGAAACCTGGTATTTCTTGGAGAAGATGTGATATGTTTGGGAGAAATGTGGCATTTCTGGAAGAAACTGTCCTGTTTTGGGGATAAAAGAGGTATTTGTGGGTGAAAAGGTCGTATTTGAAGGGGGAAACCTGGTATTTCTTGGAGAAGATGTGATCTATTTGGGAGAAATGTGGCATTTCTGGAAGAAAATGTCCTATTTGAGGGATAATACAGGTATTTGTGGGTGAAAAGGTCCTATTTGAAGGGGGAAACCTGGTATTTCTTGAAGAAGATGTGGTATATTTGGGAGAAATGTGGCATTTCTGGAAGAAACTGTCATATTTTGGGGATAAAATGGTATTTGTGGGTGAAAAGGTCCTATTTGAAGGGGGAAAGCTGGTATTTCATGGAGACGATGTGGTATATTTGGGAGAATTATGGCATGTATGGCAGAAACTGTCCTATTTTGGGGATAAAAGAGGTATTTGTAGGAGTAAAGGTCCTATTTGAAAGGGGAAAGCTGGTATTTCTTGGAGAAGATGTGATACGTTTGGGAGAAATGTGGCATTTCTGGAAGAAACTGTCCTCTTTTGGGGATAGAACAGGAATTTGTGGGTGAAAAGGTCCTATTTCCAGGGGAAAACCTGGTATTTCTTGGAGAAGATGTGATATATTTGGGAGAAATGTGGCATGTCTGGAAGAAAATGTCCTGTTTTGGGGATAAAACAGGTATTTGTGGGAGAAAAGGTCCTATTTGAAGGGGGAACCGTGGTATTTCTTGGAGGAGATGTGATATGTTTGGGAGAAATGTGCCATTTCTGGAAGAAACTGTCCTCTTTGGGGATAAAAGAGGTATTTGTGGGTGAAAAGGTCCTATTTGAAGGGGGAAACCTGGTATTTCTTGGAGAAGATGTGATATGTTTGGGAGAAATCTGGCATTCCTGGAAGAAACTGTCCTCTTTTGGGGATAAAAGAGGTATTAGTGGGTGAAAAGGTCCTATTTGAAGGGGGAAAGCTGGTATTTCTTGGAGAAGATGTGATCTATTTGGGAGAAATGTGGCCTTTCTGGAAGAAACTGTCCTATTTTGGGGATAAAAGAGGTATTTGTGGGAGAAAAGGTCCTATTTGAAGGGGGAACCCTGGTATTTCTTGGAGAAGATGTGATATGTTTGGGAGAAATGTGGCATTTCTGGATGAAACTGTCCTGTTTTGGGGATAAAACTGGTATTTGTGGGTGAGAAGGTCCTATTTGAAGGGGGAAACGTGGTATTTCTTGGAGAAGATGTGATCTATTTGGGAGAAATGTGGCATTTCTGGAAGAAACTGTCCTATTTTGGGGATAAAAGAATTTTTTGTGGGTGAAAAGGTCCTATTTGAAGGGGGAAACGTGGTCTTTCTTGGAGAAGATGTGATATGTTTGGGAGTAATGTGGCCTTTCTGGCAGAAACTGTCCTATTTTGGGGATAAAAGTGGTATTTGTGGGTGAAAAGGTCCTATTTGAAGGGGGAAACCTGTTATTTCTTGGAGAAGATGTGATATACTTGGGGAAAATGTGGCATGTCAGGAAGAAACTGTCCTCTTTTGGGGATAAAAGAGGTATTTGTTGGTTAAAAGGTCCTATTTGAAGGGGGAAACGTGGCATTTCTTGGAGAAGATGTGATATATTTGGGAGAAATGTGGCATTTCTGCAAGAAACTGTCCTATTTGGGGGATAAAAGTGGTATTTGTGGGTGAAAAGGTCCTATTTGAAGGGGGAAAGCTGGTATTTCTTGGAGAAGAGGTGATCTATTTGGGAGAAATGTGGCCTTTCTGGAAGAAAATGTCCAATTTGGGGGGAGAAGGCTGGTAGTTTTCGGTGAGGAGGTCCTATTTCAGGAGGAATCCTGGTCTTTCTTGGAGAAGATGTGATATATTTGGGAGAAATGTGGCCTTTCTGGAAGAAAATATCCAATTTGGGGGGAGAAGGCTGGTAGTTTTCGGTGAGAAGGTCCTATTTCAGGAGGAATCCTGGTCTTTCTTGGAGAAGATGTGATATATTTGGGAGAAATCTGGCCTTTCTGGATGAAAATATCCAATTTGGGGGGAGAAGGCTGGTAGTTTTGGTTGAGAAGGTCCTATTTCAGGAGGAATCCTGGCATTTCTTGGAGAAGATGTGATATATTTGGGAGAAATGTGGCCTTTCTGGAAGAAAGTGTCCTCTTTTGGGGATAAAAGAGGTATTAGTGGTTGAAAAGGTCCTATTTGAAGGGGGAAATCTGGTATTTCTTGGAGAAGATGTGATATATTTGGGAGAAATGCGGCATTTCTGGAAGAAACTGTCCTCTTTTGGGGATAAAAGAGGTTTTTCATGGAGAAAAGGTCCTAATTCAAGGGGGAAACCTGGTATTTCTTGGAGGAGTTGTGATATATTTGGGAGAAATGAGGCATTTCTGGAAGAAACTGTCCTCTTTTGGGGATAAAAGAGGTATTTGTGGGTGAAAAGGTCCTATTTGAAGGGGAAACCCTGGTATTTCTTGGAGAAGATGTGATATATTTGGGAGAAATGTGGCATGTCTGGAACAAACTGTCCTATTTGGGGGATAAAACAGGTATTTGTGGGAGAAAAGGTCCTATTTGAAGGGGGAAAGCTGGTATTTCTTGGAGAAGATGTGATATGTTTGGGAGAAATCTGGCATGTCTGGAAGAAAGTGTCCTCTTTTGGGGATAAAAGAGGTTTTTTTGGGGAAAAGGTCCTATTTGAAGGGGGAAACGTGGTATTTCTTGGAGAAGATGTGATATATTTGGGAGAAATGTGGCATTTCTGGAAGAAAATGTCCTCTTATGGGGATAGAACAGGTATTTGTGGGTGAAAAGGTCCTATTTGAAGGGGGAAAGCTGTTATTTCTTGGAGAAGATGTGATCTATTTGGGAGAAATGTGGCATGACAGGACGAAAATGTCCTATTTGGGGTGAGAAGGGTGGTATTTGTGGGAGAAAAGTTCCTATTTCAGGAGGAATCCTGGTATTTCTTGGAGGAGACGTGATATGTTTGGCAGAAATGTGCCATTTCTGGAAGAAACTGTCCTCTTTTGGGGATAAAAGAGGTATTTGTGGGTGAAAAGGTCCTATTTGAAGGGCGAAGGCTGGTATTTCTTGGAGAAGATGTGATGTATTTGGGAGAAATGTGGCATGTCTGGAAGAAACTGTCCTCTTTTGGGGATAAAAGAGGTATTTGTGGGAGAAAAGGTCCTATTTGAAGGGGGAAAGCTGGTATTTCTTGGAGAAGATGTGATATATTTGGGAGAAATGTGGCCTTTCTGGTAGAAACAGTCCTATTTTGGGGATAAAAGAGGTATTTGTGGGAGAAAAGGTCCTATTTGAAGGGGGAAACCTGGTATTTCTTGAAGGAGATGTGATATATTTGGGAGAAATGTGGCATGTCTGGAAGAAACTGTCCTCTTTTGGGGATAAAAGAGGTATTTGTGGGTGAAAAGGTCCTATTTGAAGGGGGAAACGTGGTATTTCTTGGAGAAGATGTGATATATTTGGGAGAAATGTGGCATTTCTGGAAGAAACTGTCCTATTTTGGTGATAAAAGAGGTGTTTGTGGGTGATAAGGTCCTATTTGAAGGGGGAAAGCTGGTATTTCTTGGAGAAGATGTGATCTATTTGGGAGAAATGTGGCATTTCTGGAAGAAACTGTCCTATTTTGGTGATAAAAGAGGTGTTTGTGGGTGATAAGGTCCTATTTGAAGGGGGAAAGCTGGTATTTCTTGGAGAAGATGTGATATGTTTGGGAGAAATGTGGCATTTCTGGATGAAACTGTCCTCTTTTGGGGATAAAAGAGGTATTTGTGGGTGAGAAGGTCCTATTTGAAGGGGGAAACCTGGTATTTCTTGAAGAAGATGTGGTATATTTGGGAGAAATGTGGCATTTCTGGAAGAAACTGTCATATTTTGGGGATAAAAGTGGTATTTGTGGGTGAAAAGGTCCTATTTGAAGGGGGAAAGCTGGTATTTCATGGAGACGATGTGGTATATTTGGGAGAATTATGGCATGTATGGCAGAAACTGTCCTATTTTGGGGATAAAAGAGGTATTTGTAGGAGTAAAGGTCCTATTTGAAAGGGGAAAGCTGGTATTTCTTGGAGAAGATGTGATACGTTTGGGAGAAATGTGGCATTTCTGGAAGAAACTGTCCTCTTTTGGGGATAGAACAGGAATTTGTGGGTGAAAAGGTCCTATTTCCAGGGGAAAACCTGGTATTTCTTGGAGAAGATGTGATATATTTGGGAGAAATGTGGCATGTCTGGAAGAAAATGTCCTGTTTTGGGGATAAAACAGGTATTTGTGGGAGAAAAGGTCCTATTTGAAGGGGGAACCGTGGTATTTCTTGGAGGAGATGTGATATGTTTGGGAGAAATGTGCCATTTCTGGAAGAAACTGTCCTCTTTGGGGATAAAAGAGGTATTTGTGGGTGAAAAGGTCCTATTTGAAGGGGGAAACCTGGTATTTCTTGGAGAAGATGTGATATATTTGGGAGAAATCTGGCATTCCTGGAAGAAACTGTCCTCTTTTGGGGATAAAAGAGGTATTAGTGGGTGAAAAGGTCCTATTTGAAGGGGGAAACGTGGTATTTCTTGGAGAAGATGTGATCTATTTGGGAGAAATGTGGCCTTTCTGGAAGAAACTGTCCTATTTTGGGGATAAAAGAGGTATTTGTGGGAGAAAAGGTCCTATTTGAAGGGGGAAAGCTGGTATTTCTTGGAGAAGATGTGATATGTTTGGGAGAAATGTGGCATTTCTGGATGAAACTGTCCTATTTGGGGGGAGAAGGCTGGTATTTTTGGTAGAAAAGGTCCTATTTCAGGAGGAATCCTGGCATTTCTTGGAGAAGATGTGATATATTTGGGAGAAATGTGGCATGTCTGGAAGAAACTGTCCTATTTGAGGGATAAAAGAGGTATTTGTGGGTGGAAAGTTCCTATTTGAAGGGGGAAAGCTGGTATTTCTTGGAGAAGATGTGATATGTTTGGGAGAAATGTGGAATGTCTGGAAGAAACTGTCCTATTTTGGGGATAAAAGAGGTATTTGTGGGTGAAAAGGTCCTATTTGAAGGGGGAAACCTGGTATTTCTTGGAGAAGATGTGATATATTTGGGAGAAATGTGGCATTTCTGGAAGAAACTGTCCTATTTTGGGGATAAAAGAATTTTTTGTGGGTGAAAAGGTCCTATTTGAAGGGGGAAACGTGGTATTTCTTGGAGAAGATGTGATATGTTTGGGAGAAATGTGGCATTTCTGGCAGAAACTGTCCTATTTTGGGGATAAAAGTGGTATTTGTGGGTGAAAAGGTCCTATTTGAAGGGGGAAAGCTGGTATTTCTTGGAGAAGATGTGATATATTTGGGATAAATGTGGCATGTCAGGAAGAAACTGTCCTAACTGATGGGAGAATGGTGGTATTTGAGGGAGAAAAGGTCGTATTTGAAGGGGGAAACCTGGTATTTCTTGGAGAAGATGTGATATATTTTGGAGAAATGTGGCATTTCTGCAAGAAAGTGACCTGTTTTGGGGATAAAACACGTATTTGTGGGAGAAAAGGTCCTATTTGAAGGGGGAAAGCTGGTATTTCTTGAAGGAGATGTGATATATTTGGGAGAAATGTGGCATGTCTGGAAGAAACTGTTCTATTTTGGGGATAAAAGAGGTATTTGTGGGTGAGAAGGTACTATTTGAAGGGGAAAACCTGGTATTTCTTGGAGAAGATGTGATATATTTGGGTGAAATCTGGCATTTCTGGAAGAAACTGTCCTATTTGGGGGAGAAGCCTGCTATTAGTGGGTGAAAAGGTCCTATTTGAAGGGGGAAAGCTGGTATTTCTTGGAGAAGATGTGATATATTTGGGAGAAATGTGGCATTTCTGGAAGAAAATGTCCTCTTATGGGGATAGAACAGGTATTTGTGGGTGAAAAGGTCATATTTCCAGGGGATAACCTGGTATTTCTTGGAGAAGATGTGATATATTTGGGAGAAATGTGGCCTTTCTGGAAGAAACTGTCCTCTTTTGGGGATAAAAGAGGTATTTGTGGGTGAAAAGGTCCTATTTGAAGGGGGAAACGTGGTATTTCTTGGAGAAGATGTGATATATTTGGGAGAAATGCGGCATTTCTGGAAGAAAATGTCCTATTTGGGGGGAGAAGAGTGGTATTTGTGGGAGAAAAGTTCCTATTTCCAGGGGGAATCCTGGTATTTCTTGGAGGAGACGTGATATGTTTTTCAGAAATGTGCCATTTCTGGAAGAAACTGTCCTCTTATGGGGATAAAAGTGGTATTTGTGGGTGAAAAGGTCCTATTTGAAAGGGGAAAGCTGGTATTTCTTGGAGAAGATGTGATATATTTGGGAGAAATGTGGCATGTCTGGCAGAAAGTGTCCTGTTTTGGGGATAAAAGAGGTATTTGTGGGAGAAAAGGTCCTATTTGAAGGGGGAAACGTGGTATTTCTTGAAGGAGATGTGATATATTTGGGAGAAATGTGGCATGTCTGGAAGAAACTGTCCTATTTTGGGGATAAAAGAGGTATTTGTGGGTGAAAAGGTCCTATTTGAAGGGGAAAACCTGGTATTTCTTGGAGAAGATGTGATATATTTGGGAGAAATGTGGCCTTTCTGGAAGAAACTGTCCTATTTGGGGGAGAAGCCTGCTATTAGTGGGTGAAAAGGTCCAATTTGAAGGGGGAAAGCTGGTATTTCTTGGAGAAGATGAGATATATTTGGGAGAAATGTGGCATTTCTGGAAGAAACTGTCCTATTTTGGGGATAAAAGAGGTATTTGTGGGTGAAAAGGTCCTATTTGAAGGGGGAAACCTGGTATTTCTTGGAGAAGATGTGATATGTTTGGGAGAAATTTGGCATTTCTGGAAGAAACTGTCCTATTTGGGGGGATAAAAGAGGTATTTGTGGGTGAAAAGGTCCTATTTGAAGGGGGAAAGCAGGTATTTCTTGGAGAAGTTGTGATATATTTGGGAGAAATGTGGCATGTCTGGAAGAAACTGTCCTGTTTTGGGGATAAAACTGGTATTTGTGGGTGAGAAGGTCCTATTTGAAGGGGGAAACGTGGTATTTCTTGGAGAAGATGTGATCTATTTGGGAGAAATGTGGCATTTCTGGAAGAAACTGTCCTATTTTGGGGATAAAAGAATTATTTGTGGGTGAAAAGGTCCTATTTGAAGGGGGAAACGTGGTCTTTCTTGGAGAAGATGTGATATGTTTGGGAGTAATGTGGCCTTTCTGGCAGAAACTGTCCTATTTTGGGGATAAAAGTGGTATTTGTGGGTGAAAAGGTCCTATTTGAAGGGGGAAACCTGTTATTTCTTGGAGAAGATGTGATCTATTTGGGATAAATGTGGCATGTCAGGAAGAAACTGTCCTCTTTTGGGGATAGAAGAGGTATTTGTGGGTGAAAAGGTCCTATTTGAAGGGGGAAACGTGGTATTTCTTGGAGAAGATGTGATATATTTGGGAGAAATGTGGCATTTCTGCAAGAAACTGTCCTCTTTTGGGGATAAAAGTGGTATTTGTGGGTGAAAAGGTCCTATTTGAAGGGGGAAAGCTGGTATTCCTTGGAGAAGATGTGATCTATTTGGGAGAAATGTGGCCTTTCTGGAAGAAAATGTCCAATTTGGGGGGAGAAGGCTGGTAGTTTTCGGTGAGGAGGTCCTATTTCAGGAGCAATCCTGGTCTTTCTTGGAGAAGATGTGATATATTTGGGAGAAATGTGGCCTTTCTGGAAGAAAATATCCAATTTGGGGGGAGAAGGCTTGTAGTTTTCGGTGAGAAGGTCCTATTTCAGGAGGAATCCTGGTCTTTCTTGGAGAAGATGTGATATATTTGGGAGAAATCTGGCCTTTCTGGATGAAAATATCCAATTTGGGGGGAGAAGGCTGGTAGTTTTGGGTGAGAAGGTCCTATTTCAGGAGGAATCCTGGCATTTCTTGGAGAAGATGTGATATATTTGGTAGAAATGTGGCATGTCTGGAAGAAACTGTCCTCTTTTGGGGATAAAAGAGGTATTTGTGGGTGAAAAGGTCCTATTTGAAGGGGGAAAGCTGGTATTTCTTGGAGAACATGTGATATGTTTGGGAGAAATCTGGCATTCCTGGAAGAAACTGTCCTCTTTTGGGGATAAAAGAGGTATTTGTGGGTGAAAAGGTCCTATTTGAAGGGGGAAACCTGGTATTTCTTGGAGAAGATGTGATCTATTTGGGAGAAATGTGGCCTTTCTGGAAGAAACTGTCCTATTTTGGGGATAAAAGAGGTATTTGTGGGTGAAAAGGTCCTATTTGAATGGGGAAAGCTGGTATTTCTTGGAGAAGATGTGATATATTTGGGAGAAATGTGGCATTTCTGGAAGAAAATGTCCTATTTGGGGGGAGAAGGCTGGTATTTTTGGTAGAAAAGGTCCTATTTCAGGAGGAATCCTGGCATTTCTTGGAGAAGATGTGATATATTTGGGAGATATGTGGCATGTCTGGAAGAAACTGTCCTATTTGAGGGATAAAAGAGGTATTTGTGGGTGGAAAGTTCCTATTTGAAGGGGGAAAGCTGGTATTTCTTGGAGAAGATGTGATATGTTTGGGAGAAATGTGGAATGTCTGGAAGAAACTGTCCTATTTTGGGGATAAAAGAGGTATTTGTGGGTGAAAAGTTCCTATTTGAAGGGGGAAACCTGGTATTTCTTGGAGAAGATGTGATATATTTGGGAGAAATGTGGCATTTCTGGAAGAAACTGTCCTCTTTTGGGGATAAAAGAATTTTTTGTGGGTGAAAAGGTCCTATTTGAAGGGGGAAACGTGGTATTTCTTGGAGAAGATGTGATATGTTTGGGAGAAATGTGGCATTTCTGGCAGAAACTGTCCTATTTTGGGGATAAAAGTGGTATTTGTGGGTGATAAGGTCCTATTTGAAGGGGGAACCCTGGTATTTCTTGGAGAAGATGTGATATCTTTGGGAGAAATGTGGCATGTGTGGAAGAAACTGTCCTGTTTTGGGGGGAAAAGGCTGGTATTTGTGGGAGAAAAGGTCCTATTTGAAGGGGGAAAGCAGGCATTTCTTGGAGAAGATGTGATCTATTTGGGATAAATGTGGCATGTCTGGAAGAAACTGTCCTATTTGAGGGATAAAGAGGTATTTGTGGGTGAAAAGGTCCTATTTGAAGGGGAAAACCTGGTATTTCTTGGAGAAGATGTGATATGTTTGGGAGAAATGTGGCATGTCTGGAAGAAACTGTCCTATTTTGGGGATAGAACAGGTATTTGAGGGAGAAAAGGTCCTATTTGAAGGGGGAAACGTGGTATTTCTTGGAGAAGATGTGATCTATTTGGGAGAAATGTGGCATGTCTGGAAGAAACTGTCGTATTTTGGGGATAAAAGAGGTATTTGTGGGTGAAAAGGTCCTATTTGAAGGGGGAAACCTGGTATTTCTTGGAGAAGATGTGATCTATTTGGGAGAAATGTGGCATTTCTGGAAGAAAGTGTCCTGTTTTGGGGATAAAACAGGTATTTGTGGGAGAAAAGGTCCTATTTGAAGGGGGAAAGCTGGTATTTCTTGAAGGAGATGTGATATATTTGGGAGAAATGTGGCATGTCTGGAAGAAACTGTCCTCTTTTGGGGATAAAAGAGGTATTTGTGGGTGAAAAGGTCCTATTTGAAGGGGGAAACCTGGTATTTCTTGGAGAAGATGTGATATATTTGGGAGAAATGTGGCATTTCTGGAAGAAACTGTCCTATTTGGGGGAGAAGCCTGCTATTAGTGGGTGAAAAGGTCCTATTTGAAGGGGGAAAGCTGGTATTTCTTGGAGAAGATGTGATACATTTCGGAGAAATGTGGCATTTCTGGAAGAAACTGTCCTATTTGGGGGGAGAAGGCTGGTATTTGTGGGAGAAAAGGTCGTATTTGAAGGGGGAAAGAAGGTATTTCTTGGAGAAGATGTGATCTATTTGGGAGAAATGTGGCATGTCTGGAAGAAACTGTCCTATTTTGGGGATAAAAGAGGTATTTGTGGGTGAAAAGTTCCTATTTGAAGGGGGAAACCTGGTATTTCTTGGAGAAGATGTGATATATTTGGGAGAAATCAGGCATTTCTGGAAGAAACTGTCCTGTTTTGGGGATAAAACAGGTATTTGTGGGAGAAAAGGTCCTATTTGAAGGGAGAAACCTGGTATTTCTTGGAGAAGATGTGATATGTTTGGGAGAAATGTGGCCTTTCTGGCAGAAACTGTCCTATTTTGAGGATAAAAGTGGTATTTGTGGGTGATAAGGACCTATTTGAAGGGGGAACCCTGGTATTTCTTGGAGAAGATGTGATATATTTGGGAGAAATGTGGCATGTCAGGAAGAAACTGTCCTATTTTGGGGATAAAAGAGGTATTTGTGGGTGAAAAGGTCCTATTTGAAGGGGGAAACGTGGTATTTCTTGGAGAAGATGTGATATATTTGGGAGAAATGTGGCATTTCTGCAAGAAACTGTCCTATTTTGGGGATAAAAGAGGTATTTGTGGGTGAAAAGGTCCTATTTGAAGGGGGAAACCTGGTATTTCTTGGAGAAGATGTAGTGTATTTGGGAGAAATGTGGCATTTCTGGAAGAAACTGACCTCTTTTGGGGATAAAAGAGGTATTTGTGGGTGAAAAGGTCTTATTACAAGGGGGAAACCTGGTATTTCTTGGAGAAGATGTGCTATATTTGGGAGAAATGTGGCATTTCTGGAAGAAAATGTCGTATTTGAGGGATAATACAGGTATTTGTGGGAGAAAAGGTCCTATTTGAAGGGGGAAAGCAGATATTTCTTGGAGAAGATGTGGTATATTTGGGAGAAATGAGGCATTTCTGGAAGAAACTGTCCTCTTTTGGGGATGAAGCAGGTATTTGTGGGTGAAAAGGTCCTATTTGAAGGGGGAAAGCTGGTATTTCATTGAGAAGATGTGGTATACTTGGGAGAAATATGGCATGTATGTCAGAAACTGTCCTCTTTTGGGGATAAAAGAGGTATTTGTAGGAGTAAAGGTCCTATTTGAAGGGAGAAAGCTGGTATTTCTTGGAGAAGATGTGGTTTATTTCGGAGAAATGTGGCATGTCTGGATGAAACTGTCCTCTTTTGGGGATAAAAGAGGTTTTTTTGGGGAAAAGGTCCTATTTGAAGGGGGAAAGCTGTTATTTCTTGGAGAAGATGTGATACGTTTGGGAGAAATGTGGCATTTCTGGAAGAAACTGTCCTCTAATGGGGATAGAACAGGAATTTGTGGGTGAAAAGGTACTATTTCCAGGGGAAAACCTGGTATTTCTTGGAGAAGATGTGATATATTTGGGAGAAATGTGGCATGTCTGGAAGAAAATGTCCTATTTGGGGGGAGAAGGGTGGTATTTGTGGGAGAAAAGTTCCTATTTCTGGAGGAATCCTGGTATTTCTTGGAGGAGATGTGATATGTTTGGGAGAAATGTGCCATTTCTGGAAGAAACTGTCCTCTTTGGGGATAAAACAGGTATTTGTGGGTGAAAAGGTCCTATTTGAAGGGGGAAACCTGGTATTTCTTGGAGAAGATGTGATATGTTTGGGAGAAATGTGGCATTTCTGGAAGAAACTGTCCTCTTTTGGGGATAAAAGAGGTATTTGTGGGTGAAAAGGTCCTATTTGAAGGGGGAAACCTGGTATTTCATGGAGAAGATGTGATATATTTGGGAGAAATGTGGCCTTTCTGGAAGAAAATGTCCTCTTTTGGGGATAAAAGAGGTATTTGTGGGTGAAAAGGTCCTATTTGAAGGGGGAAAGCTGGTATTTCTTGGAGAAGATGTGATATGTTTGGGAGAAATGTGGCATTTATGGATGAAACTGTCCTATTTGGGGGGAGAAGGCTGGTATTTGTGGTAGAAAAGGTCCTCTTTCAGGAGGAATCCTGGTATTTCTTGGAGAAGATGTGATCTATTTGGGAGAAATGTGGCATGTCTGGAAGAAACTGTGCTATTTGAGGGATAAAAGAGGTATTAGTGGTTGAAAAGGTCCTATTTGAAGGGGGAAAGCTGGTATTTCTTGGAGAAGATGTGATATATTTGGGAGAAATGTGGCATTTCTGGAAGAAAGTGTCCTGTTTTGGGGATAAAAGAGGTATTTGTGGGTGAAAAGGTCCTATTTGAAGGGGAAAACCTGGTATTTCTTGGAGAAGATGTGATATATTTGGGAGAAATCTGGCATTTCTGGAAGAAACTGTCCTATTTGGGGAGAAGCCTGCTATTAGTGGGTGAAAAGGTCCTATTTGTAGGGGTAACCCTGGTATTTCTTGGAGAAGATGTGATGTATTTGGGAGAAATGTTGCATTTCTGGAAGAAACTGTCCTGTTTTGGGGATAGAAGAGGTATTTATGGGTGAAAAGGTCCTATTTGAAGGGGGAAACCTGGTATTTCTTGGAGAAGGTGTGATATGTTTGGGAGAAATGTGGCATTTCTGGAAGAAACTGTCCTATTTGGGGGGAGAAGGCTGGTATTTGTGGGAGAAATGGTCCTATTTGAAGGGGGAAAGCAGGTATTTCTTGGAGAAGATGTGATATATTTGGGAGAAATGTGGCATGTCTGGAAGAAAATGTCCTATTTGAGGGATAAAGAGGTATTTGTGGGTGATAAGGTCCTATTTGAAGGGGGAAACGTGGTATTTCTTGGAGAAGATGTGATATATTTGGGAGAAATGTGGCCTTTCTGGAAGAAACTGTCCTATTTTGGGGATAAAAAATTTTTGTGGTTGTAAAGGTCCTATTTGAAGGGGGAAACGTGGTCTTTCTTGGAGAAGATGTGATATGTTTGGGAGAAATGTGGCCTTTCTGGAAGAAACTGTCCTATTTTGGGGATAAAAGTGGTATTTGTGGGTGATAAGGTCCAATTTGAAGGGGGAAACCTGGTATTTCTTGGAGAAGATGTGATATATTTGGGGAAAAAGTGGCATGTCAGTAAGAAACTGTCCTCTTTTGGGGATAAAGGAGGTATTTGTGGGTGAAAAGGTCCTATTTGAAGGGGGAAACCTGGTATTTCATGGAGAAGATGTGATATATTTGGGAGAAATGTGGCATTCCTGGAAGAAACTGTCCTATTTTGGGGATAAAAGAGGTATTTGTGGTTGAAAAGGTCCTATTTGAAGGGGGAAAGCTGGTATTTCTTGGAGAAGATGTGATCTATTTGGGAGAAATCTGGCATTCCTGGAAGAAACTGTCCTCTTTTGGGGATAAAAGTGGTTTTTTTGGGGAAAAGGTCCTATTTGAAGGGGGAAACGTGGTATTTCTTGGAGAAGATGTGATATATTTGGGAGAAATGTGGCATTTCTGGAAGAAACTGTCCTCTTATGGGGATAGAAGAGGTATTTGTGGGTGAAAAGGTCCTATTTGAAGGGGGTAAGCTGGTATTTCTTGGAGAAGATGTGATCTATTTGGGAGAAATGTGGCATGTCTGGAAGAAAATGTCCTATTTGGGGGGAGAAGGGTGGTATTTGTGGGAGAAAAGTTCCTATTTCAGGAGGAATCCTGGTATTTCTTGGAGGAGAAGTGATATGTTTGGGAGAAATGTGCCATTTCTGGAAGAAACTGTCCTCTTTTGGGGATAAAAGAGGTATTTGTGGTTGAAAAGGTCCTATTTGAAGGGGGAACCCTGGTATTTCTTGGAGAAGATGTGGTATATTTGGGAGAAATGTGGCATTTCTGGAAGAAACTGTCCTCTTCTGGGGATAAAAGGGGTATTTGTGGGTGAAAACGTTGTATTTGAAGGGGGAAACCTGTTATTTCTTGGAGAAGATGTGATATATTTGGGAGAAATGCGGCATTTCTGGAAGAAACTGTCCTATTTTGGGGATAAAACAAGTATTTGTGGGTGAAAAGGTCCTATTTGAACGGGGAAACCTGGTATTTCTTGGAGAAAATGTGATATATTTGGGAGAAATGTGGCATTTCTGCAAGAAACTGTCCTCTTCTGTGGATAAAAGAGGTATTTGTGGGTGATAAGGTCCTATTTGAAGGGGGAACCCTGGTATTTCTTGGAGAAGATGTGATCTATTTGGGAGAAATCTGGCATTTCTGGAAGAAACAGTCCTATTTTGGGGATAAAAGAGGTATTTGTGGGTGAAAAGGTCCTATTTGAAGGGGGAAACCTGGTATTTCTTGGAGAAGATGTGATATGTTTCGGAGAAATGTGGCATTTCTGGAAGAAACTGTCCTATTTGGGGACAATACAGGTATTTGTGGGAGAAAAGGTCCTATTTGAAGGGGGAAAGCAGGTATTTCTTGGAGAAGATATGATATATTTGGGAGAAGTATGGCATTCCTGGAAGAAACTGTCCTATTTTGGGGATCAAAGAGGTAGTTGTGGGTGAAAAGGTCCTATTTGAAGGGGGAAACCTGGTATTTCTTGGAGAAGATGTGATATATTTGGGAGAAATGTGGCCTTTCTGGAAGAAACTGTCCTATTTTGGGGATAAAAGAATTTTTTGTGGGTGAAAAGGTCCTATTTGAAGGGGGAAACGTGGTATTTCTTGGAGAAGATGTGATATGTTTGGGAGAAATGTGGCATTTCTGGCAGAAACTGTCCTATTTTGGGGATAAAAGTGGTATTTGTGGGTGATAAGGTCCAATTTGAAGGGGGAAACGTGGTATTTCTTGGAGAAGATGTGATATATTTGGGAGAAATCTGGCATTTCTGGAAGAAACTGTCCTATTTTGGGGATAAAAGAGGTATTTGTGGGTGAAAAGGTCCTATTTGAAGGGGGAAACGTGGTATTTCTTGGAGAAGATGTGATATATTTGGGAGAAATGTGGCATGTCTGGCAGAAACTGTCCTCTTTTGGGGATAAAAGAGGTACTTGTGGGTGAAAAGGTCCTATTTGAAGGGGGAAAGCTGGTATTTCTTGGAGAAGATGTGATATATTTGGGAGAAATGTGGCATGTCAGGAAGAAACTGTCCTCTTATGGGGATAGAAGAGGTATTTGTGGGTGAAAAGGTCCTATTTGAAGGGGGAAACGTGGTATTTCTTGGAGAAGATGTGATATGTTTGGGAGAAATGTGGCATTTCTGGCAGAAACTGTCCTATTTTGGGGATAAAAGTGGTATTTGTGGGTGATAAGGTCCTATTTGAAGGGGGAAACGTGGTATTTCTTGGAGAAGATGTGATATATTTGGGAGAAATGTGGCATTTCTGGAAGAAAATGTCCTCTTATGGGGATAGAAGAGGTATTTGTGGGTGAAAAGGTCCTATTTGAAGGGGGAAACCTGGTATTTCTTGGAGAAGATGTGATCTATTTGGGAGAAATGTGGCATGTCTGGAAGAAAATGTCCTATTTGGGGGGAGAAGGGTGGTATTTGTGGGAGAAAAGTTCCTATTTCAGGAGGAATCCTGGTATTTCTTGGAGGAGAAGTGATATGTTTGGGAGAAATGTGCCATTTCTGGAAGAAACTGTCCTCTTTTGGGGATAAAAGAGGTATTTGTGGGTGAAAAGGTCCTATTTGAAGGGGGAAACGTGTTATTTCTTGGAGAAGATGTGATCTATTTGGGAGAAATGTGGCATTTCTGGAAGAAACTGTCCTCTTTTGGGGATAAAAGAGGTATTTGTGGGTGAAAAGGTCCTATTTGAAGGGGGAAAGCTGGTATTTCTTGGAGAAGATGTGATATATTTGGGAGAAATCTGGCATTCCTGGAAGAAACTGTCCTCTTTTGGGGATAAAAGAGGTTTTTTTGGGGAAAAGGTCCTATTTGAAGGGGGAAACGTGGTATTTCTTGGAGAAGATGTGATATATTTGGGAGAAATGTGGCCTTTCTGGAAGAAAATGTCCAATTTGGGGGGGGAAGGCTGGTAGTTTTCGGTGAGGAGGTCCTATTTCAGGAGGAATCCTGGTCTTTCTTGGAGAAGATGTGATATATTTGGGAGAAATGTGGCCTTTCTGGAAGAAAATATCCAATTTGGGGGCAGAAGGCTGGTAGTTTTCGGTGAGAAGGTCCTATTTCAGGAGGAATCCTGGTATTTCTTGGAGAAGATGTGATATATTTGGGAGAAATCTGGCCTTTCTGGAAGAAAATATCCAATTTGGGGGGAGAAGGCTGGTAGTTTTGGGTGAGAAGGTCCTATTTCAGGAGGAATCCTGGCATTTCTTGGAGAAGATGTGATATATTTGGGAGAAATGTGGCATTTCTGGAAGAAACTGTCCTCTTTTGGGGATAAAAGAGGTATTAGTGGTTGAAAAGGTCCTATTTGAAGGGGGAAATCTGGTATTTCTTGGAGAAGATGTGGTATACTTGGGAGAAATGTGGCATTTCTGGAAGAAACTGTCCTCTTTTGGGGATTAAAGAGGTATTTCATGGAGAAAAGGTCCTATTTGAAGGGGAAAACCTGGTATTTCTTGGAGAAGATGTGATATATTTGGGAGAAATGTGGCATGTCTGGAAAAAACGGTCCTATTTTGGGGATAAAAGATGTATTTGAGGGTGAAAAGGTCCTATTTGAAGGGGGAAACGTGGTATTTCTTGGAGAAGATGTGATATATTTGGGAGAAATGTGGCATTTCTGGAAGAAACTGTCCTCTTTTGGGGATAAAAGAGGTATTTGTGGGTGAAAAGGTCTTATTACAAGGGGGAAACCTGGTATTTCTTGGAGAAGATGTGCTATATTTGGGAGAAATGTGGCATTTCTGGAAAAAAATGTCCTATTTGAGGGATAATACAGGTATTTGTGGGAGAAAAGGTCCTATTTGAAGGGGGAAAGCTGGTATTTCTTGGTGAAGATGTGGTATACTTGGGAGAAATATGGCATGTATGGTAGAAACTGTCCTATTTTGGGGATAAAAGAGGTATTTGTAGGAGTAAAGGTCCTATTTGAAGGGAGAAAGCTGGTATTTCTTGGAGAAGATGTGGTTTATTTCGGAGAAATGTGGCATGTCTGGATGAAACTGTCCTCTTTGGGGATAAAAGAGTTTTTTTTGGGGAAAAGGTCCTATTTGAAGGGGGAAAGCTGTTATTTCTTGGAGAAGATGTGATACGTTTGGGAGAAATGTGGCATTTCTGGAAGAAACTGTCCTCTAATGGGGATAGAAGAGGAATTTGTGGGTGAAAAGGTCCTATTTCCAGGGGAAAACCTGGTATTTCTTGGAGAAGATGTGATATATTTGGGAGAAATGTGGCATGTCTGGGAGAAAATGTCCTATTTGGGGGGAGAAGGGTGGTATTTGTGGGAGAAAAGTTCCTATTTCTGGAGGAATCCTGGTATTTCTTGGAGGAGATGTGATATGTTTGGGAGAAATGTGCCATTTCTGGAAGAAACTGTCCTCTTTGGGGATAAAAGAGGTATTTGTGGGTGAAAAGGTCCTTTTTGAAGGGGGAAAGCTGGTATTTCTTGGAGAAGATGTGATCTGTTTGGGAGAAATATGGCATTTCTGGAAGAAACTGTCCTCTTTTGGGGATAAAACAGGTATTTGTGGGTGAAAAGGTCCTATTTGAAGGGGGAAACGTGGTATTTCATGGAGAAGATGTGATATATTTGGGAGAAATGTGGCCTTTCTGGAAGAAACTGTCCTCTTTTGGGGATAAAAGAGGTATTTGTGGGTGAAAAGGTCCTATTTGAAGGGGGAAAGCCGGTATTTCTTGGAGAAGATGTGATATGTTTGGGAGAAATGTGGCATTTCTGGATGAAACTGTCCTATTTGGGGGGAGAAGGCTGGTATTTGTGGTAGAAAAGGTCCTCTTTCAGGAGGAATCCTGGTATTTCATGGAGAAGATGTGATCTATTTGGGAGAAATGTGGCATGTCTGGAAGAAACTGTACTATTTGAGGGATAAAAGAGGTATTTGTGGGTGAAAAGGTCCTATTTGAAGGGGGAACCCTGGTATTTCTTGGAGAAGATGTGATATATTTGGGAGAAATGTGGCATGTCTGGAAGAAAGTGTCCTGTTTTGGGGATAAAAGAGGTATTTGTGGGAGAAAAGGTCCTATTTGAAGGGGGAAAGCTGGTATTTCTTGGAGAAGATGTGATATATTTGGGAGAAATGTGGCATGTCTGGATGAAACTGTCCTATTTTGGGGATAAAAGAGGTATTTGTGGGTGAAAAGGTCCTATTTGAAGGGGAAAACCCGGTATTCCTTGGAGAAGATGTGATCTATTTGGGAGAAATCTGGCATTTCTGAAAGAAACTGTCCTATTTGGGGAAGAAGCCTGCTATTAGTGGGTGAAAAGGTCCTATTTGAAGGGGGAAAGCTGGTATTTCTTGGAGAAGATGTGATCTATTTGGGAGAAATGTGGCATTTCTGGCAGAAACTGTCCTCTTTTGGGGATAAAAGAGGTATTTTTGGGTGAAAAGGTCCTATTTGAAGGGGGAAACCTGGTATTTCTTGGAGAAGGTGTGATATGTTTGGGAGAAATGTGGCATTTCTGGAAGAAACTGTCCTATTTGGGGGGAGAAGGCTGGTATTTGTGGGAGAAATGGTCCTATTTGAAGGGGGAAAGCAGGTATTTCTTGGAGAAGATGTGATCTATTTGGGAGAAATGTGGCATGTCTGGAAGAAACTGTCCTATTTGAGGGATAAAGAGGTATTTGTGGGTGAAAAGATCCTATTTGAAGGGGGAAACGTGGTATTTCTTGGAGAAGATGTGATATATTTGGGAGAAATCTGGTCTTTCTGGAAGAAACTGTCCTATTTTGGGGATAAAAGAATTTTTTGTGGGTGAAAAGGTCCTATTTGAAGGGGGAAACGTGGTCTTTCTTGGAGAAGATGTGATATGTTTGGGAGAAATGTGGCCTTTCTGGAAGAAACTGTCCTATTTTGGGGATAAAAGTGGTATTTGTGGGTGATAAGGTCCAATTTGAAGGGGGAAACCTGGTATTTCTTGGAGAAGATGTGATATATTTGGGGAAAAAGTGGCATGTCAGGAAGAAACTGTCCTCTTTTGGGGATAATAGAGGTATTTGTGGTTGAAAAGGTCCTATTTGAAGGGGGAAAGCTGGTATTTCTTGGAGAAGATGTGATGTATTTGGGAGAAATCTGGCATTCCTGGAAGAAAGTGTCCTCTTTTGGGAATAAAAGAGGTATTTGTGGGGAAAAGGTCCTATTTGAAGGGGGAAACCTGGTATTTCTTGGAGAAGATGTGATCTATTTGGGAGAAATGTGGCATGTCTGGAAGAAAATGTCCTATTTGGGGGGAGAAGGGTGGTATTTGTGGGAGAAAAGTTCCTATTTCAGGAGGAATCCTGGTATTTCTTGGAGGAGATGTGATATGTTTGGGAGAAATGTGCCATTTCTGGAAGAAACTGTCCTATTTTGGGGATAAAATAGGTATTTGTGGGTGAAAAGGTCCTATTTGAAGGGGGAAACCTGGTATTTCTTGGAGAAGATGTGATATATTTGGGATAAATGTGGCATATCAGGAAGAAACTGTCCTAACTGATGGGAGAATGGTGGTATTTGAGGGAGAAAAGGTCCTATTTGAAGGGGGAACCCTGGTATTTCTTGGAGAAGATGTGATATATTTGGGAGAAATGCGGCATTTCTGGAAGAAACTGTCCTATTTTGGGGATAAAACAGGTATTTGTGGGTGAAAAGGTCCTATTTGAAGGGGGAAACCTGGTATATCTTGGAGAAGATGTGATATATTTGGGAGAAATGTGGCATTTCTGGAAGAAACTGTCCTCTTCTGGGGATAAAAGAGGTATTTGTGGGTGATAAGGTCCTATTTGAAGGGGGAACCCTGGTATTTCTTGGAGAAGATGTGATCTATTTGGGAGAAATCTGGCATTTCTGGAAGAAACTGTCCTCTTTTGGGGATAAAAGAGGTATTTGTGGGTGAAAAGGTCCTATTTGAAGGGGGAAACCTGGTATTTCTTGGAGAAGATGTGATATATTTGGGAGAAATGTGGCATTTCTGGAAGAAACTGTCCTATTTGGGGACAATACAGGTATTTGTGGGAGAAAAGGTCCTATTTGAAGGGGGAAAGCAGGTATTTCTTGGAGAAGATGTGATATATTTGGGAGAAGTATGGCATTCCTGGAAGAAACTGTCCTATTTTGGGGATCAAAGAGGTATTTGTGGGTGAAAAGGTCCTATTTGAAGGGGGAAACCTGGTATTTCTTGGAGAAGATGTGATATATTTGGGAGAAATGTGGCATTTCTGGAAGAAACTGTCCTATTTTGGGGATAAAAGAATTTTTTGTGGGTGAAAGGGTCCTATTTGAAGGGGGAAACGTGGTATTTCTTGGAGAAGATGTGATATGTTTGGGAGAAATGTGGCATTTCTGGCAGAAACTGTCCTATTTTGGGGATAAAAGTGGTATTTGTGGGTGATAAGGTCCAATTTGAAGGGGGAAACGTGGTATTTCTTGGAGAAGATGTGATATATTTGGGAGAAATCTGGCATTTCTGGAAGAAACTGTCCTATTTTGGGGATAAAAGAGGTATTTGTGGGTGAAAAGGTCCAATTTGAAGGGGGAAACGTGGTATTTCTTGGAGAAGATGTGATATATTTGGGAGAAATGTGGCATTTCTGAAAGAAACTGTCCTCTTTTGGGGATAAAAGAGGTACTTGTGGGTGAAAAGGTCCTATTTGAAGGGGGAAACCTGGTATTTCTTGGAGAAGATGTGATATATTTGGGATAAATGTGGCATGTCAGGAAGAAACTGTCCTAACTGATGGGAGAATGGTGGTATTTGAGGGAGAAAAGGTCCTATTTCAAGGGGGAAACCTGGTATTTCTTGGAGAAGATGTGATCTATTTGGGAGAAATGTGGCATGTCTGGAATAAACTGTCCTATTTTGGGGATAAAACAGGTATTTGTGGGAGAAAAGGTCCTATTTGAATGGGGAAAGCTGGTATTTCTTGAAGGAGATGTGATATATTTGGGAGAAATGTGGCATGTCTGGAAGAAACTGTCCTATTTTGGGGATAAAAGAGGTATTTGTGGGTGAGAAGGTCCTATTTGAAGGGGAAAACCTGGTATTTCTTGGAGAAGATGTGATATATTTGGGAGAAATCTGGCATTTCTGGAAGAAACTGTCCTCTTTTGGGGATAAAAGTGGTATTTGTGGGTGAAAAGGTCCTATTTGAAGGGGGAAAGCTGGTATTTCTTGGAGAAGATGTGATATATTTGGGAGAAATGTGGCCTTTCTGGAAGAAAATGTCCAATTTGGGGGGGGAAGGCTGGTAGTTTTCGGTGAGGAGGTCCTATTTCAGGAGGAATCCTGGTCTTTCTTGGAGAAGATGTGATATATTTGGGAGAAATGTGGCCTTTCTGGAAGAAAATATCCAATTTGGGGGGAGAAGGCTGGTAGTTTTCGGTGAGAAGGTCCTATTTCAGGAGGAATCCTGGTATTTCTTGGAGAAGATGTGATATATTTGGGAGAAATCTGGCCTTTCTGGAAGAAAATATCCAATTTGGGGGGAGAAGGCTGGTAGTTTTGGGTGAGAAGGTCCTATTTCAGGAGGAATCCTGGCATTTCTTGGAGAAGATGTGATATATTTGGGAGAAATGTGGCATTTCTGGAAGAAACTGTCCTCTTTTGGGGATAAAAGAGGTATTAGTGGTTGAAAAGGTCCTATTTGAAGGGGGAAATCTGGTATTTCTTGGAGAAGATTTGGTATACTTGGGAGAAATGTGGCATTTCTGGAAGAAACTGTCCTCTTTTGGGGATTAAAGAGGTATTTCATGGAGAAAAGGTCCTAATTCCAGGGGGAAACCTGGTATTTCTTGGAGGAGTTGTGATATATTTGGGAGAAATGAGGCATGTCTGGAAGAAACTGTCCTATTTTGGGGATTAAAGAGGTATTTGTGGGTGAGAAGGTCCTATTTGAAGGGGAAAACCTGGTATTTCTTGGAGAAGATGTGATATATTTGGGAGAAATTAGGCATTTCTGGAAGAAACTGTCCTCTTTTGGGGATAAAAGAGGTATTAGTGGTTGAAAAGGTCCTATTTGAAGGGGGAAATCTGGTATTTCTTGGAGAAGATGTGGTATACTTGGGAGAAATGTGGCATTTCTGGAAGAAACTGTCCTCTTTTGGGGATTAAAGAGGTATTTCATGGAGAAAAGGTCCTAATTCCAGGGGGAAACCTGGTATTTCTTGGAGGAGTTGTGATATATTTGGGAGAAATGTGGCACTTCTGGAAGAAACTGTCCTCTTTTGGGGATAAAAGAGGTATTTGTGGGTGAAAAGGTCCTATTTGAAGGGGAAAACCTGGTATTTCTTGGAGAAGATGTGATATATTTGGGAGAAATGTGGCATGTCTGGAAAAAACGGTCCTATTTTGGGGATAAAAGATGTATTTGAGGGTGAAAAGGTCCTATTTGAAGGGGGAAACGTGGTATTTCTTGGAGAAGATGTGATATATTTGGGAGAAATGTGGCATTTCTGGAAGAAACTGTCCTCTTTTGGGGATAAAAGAGGTATTTGTGGGTGAAAAGGTCTTATTACAAGGGGGAAACCTGGTATTTCTTGGAGAAGATGTGGTATATTTGGGAGAAATGTGGCATTTCTGGAAGAAAATGTCCTATTTGAGGGATAATACAGGTATTTGTGGGAGAAAAGGTCCTATTTGAAGGGGGAAAGCTGGTATTTCTTGGTGAAGATGTGGTATACTTGGGAGAAATATGGCATGTATGGTAGAAACTGTCCTATTTTGGGGATAAAAGAGGTATTTGTAGGAGTAAAGGTCCTATTTGAAGGGAGAAAGCTGGTATTTCTTGGAGAAGATGTGGTTTATTTCGGAGAAATGTGGCATGTCTGGATGAAACTGTCCTCTTTGGGGATAAAAGAGTTTTTTTTGGGGAAAAGGTCCTATTTGAAGGGGGAAAGCTGTTATTTCTTGGAGAAGATGTGATACGTTTGGGAGAAATGTGGCATTTCTGGAAGAAACTGTCCTCTAATGGGGATAGAACAGGAATTTGTGGGTGAAAAGGTCCTATTTCCAGGGGAAAACCTGGTATTTCTTGGAGAAGATGTGATATATTTGGGAGAAATGTGGCATGTCTGGGAGAAAATGTCCTATTTGGGGGGAGAAGGGTGGTATTTGTGGGAGAAAAGTTCCTATTTCTGGAGGAATCCTGGTATTTCTTGGAGGAGATGTGATATGTTTGGGAGAAATGTGCCATTTCTGGAAGAAACTGTCCTCTTTGGGGATAAAAGAGGTATTTGTGGGTGAAAAGGTCCTTTTTGAAGGGGGAAAGCTGGTATTTCTTGGAGAAGATGTGATCTGTTTGGGAGAAATATGGCATTTCTGGAAGAAACTGTCCTCTTTTGGGGATAAAACAGGTATTTGTGGGTGAAAAGGTCCTATTTGAAGGGGGAAACGTGGTATTTCATGGAGAAGATGTGATATATTTGGGAGAAATGTGGCCTTTCTGGAAGAAACTGTCCTCTTTTGGGGATAAAAGAGGTATTTGTGGGTGAAAAGGTCCTATTTGAAGGGGGAAAGCCGGTATTTCTTGGAGAAGATGTGATATGTTTGGGAGAAATGTGGCATTTCTGGATGAAACTGTCCTATTTGGGGGGAGAAGGCTGGTATTTGTGGTAGAAAAGGTCCTCTTTCAGGAGGAATCCTGGTATTTCATGGAGAAGATGTGATCTATTTGGGAGAAATGTGGCATGTCTGGAAGAAACTGTACTATTTGAGGGATAAAAGAGGTATTTGTGGGTGAAAAGGTCCTATTTGAAGGGGGAACCCTGGTATTTCTTGGAGAAGATGTGATATATTTGGGAGAAATGTGGCATGTCTGGAAGAAAGTGTCCTGTTTTGGGGATAAAAGAGGTATTTGTGGGAGAAAAGGTCCTATTTGAAGGGGGAAAGCTGGTATTTCTTGGAGAAGATGTGATATATTTGGGAGAAATGTGGCATGTCTGGATGAAACTGTCCTATTTTGGGGATAAAAGAGGTATTTGTGGGTGAAAAGGTCCTATTTGAAGGGGAAAACCCGGTATTCCTTGGAGAAGATGTGATCTATTTGGGAGAAATCTGGCATTTCTGAAAGAAACTGTCCTATTTGGGGAAGAAGCCTGCTATTAGTGGGTGAAAAGGTCCTATTTGAAGGGGGAAAGCTGGTATTTCTTGGAGAAGATGTGATCTATTTGGGAGAAATGTGGCATTTCTGGCAGAAACTGTCCTCTTTTGGGGATAAAAGAGGTATTTTTGGGTGAAAAGGTCCTATTTGAAGGGGGAAACCTGGTATTTCTTGGAGAAGGTGTGATATGTTTGGGAGAAATGTGGCATTTCTGGAAGAAACTGTCCTATTTGGGGGGAGAAGGCTGGTATTTGTGGGAGAAATGGTCCTATTTGAAGGGGGAAAGCAGGTATTTCTTGGAGAAGATGTGATCTATTTGGGAGAAATGTGGCATGTCTGGAAGAAACTGTCCTATTTGAGGGATAAAGAGGTATTTGTGGGTGAAAAGGTCCTATTTGAAGGGGGAAACGTGGTATTTCTTGGAGAAGATGTGATATATTTGGGAGAAATCTGGCCTTTCTGGAAGAAACTGTCCTCTTTTGGGGATAAAAGAATTTTTTGTGGGTGAAAAGGTCCTATTTGAAGGGGGAAACGTGGTCTTTCTTGGAGAAGATGTGATATGTTTGGGAGAAATGTGGCCTTTCTGGAAGAAACTGTCCTATTTTGGGGATAAAAGTGGTATTTGTGGGTGATAAGGTCCAATTTGAAGGGGGAAACCTGGTATTTCTTGGAGAAGATGTGATATATTTGGGGAAAAAGTGGCATGTCAGGAAGAAACTGTCCTCTTTTGGGGATAATAGAGGTATTTGTGGTTGAAAAGGTCCTATTTGAAGGGGGAAAGCTGGTATTTCTTGGAGAAGATGTGATGTATTTGGGAGAAATCTGGCATTCCTGGAAGAAAGTGTCCTCTTTTGGGAATAAAAGAGGTATTTGTGGGGAAAAGGTCCTATTTGAAGGGGGAAACCTGGTATTTCTTGGAGAAGATGTGATCTATTTGGGAGAAATGTGGCATGTCTGGAAGAAAATGTCCTATTTGGGGGGAGAAGGGTGGTATTTGTGGGAGAAAAGTTCCTATTTCAGGAGGAATCCTGGTATTTCTTGGAGGAGATGTGATATGTTTGGGAGAAATGTGCCATTTCTGGAAGAAACTGTCCTATTTTGGGGATAAAATAGGTATTTGTGGGTGAAAAGGTCCTATTTGAAGGGGGAAACCTGGTATTTCTTGGAGAAGATGTGATATATTTGGGATAAATGTGGCATGTCAGGAAGAAACTGTCCTAACTGATGGGAGAATGGTGGTATTTGAGGGAGAAAAGTTCATATTTGAAGGGGGAACCCTGGTATTTCTTGGAGAAGATGTGATATATTTGGGAGAAATGCGGCATTTCTGGAAGAAACTGTCCTATATTGGGGATAAAACAGGTATTTGTGGGTGAAAAGTTCCTATTTGAAGGGGGAAACCTGGTATATCTTGGAGAAGATGTGATATATTTGGGAGAAATGTGGCATTTCTGGAAGAAACTGTCCTCTTCTGGGGATAAAAGAGGTATTTGTGGGTGATAAGGTCCTATTTGAAGGGGGAACCCTGGTATTTCTTGGAGAAGATGTGATCTATTTGGGAGAAATCTGGCATTTCTGGAAGAAACTGTCCTCTTTTGGGGATAAAAGAGGTATTTGTGGGTGAAAAGGTCCTATTTGAAGGGGGAAACCTGGTATTTCTTGGAGAAGATGTGATATGTTTCGGAGAAATGTGGCATTTCTGGAAGAAACTGTCCTATTTGGGGACAATACAGGTATTTGTGGGAGAAAAGGTCCTATTTGAAGGGGGAAAGCAGGTATTTCTTGGAGAAGATGTGATATATTTGGGAGAAGTATGGCATTCCTGGAAGAAACTGTCCTATTTTGGGGATCAAAGAGGTATTTGTGGGTGAAAAGGTCCTATTTGAAGGGGGAAACCTGGTATTTCTTGGAGAAGATGTGATATATTTGGGAGAAATGTGGCATTTCTGGAAGAAACTGTCCTATTTTGGGGATAAAAGAATTTTTTGTGGGTGAAAGGGTCCTATTTGAAGGGGGAAACGTGGTATTTCTTGGAGAAGATGTGATATGTTTGGGAGAAATGTGGCATTTCTGGCAGAAACTGTCCTCTTTTGGGGATAAAAGTGGTATTTGTGGGTGATAAGGTCCAATTTGAAGGGGGAAACGTGGTATTTCTTGGAGAAGATGTGATATATTTGGGAGAAATCTGGCATTTCTGGAAGAAACTGTCCTATTTTGGGGATAAAAGAGGTATTTGTGGGTGAAAAGGTCCAATTTGAAGGGGGAAACGTGGTATTTCTTGGAGAAGATGTGATATATTTGGGAGAAATGTGGCATTTCTGAAAGAAACTGTCCTCTTTTGGGGATAAAAGAGGTACTTGTGGGTGAAAAGGTCCTATTTGAAGGGGGAAACCTGGTATTTCTTGGAGAAGATGTGATATATTTGGGATAAATGTGGCATGTCAGGAAGAAACTGTCCTAACTGATGGGAGAATGGTGGTATTTGAGGGAGAAAAGGTCCTATTTCAAGGGGGAAACCTGGTATTTCTTGGAGAAGATGTGATCTATTTGGGAGAAATGTGGCATTTCTGCAAGAAAGTGTCCTGTTTTGGGGATAAAACAGGTATTTGTGGGAGAAAAGGTCCTATTTGAATGGGGAAAGCTGGTATTTCTTGAAGGAGATGTGATATATTTGGGAGAAATGTGGCATGTCTGGAAGAAACTGTCCTATTTTGGGGATAAAAGAGGTATTTGTGGGTGAGAAGGTCCTATTTGAAGGGGAAAACCTGGTATTTCTTGGAGAAGATGTGATATATTTGGGAGAAATCTGGCATTTCTGGAAGAAACTGTCCTCTTTTGGGGATAAAAGTGGTATTTGTGGGTGAAAAGGTCCTATTTGAAGGGGGAAAGCTGGTATTTCTTGGAGAAGATGTGATATATTTGGGAGAAATGTGGCCTTTCTGGAAGAAAATGTCCAATTTGGGGGGGGAAGGCTGGTAGTTTTCGGTGAGGAGGTCCTATTTCAGGAGGAATCCTGGTCTTTCTTGGAGAAGATGTGATATATTTGGGAGAAATGTGGCCTTTCTGGAAGAAAATATCCAATTTGGGGGGAGAAGGCTGGTAGTTTTCGGTGAGAAGGTCCTATTTCAGGAGGAATCCTGGTATTTCTTGGAGAAGATGTGATATATTTGGGAGAAATCTGGCCTTTCTGGAAGAAAATATCCAATTTGGGGGGAGAAGGCTGGTAGTTTTGGGTGAGAAGGTCCTATTTCAGGAGGAATCCTGGCATTTCTTGGAGAAGATGTGATATATTTGGGAGAAATGTGGCATTTCTGGAAGAAACTGTCCTCTTTTGGGGATAAAAGAGGTATTAGTGGTTGAAAAGGTCCTATTTGAAGGGGGAAATCTGGTATTTCTTGGAGAAGATGTGGTATACTTGGGAGAAATGTGGCATTTCTGGAAGAAACTGTCCTCTTTTGGGGATTAAAGAGGTATTTCATGGAGAAAAGGTCCTAATTCCAGGGGGAAACCTGGTATTTCTTGGAGGAGTTGTGATATATTTGGGAGAAATGAGGCATGTCTGGAAGAAACTGTCCTCTTTTGGGGATAAAAGAGGTATTTGCGGGTGAAAAGGTCCTATTTGAAGGGGAAAACCTGGTATTTCTTGGAGAAGATGTGATATATTTGGGAGAAATGTGGCATGTCTGGAAAAAACGGTCCTATTTTGGGGATAAAAGATGTATTTGAGGGTGAAAAGGTCCTATTTGAAGGGGGAAACGTGGTATTTCTTGGAGAAGATGTGCTATATTTGGGAGAAATGTGGCATTTCTGGAAGAAAATGTCCTATTTGAGGGATAATACAGGTATTTGTGGGAGAAAAGGTCCTATTTGAAGGGGGAAAGCTGGTATTTCTTGGAGAAGATGTGGTATACTTGGGAGAAATATGGCATGTATGGCAGAAACTGTCCTATTTTGGGGATAAAAGAGGTATTTGTAGGAGTAAAGGTCCTATTTGAAGGGAGAAAGCTGGTATTTCTTGGAGAAGATGTGGTTTATTTCGGAGAAATGTGGCATGTCTGGATGAAACTGTCCTCTTTGGGGATAAAACAGGTATTTGTGGGTGAAAAGGTCCTATTTGAAGGGGGAAAGCTGGTATTTCTTGGAGAAGATGTGATATGTTTGGGAGAAATGTGGCATTTCTGGATGAAACTGTCCTATTTGGGGGGAGAAGGCTGGTATTTGTGGTAGAAAAGGTCCTCTTTCAGGAGGAATCCTGGTATTTCTTGGAGAAGATGTGATCTATTTGGGAGAAATGTGGCATGTCTGGAAGAAACTGTACTATTTGAGGGATAAAAGAGGTATTTGTGGGTGAAAAGGTCCTATTTGAAGGGGGAAACGTGGTATTTCTTGGAGAAGATGTGATATATTTGGGAGAAATGTGGCATTTCTGGAAGAAAGTGTCCTGTTTTGGGGATAAAAGTGGTATTTGTGGGTGAAAAGGTCCTATTTCATGAGGGAAACCTGGTATTTCTTGGAGAAGATGTGATATATTTGGGAGAAATGTGGCATGTCTGGATGAAACTGTCCTATTTTGGGGATAAAAGAGGTATTTGTGGGTGAAAAGGTCCTATTTGAAGGGGAAAACCCGGTATTCCTTGGAGAAGATGTGATCTATTTGGGAGAAATGTGGCATGTCTGGAAGAAACTGTCCTATTTGGGGGAGAAGCCTGCTATTAGTGGGTGAAAAGGTCCTATTTGAAGGGGGAAAGCTGGTATTTCTTGGAGAAGATGTGATCTATTTGGGAGAAATGTGGCATTTCTGGCAGAAACTGTCCTCTTTTGGGGATAAAAGAGGTATTTGTGGGTGAAAAGGTCCTATTTGAAGGGGGAAACCTGGTATTTCTTGGAGAAGGTGTGATATGTTTGGGAGAAATGTGGCATTTCTGGAAGAAACTGTCCTATTTGGGGGGAGAAGGCTGGTATTTGTGGGAGAAATGGTCCTATTTGAAGGGGGAAAGCAGGTATTTCTTGGAGAAGATGTGATATATTTGGGGAAAAAGTGGCATGTCAGGAAGAAACTGTCCTATTTTGGGGATAAAAGAGGTATTTGTGGTTGAAAAGGTCCTATTTGAAGGGGGAAAGCTGGTATTTCTTGGAGAAGATGTTTTGTATTTGGGAGAAATCTGGCATTCCTGGAAGAAAGTGTCCTCTTTTGGGAATGAAAGAGGTATTTGTGGGGAAAAGGTCCTATTTGAAGGGGGAAACGTGGTATTTCTTGGAGAAGATGTGATATATTTGGGAGAAATGTGGCATTTCTTTAAGAAAATGTCCTCTTATGGGGATAGAAGAGGTATTTGTGGGTGAAAAGGTCCTATTTGAAGGGGGAAACCTGGTATTTCTTGGAGAAGATGTGATCTATTTGGGAGAAATGTGGCATGTCTGGAAGAAAATGTCCTATTTGGGGGGAGAAGGGTGGTATTTGTGGGAGAAAAGTTCCTATTTCAGGAGGAATCCTGGTATTTCTTGGAGGAGATGTGATATGTTTGGGAGAAATGTGCCATTTCTGGAAGAAACTGTCCTATTTTGGGGATAAAAGAGGTATTTGTGGGTGAAAAGGTCCTATTTGAAGGGGGAAACCTGGTATTTCTTGGAGAAGATGTGATATATTTGGGATAAATGTGGCATGTCAGGAAGAAACTGTCCTAACTGATGGGAGAATGGTGGTATTTGAGGGAGAAAAGTTCCTATTTCAAGGGGGAAACGTGGTATTTCTTGGAGAAGATGTGATATATTTGGGTGAAATCAGGCATTTCTGGAAGAAACTGTCCTATTTTGGAGATAAAAGAATTTTTGGTGGGTGAAAAGGTCCTATTTGAAGGGGGAAAGCTGGTAATTCTATGAGAAGATGTGATATGTTTGGGAGAAATGTGGCATTTCTGGGAGAAACTGTCCTCTTTTGGGGATAAAACAGGTATTTGTGGGTGAAAAGGTCCTATTTGAAGGGGGAAAGCTCGTAATTCTATGAGAAGATGTGATATATTTGGGAGAAATGTGGCATTTCTGGAAGAAACTGTCCTATTTTGGGGATAAAACAGGTATTTGTGGGTGAAAAGGTCCTTTTTGAAGGGGGAAAGCTGGTATTTCTTGGAGAAGATGTGATCTGTTTGGGAGAAATATGGCATTTCTGGAAGAAACTGTCCTCTTTTGGGGATAAAACAGGTATTTGTGGGTGAAAAGGTCCTATTTGAAGGGGGAAACGTGGTATTTCATGGAGAAGATGTGATATATTTGGGAGAAATGTGGCCTTTCTGGAAGAAACTGTCCTCTTTTGGGGATAAAAGAGGTATTTGTGGGTGAAAAGGTCCTATTTGAAGGGGGAAAGCCGGTATTTCTTGGAGAAGATGTGATATGTTTGGGAGAAATGTGGCATTTCTGGATGAAACTGTCCTATTTGGGGGGAGAAGGCTGGTATTTGTGGTAGAAAAGGTCCTCTTTCAGGAGGAATCCTGGTATTTCATGGAGAAGATGTGATCTATTTGGGAGAAATGTGGCATGTCTGGAAGAAACTGTACTATTTGAGGGATAAAAGAGGTATTTGTGGGTGAAAAGGTCCTATTTGAAGGGGGAACCCTGGTATTTCTTGGAGAAGATGTGATATATTTGGGAGAAATGTGGCATGTCTGGAAGAAAGTGTCCTGTTTTGGGGATAAAAGAGGTATTTGTGGGAGAAAAGGTCCTATTTGAAGGGGGAAAGCTGGTATTTCTTGGAGAAGATGTGATATATTTGGGAGAAATGTGGCATGTCTGGATGAAACTGTCCTATTCTGGGGATAAAAGAGGTATTTGTGGGTGAAAAGGTCCTATTTGAAGGGGAAAACCCGGTATTCCTTGGAGAAGATGTGATCTATTTGGGAGAAATCTGGCATTTCTGAAAGAAACTGTCCTATTTGGGGAAGAAGCCTGCTATTAGTGGGTGAAAAGGTCCTATTTGAAGGGGGAAAGCTGGTATTTCTTGGAGAAGATGTGATATTTTTGGGAGAAATGTGGCATGTCTGGAAGAAACTGTCCTCTTCTGGGGATAAAAGAGGTATTTTTGGGTGAAAAGGTCCTATTTGAAGGGGGAAACCTGGTATTTCTTGGAGAAGGTGTGATATGTTTGGGAGAAATGTGGCATTTCTGGAAGAAACTGTCCTATTTGGGGGGAGAAGGCTGGTATTTGTGGGAGAAATGGTCCTATTTGAAGGGGGAAAGCAGGTATTTCTTGGAGAAGATGTGATCTATTTGGGAGAAATGTGGCATGTCTGGAAGAAACTGTCCTATTTGAGGGATAAAGAGGTATTTGTGGGTGAAAAGGTCCTATTTGAAGGGGGAAACGTGGTATTTCTTGGAGAAGATGTGATATATTTGGGAGAAATCTGGCCTTTCTGGAAGAAACTGTCCTATTTTGGGGATAAAAGAATTTTTTGTGGGTGAAAAGGTCCTATTTGAAGTGGGAAACGTGGTCTTTCTTGGAGAAGATGTGATATGTTTGGGAGAAATGTGGCCTTTCTGGAAGAAACTGTCCTATTTTGGGGATAAAAGTGGTATTTGTGGGTGATAAGGTCCAATTTGAAGGGGGAAACCTGGTATTTCTTGGAGAAGATGTGATATATTTGGGGAAAAAGTGGCATGTCAGGAAGAAACTGTCCTCTTTTGGGGATAATAGAGGTATTTGTGGTTGAAAAGGTCCTATTTGAAGGGGGAAAGCTGGTATTTCTTGGAGAAGATGTGATGTATTTGGGAGAAATCTGGCATTCCTGGAAGAAAGTGTCCTCTTTTGGGAATAAAAGAGGTATTTGTGGGGAAAAGGTCCTATTTGAAGGGGGAAACCTGGTATTTCTTGGAGAAGATGTGATCTATTTGGGAGAAATGTGGCATGTCTGGAAGAAAATGTCCTATTTGGGGGGAGAAGGGTGGTATTTGTGGGAGAAAAGTTCCTATTTCAGGAGGAATCCTGGTATTTCTTGGAGGAGATGTGATATGTTTGGGAGAAATGTGCCATTTCTGGAAGAAACTGTCCTATTTTGGGGATAAAATAGGTATTTGTGGGTGAAAAGGTCCTATTTGAAGGGGGAAACCTGGTATTTCTTGGAGAAGATGTGATATATTTGGGATAAATGTGGCATGTCAGGAAGAAACTGTCCTAACTGATGGGAGAATGGTGGTATTTGAGGGAGAAAAGGTCCTATTTGAAGGGGGAACCCTGGTATTTCTTGGAGAAGATGTGATATATTTGGGAGAAATGCGGCATTTCTGGAAGAAACTGTCCTATTTTGGGGATAAAACAGGTATTTGTGGGTGAAAAGTTCCTATTTGAAGGGGGAAACCTGGTATATCTTGGAGAAGATGTGATATATTTGGGAGAAATGTGGCATTTCTGGAAGAAACTGTCCTCTTCTGGGGATAAAAGAGGTATTTGTGGGTGATAAGGTCCTATTTGAAGGGGGAACCCTGGTATTTCTTGGAGAAGATGTGATCTATTTGGGAGAAATCTGGCATTTCTGGAAGAAACTGTCCTCTTTTGGGGATAAAAGAGGTATTTGTGGGTGAAAAGGTCCTATTTGAAGGGGGAAACCTGGTATTTCTTGGAGAAGACGTGATATGTTTCGGAGAAATGTGGCATTTCTGGAAGAAACTGTCCTATTTGGGGACAATACAGGTATTTGTGGGAGAAAAGGTCCTATTTGAAGGGGGAAAGCAGGTATTTCTTGGAGAAGATGTGATATATTTGGGAGAAGTATGGCATTCCTGGAAGAAACTGTCCTATTTTGGGGATCAAAGAGGTATTTGTGGGTGAAAAGGTCCTATTTGAAGGGGGAAACCTGGTATTTCTTGGAGAAGATGTGATATATTTGGGAGAAATGTGGCATTTCTGGAAGAAACTGTCCTATTTTGGGGATAAAAGAATTTTTTGTGGGTGAAAGGGTCCTATTTGAAGGGGGAAACGTGGTATTTCTTGGAGAAGATGTGATATGTTTGGGAGAAATGTGGCATTTCTGGCAGAAACTGTCCTATTTTGGGGATAAAAGTGGTATTTGTGGGTGATAAGGTCCAATTTGAAGGGGGAAACGTGGTATTTCTTGGAGAAGATGTGATATATTTGGGAGAAATCTGGCATTTCTGGAAGAAACTGTCCTATTTTGGGGATAAAAGAGGTATTTGTGGGTGAAAAGGTCCAATTTGAAGGGGGAAACGTGGTATTTCTTGGAGAAGATGTGATATATTTGGGAGAAATGTGGCATTTCTGTAAGAAACTGTCCTCTTTTGGGGATAAAAGAGGTACTTGTGGGTGAAAAGGTCCTATTTGAAGGGGGAAACCTGGTATTTCTTGGAGAAGATGTGATATATTTGGGATAAATGTGGCATGTCAGGAAGAAACTGTCCTAACTGATGGGAGAATGGTGGTATTTGAGGGAGAAAAGGTCCTATTTCAAGGGGGAAACCTGGTATTTCTTGGAGAAGATGTGATCTATTTGGGAGAAATGTGGCATTTCTGCAAGAAAGTGTCCTGTTTTGGGGATAAAACAGGTATTTGTGGGAGAAAAGGTCCTATTTGAATGGGGAAAGCTGGTATTTCTTGAAGGAGATGTGATATATTTGGGAGAAATGTGGCATGTCTGGAAGAAACTGTCCTATTTTGGGGATAAAAGAGGTATTTGTGGGTGAGAAGGTCCTATTTGAAGGGGAAAACCTGGTATTTCTTGGAGAAGATGTGATATATTTGGGAGAAATCTGGCATTTCTGGAAGAAACTGTCCTCTTTTGGGGATAAAAGTGGTATTTGTGGGTGAAAAGGTCCTATTTGAAGGGGGAAAGCTGGTATTTCTTGGAGAAGATGTGATATATTTGGGAGAAATGTGGCCTTTCTGGAAGAAAATGTCCAATTTGGGGGGGGAAGGCTGGTAGTTTTCGGTGAGGAGGTCCTATTTCAGGAGGAATCCTGGTCTTTCTTGGAGAAGATGTGATATATTTGGGAGAAATGTGGCCTTTCTGGAAGAAAATATCCAATTTGGGGGGAGAAGGCTGGTAGTTTTCGGTGAGAAGGTCCTATTTCAGGAGGAATCCTGGTATTTCTTGGAGAAGATGTGATATATTTGGGAGAAATCTGGCCTTTCTGGAAGAAAATATCCAATTTGGGGGGAGAAGGCTGGTAGTTTTGGGTGAGAAGGTCCTATTTCAGGAGGAATCCTGGCATTTCTTGGAGAAGATGTGATATATTTGGGAGAAATGTGGCATTTCTGGAAGAAACTGTCCTCTTTTGGGGATAAAAGAGGTATTAGTGGTTGAAAAGGTCCTATTTGAAGGGGGAAATCTGGTATTTCTTGGAGAAGATGTGGTATACTTGGGAGAAATGTGGCATTTCTGGAAGAAACTGTCCTCTTTTGGGGATTAAAGAGGTATTTCATGGAGAAAAGGTCCTAATTCCAGGGGGAAACCTGGTATTTCTTGGAGGAGTTGTGATATATTTGGGAGAAATGAGGCATGTCTGGAAGAAACTGTCCTCTTTTGGGGATAAAAGAGGTATTTGCGGGTGAAAAGGTCCTATTTGAAGGGGAAAACCTGGTATTTCTTGGAGAAGATGTGATATATTTGGGAGAAATGTGGCATGTCTGGAAAAAACGGTCCTATTTTGGGGATAAAAGATGTATTTGAGGGTGAAAAGGTCCTATTTGAAGGGGGAAACGTGGTATTTCTTGGAGAAGATGTGCTATATTTGGGAGAAATGTGGCATTTCTGGAAGAAAATGTCCTATTTGAGGGATAATACAGGTATTTGTGGGAGAAAAGGTCCTATTTGAAGGGGGAAAGCTGGTATTTCTTGGAGAAGATGTGGTATACTTGGGAGAAATATGGCATGTATGGCAGAAACTGTCCTATTTTGGGGATAAAAGAGGTATTTGTAGGAGTAAAGGTCCTATTTGAAGGGAGAAAGCTGGTATTTCTTGGAGAAGATGTGGTTTATTTCGGAGAAATGTGGCATGTCTGGATGAAACTGTCCTCTTTGGGGATAAAACAGGTATTTGTGGGTGAAAAGGTCCTATTTGAAGGGGGAAAGCTGGTATTTCTTGGAGAAGATGTGATATGTTTGGGAGAAATGTGGCATTTCTGGATGAAACTGTCCTATTTGGGGGGAGAAGGCTGGTATTTGTGGTAGAAAAGGTCCTCTTTCAGGAGGAATCCTGGTATTTCTTGGAGAAGATGTGATCTATTTGGGAGAAATGTGGCATGTCTGGAAGAAACTGTACTATTTGAGGGATAAAAGAGGTATTTGTGGGTGAAAAGGTCCTATTTGAAGGGGGAAACGTGGTATTTCTTGGAGAAGATGTGATATATTTGGGAGAAATGTGGCATTTCTGGAAGAAAGTGTCCTGTTTTGGGGATAAAAGTGGTATTTGTGGGTGAAAAGGTCCTATTTCATGAGGGAAACCTGGTATTTCTTGGAGAAGATGTGATATATTTGGGAGAAATGTGGCATGTCTGGATGAAACTGTCCTATTTTGGGGATAAAAGAGGTATTTGTGGGTGAAAAGGTCCTATTTGAAGGGGAAAACCCGGTATTCCTTGGAGAAGATGTGATCTATTTGGGAGAAATGTGGCATGTCTGGAAGAAACTGTCCTATTTGGGGGAGAAGCCTGCTATTAGTGGGTGAAAAGGTCCTATTTGAAGGGGGAAAGCTGGTATTTCTTGGAGAAGATGTGATCTATTTGGGAGAAATGTGGCATTTCTGGCAGAAACTGTCCTCTTTTGGGGATAAAAGAGGTATTTGTGGGTGAAAAGGTCCTATTTGAAGGGGGAAACCTGGTATTTCTTGGAGAAGGTGTGATATGTTTGGGAGAAATGTGGCATTTCTGGAAGAAACTGTCCTATTTGGGGGGAGAAGGCTGGTATTTGTGGGAGAAATGGTCCTATTTGAAGGGGGAAAGCAGGTATTTCTTGGAGAAGATGTGATATATTTGGGAGAAATGTGGCATGTCTGGAAGAAACTGTCCTATTTGAGGGATAAAGAGGTATTTGTGGGTGAAAAGGTCCTATTTGAAGGGGGAAACGTGGTATTTCTTGGAGAAGATGTGATATATTTGGGAGAAATCTGGCCTTTCTGGAAGAAACTGTCCTATTTTGGGGATAAAAGTGGTATTTGTGTGTGATAAGGTCGTATTTGAAGGGGGAAACCTGGTATTTCTTGGAGAAGATGTGATATATTTGGGGAAAAAGTGGCATGTCAGGAAGAAACTGTCCTATTTTGGGGATAAAAGAGGTATTTGTGGTTGAAAAGGTCCTATTTGAAGGGGGAAAGCTGGTATTTCTTGGAGAAGATGTTTTGTATTTGGGAGAAATCTGGCATTCCTGGAAGAAAGTGTCCTCTTTTGGGAATAAAAGAGGTATTTGTGGGGAAAAGGTCCTATTTGAAGGGGGAAACGTGGTATTTCTTGGAGAAGATGTGATATATTTGGGAGAAATGTGGCATTTCTTTAAGAAAATGTCCTCTTATGGGGATAGAAGAGGTATTTGTGGGTGAAAAGGTCCTATTTGAAGGGGGAAACCTGGTATTTCTTGGAGAAGATGTGATCTATTTGGGAGAAATGTGGCATGTCTGGAAGAAAATGTCCTATTTGGGGGGAGAAGGGTGGTATTTGTGGGAGAAAAGTTCCTATTTCAGGAGGAATCCTGGTATTTCTTGGAGGAGATGTGATATGTTTGGGAGAAATGTGCCATTTCTGGAAGAAACTGTCCTATTTTGGGGATAAAAGAGGTATTTGTGGGTGAAAAGGTCCTATTTGAAGGGGGAAACCTGGTATTTCTTGGAGAAGATGTGATATATTTGGGATAAATGTGGCATGTCAGGAAGAAACTGTCCTAACTGATGGGAGAATGGTGGTATTTGAGGGAGAAAAGTTCCTATTTCAAGGGGGAAACGTGGTATTTCTTGGAGAAGATGTGATATATTTGGGTGAAATCAGGCATTTCTGGAAGAAACTGTCCTATTTTGGAGATAAAAGAATTTTTGGTGGGTGAAAAGGTCCTATTTGAAGGGGGAAAGCTGGTAATTCTATGAGAAGATGTGATATGTTTGGGAGAAATGTGGCATTTCTGGGAGAAACTGTCCTCTTTTGGGGATAAAACAGGTATTTGTGGGTGAAAAGGTCCTATTTGAAGGGGGAAAGCTCGTAATTCTATGAGAAGATGTGATATATTTGGGAGAAATGTGGCATTTCTGGAAGAAACTGTCCTATTTTGGGGATAAAACAGGTATTTGTGGGTGAAAAGGTCCTATTTGAAGGGGAAACCCTGGTATTTCTTGGAGAAGATGTGATCTATTTGGGAGAAATGTGGCCTTTCTGGAAGAAACTGTCCTATTTTGGGGATAAAAGAGGTATTTGTGGGTGAAAAGTTCCTATTTGAAGGGGGAAACGTGGTATTTCTTGGAGAAGATGTGATCTATTTGGGAGAAATGTGGCATTTCTGGAAGAAACTGTCCTCTTTTGGGGATAAAACAGGTATTTGTGGGTGAAAAGGTCCTATTTGAAGGGGGAAAGCTGGTATTTCTTGGAGAAGATGTGATATATTTGGGAGAAATGTGGCATTTCTGGAAGAAGCTGTCCTATTTTGGGGATAAAAGAATTTTTTGTGGGTGAAAAGGTCCTATTTGAAGGGGGAAACGTGGTATTTCTTGGAGAAGATGTGATCTATTTGGGAGAAATGTGGCATTTCTGTCAGAAACTGTCCTATTTTGGGGATAAAAGTGGTATTTGTGGGTGATAAGGTCCAATTTGAAGGGGGAAACCTGGTATTTCTTGGAGAAGATGTGATATATTTGGGGAAAATGTGGCATGTCTGGAAGAAACTGTCCTATTTGGGGGAGAAGCCTGCTATTAGTGGGTGAAAAGGTCCTATTTGAAGGGGGAAAGCTGGTATTTCTTGGAGAAGATGTGATCTATTTGGGAGAAATGTGGCATGTCTGGAAGAAACTGTCCTATTTTGGGGATAAAACAGGTATTTGTGGGTGAAAAGGTCCTATTTGAAGGGGGAAACCTGGTATTTCTTGGAGAAGATGTGATATGTTTGGGAGAAATGTGGCATTTCTGGAAGAAACTGTCCTATTTGGGGGCATAATACAGGTATTTGTGGGAGAAAAGGTCCTATTTGAAGGGGGAAAGCAGGTATTTCTTGGAGAAGTTGTGATATATTTGGGAGAAATGTGGCATGTCTAGAAGAAACTGTCCTCTTTTGGGGATAAAGAGGTATTTGTGGGTGAGAAGGTCCTATTTGAAGGGGGAAAGCTGGTAATTCTATGAGAAGATGAGATATGTTTGGGAGAAATGTGGCATTTCTGGAAGAAACTGTCCTATTTTGGGGATAAAAGAATTTTTTGTGGGTGAAAAGGTCCTATTTGTAGGGGGAAACGTGGTCTTTCTTGGAGAAGATGTGATATGTTTGGGAGAAATGTGGCCTTTCTGGCAGAGACTGTCCTATTTTGGGGATAAAAGTGGTATTTGTGGGTGAAAAGGTCCTATTTGAAGGGGGAAACCTGGTATTTCTTGGAGAAGATGTGATATATTTGGGGAAAATGTGGCATTTCTGGAAGAAACTGTCGTATTTTGGGGATAAAAGAGGTATTTGTGGGTGAAAAGGTTCTATTTGAAGGGGGAAACATGGTATTTCTTGGAGAAGATGTGATATATTTGGGAGAAATGTGGCATGTCAGGAAGAAACTGTCCTATTTGAGGGATAATACAGGTATTTGTGGGTGAAAAGGTCCTATTTGAAGGGGGAAACCTGGTATTTCTTGGAGAAGATGTGGTATATTTGGGAGAAATGTGGCATTTCTGGAAGAAACTGTCATATTTTGGGGATGAAGCAGGTATTTGTGGGTGAAAAGGTCCTATTTGAAGGGGGAAACGTGGTATTTCATGGAGAAGATGTGGTATATTTGGGAGAAATATGGCATTTCTGGCAGAAACTGTCCTATTTTGGGGATAAAAGAGGTATTTGTAGGAGTAAAGGTCCTATTTGAAAGGGGAAAGCTGGTATTTCTTGGAGAAGATGTGATACGTTTGGGAGAAATGTGGCATTTCTGGAAGAAACTGTCCTCTTTTGGGGATAGAACAGGAATTTGTGGGTGAAAAGGTCCTATTTCCAGGGGAAAACCTGGTATTTCTTGGAGAAGATGTGATATATTTTGGAGAAATGTGGCATGTCTGGAAGAAAATGTCCTATTTGGGGGGAGAAGGCTGGTATTTGTGGGAGAAAAGTTCCTGTTTCTGGAGGAATCCTGGTATTTCTTGAAGGAGATGTGATATGTTTCGGAGAAATGTGGCATTTCTGGAAGAAACTGTCCTATTTGGGGACAATACAGGTATTTGTGGGTGAAAAGGTCCTATTTGAAGGGGGAAACGTGGTATTTCTTGGAGAAGATGTGATATGTTTGGGAGAAATCTGGCATGCCTGGAAGAAACTGTCCTCTTTTGGGGATAAAAGAGGTATTTGTGGTTGAAAAGGTCCTATTTGAAGGGGGAAATGTGGTATTTCTTGGAGAATATGTGATCTATTTGGGAGAAATGTGGCATTCCTGGAAGAAACTGTCCTATTTTGGGTATAAAAGAGGTATTTCTGGGTGAAAAGGTCCTATTTGAAGGGGGAAACATGGTATTTCTTGGAGAAGATGTGATACGTTTGGGAGAAATGTGGCATGTCTGGAAGAAACTGTCCTATTTGGGGGGAGAAGGCTGGTATTTTTGGTAGAAAAGGTCCTATTTCAGGAGTAATCCTGGTATTTCTTGGAGAAGATGTGATATATTTGGGAGAAATGTGGCATGTCTGGAAGAAACTGTCCTATTTGAGGGATAAAAGAGGTATTTGTGGGTGAAAAGGTCCTATTTGAAGGGGGAAAGCTGGTATTTCTTGGAGAAGATGTGATATATTTGGGAGAAATGTGGCATTTCTGGAAGAAAGTGTCCTGTTTTGGGGATAAAACAGGTATTTGTGGGAGAAAAGGTCCTATTTGAAGGTGGAAAGCTGGTATTTCTTGAAGGAGATGTGATATATTTGGGAGAAATGTGGCCTTTCTGGAAGAAACTGTCCTCTTTTGGGGATAAAAGAGGTATTTGTGGGTGAAAAGGTCCTATTTGAAGGGGTTAACCTTGGTATTTCTTGGAGAAGATGTGATGTATTTGGGAGAAATGTGGCATTTCTGGAAGAAACTGTCCTATTTGGGGGAGAAGCCTGCTATTAGTGGGTGAAAAGGTCCTATTTGAAGGGGGAAACCTGGTATTTCTTGGAGAAGATGTGATATATTTGGGAGAAATGTGGCATTTCTGGCAGAAACTGTCCTATTTTGGGGATAAAACAGGTATTTGTGGGTGAAAAGATCCTATTTGAAGGGGGAAACCTGGTATTTCTTGGAGAAGGTGTGATCTATTTGGGAGAAATGTGGCATGTCTGGAAGAAACTGTCCTATTTGAGGGATAAAGAGGTATTTGTGGGTGAAAAGGTCCTATTTGAAGGGGGAAACGTGGTATTTCTGGGAGAAGATGTGATATATTTGGGAGAAATGTGGCATTTCCGGAAGAAACTGTCCTATTTTGGGGATAAAAGAATTTTTTGTGGGTGAAAAGGTCCTATTTGAAGGGGGAAACGTGGTTTTTCTTGGAGAAGATGTGATATGTTTGGGAGAATTGTGGCATGTCTGGAAGAAACTGTCCTATTTTGGGGATAAAAGTGGTATTTGTGGGTGATAAGGTCCTATTTGAAGGGGTAAACCTGTTATTTCTTGGAGAAGATGTGATATATTTGGGGAAAATGTGGCATTTCTGGAAGAAACTGTCCTCTTTTGGGGATAAAAGAGGTATTTGTGTGTGAAAAGGTCCTATTTGAAGGGGGAAACCTGGTATTTCATGGAGAAGATGTGATATATTTGGGAGAAATGTGGCCTTTCTGGAAGAAACTGTCCTCTTTTGGGGATAAAAGAGGTATTTGTGGGTGAAAAGGTCCTATTTGAAGGGGGAAAGCTGGTATTTCTTGGAGAAGATGTGATCTATTTGGGAGAAATGTGGCCTTTCTGGAAGAAAATGTCCAATTTGGGGGGAGAAGGCTGGTAGTTTTCGTTGAGAAGGTCCTATTTCAGGAGGAATCCTGGTCTTTCTTGGAGAAGATGTGATATATTTGGGAGAAATCTGGCCTTTCTGGAAGAAAATATACAATTTGGGGGAGAAGGCTGGTAGTTTTGTGTGAGAAGGTCCTATTTCAGGAGGAATCCTGGCATTTCTTGGAGAAGATGTGATCTATTTGGGAGAAATGTGGCATTTCTGGAAGAAACTGTCCTCTTTTGGGGATAAAAGAGGTATTTGTGGGTGAAAAGGTCCTATTTGAAGGGGGAAACCTGGTATTTCTTGGAGAAGATGTGATATATTTGGGAGAAATGTGGCCTTTCTTGAAGAAACTGTCCTCTTTTGGGGATAAAAGTGGTATTTCATGGAGAAAAGGTCCTAATTCAAGGGGGAAACCTGGTATTTCTTGGAGGAGTTGTGATATATTTGGCAGAAATGAGGCACTTCTGGAAGAAACTGTCCTCTTTTGGGGATAGAAGAGGTATTTGTGGGTGAAAAGGTCATATTTGAAGGGGGAAAGCTGGTATTTCTTGGAGAAGATGTGATATGTTTGGGAGAAATGTGGAATGTCTGGAAGAAACTGTCCTCTTTTGGGGATAAAAGAGGTATTTGTGGGTGAAAAGGTCCTATTTGAAGGGGGAAACCTGGTATTTCTTGGAGAAGATGTGATATATTTGGGAGAAATGTGGCATTTCTGGAAGAAACTGTCCTATTTTGGGGATAAAAGAGGTATTTGTGGGTGAAAAGGTCCTATTTCCAGGGGGAAACCTGGTATTTCTTGGAGAAGATGTGATCTATTTGGGAGAAATGTGGCATTTCTGGAAGAAACTGTCCTATTTGGGGGAGAAGCCTGCTATTAGTGGGTGAAAAGGTCCTATTTGAAGGGGGAAACCTGTTATTTCTTGGAGAAGATGTGATCTATTTGGGAGAAATGTGGCATGTCTGGAAGAAGCTGTCCTATTTTGGGGATAAAAGAGGTATTTGTGGGTGAAAAGGTCCTATTTGAAGGGGGAAACGTGGTATTTCTTGGAGAAGATGTGATCTATTTGGAAGAAATCTGGCCTTTCTGGAAGAAACTGTCCTCTTTTGGGGATAAAAGAGGTATTTGTGGGAGAAAAGGTCCTATTTGAAGGGGGAAAGCAGGTATTTCCTGAAGGAGATGTGATCTATTTGGGAGAAATGTGGCATGTCTGGAAGAAACTGTCCTATTTTGGGGATAAAAGAGGTATTTGTGGGTGAAAAGGTCCTATTTGAAGGGGGAAAGCTGGTATTTCTTGGAGAAGATGTGATATATTTGGGAGAAATGTGGCATTTCTGGAAGAAAGTGTCCTGTTTTGGGGATAAAACAGGTATTTGTGGGAGAAAAGGTCCTATTTGAAGGGGGAAAGCTGGTATTTCTTGAAGGAGATGTGATATATTTGGGAGAAATGTGGCATGTCTGGAAGAAACTGTCCTATTTTGGGGATAAAAGAGGTATTTGTGGGTGAAAAGGTCGTATTTGAAGGGGGAAAGCTGGTATTTCTTGGAGAAGATGTGATATGTTTGGGAGAAATCTGGCATTCCTGGAAGAAACTGTCCTCTTTTGGGGATCAAAGAGGTATTTATGGGTGAAAAGGTCCTATTTGAAGGGGGAAACCTGGTATTTCTTGGAGAAGATGTGGTATATTTGGGAGAAATGTGGCCTTTCTGGAAGAAACTGTCCTCTTTTGGGGATGAAGCAGGTATTTGTGGGTGAAAAGGTCCTATTTGAAGGGGGAAGATGGTATTTCATGGAGAAGATGTGGTATATTAGGGAGAAATATGGCATGTATGGCAGAAACTGTCCTATTTTGGGGATAAAAGAGGTATTTGTAGGAGTAAAGGTCCTATTTGAAAGGGGAAAGCTGGTATTTCTTGGAGAAGATGTGATACGTTTGGGAGAAATGTGGCATGTCTGGAAGAAACTGTCCTCTTTTGGGGATAGAACAGGAATTTGTGGGTGAAAAGGTCCTATTTCCAGGGGAAAACCTGGTATTTCTTGGAGAAGATGAGATATATTTGGGAGAAATGTGGCATGTCTGGAAGAAAATGTCCTATTTGGGGGGAGAAGGCTGGTATTTGTGGGAGAAAAGTTCCTGTTTCTGGAGGAATCCTGGTATTTCTTGGAGGAGACGTGATATGTTTGGGAGAAATGTGCCATTTCTGGAAGAAACTGTCCTCTTTGGGGATAAAACAGGTATTTGAGGGTGAAAAGGTCCTATTTGAAGGGGGAAACGTGGTATTTCTTGGAGAAGATGTGATATGTTTGGGAGAAATCTGGCATTCCTGGAAGAAACTGTCCTCTTTTGGGGATAAAACAGGTATTTGTGGGTGAAAAGGTCCTATTTTAAGGGGGAAACGTGGTATTTCTTGGAGAAGATGTGATCTATTTGGGAGAAATGTGGCCTTTCTGGAAGAAACTGTCCTCTTTTGGGGATAAAAGAGGTATTTGTGGGTGAGAAGGTCCTATTTGAAGGGGGAAAGCTGGTATTTCTTGGAGAAGATGTGATATGTTAGGGAGAAATGTGGCATTTATGGATGAAACTGTCCTATTTGGGGGGAGAAGGCTGGTATTTGTGGTAGAAAAGGTCCTCTTTCAGGAGGAATCCTGGTATTTCTTGGAGAAGATGTGATCTATTTGGGAGAAATGTGGCATGTCTGGAAGAAACTGTCCTATTTGGGGAGAAGCCTGCTATTAGTGGGTGAAAAGGTCCTATTTGTAGGGGTAACCCTGGTATTTCTTGGAGAAGATGTGATATATTTGGGAGAAATGTGGCATTTCTGGAAGAAACTGTCCTCTTTTGGGGATCAAAGAGGTATTTATGGGTGAAAAGGTCCTATTTGAAGGGGGAAACCTGGTATTTCTTGGAGAAGGTGTGATATGTTTGGGAGAAATGTGGCATTTCTGGAAGAAACTGTCCTATTTGGGGGGAGAAGGCTGGTATTTGTGGGAGAAATGGTCCTATTTGAAGGGGGAAAGCAGGTATTTCTTGGAGAAGATGTGATCTATTTGGGAGAAATGTGGCATGTCTGGAAGAAACTGTCCTATTTGAGGGATAAAGAGGTATTTGTGGGTGATAAGGTCCTATTTGAAGGGGGAAACCTGGTATTTCTTGGAGAAGATGTGATCTATTTGGGAGATATCTGGCCTTTCTGGAAGAAACTGTCCTATTTTGGGGATAAAAGAAATTTTTGTTGGTGTAAAGGTCCTATTTGAAGGGGGAAACGTGGTCTTTCTTGGAGAAGATGTGATATGTTTGGGAGAAATGTGGCCTTTCTGGAAGAAACTGTCCTCTTTTGGGGATAAGAGTGGTATTTGTGGGTGATAAGGTCCAATTTGAAGGGGGAAACCTGGTATCTCTTGGAGAAGATGTGATATATTTGGGGAAAAAGTGGCATGTCAGTAAGAAACTGTCCTCTTTTGGGGATAAAGGAGGTATTTGTGGGTGAAAAGGTCCTATTTGAAGGGGGAAACCTGGTATTTCATGGAGAAGATGTGATATATTTGGGAGAAATGTGGCATTCCTGGAAGAAACTGTCCTCTTTTGGGTATAAAAGAGGTATTAGTGGTTGAAAAGGTCCTATTTGAAGGGGGAAACCTGGTATTTCTTGGAGAAGATGTGATATATTTAGGAGAAATGTGGCATTTCTGGAAGAAACTGTCCTCTTTTGGGGATAAAAGTGGATTTTGGGGAAAAGGTCCTATTTGAAGGGGGAAACGTGGTATTTCTTGGAGAAGATGTGATATATTTGGGAGAAATGTGGCATTTCTGGAAGAAAATGTCCTCTTATGGGGATAGAAGAGGTATTTGTGGGTGAAAAGGTCCTATTTGAAGGGGGAAACCTGGTATTTCTTGGAGAAGATGTGATCTATTTGGGAGAAATGTGGCATGTCTGGAAGAAAATGTCCTATTTGGGGGGAGAAGGGTGGTATTTGTGGGAGAAAAGTTCCTATTTCAGGAGGAATCCTGGTATTTCTTGGAGGAGAAGTGATATGTTTGGGAGAAATGTGCCATTTCTGGAAGAAACTGTCCACTTTTGGGGATAAAAGAGGTATTTGTGGGTGAAAAGGTCCTATTTGAAGGGGGAAACGTGTTATTTCTTGGAGAAGATGTGATCTATTTGGGAGAAATGTGGCATTTCTGGAAGAAACTGTCCTCTTTTGGGGATAAAAGAGGTATTTGTGGGTGAAAAGGTCCTATTTGAAGGGGGAAAGCTGGTATTTCTTGGAGAAGATGTGATATATTTGGGAGAAATGTGGCATTTCTGGAAGAAACTGTCCTCTTTTGGGGATAAAAGAGGTTTTTTTGGGGAAAAGGTCCTATTTGAAGGGGGAAACGTGGTATTTCTTGGAGAAGATGTGATATATTTGGGAGAAATGTGGCATGTCTGGAAGAAAGTGTCCTCTTTTGGGGATAAAAGAGGTATTTGTGGGTGAAAAGGTCCTATTTGAAGGGGGAAACGTGGTATTTCTTGGAGAAGATGTGATATATTTGGGAGAAATGTGTCATGTCTGGAAGAAACTGTTCTATTTTGGGGATAAAAGAATTTTTTGTGGGTGAAAAGGTCCAATTTGAAGGGGGAAACCTGGTATTTCTTGGAGAAGATGTGATATATTTGGGAGAAATGTGGCATGTCAGGAAGAAACTGTCCTATTTGGGGGGAGATGGCTGGTATTTGAGGGAGAAAAGGACCCCTTTCAGGAGGAATCCTGGTATTTCTTGGAGAAGATGTGATATATTTGGGAGAAATGTGCCATTTCTGGAAGAAACTGTCCTATTTGAGGGATAAAAGAGGTATTAGTGGGTGAAAAGGTCGTATTTGAAGGGGGAAACCTGGTATTTCTTGGAGAAAATGTGATATGTTCGGGAGAAATCTGGCATTTCTGGAAGAAACTGTCCTATTTTGGAGATATAAGAATTTTTGGTGGGTGAAAAGGTCCTATTTGAAGGGGGAAAGCTGGTATTTCTATGAGAAGATGTGATATGTTTGGGAGAAATGTGGCATTTCTGGGAGACACTATCCTCTTTTGGGGATAAAACAGGTATTTGTGGGTGAAAAGGTCCTATTTGAAGGGGGAAAGCTCGTAATTCTATGAGAAGATGTGATATATTTGGGAGAAATGTGGCCTTTCTGGAAGAAACTGTCCTCTTTTGGGGATAAAAGAGATATTTGTGGGTGAAAATGTCCTATTTGAAGGGGGAAACGTGGCATTTCTTGGAGAAGATGTGATGTATCTGGGAGAAATGTGGCATTTCTGGAAGAAACTGTCCTCTTTTGGGGATAAAAGAGGTATTTGTGGGTGAAAAGGTCATATTTGAAGGGGGAAAGCTGGTATTTCTTGGAGAAGATGTGATATATTTGGGAGAAATGTGGCATTTCTGGAAGAAACTGTCCTCTTTTGGGGATAAAACAGGTACTTGTAGGTGATAAGGTCCTATTTGAAGGGGGAACCCTGGTATTTCTTGGAGAAGATGTGGTATATTTGGGAGAAATGTGGCATTTCTGGAAGAAACTGTCCTATTTTGGGGATAAAACAGGTATTTGTGGGTGAAAAGGTCCTATTTGAAGGGGGAAACCTGGTATTTCTTGGAGAAGATGTGATATGTTTCGGAGAAATGTGGCATTTCTGGAAGAAACTGTCCTATTTGGGGACAATACAGGTATTTGTGGGAGAAAAGGTCCTATTTGAAGGGGGAAAGCAGGTATTTCTTGGAGAAGATGTGATATATTTGGGAGAAGTATGGCATTCCTGGAAGAAACTGTCCTATTTTGGGGATCAAAGAGGTATTTGTGGGTGAAAAGGTCCTATTTGAAGGGGGAAACCTGGTATTTCTTGGAGAAGATGTGATATATTTGGGAGAAATGTGGCATTTCTGGAAGAAACTGTCCTATTTTAGGGATAAAAGAATTTTTTGTGGGTGAAAAGGTCCTATTTGAAGGGGGAAACGTGGTATTTCTTGGAGAAGATGTGATATGTTTGGGAGAAATGTGGCATTTCTGGCAGAAACTGTCCTATTTTGGGGATAAAAGTGGTATTTGTGGGTGATAAGGTCCAATTTGAAGGGGGAAACCTGGTATTTCTTGGAGAAGATGTGATATATTTGGGAGAAATCTGGCATTTCTGGAAGAAACTGTCCTATTTTGGGGATAAAAGAGGTATTTGTGGGTGAAAAGGTCCTATTTGAAGGGGGAAACCTGGTATTTCTTGGAGAAGATGTGATATATTTGGGAGAAATGTGGCATTTCTGCAAGAAACTGTCCTATTTTGGGGATAAAAGAGGTACTTGTGGGTGAAAAGGTCCTATTTGAAGGGGGAAAGCTGGTATTTCTTGGAGAAGATGTGATATATTTGGGATAAATGTGGCATGTCAGGAAGAAACTGTCCTAACTGATGGGAGAATGGTGGTATTTGAGGGAGAAAAGGTCCTATTTGAAGGGGGAAACCTGGTATTTCTTGGAGAAGATGTGATCTATTTGGGAGAAATGTGGCATTTCTGCAAGAAAGTGTCCTGTTTTGGGGTTAAACAGGTATTTGTGGGAGAAAAGGTCCTATTTGAATGGGGAAAGCTGGTATTTCTTGAAGGAGATGTGATATATTTGGGAGAAATGTGGCATGTCTGGAAGAAACTGTCCTATTTTGGGGATAAAAGAGGTATTTGTGGGTGAAAAGGTCCTATTTGAAGGGGAAAACCTGGTATTTCTTGGAGAAGATGTGATATATTTGGGAGAAATCTGGCATTTCTGGAAGAAACTGTCGTATTTGGGGGATAAAAGTGGTATTTGTGGGTGAAAAGGTCCTATTTGAAGGGGGAAAGCTGGTATTTCTTGGAGAAGATGTGATATATTTGGGAGAAATGTGGCCTTTCTGGAAGAAAATGTCCAATTTGGGGGGGGAAGGCTGGTAGTTTTCGGTGAGGAGGTCCTATTTCAGGAGGAATCCTGGTCTTTCTTGGAGAAGATGTGATATATTTGGGAGAAATGTGGCCTTTCTGGAAGAAAATATCCAATTTGGGGGGAGAAGGCTGGTAGTTTTCGGTGAGGAGGTCCTATTTCAGGAGGAATCCTGGTCTTTCTTGGAGAAGATGTGATATATTTGGGAGAAATGTGGCCTTTCTGGAAGAAAATATCCAATTTGGGGGGAGAAGGCTGGTAGTTTTGGGTGAGAAGGTCCTATTTCAGGAGGAATCCTGGCATTTCTTGGAGAAGATGTGATATATTTGGGAGAAATTAGGCATTTCTGGAAGAAACTGTCCTCTTTTGGGGATAAAAGAGGTATTAGTGGTTGAAAAGGTCCTATTTGAAGGGGGAAATCTGGTATTTCTTGGAGAAGATGCGGTATACTTGGGAGAAATGTGGCATTTCTTGAAGAAACTGTCCTCTTTTGGGGATTAAAGAGGTATTTCATGGAGAAAAGGTCCTAATTCAAGGGGGAAACCTGGTATTTCTTGGAGGAGTTGTGATATATTTGGGAGAAATGAGGCATGTCTGGAAGAAACTGTCCTCTTTTGGGGATAAAAGAGGTATTTGCGGGTGAAAAGTTCCTATTTGAAGGGGAAAACCTGGTATTTCTTGGAGAAGATGTGATATATTTGGGAGAAATGTGGCATTTCTGGAAGAAACTGTCCTCTTTTGGGGATAAAAGAGGTATTTGTGGGTGAAAAGGTCTTATTACAAGGGGGAAAGCAGGTATTTCTTGGAGAAGATGTGCTATATTTGGGAGAAATGTGGCATTTCTGGAAGAAAATGTCCTATTTGAGGGATAATACAGGTATTTGTGGGAGAAAAGGTCCTATTTGAAGGGGGAAAGCTGGTATTTCTTGGTGAAGATGTGGTATACTTGGGAGAAATATGGCATGTATGGCAGAAACTGTCCTATTTTGGGGATAAAAGAGGTATTTGTAGGAGTAAAGGTCTTATTTGAAGGGAGAAAGCTGGTATTTCTTGGAGAAGATGTGGTTTATTTCGGAGAAATGTGGCATGTCTGGATGAAACTGTCCTCTTTGGGGATAAAAGAGTTTTTTTTGGGGAAAAGGTCCTATTTGAAGGGGGAAAGCTGTTATTTCTTGGAGAAGATGTGATACGTTTTGGAGAAATGTGGCATTTCTGGAAGAAACTGTCCTCTTTTGGGGATAGAACAGGAATTTGTGGGTGAAAAGGTCCTATTTCCAGGGGAAAACCTGGTATTTCTTGGAGAAGATGTGATATATTTGGGAGAAATGTGGCATGTCTGGAAGTAAATGTCCTATTTGGGGGGAGAAGGGTGGTATTTGTGGGAGAAAAGTTCCTATTTCAGGAGGAATCCTGGTATTTCTTGGAGGAGATGTGATATGTTTGGGAGAAATGTGCCATTTCTGGAAGAAACTGTCCTCTTTGGGGATAAAACAGGTATTTGTGGGTGAAAAGGTCCTTTTTGAAGGGGGAAAGCTGGTATTTCTTGGAGAAGATGTGATCTATTTGGGAGAAATATGGCATTTCTGGAAGAAACTGTCCTCTTTTGGGGATAAAAGAGGTATTTGTGGGTGAAAAGGTCCTATTTGAAGGGGGAAACCTGGTATTTCATGGAGAAGATGTGATCTATTTGGGAGAAATGTGGCATGTCTGGAAGAAACTGTCCTCTTTTGGGGATAAAAGAGGTATTTGTGGGTGAAAAGGTCCTATTTGAAGGGGGAAACCTGGTATTTCTTGGAGAAGATGTGATATGTTTGGGAGAAATGTGGCATTTCTGGATGAAACTGTCCTATTTGGGGGGAGAAGGCTGGTATTTGTGGTAGAAAAGGTCCTCTTTCAGGAGGAATCCTGGTATTTCTTGGAGAAGATGTGATCTATTTGGGAGAAATGTGGCATGTCTGGAAGAAACTGTACTATTTGAGGGATAAAAGAGGTATTTGTGGGTGAAAAGGTCCTATTTGAAGGGGGAAAGCTGGTATTTCTTGGAGAAGATGTGATATATTTGGGAGAAATGTGGCATTTCTGGAAGAAACTGTCCTCTTTTGGGGATAAAAGAGGTATTTGTGGGAGAAAAGGTCCTATTTGAAGGGGGAAAGCTGGTATTTCTTGGAGAAGATGTGATCTATTTGGGAGAAATGTGGCATGTCTGGATGAAACTGTCCTATTTTGGGGATAAAAGAGGTATTTGTGGGTGAAAAGGTCCTATTTGAAGGGGAAAACCCGGTATTCCTTGGAGAAGATGTGATCTATTTGGGAGAAATCTGGCTTTTCTGGAAGAAACTGTCCTATTTGGGGGAGAAGCCTGCTATTAGTGGGTGAAAAGGTCCTATTTGAAGGGGGAAAGCTGGTATTTCTTGGAGAAGATGTGATCTATTTGGGAGAAATGTGGCCTTTCTGGAAGAAACTGTCCTATTTTGGGGATAAAAGAATTTTTTGTGGGTGAAAAGGTCCTATTTGAAGGGGGAAACGTGGTCTTTCTTGGAGAAGATGTGATATGTTTGGGAGAAATGTGGCCTTTCTGGAAGAAACTGTCCTATTTTGGGGATAAAACAGGTATTTGTGGGTGATAAGGTCCAATTTGAAGGGGGAAACGTGGTATTTCTTGGAGAAGATGTGATATATTTGGGAGAAATGTGGCATTTCTGGAAGAAACTGTCCTATTTTGGGGATAAAAGAGGTATTTGTGGGTGAAAAGGTCCTATTTGAAGGGGGAAACGTGGTATTTCTTGGAGAAGATGTGATATATTTGGGAGAAATGTGGCATGTCTGGATGAAACTGTCCTCTTTTGGGGATAAAAGAGGTACTTGTGGGTGAAAAGGTCCTATTTGAAGGGGGAAAGCTGGTATTTCTTGGAGAAGATGTGATATATTTGGGATAAATGTGGCATGTCAGGAAGAAACTGTCCTAACTGATGGGAGAATGGTGGTATTTGAGGGAGAAAAGGTCCTATTTGAAGGGGTTAAGCTGGTATTTCTTGGAGAAGATGTGATCTATTTGGGAGAAATGTGGCATTTCTGCAAGAAAGTGTCCTGTTTTGGGGATAAAACAGGTATTTGTGGGAGAAAAGGTCCTATTTGAATGGGGAAAGCTGGTATTTCTTGAAGGAGATGTGATATATTTGGGAGAAATGTGGCATGTCTGGAAGAAACTGTCCTATTTTGGGGATAAAAGAGGTATTTGTGGGTGAAAAGGTCCTATTTGAAGGGGAAAACCTGGTATTTCTTGGAGAAGATGTGATATATTTGGGAGAAATCTGGCATTTCTGGAAGAAACTGTCGTATTTGGGGGATAAAAGTGGTATTTGTGGGTGAAAAGGTCCTATTTGAAGGGGGAAAGCTGGTATTTCTTGGAGAAGATGTGATATATTTGGGAGAAATGTGGCCTTTCTGGAAGAAAATGTCCAATTTGGGGGGGGAAGGCTGGTAGTTTTCGGTGAGGAGGTCCTATTTCAGGAGGAATCCTGGTCTTTCTTGGAGAAGATGTGATATATTTGGGAGAAATGTGGCCTTTCTGGAAGAAAATATCCAATTTGGGGGGAGAAGGCTGGTAGTTTTCGGTGAGAAGGTCCTATTTCAGGAGGAATCCTGGTATTTCTTGGAGAAGATGTGATATATTTGGGAGAAATGTGGCCTTTCTGGAAGAAAATATCCAATTTGGGGGGAGAAGGCTGGTAGTTTTGGGTGAGAAGGTCCTATTTCAGGAGGAATCCTGGCATTTCTTGGAGAAGATGTGATATATTTGGGAGAAATTAGGCATTTCTGGAAGAAACTGTCCTCTTTTGGGGATAAAAGAGGTATTAGTGGTTGAAAAGGTCCTATTTGAAGGGGGAAATCTGGTATTTCTTGGAGAAGATGCGGTATACTTGGGAGAAATGTGGCATTTCTTGAAGAAACTGTCCTCTTTTGGGGATTAAAGAGGTATTTCATGGAGAAAAGGTCCTAATTCAAGGGGGAAACCTGGTATTTCTTGGAGGAGTTGTGATATATTTGGGAGAAATGAGGCATGTCTGGAAGAAACTGTCCTCATATGGGGATAGAACAGGTATTTGTGGGTGAAAAGGTCCTATTTGAAGGGGAAAACCTGGTATTTCTTGGAGAAGATGTGATATATTTGGGAGAAATATGGCATGTCTGGAAAAAACGGTTCTATTTTGGGGATAAAAGATGTATTTGTGGGTGAAAAGGTCCTATTTGAAGGGGGAAACGTGGTATTTCTTGGAGAAGATGTGATATATTTGGGAGAAATGTGGCATTTCTGGAAGAAACTGTCCTCTTTTGGGGATAAAAGAGGTATTTGTGGGTGAAAAGGTCTTATTACAAGGGGGAAAGCAGGTATTTCTTGGAGAAGATGTGCTATATTTGGGAGAAATGTGGCATTTCTGGAAGAAAATGTCCTATTTGAGGGATAATACAGGTATTTGTGGGAGAAAAGGTCCTATTTGAAGGGGGAAAGCTGGTGTTTCTTGGTGAAGATGTGGTATACTTGGGAGAAATATGGCATGTATGGCAGAAACTGTCCTATTTTGGGGATAAAAGAGGTATTTTGAGGAGTAAAGGTCTTATTTGAAGGGAGAAAGCTGTTATTTCTTGGAGAAGATGTGATACGTTTGGGAGAAATGTGGCATTTCTGGAAGAAACTGTCCTCTTTTGGGGATAGAACAGGAATTTGTGGGTGAAAAGGTCCTATTTGAAGGGGAAAACCTTGTATTTCTTGGTGAAGATGTGATATATTTGGGAGAAATGTGGCATGTCTGGAAGTAAATGTCCTATTTGGGGGGAGAAGGGTGGTATTTTTGGGAGAAAAGTTCCTATTTCAGGAGGAATCCTGGTATTTCTTGGAGGAGATGTGATATGTTTGGGAGAAATGTGCCATTTCTGGAAGAAACTGTCCTCTTTGGGGATAAAACAGGTATTTGTGGGTGAAAAGGTCCTTTTTGATGGGGGAAAGCTGGTATTTCTTGGAGAAGATGTGATCTGTTTGGGAGAAATATGGCATTTCTGGAAGAAACTGTCCTCTTTTGGGGATAAAAGAGGTATTTGTGGGTGAAAAGGTCCTATTTGAAGGGGGAAACCTGGTATTTCATGGAGAAGATGTGATATATTTGGGAGAAATGTGGCCTTTCTGGAAGAAACTGTCCTCTTTTGGGGATAAAAGAGGTATTTGTGGGTGAAAAGGTCCTATTTGAAGGGGGAAAGCTGGTATTTCTTGGAGAAGATGTGATATGTTTGGGAGAAATGTGGCATTTCTGGATGAAACTGTCCTATTTGGGGGGAGAAGGCTGGTATTTGTGGTAGAAAAGGTCCTCTTTCAGGAGGAATCCTGGTATTTCTTGGAGAAGATGTGATCTATTTGGGAGAAATGTGGCATGTCTGGAAGAAACTGTACTATTTGAGGGATAAAAGAGGTATTTGTGGGTGAAAAGGTCCTATTTGAAGGGGGAAAGCTGGTATTTCTTGGAGAAGATGTGATATATTTGGGAGAAATGTGGCATTTCTGGAAGAAAGTGTCCTGTTTTGGGGATAAAAGAGGTATTTGTGGGAGAAAAGGTCCTATTTGAAGGGGGAAAGCTGGTATTTCTTGGAGAAGATGTGATATATTTGGGAGAAATGTGGCATGTCTGGATGAAACTGTCCTATTTTGGGGATAAAAGAGGTATTTGTGGGTGATTAGGTCCTATTTGAAGGGGAAAACCCGGTATTCCTTGGAGAAGATTTGATCTATTTGGGAGAAATCTGGCATTTCTGGAAGAAACTGTCCTATTTGGGGGAGAAGCCTGCTATTAGTGGGTGAAAAGGTCCTATTTGAAGGGGGAAAGCTGGTATTTCTTGGAGAAGATGTGATCTATTTGGGAGAAATGTGGCATTTCTGGCAGAAACTGTCCTCTTTTGGGGATAAAAGAGGTATTTTTGGGTGAAAAGGTCCTATTTGAAGGGGGAAACCTGGTATTTCTTGGAGAAGGTGTGATATGTTTGGGAGAAATGTGGCATTTCTGGAAGAAACTGTCCTATTTGGGGGGAGAAGGCTGGTATTTGTGGGAGAAATGGTCCTATTTGAAGGGGGAAAGCAGGTATTTCTTGGAGAAGATGTGATATATTTGGGAGAAATGTGGCATGTCTGGAAGAAACTGTCCTATTTGAGGGATAAAGAGGTATTTGTGGGTGAAAAGGTCCTATTTGAAGGGGGAAACGTGGTATTTCTTGGAGAAGATGTGATATATTTGGGAGAAATCTGGCCTTTCTGGAAGAAACTGTCCTATTTTGGGGATAAAAGAATTTTTTGTGGGTGAAAAGGTCCTATTTGAAGGGGGAAACGTGGTCTTTCTTGGAGAAGATGTGATATGTTTGGGAGAAATGTGGCATGTCAGGAAGAAACTGTCCTATTTTGGGGATAAAAGTGGTATTTGTGGGTGATAAGGTCCAATTTGAAGGGGGAAACCTGGTATTTCTTGGAGAAGATGTGATATATTTGGGGAAAAAGTGGCGTGTCAGGAAGAAACTGTCCTATTTGAGGGGAGAAGGGTGGTATTTGTGGGAGAAAAGTTCCTATTTCAGGAGGAATCCTGGTATTTCTTGGAGGAGATGTGATATGTTTGGGAGAAATGTGCCATTTCTGGAAGAAACTGTCCTATTTTGGGGATAAAAGAGGTATTTGTGGGTGAAAAGGTCCTATTTGAAGGGGGAAACCTGGTATTTCTTGGAGAAGATGTGATCTATTTGGGAGAAATGTGGCATGTCTGGAAGAAAATGTCCTATTTGGGGGGAGAAGGGTGGTATTTGTGGGAGAAAAGTTCCTATTTCAGGAGGAATCCTGGTATTTCTTGGAGGAGATGTGATCTATTTGGGAGAAATGTGGCATTTCTGCAAGAAACTGTCCTATTTTGGGGATAAAAGAGGTATTTGTGGGTGAAAAGGTCCTATTTGAAGGGGGAAACCTGGTATTTCTTGGAGAAGATGTGATATATTTGGGATAAATGTGGCATGTCAGGAAGAAACTGTCCTAACTGATGGGAGAATGGTGGTATTTGAGGGAGAAAAGTTCCTATTTCAAGGGGGAAACGTGGTATTTCTTGGAGAAGATGTGATCTATTTGGGTGAAATCAGGCATTTCTGGAAGAAACTGTCCTATTTTGGAGATAAAAGAATTTTTGTTGGGTGAAAAGGTCCTATTTGAAGGGGGAAAGCTGGTAATTCTATGAGAAGATGAGATATGTTTGGGAGAAATGTGGCATGTCTGGAAGAAACTGTCCTCTTTTGGGGATAAAACAGGTATTTGTGGGTGAAAAGGTCCTATTTGAAGGGGGAAAGCTCGTAATTCTATGAGAAGATGAGATATATTTGGGAGAAATGTGGCATTTCTGGAAGAAACTGTCCTATTTTGGGGATAAAAGAGGTATGTGTGGGTGAAAAGGTAATATTGGAAGGGGGATCCCTGGTATTTCTTGGAGAAGATGTGATCTATTTGGGAGAAATGTGGCCTTTCTGGAAGAAACTGTCCTATTTTGGGGATAAAAGAGGTAGTTGTGGGTGAAAAGGTCCTATTTGAAGGGGGAAACGTGGTATTTCTTGGAGAAGATGTGATCTATTTGGGAGAAATGTGGCATTTCTGGAAGAAACTGTCCTCTTTTGGGGATAAAACAGGTATTTGTGGGTGAAAAGGTCCTATTTGAAGGGGGAACCCTGGTATTTCTTGGAGAAGATGTGATATATTTGGGAGAAATGTGGCATTTCTGGAAGAAACTGTCCTATTTGGGGATAATACAGGTATTTGTGGGAGAAAAGGTCCTATTTGAAGGGGGAAACGTGGCATTTCTTGGAGAAGATGTGATGTATCTGGGAGAAATGTGGCATTTCTGGAAGAAACTGTCCTCTTTTGGGGATAAAAGAGGTATTTGTGGGTGAAAAGGTCATATTTGAAGGGGGAAAGCTGGTATTTCTTGGAGAAGATGTGATATATTTGGGAGAAATGTGGCATTTCTGGAAGAAACTGTCCTCTTTTGGGGATAAAACAGGTACTTGTAGGTGATAAGGTCCTATTTGAAGGGGGAACCCTGGTATTTCTTGGAGAAGATGTGATCTATTTGGGAGAAATATGGCATTTCTGGAAGAAACTGTCCTCTTTTGGGGATAAAACAGGTATTTGTGGGTGAAAAGGTCCTATTTGAAGGGGGAAACCTGGTATTTCTTGGAGAAGATGTGATATGTTTCGGAGAAATGTGGCATTTCTGGACGAAACTGTCCTATTTGGGGACAATAAAGGTATTTGTGGGAGAAAAGGTCCTATTTGAAGGGGGAAAGCAGGTATTTCTTGGAGAAGATGTGATATATTTGGGAGAAGTATGGCATTCCTGGAAGAAACTGTCCTATTTTGGGGATCAAAGAGGTATTTGTGGGTGAAAAGGTCCTATTTGAAGGGGGAAACCTGGTATTTCTTGGAGAAGATGTGATATATTTGGGAGAAATGTGGCATTTCTGGAAGAAACTGTCCTATTTTGGGGATAAAGAATTTTTTGTGGGTGAAAAGGTCCTATTTGAAGGGGGAAACGTGGTATTTGTTGGAGAAGATGTGATATGTTTGGGAGAAATGTGGCATTTCTGGCAGAAACTGTCCTCTTTTGGGGATAAAAGTGGTATTTGTGGGTGATAAGGTCCAATTTGAAGGGGGAAACGTGGTATTTCTTGGAGAAGATGTGATATATTTGGGAGAAATGTGGCATTTCTGGAAGAAACTGTCCTCTTTTGGGGATAAAAGAGGTATTTGTGGGTGAAAAGGTCCTATTTGAAGGGGGAAACGTGGTATTTCTTGGAGAAGATGTGATATATTTGGGAGAAATGTGGCATTTCTGCAAGAAACTGTCCTATTTTGGGGATAAAAGAGGTACTTGTGGGTGAAAAGGTCCTATTTGAAGGGGGAAAGCTGGTATTTCTTGGAGAAGATGTGATATATTTGGGATAAATGTGGCATGTCAGGAAGAAACTGTCCTAACTGATGGGAGAATGGTGGTATTTGAGGGAGAAAAGGTCCTATTTCAAGGGGGAAACCTGGTATTTCTTGGAGAAGATGTGATCTATTTGGGAGAAATGTGGCATTTCTGCAAGAAAGTGTCCTGTTTTGGGGATAAAACAGGTATTTGTGGGAGAAAAGGTCCTATTTGAATGGGGAAAGCTGGTATTTCTTGAAGGAGATGTGATATATTTGGGAGAAATGTGGCATGTCTGGAAGAAACTGTCCTATTTTGGGGATAAAAGAGGTAATTGTGGGTGAGAAGGTCCTATTTGAAGGGGAAAACCTGGTATATCTTGGAGAAGATGTGATATATTTGGGAGAAATCTGGCATTTCTGGAAGAAACTGTCCTATTTGGGGCATAAAAGTGGTATTTGTGGGTGAAAAGGTCCTATTTGAAGGGGGAAAGCTGGTATTTCTTGGAGAAGATGTGATATATTTGGGAGAAATGTGGCCTTTCTGGAAGAAAATGTCCAATTTTGGGGGGGAAGGCTGGTAGTTTTCGGTGAGGAGGTCCTATTTCAGGAGGAATCCTGGTCTTTCTTGGAGAAGATGTGATATATTTGGGAGAAATGTGGCCTTTCTGGAAGAAAATATCCAATTTGGGGGGAGAAGGCTGGTAGTTTTCGGTGAGAAGGTCCTATTTCAGGAGGAATCCTGGTATTTCTTGGAGAAGATGTGATATATTTGGGAGAAATCTGGCCTTTCTGGAAGAAAATATCCAATTTGGGGGGAGAAGGCTGGTAGTTTTGGGTGAGAAGGTCCTATTTCAGGAGGAATCCTGGCATTTCTTGGAGAAGATGTGATATATTTGGGAGAAATGTGGCATTTCTGGAAGAAACTGTCCTCTTTTGGGGATAAAAGAGGTATTAGTGGTTGAAAAGGTCCTATTTGAAGGGGGAAATCTGGTATTTCTTGGAGAAGATGTGGTATACTTGGGAGAAATGTGGCATTTCTTGAAGAAACTGTCCTCTTTTGGGGATTAAAGAGGTATTTCATGGAGAAAAGGTCCTAATTCAAGGGGGAAACCTGGTATTTCTTGGAGGAGTTGTGATATATTTGGGAGAAATGAGGCATGTCTGGAAGAAACTGTCCTCTTTTGGGGATAAAAGAGGTATTTGTGGGTGAAAAGGTCCTATTTGAAGGGGAAAACCTGGTATTTCTTGGAGAAGATGTGATATATTTGGGAGAAATGTGGCATGTCTGGAAAAAACGGTCCCATTTTGGGGATAAAAGATGTATTTGAGGGTGAAAAGGTCCTATTTGAAGGGGGAAACGTGGTATTTCTTGGAGAAGATGTGATATATTTGAGAGAAATGTGGCATTTCTGGAAGAAACTGTCCTCTTTTGGGGATAAAAGAGGTATTTGTGGGTGAAAAGGTCTTATTACAAGGGGGAAACCTGGTATTTCTTGGAGAAGATGTGCTATATTTGGGAGAAATGTGGCATTTCTGGAAAAAAATGTCCTATTTGAGGGATAATACAGGTATTTGTGGGAGAAAAGGTCCTATTTGAAGGGGGAAAGCTGGTATTTCTTGGTGAAGATGTGGTATACTTGGGAGAAATATGGCATGTATGGCAGAAACTGTCCTATTTTGGGGATAAAAGAGGTATTTGTAGGAGTAAAGGTCCTATTTGAAGGGAGAAAGCTGGTATTTCTTGGAGAAGATGTGGTTTATTTCGGAGAAATGTGGCATGTCTGGATGAAACTGTCCTCTTTGGGGATAAAAGAGTTTTTTTTTGGGGAAAAGGTCCTATTTGAAGGGGGAAAGCTGTTATTTCTTGGAGAAGATGTGATACGTTTGGGAGAAATGTGGCATTTCTGGAAGAAACTGTCCTCTTTTGGGGATAGAACAGGAATTTGTGGGTGAAAAGGTCCTATTTCCAGGGGAAAACCTGGTATTTCTTGGAGAAGATGTGATATATTTGGGAGAAATGTGGCATGTCTGGAAGTAAATGTCCTATTTGGGGGGAGAAGGGTGGTATTTGTGGGAGAAAAGTTCCTATTTCTGGAGGAATCCTGGTATTTCTTGGAGGAGATGTGATATGTTTGGGAGAAATGTGCCATTTCTGGAAGAAACTGTCCTCTTTGGGGATAAAACAGGTATTTGTGGGTGAAAAGGTCCTTTTTAAAGGGGGAAAGCTGGTATTCCTTGAAGAAGATGTGATCTGTTTGGGAGAAATATGGCATTTCTGGAAGAAACTGTCCTCTTTTGGGGATAAAAGAGGTATTTGTGGGTGAAAAGGTCCTATTTGAAGGGGGAAACCTGGTATTTCATGGAGAAGATGTGATATATTTGGGAGAAATGTGGCCTTTCTGGAAGAAACTGTCCTCTTTTGGGGATAAAAGAGGTATTTGTGGGTGAAAAGGTCCTATTTGAAGGGGGAAAGCTGGTATTTCTTGGAGAAGATGTGATATGTTTGGGAGAAATGTGGCATTTCTGGATGAAACTGTCCTATTTGGGGGGAGAAGGCTGGTATTTGTGGTAGAAAAGGTCCTCTTTCAGGAGGAATCCTGGTATTTCTTGGAGAAGATGTGATCTATTTGGGAGAAATGTGGCATGTCTGGAAGAAACTGTCCTATTTTGGGGATAAAAGAGGTATTTGTGGGTGAAAAGGTCCTATTTGAAGGGGGAAACCTGGTATTTCTTGGAGAAGATGTGATATATTTGGGAGAAATGTGGCATTTCTGGAAGAAAGTGTCCTCTTTTGGGGATAAAAGAGGTATTTGTGGGAGAAAAGGTCCTATTTGAAGGGGGAAAGCTGGTATTTCTTGGAGAAGATGTGATATATTTGGGAGAAATGTGGCATGTCTGGATGAAACTGTCCTATTTTGGGGATAAAAGAGGTATTTGTGGGTGAAAAGGTCCTATTTGAAGGGGAAAACCCGGTATTCCTTGGAGAAGATGTGATATATTTGGGAGAAATCTGGCATTTCTGGAAGAAACTGTCCTATTTGGGGGAGAAGCCTGCTATTAGTGGGTGAAAAGGTCCTATTTGAAGGGGGAAAGCTGGTATTTCTTGGAGAAGATGTGATCTATTTGGGAGAAATGTGGCATTTCTGGCAGAAACTGTCCTCTTTTGGGGATAAAAGAGGTATTTTTGGGTGAAAAGGTCCTATTTGAAGGGGGAAACCTGGTATTTCTTGGAGAAGGTGTGATATGTTTGGGAGAAATGTGGCATTTCTGGAAGAAACTGTCCTATTTGGGGGGAGAAGGCTGGTATTTGTGGGAGAAATGGTCCTATTTGAAGGGGGAAAGCAGGTATTTCTTGGAGAAGATGTGATATATTTGGGAGAAATGCGGCATGTCTGGAAGAAACTGTCCTATTTGAGGGATAAAGAGGTATTTGTGGGTGAAAAGGTCCTATTTGAAGGGGGAAACGTGGTCTTTCTTGGAGAAGATGTGATATGTTTGGGAGAAATGTGGCCTTTCTGGAAGAAACTGTCCTATTTTGGGGATAAAAGTGGTATTTGTGGGTGAAAAGTTCCAATTTGAAGGGGGAAACCTGGTATTTCTAGGAGAAGATGTGATATATTTGGGGAAAAAGTGGCATGTCAGGAAGAAACGGTCCTCTTTTGGGCATAAAAGAGGTATTTGCGGTTGAAAAGGTCCTATTTGAAGGGGGAAAGCTGGTATTTCTTGGAGAAGATGTGATGTATTTGGGAGAAATCTGGCATTCCTGGAAGAAAGTGTCCTCTTTTGGGAATAAAAGAGGTATTTGTGGGGAAAAGGTCCTATTTGAAGGGGGAAACGTGGTATTTCTTGGAGAAGATGTGCTATATTTGGGAGAAATGTGGCATTTCTGGAAGAAAATGTCCTCTTATGGGGATAGAAGAGGTATTTGTGGGTGAAAAGGTCCTATTTGAAGGGGGAAACCTGGTATTTCTTGGAGAAGATGTGATCTATTTGGGAGAAATGTGGCATGTCTGGAAGAAAATGTCCTATTTGGGGGGAGAAGGGTGGTATTTGTGAGAGAAAAGTTCCTATTTCAGGAGGAATCCTGGTATTTCTTGGAGGAGATGTGATATGTTTGGGAGAAATGTGCCATTTCTGGAAGAAACTGTCCTATTTTGGGGATAAAAGAGGTATTTGTGGGTGAAAAGGTCCTATTTGAAGGGGGAAACCTGGTATTTCTTGGAGAAGATGTGATATATTTGGGATAAATGTGGCATGTCAGGAAGAAACTGTCCTAACTGATGGGAGAATGGTGGTATTTGAGGGAGAAAAGGTCCTATTTGAAGGGGGAAACCTGGTATTTCTTGGCGAAGATGTGATCTATTTGGGAGAAATGTGGCATGTCTGGAAGAAACTGTCCAATTTAGGGGATAAAAGAGGTATTTGTGGGAGAAAAGGTCCTATTTGAAGGGGGAAAAATGGTATTTCTTGGAGAAGATGTGATATATTCGGGAGAAATGTGGCCTTTCTGGCAGAAACTGTCCTCTTTTGGGGATAAAAGATGTATTTGTGGGTGAAAAGGTCCTATTTGAAGGGGGAAAGCTCGTAATTCTATGAGAAGATGTGATATATTTGGGAGAAATGTGGCATTTCTGGAAGAAACTGTCCTATTTTGGGGATAAAACAGGTATTTGTGGGTGAAAAGTTCCTATTTGAAGGGGGAACCCTGGTATTTCTTGGAGAAGATGTGATCTATTTGGGAGAAATGTGGCCTTTCTGGAAGAAACTGTCCTATTTTGGGGATAAAAGAGGTAGTTGTGGGTGAAAAGGTCCTATTTGAAGGGGGAAACGTGGTATTTCTTGGAGAAGATGTGATCTATTTGGGAGAAATGTGGCATTTCTGGAAGAAACTGTCCTCTTTTGGGGATAAAACAGGTATTTGTGGGTGAAAAGGTCCTATTTGAAGGGGGAAACCTGGTATTTCTTGGAGAAGATGTGATATATTTGGGAGAAATGTGGCATTTCTGGAAGAAACTGTCCTATTTGGGGATAATACAGGTATTTGTGGGTGAAAAGGTCCTATTTGAAGGGGGAAACCTGGTATTTCTTGGAGAAGATGTGATATATTTGGGAGAAATGTGGCATGTCTGAAAGACACTGTCCTATCTGAGGGATAAAGAGGTATTTGTGGGAGAAAAGTTCCTATTTCTGGAGGAATCCTGGTATTTCTTGGAGGAGATGTGATATGTTTGGGAGAAATGTGCCATTTCTGGAAGAAACTGTCCTCTTTGGGGATAAAACAGGTATTTGTGGGTGAAAAGGTCCTTTTTGAAGGGGGAAAGCTGGTATTTCTTGGAGAAGATGTGATCTATTTGGGAGAAATGTGGCATTTCTGTCAGAAACTGTCCTATTTTGGGGATAAAAGTGGTATTTGTGGGTGATAAGGTCCAATTTGAAGGGGGAAACCTGGTATTTCTTGGAGAAGATGTGATATATTTGGGGAAAATGTGGCATGTCTGGAAGAAACTGTCCTATTTTGGGGATAAAAGAGGTATTTGTGGGTGAAAAGGTCCTATTTGAAGGGGGAAACGTGGTATTTCTTGGAGAAGATGTGATATATTTGGGAGAAATGTGGCATTTCTGAAAGAAACTGTCCTCTTTTGGGGATAAAAGAGGTACTTGTGGGTGAAAAGGTCCTATTTGAAGGGGGAAAGCTGGTATTTCTTGGAGAAGATGTGATATATTTGGGATAAATGTGGCATGTCAGGAAGAAACTGTCCTAACTGATGGGAGAATGGTGGTATTTGAGGGAGAAAAGGTCCTATTTGAAGGGGTTAAGCTGGTATTTCTTGGAGAAGATGTGATATATTTGGGAGAAATGTGGCATTTCTGCAAGAAAGTGTCCTGTTTTGGGGGTAAAACAGGTATTTGTGGGAGAAAAGGTCCTATTTGAAGGGGGAAAGCTGGTATTTCTTGAAGGAGATGTGATATATTTGGGAGAAATCTGGCATTTCTGGAAGAAACTGTCCTATTTGGGGGAGAAGCCTGCTATTAGTGGGTGAAAAGTTCCTATTTGAAGGGGGAAAGCTGGTATTTCTTGGAGAAGATGTGATCTATTTGGGAGAAATGTGGCATTTCTGGAAGAAAATGTCCTCTTATGGGGATAGAACAGGTATTTGTGGGTGAAAAGGTCCTATTTGAAGGGGAAAACCTGGTATTTCTTGGAGAAGATGTGATATATTTGGGAGAAATGTGGCATGTCTGGAAGAAAATGTCCTATCTGGGGGGAGAAGGGTGGTATTTGTGGGAGAAAAGTTCCTATTTCCAGGGGGAATCCTGGTATTTCTTGGAGGAGACGTGACATGTTTGGCAGAAATGTGCCATTTCTGGAAGAAACTGTCCTCTTTTGGGGATAAAAGTGGTATTTGTGGGTGAAATGGTCCTATTTGAAGGGGGAAAGCTGGTATTTCTTGGAGAAGATGTGATATATTTGGGAGAAATGTGGCATGTCTGGAAGAAACTGTCCTCTTTTGGGGATAAAAGAGGTATTTGTGGGTGAAAAGGTCCTATTTGAAGGGGGAAAGCTGGTATTTCTTGGAGAAGATGTGATATATTTGGGAGAAATGTGGCATTTCTGGAAGAAAGTGTCCTCTTCTGGGGATAAAACAGGTATTTGTGGGAGAAAAGGTCCTATTTGAAGGGGGAAACCTGGTATTTCTTGAAGGAGATGTGATATATTTGGGAGAAATGTGGCATGTCTGGAAGAAACTGTCCTCTTTTGGGGATAAAAGAGGTATTTGTGGGTGAAAAGGTCTTATTTGAAGGGGAAAACCTGGTATTTCTTGGAGAAGATGTGATATATTTGGGAGAAATGTGGCATGCCTGGAAGAAACTGTCCTATTTGGGGGAGAAGCCTGATATTAGTGGGTGAAAAGGTCCTATTTGAAGGGGGAAAGCTGGTATTTCTTGGAGAAGATGTGATATATTTGGGAGAAATGTGGCATTTCTGGAAGAAACTGTCCTATTTTGGGGAATAAACAGGTATTTGTGGGTGAAAAGGTCCTATTTGAAGGGGGAAACCTGGTATTTCTTGGAGAAGATGTGATATATTTGGGAGAAATGTGGCATGTCTAGAAGAAACTGTCCTCTTTTGGGGATAAAGAGGTATTTGTGGGTGAGAAGGTCCTATTTGAAGGGGGAAACCTGGTATTTCTTGGAGAAGATGTGATATATTTGGGAGAAATGTGGCACTTCTGGAAGAAACTGTCCTATTTTGGGGATAAAAGAATTTTTTGTGGGTGAAAAGGTCCTATTTGTAGGGGGAAACGTGGTCTTTCTTGGAGAAGATGTGATATGTTTGGGAGAAATGTGGCCTTTCTGGCAGAAACTGTCCTATTTTGGGGATAAAAGTGGTATTTGTGGGTGAAAAGGTCCTATTTGAAGGGGGAAACCTGGTATTTCTTGGAGAAGATGTGATATATTTGGGGAAAATGTGGCATGTCAGGAAGAAACTGTCGTATTTTGGCGATAAAAGAGGTATTTGTGGGTGAAAAGGTTCTATTTGAAGGGGGAAACATGGTATTTCTTGGAGAAGATGTGATATATTTGGGAGAAATGTGGCATTTCTGCAAGAAACTGTCCTCTTTTGGGGATAAAAGTGGTATTTGTGGGTGAAAAGGTCCTATTTGAAGGGGGAAAGCTGGTATTTCTTGGAGAAGATGTGATATATTTTGGAGAAATGTGGCCTTTTTGGAAGAAAATGTCCAATTTGGGGGGGGAAGGCCGGTAGTTTTCGGTGAGGAGGTCCTATTTCAGGAGGAATCCTGGTCTTTCTTGGAGAAGATGTGATATATTTGGGAGAAATGTGGCCTTTCTGGAAGAAAATATCCAATTTGGGGGGAGAAGGCTGGTAGTTTTCGGTGAGAAGGTCCTGTTTCAGGAGGAATCCTGGTCTTTCTTGGAGAAGATGTGATATATTTGGGAGAAATCTGGCCTTTCTGGAAGAAAATATCCAATTTGGGGGGAGAAGGCTGGTAGTTTTGGGTGAGAAGGTCCTATTTCAGGAGGAATCCTGGCATTTCTTGGAGAAGATGTGATCTATTTGGGAGAAATGTGGCATTTCTGGAAGAAACTGTCCTCTTTTGGGGATAAAAGAGGTATTAGTGGTTGAAAAGGTCCTATTTGAAGGGGGAAATCTGGTATTTCTTGGAGAAGATGTGGTATACTTGGGAGAAATGTGGCATTTCTGGAAGAAACTGTCCTATTTTGGGGATAAAAGAGGTATTTCATGGAGAAAAGGTCCTAATTCAAGGGGGAAACCTGGTATTTCTTGGAGGAGTTGTGATATATTTGGGAGAAATGAGGCATGTCTGTAAGAAACTGTCCTCTTTTGGGGATAAAAGAGGTATTTGTGGGTGAAAAGGTCCTATTTGAAGGGGGAAAGCTGGTATTTCTTGGAGAAGATGTGATATATTTGGGAGAAATGTGGCATGTCTGGAAAAAACGGTCCTATTTTGGGGATAAAAGAGGTATGTGTGGGTGAGAAGGTACTATTTGAAGGGGGAAACATGGTATTTCTTGGAGAAGATGTGATATGTTTGGGAGAAATCTGTCATGTCTGGAATAAACTGTCCTCTTTTGGGGATAAAAGAGGTTTTTTTGGGGAAAAGGTCCTATTTGAAGGGGGAAACGTGGTATTTCTTGGAGAAGATGTGATATATTTGGGAGAAATGTGGCATTTCTGGAAGAAACTGTCCTCTTATGGGGATAGAACAGGTATTTGTGGGTGAAAAGGTCATATTTCCAGGGGAAAACCTGGTATTTCTTGGTGAAGATGTGATATATTTGGGAGAAATGTGGCATGTCTGGAAGAAAATGTCCTATTTGGGGGGACAAGGGTGGTATTTGTGGGAGAAAAGTTCCTATTTCAGGAGGAATCCTGGTATTTCTTGGAGGAGACGTGATATGTTTGGCAGAAATGTGCCATTTCTGGAAGAATTTCTTGGAGAAGATGTGATCTATTTGGGAGAAATGTGGCATGTCTGGAAGAAACTCTCCTATTTTGGGGATAAAAGAGGTATTTGTGGGTGAAAAGGTCCTATTTGAAGGGGGAAAGCTGGTATTTCTTGGAGAAGATGTGATATATTTGGGAGAAATGTGGCATTTCTGGAAGAAAATGTCCAATTTGAGGGATAATACAGGCATTTGTGGGTGAAAAGGTCCTATTTGAAGGGGGAAACCTGGTATTTCTTGGAGAAGATGTGGTATATTTGGGAGAAATGTGGCATTTCTGGAAGAAACTGTCATATTTTGGGGATGAAGCAGGTATTTGTGGGTGAAAAGGTCCTATTTGAAGGGGGAAACGTGGTATTTCATGGAGAAGATGTGGTATATTTGGGAGAAATATGGCATGTATGGCAGAAACTGTCCTATTTTGGGGATAAAAGAGGTATTTGTAGGAGTAAAGTTCCTATTTGAAAGGGGAAAGCTGGTATTTCTTGGAGAAGATGTGATACGTTTGGGAGAAATGTGGCATTTCTGGAAGAAACTGTCCTCTTTTGGGGATAGAACAGGAATTTGTGGGTGAAAAGGTCCTATTTCCAGGGGAAAACCTCGTATTTCTTGGAGAAGATGTGATATATTTGGGAGAAATGTGGCATGTCTGGAAGAAAATGTCCTATTTGGGGGGAGAAGGCTGGTATTTGTGGGAGAAAAGTTCCTGTTTCTGGAGGAATCCAGGTATTTCTTGGAGGAGATGTGATATGTTTGGGAGAAATGTGCCATTTCTGGAAGAAACTGTCCTCTTTGGGGATAAAACAGGTATTTGTGGGTGAAAAGGTCCTATTTGAAGGGGGAAACGTGGTATTTCTTGGAGAAGATGTGATATGTTTGGGAGAAATCTGGCATTCCTGGAAGAAACTGTCCTATTTGAGGGATAAAGAGGTATTTGTGGGTGAAAAGGTCCTATTTGAAGGGGGAAATGTGGTATTTCTTGGAGAAGATGTGATCTATTTGGGAGAAATGTGGCATTCCTGGAAGAAACTGTCCTATTTTGGGTATAAAAGAGGTATTTCTGGGTGAAAAGGTCCTATTTGAAGGGGGAAACATGGTATTTCTTGGAGAAGATGTGATACGTTTGGGAGAAATGTGGCATGTCTGGAAGAAACTGTCCTATTTGGGGGGAGAAGGCTGGTATTTTTGGTAGAAAAGGTCCTATTTCAGGAGTAATCCTGGTATTTCTTGGAGAAGATGTGATCTATATGGGAGAAATGTGGCATGTCTGGAAGAAACTGTCCTATTTGAGGGATAAAAGAGGTATTTGTGGGTGAAAAGGTCCTATTTGAAGGGGGAAAGCTGGTATTTCTTGGAGAAGATGTGATATATTTGGGAGAAATGTGGCATTTCTGGAAGAAAGTGTCCTCTTTTGGGGATAAAACAGGTATTTGTGGGAGAAAAGGTCCTATTTGAAGGGGGAAAGCTGGTATTTCTTGAAGGAGATGTGATATATTTGGGAGAAATGTGGCCTTTCTGGAAGAAACTGTCCTCTTTTGGGGATAAAAGAGGTATTTGTGGGTGAAAAGGTCCTATTTGAAGGGGTTAACCTTGGTATTTCTTGGAGAAGATGTGATGTATTTGGGTGAAATGTGGCATTTCTGGAAGAAACTGTCCTATTTGGGGGAGAAGCCTGCTATTAGTGGGTGAAAAGGTCCTATTTGAAGGGGGAAACCTGGTATTTCTTGGAGAAGATGTGATATATTTGGGAGAAATGTGGCATTTCTGGCAGAAACTGTCCTATATTGGGGATCAAAGAGGTATTTGTGGGTGAAAAGATCCTATTTGAAGGGGGAAACCTGGCATTTCTTGGAGAAGGTGTGATCTATTTGGGAGAAATGTGGCATGTCTGGAAGAAACTGTCCTATTTGAGGGATAAAGAGGTATTTGTGGGTGAAAAGGTCCTATTTGAAGGGGGAAACGTGGTATTTCTTGGAGAAGATGTGATCTATTTGGGAGAAATGTGGCATTTCCGGAAGAAACTGTCCTATTTTGGGGATAAAAGAATTTTTTGTGGGTGAAAAGGTCCTATTTGAAGGGGGAAAGCTGGTATTTCTTGGAGAAGATGTGATATGTTTGGGAGAAATGTGGCCTTTCTGGCAGAATCTGTCCTATTTTGGGGATAAAAGTGGTATTTGTGGGTGATAAGGTCCTATTTGAAGGGGGAAACCTGTTATTTCTTGGAGAAGATGTGATATATTTGGGGAAAATGTGGCATGTCTGGAAGAAACTGTCCTCTTTTGGGGATAAAACAGGTATTTGTGTGTGAAAAGGTCCTATTTGAAGGGGGAAACCTGGTATTTCATGGAGAAGATGTGATATATTTGGGAGAAATGTGGCATTTCTGGAAGAAACTGTCCTCTTTTGGGGATAAAAGAGGTATTTGTGGGTGATAAGGTCCTATTTGAAGGGGGAAAGCTGGTATTTCTTGGAGAAGATGTGATCTATTTGGGAGAAATGTGGCCTTTCTGGAAGAAACTGTCCTATTTTGGGGATAAAAGAGGTATTTGTGGGTGAAAAGGTCCTATTTGTAGGGGGAAACCTGGTATTTCTTGGAGAAGATGTGATCTATTTGGGAGAAATGTGGCATGTCTGGAAGAAAATGTCCTATTTGGGGGGAGAAGGGTGGTATTTGTGGGAGAAAAGTTCCTATTTCAGGAGGAATCCTGGTATTTCTTGGAGGAGATGTGATATGTTTGGGAGAAATGTGCCATTTCTGGAAGAAACTGTCCTATTTTGGGGATAAAAGAGGTATTTGTGGGTGAAAAGGTCCTATTTGAAGGGGGAAACCTGGTATTTCTTGGAGAAGATGTGATATATTTGGGATAAATGTGGCATGTCAGGAAGAAACTGTCCTAACTGATGGGAGAATGATGGTATTTGAGGGAGAAAAGTTCCTATTTCAAGGGGGAAACGTGGTATTTCTTGGAGAAGATGTGATCTATTTGGGTGAAATCAGGCCTTTCTGGAAGAAACTGTCCTATTTTGGAGATAAAAGAATTTTTGGTGGGTGAAAAGGTCCTATTTGAAGGGGGAAAGCTGGTAATTCTATGAGAAGATGAGATATGTTTGGGAGAAATGTGGCATTTCTGGGAGAAACTGTCCTCTTTTGGGGATAAAACAGGTATTTGTGGGTGAAAAGGTCCTATTTGAAGGGGGAAAGCTCGTAATTCTATGAGAAGATGAGATATATTTGGGAGAAATGTGGCATTTCTGGAAGAAACTGTCCTCTTTTGGGGATAAAAGAGGTATGTGTGGGTGAAAAGGTAATATTTGAAGGGGGAACCCTGGTATTTCTTGGAGAAGATGTGATCTATTTGGGAGAAATGTGGCCTTTCTGGAAGAAACTGTCCTATTTTGGGGATAAAAGAGGTAGTTGTGGGTGAGAAGGTCCTATTTGAAGGGGGAAACGTGGTATTTCTTGGAGAAGATGTGATCTATTTGGGAGAAATGTGGCATTTCTGGAAGAAACTGTCCTCTTTTGGGGATAAAACAGGTATTAGTGGGTGAAAAGGTCCTATTTGAAGGGGGAACCCTGGTATTTCTTGGAGAAGATGTGATATATTTGGGAGAAATGTGGCATTTCTGGAAGAAACTGTCCTATTTGGGGATAATACAGGTATTTGTGGGAGAAAAGGTCCTATTTGAAGGGGGAAACGTGGCATTTCTTGGAGAAGATGTGATGTATCTGGGAGAAATGTGGCATTTCTGGAAGAAACTGTCCTCTTTTGGGGATAAAAGAGGTATTTGTGGGTGAAAAGGTCATATTTGAAGGGGGAAAGCTGGTATTTCTTGGAGAAGATGTGATATATTTGGGAGAAATGTGGCATTTCTGGAAGAAACTGTCCTCTTTTGGGGATAAAACAGGTACTTGTAGGTGATAAGGTCCTATTTGAAGGGGGAACCCTGGTATTTCTTGGAGAAGATGTGATCTATTTGGGAGAAATGTGGCATTTCTGGAAGAAACTGTCCTATTTTGGGGATAAAACAGGTATTTGTGGGTGAAAAGGTCCTATTTGAAGGGGGAAACCTGGTATTTCTTGGAGAAGATGTGATATGTTTCGGAGAAATGTGGCATTTCTGGAAGAAACTGTCCTATTTGGGGACAATAAAGGTATTTGTGGGTGAAAAGGTCCTATTTGAAGGGGGAAAGCAGGTATTTCTTGGAGAAGATGTGATATATTTGGGAGAAGTATGGCATTCCTGGATGAAACTGTCCTATTTTTGGGATCAAAAAGGTATTTGTGGGTGAAAAGGTCCTATTTGAAGGGGGAAACCTGGTATTTCTTGGAGAAGATGTGATATATTTGGGAGAAATGTGGCATTTCTGGAAGAAACTGTCCTATTTTGGGGATAAAAGAATTTTTTGTGGGTGAAAAGGTCCTATTTGAAGGGGGAAACGTGGTATTTGTTGGAGAAGATGTGATATGTTTGGGAGAAATGTGGCATTTCTGGCAGAAACTGTCCTCTTTTGGGGATAAAAGTGGTATTTGTGGGTGATAAGGTCCAATTTGAAGGGGGAAACGTGGTATTTCTTGGAGAAGATGTGATATATTTGGGAGAAATGTGGCATTTCTGGAAGAAACTGTCCTCTTTTGGGGATAAAAGAGGTATTTGTGGGTGAAAAGGTCCAATTTGAAGGGGGAAACCTGGTATTTCTTGGAGAAGATGTGATATATTTGGGAGAAATGTGGCATTTCTGCAAGAAACTGTCCTATTTTGGGGATAAAAGAGGTACTTGTGGGTGAAAAGGTCCTATTTGAAGGGGGAAAGCTGGTATTTCTTGGAGAAGATGTGATATATTTGGGAGAAATGTGGCATGTCAGGAAGAAACTGTCCTAACTGATGGGAGAATGGTGGTATTTGAGGGAGAAAAGGTCCTATTTCAAGGGGGAAACCTGGTATTTCTTGGCGAAGATGTGATCTATTTGGGAGAAATGTGGCATTTCTGCAAGAAAGTGTCCTGTTTTGGGGATAAAACAGGTATTTGTGGGAGAAAAGGTCCTATTTGAATGGGGAAAGCTGGTATTTCTTGAAGGAGATGTGATATATTTGGGAGAAATGTGGCATGTCTGGAAGAAACTGTCCTATTTTGGGGATAAAAGAGGTATTTGTGGGTGAGAAGGTCCTATTTGAAGGGGAAAACCTGGTATTTCTTGGAGAAGATGTGATATATTTGGGAGAAATCTGGCATTTCTGGAAGAAACTGTCCTATTTGGGGGATTAAAGTGGTATTTGTGGGTGAAAAGGTCCTATTTGAAGGGGGAAAGCTGGTATTTCTTGGAGAAGATGTGATATATTTGGGAGAAATGTGGCCTTTCTGGAAGAAAATGTCCAATTTGGGGGGGGAAGGCTGGTAGTTTTCGGTGAGGAGGTCCTATTTCAGGAGGAATCCTGGTCTTTCTTGGAGAAGATGTGATATATTTGGGAGAAATGTGGCCTTTCTGGAAGAAAATATCCAATTTGGGGGGAGAAGGCTGGTAGTTTTCGGTGAGAAGGTCCTATTTCAGGAGGAATCCTGGTATTTCTTGGAGAAGATGTGATATATTTGGGAGAAATCTGGCCTTTCTGGAAGAAAATATCCAATTTGGGGGGAGAAGGCTGGTAGTTTTGGGTGAGAAGGTCCTATTTCAGGAGGAATCCTGGCATTTCTTGGAGAAGATGTGATATATTTGGGAGAAATTAGGCATTTCTGGAAGAAACTGTCCTCTTTTGGGGATAAAAGAGGTATTAGTGGTTGAAAAGGTCCTATTTGAAGGGGGAAATCTGGTATTTCTTGGAGAAGATGTGGTATACTTGGGAGAAATGTGGCATTTCTTGAAGAAACTGTCCTCTTTTGGGGATTAAAGAGGTATTTCATGGAGAAAAGGTCCTAATTCAAGGGGGAAACCTGGTATTTCTTGGAGGAGTTGTGATATATTTGGGAGAAATGAGGCATGTCTGGAAGAAACTGTCCTCTTTTGGGGATAAAAGAGGTATTTGCGGGTGAAAAGGTCCTATTTGAAGGGGAAAACCTGGTATTTCTTGGAGAAGATGTGATATATTTGGGAGAAATGTGGCATGTCTGGAAAAAACGGTCCCATTTTGGGGATAAAAGATGTATTTGAGGGTGAAAAGGTCCTATTTGAAGGGGGAAACGTGGTATTTCTTGGAGAAGATGTGATATATTTGAGAGAAATGTGGCATTTCTGGAAGAAACTGTCCTCTTTTGGGGATAAAAGAGGTATTTGTGGGTGAAAAGGTCTTATTACAAGGGGGAAACCTGGTATTTCTTGGAGAAGATGTGCTATATTTGGGAGAAATGTGGCATTTCTGGAAAAAAATGTCCTATTTGAGGGATAATACAGGTATTTGTGGGAGAAAAGGTCCTATTTGAAGGGGGAAAGCTGGTATTTCTTGGTGAAGATGTGGTATACTTGGGAGAAATATGGCATGTATGGCAGAAACTGTCCTATTTTGGGGATAAAAGAGGTATTTGTAGGAGTAAAGGTCCTATTTGAAGGGAGAAAGCTGGTATTTCTTGGAGAAGATGTGGTTTATTTCGGAGAAATGTGGCATGTCTGGATGAAACTGTCCTCTTTGGGGATAAAAGAGTTTTTTTTGGGGAAAAGGTCCAATTTGAAGGGGGAAAGCTGTTATTTCTTGGAGAAGATGTGATACGTTTGGGAGAAATGTGGCATTTCTGGAAGAAACTGTCCTCTTTTGGGGATAGAACAGGAATTTGTGGGTGAAAAGGTCCTATTTCCAGGGGAAAACCTGGTATTTCTTGGAGAAGATGTGATATATTTGGGAGAAATGTGGCATGTCTGGAAGTAAATGTCCTATTTGGGGGGAGAAGGGTGGTATTTGTGGGAGAAAAGTTCCTATTTCTGGAGGAATCCTGGTATTTCTTGGAGGAGATGTGATATGTTTGGGAGAAATGTGCCATTTCTGGAAGAAACTGTCCTCTTTGGGGATAAAACAGGTATTTGTGGGTGAAAAGGTCCTTTTTGAAGGGGGAAAGCTGGTATTTCTTGAAGAAGATGTGATCTGTTTGGGAGAAATATGGCATTTCTGGAAGAAACTGTCCTCTTTTGGGGATAAAAGAGGTATTTGTGGGTGAAAAGGTCCTATTTGAAGGGGGAAACCTGGTATTTCATGGAGAAGATGTGATATATTTGGGAGAAATGTGGCCTTTCTGGAAGAAACTGTCCTCTTTTGGGGATAAAAGAGGTATTTGTGGGTGAAAAGGTCCTATTTGAAGGGGGAAAGCTGGTATTTCTTGGAGAAGATGTGATATGTTTGGGAGAAATGTGGCATTTCTGGATGAAACTGTCCTATTTGGGGGGAGAAGGCTGGTATTTGTGGTAGAAAAGGTCCTCTTTCAGGAGGAATCCTGGTATTTCTTGGAGAAGATGTGATCTATTTGGGAGAAATGTGGCATGTCTGGAAGAAACTGTCCTATTTTGGGGATAAAAGAGGTATTTGTGGGTGAAAAGGTCCTATTTGAAGGGGGAAACCTGGTATTTCTTGGAGAAGATGTGATATATTTGGGAGAAATGTGGCATTTCTGGAAGAAAGTGTCCTCTTTTGGGGATAAAAGAGGTATTTGTGGGAGAAAAGGTCCTATTTGAAGGGGGAAAGCTGGTATTTCTTGGAGAAGATGTGATATATTTGGGAGAAATGTGGCATGTCTGGATGAAACTGTCCTATTTTGGGGATAAAAGAGGTATTTGTGGGTGAAAAGGTCCTATTTGAAGGGGAAAACCCGGTATTCCTTGGAGAAGATGTGATCTATTTGGGAGAAATCTGGCATTTCTGGAAGAAACTGTCCTATTTGGGGGAGAAGCCTGCTATTAGTGGGTGAAAAGGTCCTATTTGAAGGGGGAAAGCTGGTATTTCTTGGAGAAGATGTGATCTATTTGGGAGAAATGTGGCATTTCTGGCAGAAACTGTCCTCTTTTGGGGATAAAAGAGGTATTTTTGGGTGAAAAGGTCCTATTTGAAGGGGGAAACGTGGTATTTCTTGGAGAAGGTGTGATATGTTTGGGAGAAATGTGGCATTTCTGGAAGAAACTGTCCTATTTGGGGGGAGTAGGCTGGTATTTGTGGGAGAAATGGTCCTATTTGAAGGGGGAAAGCAGGTATTTCTTGGAGAAGATGTGATATATTTGGGAGAAATGCGGCATGTCTGGAAGAAACTGTCCTATTTGAGGGATAAAGAGGTATTTGTGGGTGAAAAGGTCCTATTTGAAGGGGGAAACGTGGTCTTTCTTGGAGAAGATGTGATATGTTTGGGAGAAATGTGGCCTTTCTGGAAGAAACTGTCCTATTTTGGGGATAAAAGTGGTATTTGTGGGTGATAAGGTCCAATTTGAAGGGGGAAACCTGGTATTTCTAGGAGAAGATGTGATATATTTGGGGAAAAAGTGGCATGTCAGGAAGAAACTGTCCTCTTTTGGGCATAAAAGAGGTATTTGCGGTTGAAAAGGTCCTATTTGAAGGGGGAAAGCTGGTATTTCTTGGAGAAGATGTGATGTATTTGGGAGAAATCTGGCATTCCTGGAAGAAAGTGTCCTCTTTTGGGAATAAAAGAGGTATTTGTGGGGAAAAGGTCCTATTTGAAGGGGGAAACGTGGTATTTCTTGGAGAAGATGTGATATATTTGGGAGAAATGTGGCATTTCTGGAAGAAAATGTCCTCTTATGGGGATAGAAGAGGTATTTGTGGGTGAGAAGGTCCTATTTGAAGGGGGAAACCTGGTATTTCTTGGAGAAGATGTGATCTATTTGGGAGAAATGTGGCATGTCTGGAAGAAAATGTCCTATTTGGGGGGAGAAGGGTGGTATTTGTGAGAGAAAAGTTCCTATTTCAGGAGGAATCCTGGTATTTCTTGGAGGAGATGTGATATGTTTGGGAGAAATGTGCCATTTCTGGAAGAAACTGTCCTATTTTGGGGATAAAAGAGGTATTTGTGGGTGAAAAGGTCCTATTTGAAGGGGGAAACCTGGTATTTCTTGGAGAAGATGTGATATATTTGGGATAAATGTGGCATGTCAGGAAGAAACTGTCCTAACTGATGGGAGAATGGTGGTATTTGAGGGAGAAAAGGTCCTATTTGAAGGGGGAAACCTGGTATTTCTTGGCGAAGATGTGATCTATTTGGGAGAAATGTGGCATGTCTGGAAGAAACTGTCCAATTTAGGGGATAAAAGAGGTATTTGTGGGAGAAAAGGTCCTATTTGAAGGGGGAAAAATGGTATTTCTTGGAGAAGATGTGATATATTTGGGAGAAATGTGGCCTTTCTGGCAGAAACTGTCCTCTTTTGGGGATAAAAGATGTATTTGTGGGTGAAAAGGTCCTATTTGAAGGGGGAAAGCTCGTAATTCTATGAGAAGATGTGATATATTTGGGAGAAATGTGGCATTTCTGGAAGAAACTGTCCTATTTTGGGGATAAAACAGGTATTTGTGGGTGAAAAGTTCCTATTTGAAGGGGGAACCCTGGTATTTCTTGGAGAAGATGTGATTTATTTGGGAGAAATGTGGCCTTTCTGGAAGAAACTGTCCTATTTTGGGGATAAAAGAGGTAGTTGTGGGTGAAAAGGTCCTATTTGAAGGGGGAAACGTGGTATTTCTTGGAGAAGATGTGATCTATTTGGGAGAAATGTGGCATTTCTGGAAGAAACTGTCCTCTTTTGGGGATAAAACAGGTATTTGTGGGTGAAAAGGTCCTATTTGAAGGGGGAAACCTGGTATTTCTTGGAGAAGATGTGATATATTTGGGAGAAATGTGGCATTTCTGGAAGAAACTGTCCTATTTGGGGATAATACAGGTATTTGTGGGAGAAAAGGTCCTATTTGAAGGGGGAAACCTGGTATTTCTTGGAGAAGATGTGATATATTTGGGAGAAATGTGGCATGTCTGAAAGACACTGTCCTATCTGAGGGATAAAGAGGTATTTGTGGGAGAAAAGTTCCTATTTCTGGAGGAATCCTGGTATTTCTTGGAGGAGATGTGATATGTTTGGGAGAAATGTGCCATTTCTGGAAGAAACTGTCCTCTTTGGGGATAAAACAGGTATTTGTGGGTGAAAAGGTCCTTTTTGAAGGGGGAAAGCTGGTATTTCTTGGAGAAGATGTGATCTATTTGGGAGAAATGTGGCATTTCTGTCAGAAACTGTCCTATTTTGGGGATAAAAGTGGTATTTGTGGGTGATAAGGTCCAATTTGAAGGGGGAAACCTGGTATTTCTTGGAGAAGATGTGATATATTTGGGGAAAATGTGGCATGTCTGGAAGAAACTGTCCTATTTTGGGGATAAAAGAGGTATTTGTGGGTGAAAAGGTCCTATTTGAAGGGGGAAACGTGGTATTTCTTGGAGAAGATGTGATATATTTGGGAGAAATGTGGCATTTCTGAAAGAAACTGTCCTCTTTTGGGGATAAAAGAGGTACTTGTGGGTGAAAAGGTCCTATTTGAAGGGGGAAAGCTGGTATTTCTTGGAGAAGATGTGATATATTTGGGATAAATGTGGCATGTCAGGAAGAAACTGTCCTAACTGATGGGAGAATGGTGGTATTTGAGGGAGAAAAGGTCCTATTTGAAGGGGTTAAGCTGGTATTTCTTGGAGAAGATGTGATATATTTGGGAGAAATGTGGCATTTCTGCAAGAAAGTGTCCTATTTGGGGATAAAACAGGTATTTGTGGGAGAAAAGGTCCTATTTGAAGGGGGAAAGCTGCTATTTCTTGAAGGAGATGTGATATATTTGGGAGAAATCTGGCATTTCTGGAAGAAACTGTCCTATTTGGGGGAGAAGCCTGCTATTAGTGGGTGAAAAGTTCCTATTTGAAGGGGGAAAGCTGGTATTTCTTGGAGAAGATGTGATCTATTTGGGAGAAATGTGGCATTTCTGGAAGAAAATGTCCTCTTATGGGGATAGAACAGGTATTTGTGGGTGAAAAGGTCCTATTTGAAGGGGAAAACCTGGTATTTCTTGGAGAAGATGTGATATATTTGGGAGAAATGTGGCATGTCTGGAAGAAAATGTCCTATCTGGGGGGAGAAGGGTGGTATTTGTGGGAGAAAAGTTCCTATTTCCAGGGGGAATCCTGGTAGTTCTTGGAGGAGACGTGACATGTTTGGCAGAAATGTGCCATTTCTGGAAGAAACTGTCCTCTTTTGGGGATAAAAGTGGTATTTGTGGGTGAAATGGTCCTATTTGAAGGGGGAAAGCTGGTATTTCTTGGAGAAGATGTGATATATTTGGGAGAAATGTGGCATGTCTGGAAGAAACTGTCCTCTTTTGGGGATAAAAGAGGTATTTGTGGGTGAAAAGGTCCTATTTGAAGGGGGAAAGCTGGTATTTCTTGGAGAAGATGTGATATATTTGGGAGAAATGTGGCATTTCTGGAAGAAAGTGTCCTCTTCTGGGGATAAAACAGGTATTTGTGGGAGAAAAGGTCCTATTTGAAGGGGGAAACCTGGTATTTCTTGAAGGAGATGTGATATATTTGGGAGAAATGTGGCATGTCTGGAAGAAACTGTCCTCTTTTGGGGATAAAAGAGGTATTTGTGGGTGAAAAGGTCCTATTTGAAGGGGAAAACCTGGTATTTCTTGGAGAAGATGTGATATATTTGGGAGAAATGTGGCATGCCTGGAAGAAACTGTCCTATTTGGGGGAGAAGCCTGATATTAGTGGGTGAAAAGGTCCTATTTGAAGGGGGAAAGCTGGTATTTCTTGGAGAAGATGTGATATATTTGGGAGAAATGTGGCATTTCTGGAAGAAACTGTCCTATTTTGGGGAATAAACAGGTATTTGTGGGTGAAAAGGTCCTATTTGAAGGGGGAAACCTGGTATTTCTTGGAGAAGATGTGATATATTTGGGAGAAATGTGGCATGTCTAGAAGAAACTGTCCTCTTTTGGGGATAAAACAGGTATTTGTGGGTGAGAAGGTCCTATTTGAAGGGGGAAAGCTGGTATTTCTTGGAGAAGATGTGATATATTTGGGAGAAATGTGGCACTTCTGGAAGAAACTGTCCTATTTTGGGGATAAAAGAATTTTTTGTGGGTGAAAAGGTCCTATTTGTAGGGGGAAACGTGGTCTTTCTTGGAGAAGATGTGATATGTGTGGGAGAAATGTGGCCTTTCTGGCAGAAACTGTCCTATTTTGGGGATAAAAGTGGTATTTGTGGGTGAAAAGGTCCTATTTGAAGGGGGAAACCTGGTATTTCTTGGAGAAGATGTGATATATTTGGGGAAAATGTGGCATGTCAGGAAGAAACTGTCGTATTTTGGCGATAAAAGAGGTATTTGTGGGTGAAAGGGTTCTATTTGAAGGGGGAAACATGGTATTTCTTGGAGAAGATGTGATATATTTGGGAGAAATGTGGCATTTCTGCAAGAAACTGTCCTATTTTGGGGATAAAAGAGGTATTTGTGGGTGAAAAGGTCCTATTTGAAGGGGGAAAGCTGGTATTTCTTGGAGAAGATGTGATATATTTGGGAGAAATGTGGCCTTTTTGGAAGAAAATGTCCAATTTGGGGGGGGAAGGCCGGTAGTTTTCGGTGAGGAGGTCCTATTTCAGGAGGAATCCTGGTCTTTCTTGGAGAAGATGTGATATATTTGGGAGAAATGTGGCCTTTCTGGAAGAAAATATCCAATTTGGGGGGAGAAGGCTGGTAGTTTTCGGTGAGAAGGTCCTGTTTCAGGAGGAATCCTGGTCTTTCTTGGAGAAGATGTGATATATTTGGGAGAAATCTGGCCTTTCTGGAAGAAAATATCCAATTTGGGGGGAGAAGGCTGGTAGTTTTGGGTGAGAAGGTCCTATTTCAGGAGGAATCCTGGCATTTCTTGGAGAAGATGTGATATATTTAGGAGAAATGTGGCATTTCTGGAAGAAACTGTCCTCTTTTGGGGATAAAAGAGGTATTAGTGGTTGAAAAGGTCCTATTTGAAGGGGGAAATCTGGTATTTCTTGGAGAAGATGTGGTATACTTGGGAGAAATGTGGCATTTCTGGAAGAAACTGTCCTATTTTGGGGATAAAAGAGGTATTTCATGGAGAAAAGGTCCTAATTCAAGGGGGAAACCTGGTATTTCTTGGAGGAGTTGTGATATATTTGGGAGAAATGAGGCATGTCTGTAAGAAACTGTCCTCTTTTGGGGATAAAAGAGGTATTTGTGGGTGAAAAGGTCCTATTTGAAGGGGGAAAGCTGGTATTTCTTGGAGAAGATGTGATATATTTGGGAGAAATGTGGCATGTCTGGAAAAAACGGTCCTATTTTGGGGATAAAAGAGGTATGTGTGGGTGAGAAGGTACTATTTGAAGGGGGAAACATGGTATTTCTTGGAGAAGATGTGATATGTTTGGGAGAAATCTGTCATGTCTGGAATAAACTGTCCTCTTTTGGGGATAAAAGAGGTTTTTTTGGGGAAAAGGTCCTATTTGAAGGGGGAAACGTGGTATTTCTTGGAGAAGATGTGATATATTTGGGAGAAATGTGGCATTTCTGGAAGAAACTGTCCTCTTATGGGGATAGAACAGGTATTTGTGGGTGAAAAGGTCATATTTCCAGGGGAAAACCTGGTATTTCTTGGTGAAGATGTGATATATTTGGGAGAAATGTGGCATGTCTGGAAGAAAATGTCCTATTTGGGGGGAGAAGGGTGGTATTTGTGGGAGAAAAGTTCCTATTTCAGGAGGAATCCTGGTATTTCTTGGAGGAGACGTGATATGTTTGGCAGAAATGTGCCATTTCTGGAAGAAACAGTCCTCTTTTGGGGATAAAAGAGGTATTTGTGGGTGAAAAGGTCCTATTTGAAGGGGGAAACCTGGTATTTCTTGGAGAAGATGTGATCTATTTGGGAGAAATGTGGCATGTCTGGAAGAAACTCTCCTATTTTGGGGATAAAAGAGGTATTTGTGGGTGAAAAGGTCCTATTTGAAGGGGGAAAGCTGGTATTTCTTGGAGAAGATGTGATATATTTGGGAGAAATGTGGCATTTCTGGAAGAAAGTGTCCTGTTTTGGGGATAAAACAGGTATTTGTGGGAGAAAAGGTCCTATTTGAAGGGGGAAAGCTGGTATTTCTTGAAGGAGATGTGATATATTTGGGAGAAATGTGGCATGTCTGGAAGAAACTGTCCTATTTTGGGGATAAAAGAGGTATTTGTGGGTGAAAAGGTCGTATTTGAAGGGGGAAACCTGGTATTTCTTGGAGAAGATGTGATATATTTGGGAGAAATGTGGCCTTTCTGGAAGAAAATGTCCAATTTGAGGGATAATACAGGTATTTGTGGGTGAAAAGTTTCTATTTGAAGGGGGAAACCTGGTATTTCTTGGAGAAGATGTGGTATATTTGGGAGAAATGTGGCATTTCTGGAAGAAACTGTCATATTTTGGGGATGAAGCAGGTATTTGTGGGTGAAAAGGTCCTATTTGAAGGGGGAAACGTGGTATTTCATGGAGAAGATGTGGTATATTTGGGAGAAATATGGCATGTATGGCAGAAACTGTCCTATTTTGGGGATAAAAGAGGTATTTGTAGGAGTAAAGTTCCTATTTGAAAGGGGAAAGCTGGTATTTCTTGGAGAAGATGTGATACGTTTGGGAGAAATGTGGCATTTCTGGAAGAAACTGTCCTCTTTTGGGGATAGAACAGGAATTTGTGGGTGAAAAGGTCCTATTTCCAGGGGAAAACCTCGTATTTCTTGGAGAAGATGTGATATATTTGGGAGAAATGTGGCATGTCTGGAAGAAAATGTCCTATTTGGGGGGAGAAGGCTGGTATTTGTGGGAGAAAAGTTCCTGTTTCTGGAGGAATCCAGGTATTTCTTGGAGGAGATGTGATATGTTTGGGAGAAATGTGCCATTTCTGGAAGAAACTGTCCTCTTTGGGGATAAAACAGGTATTTGTGGGTGAAAAGGTCCTATTTGAAGGGGGAAACGTGGTATTTCTTGGAGAAGATGTGATATGTTTGGGAGAAATCTGGCATTCCTGGAAGAAACTGTCCTATTTGAGGGATAAAGAGGTATTTGTGGGTGAAAAGGTCCTATTTGAAGGGGGAAATGTGGTATTTCTTGGAGAAGATGTGATCTATTTGGGAGAAATGTGGCATTCCTGGAAGAAACTGTCCTATTTTGGGTATAAAAGAGGTATTTCTGGGTGAAAAGGTCCTATTTGAAGGGGGAAACATGGTATTTCTTGGAGAAGATGTGATACGTTTGGGAGAAATGTGGCATGTCTGGAAGAAACTGTCCTATTTGGGGGGAGAAGGCTGGTATTTTTGGTAGAAAAGGTCCTATTTCAGGAGTAATCCTGGTATTTCTTGGAGAAGATGTGATCTATATGGGAGAAATGTGGCATGTCTGGAAGAAACTGTCCTATTTGAGGGATAAAAGAGGTATTTGTGGGTGAAAAGGTCCTATTTGAAGGGGGAAAGCTGGTATTTCTTGGAGAAGATGTGATATATTTGGGAGAAATGTGGCATTTCTGGAAGAAAGTGTCCTGTTTTGGGGATAAAACAGGTATTTGTGGGAGAAAAGGTCCTATTTGAAGGGGGAAAGCTGGTATTTCTTGAAGGAGATGTGATATATTTGGGAGAAATGTGGCATTTCTGGAAGAAACTGTCCTCTTTTGGGGATAAAAGAGGTATTTGTGGGTGAAAAGGTCCTATTTGAAGGGGTTAACCTTGGTATTTCTTGGAGAAGATGTGATGTATTTGGGTGAAATGTGGCATTTCTGGAAGAAACTGTCCTATTTGGGGGAGAAGCCTGCTATTAGTGGGTGAAAAGGTCCTATTTGAAGGGGGAAACCTGGCATTTCTTGGAGAAGGTGTGATCTATTTGGGAGAAATGTGGCATGTCTGGAAGAAACTGTCCTATTTGAGGGATAAAGAGGTATTTGTGGGTGAAAAGGTCCTATTTGAAGGGGGAAACGTGGTATTTCTTGGAGAAGATGTGATCTATTTGGGAGAAATGTGGCATTTCCGGAAGAAACTGTCCTATTTTGGGGATAAAAGAATTTTTTGTGGGTGAAAAGGTCCTATTTGAAGGGGGAAAGCTGGTATTTCTTGGAGAAGATGTGATATGTTTGGGAGAAATGTGGCCTTTCTGGCAGAATCTGTCCTATTTTGGGGATAAAAGTGGTATTTGTGGGTGATAAGGTCCTATTTGAAGGGGGAAACCTGTTATTTCTTGGAGAAGATGTGATATATTTGGGGAAAATGTGGGATGTCTGGAAGAAACTGTCCTCTTTTGGGGATAAAACAGGTATTTGTGGGTGAAAAGGTCCTATTTGAAGGGGGAAACCTGGTATTTCATGGAGAAGATGTGATATATTTGGGAGAAATGTGGCATTTCTGGAAGAAACTGTCCTCTTTTGGGGATAAAAGAGGTATTTGTGGGTGATAAGGTCCTATTTGAAGGGGGAAAGCTGGTATTTCTTGGAGAAGATGTGATCTATTTGGGAGAAATGTGGCCTTTCTGGAAGAAAATGTCCAATTTGGGGGGAGAAGGCTGGTAGTTTTCGTTGAGAAGGTCCTATTTCAGGAGGAATCCTGGTCTTTCTTGGAGAAGATGTGATATATTTGGGAGAAATCTGGCCTTTCTGGAAGAAAATATCCAATTTGGGGGAGAAGGCTGGTAGTTTTGTGTGAGAAGGTCCTATTTCAGGAGGAATCCTGGCATTTCTTGGAGAAGATGTGATATATTTGGGAGAAATGTGCCATGTCTGGAAGAAAATGTCCTCTTTTGGGGATAAAAGAGGTATTAGTGGGTGAAAAGTTCCTAATTCAAGGGGGAAACCTGGTATTTCTTGGAGGAGTTGTGATATATTTGGCAGAAATGTGGCACTTCTGGAAGAAACTGTCCTCTTTTGGGGAAAAAAGAGGTATTTGTGGGAGAAAAGGTCCTATTTGAAGGGGGAAAGCTGGTATTTCTTGAAGGAGATGTGATATATTTGGGAGAAATATGGCATTTCTGGAAGAAACTGTCCTATTTTGGGGATAAAAGAGGTATTTGTGGGTGAAAAGGTCCTATTTCCAGGGGGAAACCTGGTATTTCTTGAAGGAGATGTGATATATTTGGGAGAAATATGGCATTTCTGGAAGAAACTGTCCTATTTTGGGGATAAAAGAGGTATTTGTGGGTGAAAAGGTCCTATTTCCAGGGGGAAACCTGGTATTTCTTGGAGAAGATGTGATATATTTGGGAGAAATGTGGCATTTCTGGAAGAAACTGTCCTATTTGGGGGAGAAGCCTGCTATTAGTGGGTGAAAAGGTCCTATTTGAAGGGGGAAAGCTGGTATTTCTTGGAGAAGATGTGATATATTTGGGAGAAATGTGGCATGTCTGGAAGAAGCTGTCCTATTTTGGGGATAAAAGAGGTATTTGTGGGTGATAAGGTCCTATTTGAAGGGGGAAAGCTGGTATTTCTTGGAGAAGATGTGATATATTTGGGAGAAATGTGGCATTTCTGGAAGAAAGTGTCCTGTTTTGGGGATAAAACAGGTATTTGTGGGAGAAAAGGTCCTATTTGAAGGGGGAAAGCAGGTATTTCCTGAAGGAGATGTGATCTATTTGGGAGAAATGTGGCATGTCTGGAAGAAACTGTCCTATTTTGGGGATAAAAGAGGTATTTGTGGGTGAAAAGGTCCTATTTGAAGGGGGAAAGCTGGTATTTCTTGGAGAAGATGTGATATCTTTGGGAGAAATGTGGCATTTCTGGCAGAAAGTGTCCTATTTTGGGGGTAAAAGAGGTATTTGTGGGTGAAAAGGTCCTATTTGAAGGGGGAAAGCTGGTATTTCTTGGAGAAGATGTGATATATTTGGGAGAAATGTGGCATTTCTGGAAGAAACTGTCCTGTTTTGGGGATAAAAGAGGTATTTGTGGGAGAAAAGGTCCTATTTGAAGGGGGAAAGCAGGTATTTCCTGAAGGAGATGTGATCTATTTGGGAGAAATGTGGCATGTCTGGAAGAAACTGTCCTATTTTGGGGATAAAAGAGGTATTTGTGGGTGAAAAGGTCCTATTTGAAGGGGGAAAGCTGGTATTTCTTGGAGAAGATGTGATATATTTGGGAGAAATGTGGCATTTCTGGAACAAAGTGTCCTGTTTTGGGGATAAAACAGGTATTTGTGGGAGAAAAGGTCCTATTTGAAGGGGGAAAGCTGGTATTTCTTGAAGGAGATGTGATATATTTGGGAGAAATGTGGCATGTCTGGAAGAAACTGTCCTCTTTTGGGGATAAAAGAGGTATTTGTGGGTGAAAAGGTCGTATTTGAAGGGGGAAAGCTGGTATTTCTTGGAGAAGATGTGATATATTTGGGAGAAATGTGGCATTTCTGGCAGAAACTGTCCTCTTTTGGGGATCAAAGAGGTATTTATGGGTGAAAAGGTCCTATTTGAAGGGGGAAAGCTGGTATTTCTTGGAGAAGATGTGGTATATTTGGGAGAAATGTGGCATTTCTGGAAGAAACTGTCCTCTTTTGGGGATGATGCAGGTATTTGTGGGTGAAAATGTACTATTTGAAGGGGGAAGATGGTATTTCATGGAGAAGATGTGGTATATTAGGGAGAAATATGGCATGTATGGCAGAAACTGTCCTATTTTGGGGATAAAAGAGGTATTTGTAGGAGTAAAGGGCCTATTTGAAAGGGGAAAGCTGGTTTTTCTTGGAGAAGATGTGATATGTTTGGGAGAAATGTGGAATGTCTGGAAGAAACTGTCCTATTTTGGGGATAAAAGAGGTATTTGTGGGTGAAAAGGTCCTATTTGAAGGGGGAAACCTGGTATTTCTTGGAGAAGATGTGATATATTTGGGAGAAATGTGGCATTTCTGGAAGAAACTGTCCTCTTTTGGGGATAAAACAGGTATTTGTGGGAGAAAAGGTCCTATTTGAAGGGGGAAAGCTGGTATTTCTTGAAGGAGATGTGATATATTTGGGAGAAATATGGCATTTCTGGAAGAAACTGTCCTATTTTGGGGATAAAAGAGGTATTTGTGGGTGAAAAGGTCCTATTTCCAGGGGGAAACCTGGTATTTCTTGAAGGAGATGTGATATATTTGGGAGAAATATGGCATTTCTGGAAGAAACTGTCCTCTTTTGGGGATAAAAGAGGTATTTGTGGGTGAAAAGGTCCTATTTCCAGGGGGAAACCTGGTATTTCTTGGAGAAGATGTGATATATTTGGGAGAAATGTGGCATTTCTGGAAGAAACTGTCCTATTTGGGGGAGAAGCCTGCTATTAGTGGGTGAAAAGGTCCTATTTGAAGGGGGAAACCTGGTATTTCTTGGAGAAGATGTGATATCTTTGGGAGAAATGTGGCATGTCTGGAAGAAGCTGTCCTATTTTGGGGATAAAAGAGGTATTAGTGGGTGAAAAGGTCCTATTTGAAGGGGGAAAGCTAGTATTTCTTGGAGAAGATGTGATATATTTGGGAGAAATGTGGCATTTCTGGAAGAAAGTGTCCTGTTTTGGGGATAAAACTGGTATTTGTGGGAGAAAAGGTCCTATTTGAAGGGGGAAAGCAGGTATTTCCTGAAGGAGATGTGATCTATTTGGGAGAAATGTGGCATGTCTGGAAGAAACTGTCCTATTTTGGGGATAAAAGAGGTATTTGTGGGTGAAAAGGTCCTCTTTGAAGGGGGAAAGCTGGTATTTCTTGGGAAGATGTGATATATTTGGGAGAAAGGTGGCATTTCTGGCAGAAACTGTCCTATTTTGGGGATAAAAGAGGTATTTGTGGGTGAAAAGATCCTATTTGAAGGGGGAAACCTGGCATTTCTTGGAGAAGGTGTGATCTATTTGGGAGAAATGTGGCATGTCTGGAAGAAACTGTCCTATTTGAGGGATAAAGAGGTATTTGTGGGTGAAAAGGTCCTATTTGAAGGGGGAAACGTGGTATTTCTTGGAGAAGATGTGATCTATTTGGGAGAAATGTGGCATTTCCGGAAGAAACTGTCCTATTTTGGGGATAAAAGAATTTTTTGTGGGTGAAAAGGTCCTATTTGAAGGGGGAAACGTGGTATTTCTTGGAGAAGATGTGATTTGTTTGGGAGAAATGTGGCCTTTCTGGCAGAAACTGTCCTATTTTGGGGATAAAAGTGGTATTTGTGGGTGATAAGGTCCTATTTGAAGGGGGAAACCTGTTATTTCTTGGAGAAGATGTGATATATTTGGGGAAAATGTGGCATGTCTGGAAGAAACTGTCCTCTTTTGGGGACAAAACAGGTATTTGTGTGTGAAAAGGTCGTATTTGAAGGGGGAAACCTGGTATTTCATGGAGAAGATGTGATATATTTGGGAGAAATGTGGCATTTCTGGAAGAAACTGTCCTCTTTTGGGGATAAAAGAGGTATTTGTGGGTGATAAGGTCCTATTTGAAGGGGGAAAGCTGGTATTTCTTGGAGAAGATGTGATCTATTTGGGAGAAATGTGGCCTTTCTGGAAGAAAATGTCCAATTTGGGGGGAGAAGGCTGGTAGTTTTCGTTGAGAAGGTCCTATTTCAGGAGGAATCCTGGTCTTTCTTGGAGAAGATGTGATATATTTGGGAGAAATCTGGCCTTTCTGGAAGAAAATATCCAATTTGGGGGAGAAGGCTGGTAGTTTTGTGTGAGAAGGTGCTATTTCAGGAGGAATCCTGGCATTTCTTGGAGAAGATGTGATCTATTTGTGAGAAATGTGGCATTTCTGGAAGAAACTGTCCTCTTTTGGGGATAAAAGAGGTATTAGTGGGTGAAAAGGTCCTAATTCAAGGGGGAAACCTGGTATTTCTTGGAGGAGTTGTGATATATTTGGCAGAAATGTGGCACTTCTGGAAGAAACTGTCCTCTTTTGGGGATAAAAGAGGTATTTGTGGGTGAAAAGGTCATATTTGAAGGGGGAAAGCTGGTATTTCTTGGAGAAGATGTGATATGTTTGGGAGAAATGTGGAATGTCTGGAAGAAACTGTCCTATTTTGGGGATAAAAGAGGTATTTGTGGGTGAAAAGGTCCTATTTGAAGGGGGAAACCTGGTATTTCTTGGAGAAGATGTGATATATTTGGGAGAAATGTGGCATTTCTGGCAGAAACTGTCCTCTTTTGGGGATAAAACAGGTATTTGTGGGAGAAAAGGTCCTATTTGAAGGGGGAAAGCTGGTATTTCTTGAAGGAGATGTGATATATTTGGGAGAAATATGGCATTTCTGGAAGAAACTGTCCTATTTTGGGGATAAAAGAGGTATTTGTGGGTGAAAAGGTCCTATTTCCAGGGGGAAACCTGGTATTTCTTGAAGGAGATGTGATATATTTGGGAGAAATATGGCATTTCTGGAAGAAACTGTCCTATTTTGGGGATAAAAGAGGTATTTGTGGGTGAAAAGGTCCTATTTCCAGGGGGAAACCTGGTATTTCTTGGAGAAGATGTGATATATTTGGGAGAAATGTGGCATTTCTGGAAGAAACTGTCCTATTTGGGGGAGAAGCCTGCTATTAGTGGGTGAAAAGGTCCTATTTGAAGGGGGAAAGCTGGTATTTCTTGGAGAAGATGTGATCTATTTGGGAGAAATGTGGCATGTCTGGAAGAAACTGTCCTATTTTGGGGATAAAAGAGGTATTTGTGGGTGAAAAGGTCCTATTTGAAGGGGGAAAGCTGGTATTTCTTGGAGAAGATGTGATATATTTGGGAGAAATGTGGCATTTCTGGAACAAAGTGTCCTGTTTTGGGGATAAAACAGGTATTTGTGGGAGAAAAGGTCCTATTTGAAGGGGGAAAGCTGGTATTTCTTGAAGGAGATGTGATATCTTTGGGAGAAATGTGGCATGTCTGGAAGAAACTGTCCTATTTTGGGGATAAAAGAGGTATTTGTGGGTGAAAAGGTCGTATTTGAAGGGGGAAAGCTGGTATTTCTTGGAGAAGATGTGATATATTTGGGAGAAATGTGGCATTTCTGGCAGAAACTGTCCTCTTTTGGGGATCAAAGAGGTATTTATGGGTGAAAAGGTCCTATTTGAAGGGGGAAACCTGGTATTTCTTGGAGAAGATGTGGTATATTTGGGAGAAATGTGGCATTTCTGGAAGAAACTGTCCTCTTTTGGGGATGAAGCAGGTATTTGTGGGTGAAAATGTACTATTTGAAGGGGGAAGATGGTATTTCATGGAGAAGATGTGGTATATTAGGGAGAAATATGGCATGTATGGCAGAAACTGTCCTATTTTGGGGATAAAAGAGGTATTTGTAGGAGTAATGGTCCTATTTGAAAGGGGAAAGCTGGTATTTCTTGGAGAAGATGTGATATGTTTGGGAGAAATGTGGCATTTCTGGAAGAAACTGTCCTCTTTTGGGGATAGAACAGGAATTTGTGGGTGAAAAGGTCCTATTTCCAGGGGAAAACCTGGTATTTCTTGGAGAAGATGTGATATATTTGGGAGAAATGTGGCATGTCTGGAAGAAAATGTCCTATTTGGGGGGAGAAGGCTGGTATTTGTGGGAGAAAAGTTCCTGTTTCTGGAGGAATCCTGGTATTTCTTGGAGGAGATGTGATATGTTTGGGAGAAATGTGCCATTTCTGGAAGAAACTGTCCTCTTTGGGGATAAAACAGGTATTTGAGGGTGAAAAGGTCCTATTTGAAGGGGGAAACGTGGTATTTCTTGGAGAAGATGTGATATGTTTGGGAGAAATCTGGCATTCCTGGAAGAAACTGTCCTCTTTTGGGGATAAAACAGGTATTTGTGGGTGAAAAGGTCCTATTTGAAGGGGGAAACGTGGTATTTCTTGGAGAAGATGTGATCTATTTGGGAGAAATGTGGCATTTCTGGAAGAAACTGTCCTATTTTGGGTATAAAAGAGGTATTTGTGGGTGAAAAGTTCCTATTTGAAGGGGGAAACATGGTATTTCTTGGAGAAGATGTGATATGTTTGGGAGAAATGTGGCATTTCTGGATGAAACTGTCCTATTTGGGGGGAGAAGGCTGGTATTTTTGGTAGAAAAGGTCCTATTTCAGGAGTAATCCTGGTATTTCTTGGAGAAGATGTGATCTATTTGGGAGAAATGTGGCATGTCTGGAAGAAACTGTCCTATTTGAGGGATAAAAGAGGTATTTGTGGGTGAAAAGGTCCTATTTGAAGGGGGAAACCTGGTATTTCTTGGAGAAGATGTGATGTATTTGGGAGAAATGTGGCATTTCTGGAAGAAACTGTCCTATTTTGGGGATAAAAGAGGTATTTGTGGGTGAAAAGGTCCTATTTGAAGGGGGAAACCTGGTATTTCTTGGAGAAGATGTGATATATTTGGGAGAAATGTGGCATTTCTGGAAGAAACTGTCCTATTTTGGGGATCAAAGAGGTATTTGTGGGTGAAAAGGTCCTATTTCCAGGGGGAAAGCAGGTATTTCTTGAAGGAGATGTGATATATTTGGGAGAAATATGGCATTTCTGGAAGAAACTGTCCTATTTTGGGGATAAAAGAGGTATTTGTGGGTGAAAAGGTCCTATTTGAAGGGGGAAACCAGGTATTTCTTGGAGAAGATGTGATATATTTGGGAGAAATGTGGCATTTCTGGAAGAAACTGTCCTATTTTGGGGAGAAGCCTGCTATTAGTGGGTGAAAAGGTCCTATTTGAAGGGGGAAAGCTGGTATTTCTTGGAGAAGATGTGATATATTTGGGAGAAATGTGGCATGTCTGGAAGAAGCTGTCCTATTTTGGGGATAAAAGAGGTATTTGTGGGTGAAAAGGTCCTATTTGAAGGGGGAAAGCTGGTATTTCTTGGAGAAGATGTGATATATTTGGGAGAAATGTGGCATTTCTGGAAGAAAGTGTCCTGTTTTGGGGATAAAAGAGGTATGTGTGGGAGAAAAGGTCCTATTTGAAGGGGAAAAGCTGGTATTTCTTGAAGGAGATGTGATCTATTTGGGAGAAATGTGGCATGTCTGGAAGAAACTGTCCTATTTTGAGGATTAAAGAGGTATTTGTGGGTGAAAAGGTCCTAATTCAAGGGGGAAACCTGGTATTTCTTGGAGAAGATGTGATCTATTTGGGAGAAATCAGTCATTTCTGGAAGAAACTGTCCTGTTTTGGGGTTAAAACAGGTATTAGTGGGAGAAAAGGTCCTATTTGAAGGGGGAAAGCTGGTATTTCTTGGAGAAGATGTGATATGTTTGGGAGAAATGTGGCCTTTCTGGCAGAAACTGTCCTATTTTGGGGATAAAAGTGGTATTTGTGGGTGATAAGTTCTTATTTGAAGGGGGAAGGCTGGTATTTCTTGGAGAAGATGTGATATATTTGGGAGAAATGTGGCATGTCAGGAAGAAACTGTCCTCTTTGGGGATAGAACTGGTATTTGTGGGGTAAATGGTCCTATTTGAAGGGGGAAACCTGGTATTTCTTGGAGAAGATGTGATATGTTTGGGAGAAATCTGGCATTCCTGGAAGAAACTGTCCTCTTTTGGGGATAAAACAGGTATTTGTGGGTGAAAAGGTCCTATTTGAAGGGGGAAACGTGGTATTTCTTGGAGAAGATGTGATCTATTTGGGAGAAATGTGGCCTTTCTGGAAGAAACTGTCCTCTTTTGGGGATAAAAGAGGTATTTGTGAGTGAAAAGGTCCTATTTGAAGGGGGAAAGCTGGTATTTCTTGGAGAAGATGTGATATGTTTGGTAGAAATGTGGCATTTCTGGATGAAACTGACCTATTTGGGGGAAGAAGGCTGGTATTTGTGGTAGAAAAGGTGTTCTTTCAGGAGGAATCCTGGTATTTCTTGGAGAAGATGTGATATGTTTGGGAGAAATGTGGCCTTTCTGGAAGAAACTGTCCTCTTTTGGGGATAAAAGAGGTATTTGTGGGTGAAAAGGTCCTATTTGAAGGGGGAAACCTGGTATTTCTTGGCGAAGATGTGATCTATTTGGGAGAAATGTGGCATGTCTGGAAGAAACTGTCCAATTTAGGGGATAAAAGAGGTATTTGTGGGAGAAAAGGTCCTATTTGAAGGGGGAAAAATGGTATTTCTTGGAGAAGATGTGATATATTTGGGAGAAATGTGGCCTTTCTGGCAGAAACTGTCCTCTTTTGGGGATAAAAGATGTATTTGTGGGTGAAAAGGTCATATTTGAAGGGGGAAACGTGGTATTTCTTGGAGAAGATGTGATCTATTTGGGAGAAATGTGGCCTTTCTGGAAGAAACTGTCCTCTTATGGGGATAGAACAGGTATTTGTGGGTGAAAATGTCCTATTTGAAGTGGGAAACCTGGTATTTCTTGGAGAAGATGTGATATATTTGGGAGAAATGTGGCATTTCTGGAAGAAAATGTCCTATTTGAGGGATAATACAGGTATTAGTGGTAGAAAAGGTCCTATTTGAAGGGGGAAACCTGGTATTTCTTGGAGAAGATGCGGTATATTTGGGAGAAATGTGGCATTTCTGGAAGAAACTGACCTCTTTTGGGGATAAAACAGGTATTTTTGGGTAAAAAGGTCCTATTTGAAGGGGGAAAGCCGGTATTTCTTGGAGAAGATGTGATATATTTTGGAGAAATCAGGCAAGTCTGGAAGAAACTGTCCTATTATGGGGATAAGAGGTATTTGGGGGTGAAAAGGTCCTATTTGAAGGGGGAAAGCTGGTATTTCTTGGAGAAGATGTGATATCTTTGGGAGAAATGTGGCATGTCCGGAAGAAAATGTCCTATTTGGGGGATAAAACAGGTATTTGTGGGAGAATAGGTTCTATTTGAAGGGGGAAAGCTGGTATTTCTTGGAGAAGATGTGATATATTTGGGAGAAATCAGGCATTTCTGGAAGAAACTGTCCTATTTTGGGGATAAAAGAATTTTTTGTGGGTGAAAATGTCCTATTTGAAGGGGTAAAGCTGGTATTTCTTGGAGAAGATGTGATATATTTGGGAGAAATGTGGCATGTCTGGAAGAAACTGTCCTGTTTTGGGGATAAAACAGGTATTTGTGGGAGAAAAGGTCCTATTTGAAGGGGGAAAGCTGGTATTTCTTGGAGAAGATGTGATATATTTGGGAGAAATCAGGCATTTCTGAAAGAAACTGTCCTATTTTGGGGATAAAAGAATTTTTTGTGGGTGAAAAGGTCCTATTTGAAGGGGGAAAGCTGGTAATTCTATGAGAAGTTGTGATATGTTTTGGAGAAATGTGGCATTTCTGGAAGAAAGTTTCCTCTTTTGGGGATAAAACAGGTATTTGTGGGTGAAAAGGTCCTATTTGAAGGGGGAAAGCTGGTAATTCTATGAGAAGATGTGATATATTTGGGAGAAATGTGGCATGTCAGGAAGAAACTGTCCTATTTTGGGGATAAAACACGTATTTGTGGGTGAAAAGGTCCTATTTGAAGTTGGAAACGTGGTATTTCTTGGAGATGATGTGATATGTTTGGGAGAAATGTGGCATTTCTGGAAGAAACTGTCCTATTTTGGGGATAAAAGAGGTATTTGTGGGTGAAAAGGTCCTATTTGAAGGGGGAAAGCTGGTATTTCTTGGAGAAGATGTGATATATTTGGGAGAAATGTGGCATTTCTGGAAGAAACTGTCCTGTTTTGGGGATAAAACAGGTATTTGTGGGAGAAAAGGTCCTATTTGAAGGGGGAAAGCTGGTATTTCTTTAAGGAGATGTGATATGTTTGGGAGAAATGTGGCATGTCTGGAAGAAACTGTCCTCTTTTGGGGATAAAAGAGGTATTTGTGGGTGAAAAGGTCCTATTTGAAGGGGGAAACCTGGTATTTCTTGGAGAAGATGTGATATCTTTGGGAGAAATGTGGCATTTCTGGAAGAAACTGTCCTCTTTTGGGGGGAGAAGGCTGGTATTTGTGGGAGAAAAGGTCCTATTTGAAGGGGGAAAGCAGGTATTTCTTGGAGAAGATGTGATATATTTGGGAGAAATGTGGCATGTCTGGAAGAAACTTTCCTATTTGAGGGATAAAGAGGTATTTGTGGGTGAAAAGGTCCTATTTGAAGGGGAAAACCTGGTATTTCTTGGAGAAGATGTGATATGTTTGGGAGAAATCAGTCATTTCTGGAAGAAAGTGTCCTGTTTTGGGGATAAAAGAGGTATTTGTGGGAGAAAAGGTCCTATTTGAAGGGGGAAACCTGGTATTTCTTGGAGAAGATGTGATATGTTTGGGAGAAATGTGGCCTTTCTGGCAGAAACTGTCCTTTTTTGGGGATAAAAGTGGTATTTGTGAGTGAAAAGGTCTTATTACAAGGGGGAAAGCTGGTATTTCTTGGAGAAGATGTGATATATTTGGGAGAAATGTGGCCTTTCTGGAAGAAACTGTCGTATTTTGGGGATAAAAGAGGTATTTGTGGGTGAAAAGGTCTTATTACAAGGGGGAAACCTGGTATTTCTTGGAGAAGATGTGCTATATTTGGGAGAAATGTGGCATTTCTGGAAGAAAATGTCCTATTTGAGGGATAATACAGGTATTTGTGGGAGAAAAGGTCCTATTTGAAGGGGGAAACCCAGTATTTCTTGGAGAAGATGTGGTATATTTGGGAGAAATGTGGCATTTCTGGAAGAAACTCTCCTCTTTTGGGGATAAAAGAGGTATTTGTGGGTGAAAAGGTCCTATTTGAAGGGGGAAACCTGGTATTTCATGGAGAAGATGTGGTATATTTGGGAGAAATATGGCATGTATGGCAGAAACTGTCGTATTTTGGGGATAAAAGAGGTATTTGTAGGAGTAAAGGTCCTATTTGAAGGGGGAAAGCTGGTATTTCTTGGAGAAGATGTGGTATATTTCGGAGAAATCTGGTATTCCTGGAAAAAACTGCCCTCTTATGGGGATAAAAGAGGTTTTTTTGGGGAAAAGGTCCTATTTGAAGGGGGAATGCTGTTATTTCTTGGAGAAGATGTGATACGTTTGGGAGAAATGTGGCATTTCTGGAAGAAACTGTCCTCTTATGGGGATAGAACAGGTATTTGTGGGTGAAAAGGTCCTATTTCCTGGGGTAAACCTGGTATTTCTTGGAGGAGATGTGATATGTTTGGGAGAAATGTGCCATTTCTGGAAGAAACTGTCCTCTTTGGGGATAAAACAGGTATTTGTGGGTGAAAAGGTCCTATTTGAAGGGGGAAACGTGGTATTTCTTGGAGAAGATGTGATCTATTTGGGAGAAATGTGGCCTTTCTGGAAGAAACTGTCCTATTTTGGGGATAAAAGAGGTATTTGTGGGTGAAAAGGTCCTATTTGAAAGGGGAAAGCTGGTATTTCTTGGAGAAGATGTGATATATTTGGGAGAAATGTGGCATTTCTGGATGAAACTGTCCTATTTGGGGGGAGAAGGCTGGTATTTTTGGTAGAAAAGGTCCTCTTTCAGGAGGAATCCTGGTATTTCTTGGAGAAGATGTGATATATTTGGGAGAAATGTGGCCTTTCTGGAAGAAACTGTCCTCTTTTGGGGATAAAAGAGGTATTTGTGGGTGAAAAGGTCTTATTACAAGGGGGAAACGTGGTATTTCTTGGAGAAGATGTGATATATTTGGGAGAAATGTGGCATTTCTGGAAGAAACTGTACAATTTAGGGTTTAAAGGAGGTTTTTGTGGGTGAAAAGGTCCTATTTGAAGGGGGAAACCTGGTATTTCTTGGTGACGATGTGATCTATTTGGGAGAAATGTGGCATTTCTGGAAGAAACTGTCCTCTTATGGGGATAGAACAGGTATTTGTGGGTGAAAATGTCCTATTTCCAGGGGAAAACCTGGTATTTCTTGGAGAAGATGTGATCTATTTGGGAGAAATGTGGCATTTCTGGAAGAAACTGTCCTCTTTTGGGGATGAAACAGGTATTTGTGGGTGAAAAGGTCCTATTTGAAGGGGGAAAGCTGGTATTTCTTGGAGAAGATGTGATATATTTGGGAGAAATGTGGCATGTCTGGATGAAACTGTCCTATTTTGGGGATAAAAGAGGTATTTGTGGGTGAAAAGGTCCTATTTGAAGGGGGAAAGCTGGTATTTCTTGGAGAAGATGTGATATATTTGGGAGAAATGTGGCATGTCTGGAAGAAACTGTCCTATTTGGGGGGAGAAGGCTGGTATTTGAGGGAGAAAAGGTCCTATTTCAGGAGGAATCCTGGTATTTCTTGGAGAAGATGTGATATATTTGGGAGAAATGTGGCATGTCTGGAAAAAACTGTCCTATTTTGGGGATAAAACAGGTATTTGTGGGTGAAAAGGTCGTATTTGAAGGGGGAAACCTTGTATTTCTTGGAGAAGATGTGATATATTTGAGAGAAATGTGGCATGTCTGGAAGAAACTGTCGTATTTTGTGGATCAAAGAGGTATTTTTGGGTGAAAAGGTCCTATTTGAAGGGGGAAAGCTGGTATTTCTTGGAGAAGATGTGATATATTTGGGAGAAATGTGGCATGTCTGGAAGAAACTGTCCTCTTTTGGGGATAAAAGAGGTATTTGTGGGTGAGAAGGTCCTATTTGAAGGGGGAAACGTGGCATTTCTTGGAGAAGATGTGATATGTTTTGGAGAAATGTGGCATTTCTGGAAGAAACTGTCCTCTTTTGGGGGAAAAGGCTGGTTTTTATGGGAGAATAGGTACTATTTCAGGAGAAATCCTGGTATTTCTTGGAGGAGATGTGATATGTTTGGGAGAAGTGGGGCATTTCTGGAAGAAACTGTCCTCTTTTGGGGATGAAACAGGTATTTTTGGGTAAAAAGGTCCTATTTGAAGGGGGAAAGCTGGTATTTCAAGGAGAAGATGTGGTATATTTGGGAGAAATATGGCATGTCTGGAAGAAACTGTCCTATTTTGGGGATAAAAGAGGTATGTGTGGGTGAAACGGTCCTATTTGAAGGGGGAAAGCTGGTATTTCTTGGAGAAGAAGTGATATATTTGGGAGAAATGTCGCCTTTCTGGAAGAAACTGTTCTATTTTGGGGATAAAAGAGGTAAAACTACCAGCTTTCCCCCTTCAAATAGGACCTTTTCTCCCAAAAATACCTCTTTTATCCCAAAAATAGGACAGTTTCTTCCAGAAATGCCACATTTCTCCCAAACATACCACATCTTCTCCAAGAAATACCAGGTTTCCCCCTGGAAATAGGACCTTTTCAACCACTAATACCTGTTTCACCCCCAAAAGAGGACAGTTTCTTCCAGAAATGCCACATTTCTCCGAAATATATCACATCTCCTCCATGAAATACCAGGTTTTCCCTTGGAAATAAGGCCTTTTTACCCACAAATACCTGTTTTATCCCCAAAAGAGGACAGTTTCTTCCAGAAATGCCACATTTCTCCCAAATATATCACATCTCCTCCTAGAAATACCAGGTTTCCCCCTTCAAATAGGACCTTTTCACCCACAAATACCTGTTTAATCCCCAAAAGAGGACAGTTTCTTCCAGACATGCCACATTTCTCCCAAATATATCACATCTTCTCCAAGAAATACCACGTTTACCCCTTCAAATTGGTCCTTCTCACCCACAAATACCACTTTTATCCCCAAAGTAGGACAGATTCTTCCAGAAATGCCACATTTCTCCCAAATATATCACATCTTCTCCAAGAAATACCAGCTTTACCCCTTCAAATAGGACCTTGTCACCCACAAATACCTGTTTTATCCCCAAAATAGTACAGTTTCTTCCAGACATGCCACATTTCTCCCAAATAGATCACATCTTCTCCAAGAAATACCAGGAGTCTTCCTGAAATATGACCTTTTCTCCCACAAATACCACCATTCTCACACCAGTTAGGACATTATCTTCCAGAAAGGCCAGATTTCTCCCAAATATATCACATCTTCTCCAAGAAATACCACGTTTCCCCCTTCAAATAGGACCTTCTCACCCACAAATACCTCTTTTATCCCCAAAATAGGACAGTTTCTTCCGGACATGCCACATTTCTCCCAAATATATCACATCTTCTCCAAGAAATACCAGGATTCCCCCTACAAATAGGACCTTTTCACCACATATTCCTCTTTTATCCCCAAAATAGGACAGTTTCTTCCAGACATGCCACATTTCTCCCAAATAGATCACATCTTCTACAAGAAATACCAGGTTTCCCCCTTCAAATAGGACCTTTTCTCCCACAAATACCTCTTTTATCCCCAAAAGAGGACAGTTTCTGCCAGAAAGGCCAGATTTCTCCCAAATGTATCACATCTTCTCCAAGAAATACCACGTTTCCCCCTTCAAATAGGACCTTTTCACTCACATATACCTCATTTATCCCCAAAATAGGACAATTTCTGCCAGAATGGCCAGATTTCTCCCAAATAGATCACATCTTCTCCAATAAATACCACGTTTCCCCCTTCAAATAGGAACTTTTCACCCACAAATGCCACTTTTATCCCCAAAATAGAACATTTTCTGCCAGAAATGTCAGATTTCTCCCAAATATATCTCAACTTCTCCAAGAAATACCAGGGTTCCCCCTTCAAATAGGAACTTTTCACCCACACATACCTCTTTTATCCCCAAAAGAGGACAGTTTCTTCCAGAAATGCCACATTTCTCCCAAATATATCACATCTCCAAGAAATACCAGGTTTCCCCCTTCAAATAGGACCTTTTCACCCACAAATACCTGTTTTACCCCCAAAAGAGGACAATTTCTGCCAGAAATGCCACATTTATCCGAAATATATCACATCTTCTCCAAGGAATACCAGGTTTTCCCCTTCAAATAGGACCTTTTCACCCACAAATACCTGTTTTATCCCCAAAAGAGGACAGTTTCTTCCAGAAATGCCACATTTCTCCCAAATATATCACATCTTCTCCAAGAAATACCAGGTTTCCCCCTTCAAATAGGACCTTTTCTCCCACAAATACCTGTTTTATCCCCAAAATAGGACAGTTTCTTCCAGAAATGCCACATTTCTCCCAAATAGATCACATCTTCTCCAAGAAATACCAGGTTTCCCCCTGGAAATAGGACCTTTTCTCCCACAAATACCTGTATTATCCCCAAAATAGGACAGTTTCTTCCAGAAATGCCACATATCTCCCAAACATACCACATCTTCTCCAAGAAATACCAGGTTTCCCCCTGGAAATAGGACCTTTTCAACCACTAATACCTGTTTCACCCCCAAAAGAGGACAGTTTCTGCCAGAAATGCCACATTTCTCCGAAATATATCACATCTCCTCCATGAAATACCAGGTTTTCCCTTGGAAATAGGGCCTTTTCACCCACAAATACCTGTTTTATCCCCAAAAGTGGACAGTTTCCTCCAGAAATGCCACATTTCTCCCAAATATATCACATCTTCTCCAAGAAATACCAGGTTTCCCCCTTCAAATAGGACCTTTTCACCCACAAATACATCTTTTATCCCCAAAAGAGGACAGTTTCTTCCAGAAAGGCCACATTTCTCCCAAATATATCACATCTCCTCCTAGAAATACCAGGTTTCCCCCTTCAAATAGGACCTTTTCACCCACAAATACCTCTTTCATCCCCAAAAGAGGACAGTTTCTTCCAGAAATGCCACATTTCCCCCAAATATATCACTTCTTCTCCAAGAAATACCAGGTTTCCCCCTTCAAATAGGACCTTTTCACCCACAAATACCACTTTTATCCCCAAAGTAGGACAGATTCTTCCAGAAATGCCACATTTCTCCCAAATATATCACATCCTCTCCAAGAAATACCAGGTTTCCCCCTTCAAATAGGAACTTTTCAGCCACAAATACCTGTTTTATCCCCAAAATAGGACAGTTTCTTCCAGACATGCCACATTTCTCCCAAACATATCACATCTTCTCCAAGAAATACCAGGATTCTTCCTGAAATATGACCTTTTCTCCCACAAATACCACCATTCTCACACCAGTTAGGACATTTTCTTCCAGAAAGGCCAGATTTCTCCCAAATATATCACATCTTCTCCAAGAAATACCACTTTTCCCCCTGGAAATAGGACCTTTTCACCCACAAATACCTCTTTTATCCCCAAAATAGGACAGTTTCTTCCAGAAATGCCACATTTCTCCCAAATAGATCACATCTTCTCCAAGAAATACCAGGTTTCCCCCTTCAAATAGGAACTTTTCTCCCACAAATACCTCTTTTATCCCCAAAAGAGCACAGTTTCTTCCAGAAATGCCACATTTCTCCCAAATATATCACATCTTCTCCAAGAAATACCAGGTTTCCCCCTTCAAATAGGACCTTTTCACCCACAAATACCTCTTTTATCCCCAAAAGAGCACAGTTTCTTCAAGAAATGCCACATTTCTCCCAAATAGATAACATCTCCTCCAAGAAATACCAGGTTTTCCCCTGGAAATAGCAGCTTTTCACCCACAAATACCTGTTTTATCCCCAAAAGAGGACAGTTTCTTCCAGAAATGCCACATTTCCCCGAATATATCACATCTTCTCCAAGAAATACCAGGTTTCCCCCTTCAAATAGGACCTTTTCACCCACAAATACCTCTTTTATCCCCAAAAGAGGACAGTTTCTGCCAGAAATGCCTGATTTCTCCCAAATAGATCACATCTTCTCCAAGAAATACCAGGTTTCCCCCTTCAAATAGGACCTTTTCAACCACAAATACCACTTTTATCCCCAAAGTAGGACAGATTCTTCCAGACATGCCAGATTTCTCCCAAATAGATCACATCTTCTCCAAGAAATACCAGGTTTCCCCCTTCAAATAGGACCTTTTCACCCACAAATACCTCTTTTATCCCCAAAATAGGACAGTTTCTTCCAGAAATGCCACATTTCTCCCAAATAGATCACATCTTCTCCAAGAAATACCAGGTTTCCCCCTTCAAATAGGACCTTTTCACCCAAAAATACCTCTTTTATCCCCAAAATAGGACAGTTTCTTCCAGACATGCCACATTTCTCCCAAATATATCAAATCTCCTTCAAGAAATACCAGGTTTCCCCCTTCAAATAGGACCTTTTCACCCACAAATACCTCTTTTATCCCCAAAAGAGGACAGTTTCTTCCAGAAATGCCACATTTCTCCCAAATATATCACATCTCCAAGAAATACAAAATTTCCCCCTGGAAATAGGACCTTTTCACCCACAAATACCTGTTTTACCCCCAAAAGAGGACAGTTTCTGCCAGAAATGCCACATTTCTCAGAAATATATCACATCTTCTCCAAGAAATACCAGGTTTCCCCCTTCAAATAGGACCTTTTCACCCACAAATACCTGTTCTATCCCCATAAGAGCACAGTTTCTTCAAGAAATGCCACATTTCTCCCAAACATATCACATCTTCTCCAAGAAATACCAGGTTTCCCCCTTCAAATAGGACCTTTTCACCCACAAATACCTCTTTTATCCCCAAAAGAGGACAGTTTCTTCCAGAAAGGCCACATTTCTCCCAAATAGATCACATCTTTTCCAAGAAATACCAGGTTTCCCCCTTCAAATAGGACCTTTTCACCCACAAATACCTGTTTATTCCCCAAAATAGGACAGTTTCTTCCAGAAATGCCACATTTCTCCCAAATAGATCACATCTTCTCCAAGAAATACCAGGGTTCCCCCTTCAAATAGGACCTTTTCTCCCACAAATACCTCTTTTATCCCCAAAATAGGACAGTTTCTTCCGGAAATGCCACATTTCTCCCAAATAGATCACATCTTCTCCAAGAAATACCACGTTTCCCCCTTCAAATAGGAACTTTTCACCCACAAATACCTCTTTTATCCCCAAAAGAGCACAGTTTCTTCAAGAAATGCCACATTTCTCCCAAATAGATAACATCTCCTCCAAGAAATACCAGGTTTTCCCCTGGAAATAGCAGCTTTTCACCCACAAATACCTGTTTTGTCCCCAAAAGAGGACAGTTTCTTCCAGAAATGCCACATTTCCCCGAATATATCACATCTTCTCCAAGAAATACCAGCTTTCCCCCTTCAAATAGGACCTTTTCACCCACAAATACCTCTTTTATCCCCAAAAGAGGACAGTTTCTTCCAGACATGCCACATTTCTCCCAAATAGATCACATCTTCTCCAAGAAATACCAGGTTTCCCCCTGCAAATAGGACCTTTTCAACCACAAATACCACTTTTATCCCCAAAGTAGGACAGATTCTTCCAGACTTGCCAGATTTCTCCCAAATAGATCACATCTTCTCCAAGAAATACCAGGTTTCCCCCTTCAAATAGGACCTTTTCACCCACAAATACCTCTTTTATCCCCAAAATAGGACAGTTTCTTCCAGAAATGCCACATTTCTCCCAAATATATCACATCTTCTCCAAGAAATACCAGGTTTCCCCCTTCAAATAGGACCTTTTCACCCAAAAATACCTCTTTTATCCCCAAAATAGGACAGTTTCTTCCAGACATGCCACATTTCTCCCAAATATATCACATCTCCTTCAAGAAATACCAGGTTTCCCCCTTCAAATAGGACCTTTTCTCCCACAAATACCTCTTTTATCCCTAAAAGAGGACACTTTCTTCCAGAAATGCCACATTTCTCCCAAATATATCACATCTTCTCCAAGAAATACCAGGTTTCCCCCTTCAAATAGGACCTTTTCACCCACAAATACCACTTTGATCCCCAAAATAGGACAGTTTCTTCCAGACATGCCACATTTCTCCCAAATATATCACATCTTCTCCAAGAAATACTACGTTTCCCCCTTCAAATAGGACCTTTTCACCCACAAATACCTCTTTTATCCCCAAAAGAGGACATTTTCTTCCAGACACGCCATATTTCTCCCTAACATATCACATCTCCTCCAAGAAATACCAGGATTCCTCCTGAAATAGGAACTTTTCTCCCACAAATACCACCCTTCTCCCCCCAAATCGGACATTTTCTTCCAGACATGCCACATTTCTCCCAAATATATCACATCTTCTCCAAGAAATACCAGCTTTCCCCCTTCAAATAGGACCTTTTCACCCACAAATACCTCTTTTATCCCCAAAATAGGACAGTTTCTTCCAGACATGCCACATTTCTCCCAAATATATCACATCTTCTCCAAGAAATACCAGGTTTCCCCCTTCAAATAGGACCTTTTCAACCACAAATACCTGTTTTATCCCTCAAATTGGACATATTCTTCCAGAAATGCCAGATTTCTCCCAAATATATCACATCTTCTCCAAGAAATACCACGTTTCCCCCTTCAAATAGGACCCTTTCAACCACAAATACCTGTTTTATCCCCAAAAGAGGACAGTTTCTTCCAGAAATGCCACATTTCTCCCAAATATATCACAACTCCTCCAAGAAATACCAGGTTTCCCCCTTCAATTAGGACCTTTTCTCCATGAAATACCTCTTTTATCCCCAATAGAGGACATTTTCTTCCTGACATGCCACATTTCTCCCAAATAGATCACATCTTCTCCAAGAAATACCAGGTTTCCCCCTTCAAATAGGACCTTTTCAACCACAAATACCTGTTTTATCCCCAAAATAGGACAGTTTCTTCCAGACATGCCACATTTCTCCCAAATAGATCACATCTTCTCCAAGAAATACCAGGTTTCCCCCTTCAAATAGGACCTTTTCACCCACACATACCTCTTTTATCCCCAAAATAGGACAGTTTCTTCCAGACATGCCACATTTCTCCCTAACATATCCCATCTCCTCCAAGAAATACCAGGATTCCTCCTGAAATAGGACCTTTTCTCCCACAAGTGCCAGCCTTCTCCCCACAAATAGGACATTTTCTTCCAGACATGCCTCATTTCTCCCAAATATATCACATCTTCTCCAAGAAATACCAGGTTTTCCCCCTTCAAATAGGACCTTTTCACCCACACATACCTCTTTTATCCCCAAAAGAGGACAGTTTCTTTCAGACATGCCACATTTCTCCCAAATATATCTCATCATCTCCAAGAAATACCAGGGTTCCCCCTTCAAATAGGACCTTTTCACCCACAAATACCTCTTTTATCCCCAAAAGAGGACAGTTTCTTCCTGACATGCCACATTTCTCCCAAATATATCACATCTTCTCCAAGAAATACCAGGATTCGTCCTGAAATAGGACCTTCTCACCCACAACTACCAGACTTCTCCCCACAAATAGGACTGTTTCTTCCAGAAATGCCTCATTTCTCCCAAATAGATCACATCTTCTCCAAGAAATACCAGGTTTCCCCCTTCAAATAGGACCTTTTCACCCACAAATACCTCTTTTATCCCCAAAAGAGGACAGTTTCTTCCAGAAATGCCACATTTCTCCCAAATATATCACATCTTCTCCAAGAAATACCAGGATTCCTCCTGAAATAGGACCTTTTCTCCCACAAGTACCAGCCTTCTCCCCACAAATAGGACATTTTCTTCCAGACATGCCTCATTTCTCCCAAATAGATCACATCTTCTCCAAGAAATACCAGGTTTTCCCCCTTCAAATAGGACCTTTTCACCCACAAATACCTCTTTTATCCCCAAAAGAGGACTGATTCTTCCAGAAAGGCCACATTTCTCCCAAATATATCACATCTTCTCCAAGAAATACCAGGGTTCCCCCTTCAAATAGGACCTTTTCACCCACAAATACCTCTTTTATCCCCAAAAGAGCACAGTTTCTTCAAGAAATGCCACATTTCTCCCAAATAGATAACATCTCCTCCAAGAAATACCAGGTTTTCCCCTGGAAATAGCAGCTTTTCACCCACAAATACCTGTTTTATCCCCAAAAGAGGACAGTTTCTTCCAGAAATGCCACATTTCCCCGTATATATCACATCTTCTCCAAGAAATACCAGGTTTCCCCCTTCAAATAGGACCTTTTCACCCACAAATACCTCTTTTATCCCCAAAAGAGGACAGTTTCTGCCAGAAATGCCTGATTTCTCCCAAATAGATCACATCTTCTCCAAGAAATACCAGGTTTCCCCCTGCAAATAGGACCTTTTCAACCACAAATACCACTTTTATCCCCAAAGTAGGACAGATTCTTCCAGACATGCCAGATTTCTCCCAAATAGATCACATATTCTCCAAGAAATACCAGGTTTCGCCCTTCAAATAGGACCTTTTCACCCACAAATACCTCTTTTATCCCCAAAATAGGACAGTTTCTTCCAGAAATGCCACATTTCTCCCAAATAGATCACATCTTCTCCAAGAAATACCAGGTTTCCCCCTTCAAATAGGAACTTTTCACCCAAAAATACCTCTTTTATCCCCAAAATAGGACAGTTTCTTCCAGACATGCCACATTTCTCCCAAATATATCAAATCTCCTTCAAGAAATACCAGGTTTCCCCCTTCAAATAGGACCTTTTCACCCACAAATACCTCTTTTATCCCCAAAAGAGGACAGTTTCTTCCAGAAATGCCACATTTCTCCCAAATATATCACATCTCCAAGAAATACAAAATTTCCCCCTTCAAATAGGACCTTTTCACCCACAAATACCTGTTTTACCCCCAAAAGAGGACAGTTTCTGCCAGAAATGCCACATTTCTCAGAAATATATCACATCTTCTCCAAGAAATACCAGGTTTCCCCCTTCAAATAGGACCTTTTCACCCACAAATACCTGTTTGATCCCCAAAATAGGACAGTTTCTTCCGGAAATGCCACATTTCTCCCAAATATAGCACATCTTCTCCAAGAAATACCAGGTTTCCCCCTTCAAATAGGACCTTTTCACCCACAAATACCTCTTTTATCCCCAAAAGAGGACAGTTTCTTCCAGAAATGCCACATTTCTCCCAAATAGATCACATCTTCTCCAAGAAATACCAGGTTTCCCCCTTCAAATAGGACCTTTTCTCCCACAAATACCTCTTTTATCCCCAAAAGAGCACAGTTTCTTCAAGAAATGCCACATTTCTCCCAAACATATCACATCTTCTCCAAGAAATACCAGGTTTCCCCCTTCAAATAGGACCTTTTCACCCACAAATACCTCTTTTATCCCCAAAAGAGGACAGTTTCTTCCAGAAAGGCCACATTTTTCCCAAATAGATCACATCTTTTCCAAGAAATACCAGGTTTCCCCCTTCAAATAGGACCTTTTCACCCACAAATACCTGTTTATTCCCCAAAATAGGACAGTTTCTTCCAGAAATGCCACATTTCTCCCAAATAGATCACATCTTCTCCAAGAAATACCAGGGTTCCCCCTTCAAATAGGACCTTTTCTCCCACAAATACCTCTTTTATCCCCAAAATAGGACAGTTTCTTCCGGAAATGCCACATTTCTCCCAAATAGATCACATCTTCTCCAAGAAATACCACGTTTCCCCCTTCAAATAGGACCTTTTCACCCACAAATACCTCTTTTATCCCCAAAAGAGCACAGTTTCTTCAAGAAATGCCACATTTCTCCCAAATAGATAACATCTCCTCCAAGAAATACCAGGTTTTCCCCTGGAAATAGCAGCTTTTCACCCACAAATACCTGTTTTATCCCCAAAATAGGACAGTTTCTTCCAGACATGGCACATTTCTCCCAAACATATCACATCTTCTCCAAGAAATACCAGGTTTCCCCCTTCAAATAGGACCTTTTCACCCACAAATACCTGTTTTATCCCCAAAAGAGGACAGTTTCTTCCGGACATGCCACATTTCTCCCAAATAGATCACATCTTCTCCAAGAAATACCAGGTTTCCCCCTGCAAATAGGACCTTTTCAACCACAAATACCACTTTTATCCCCAAAGTAGGACAGATTCTTCCAGACATGCCAGATTTCTCCCAAATAGATCACATCTTCTCCAAGAAATACCAGGTTTCCCCCTTCAAATAGGACCTTTTCACCCACAAATACCTCTTTTATCCCCAAAATAGGACAGTTTCTTCCAGAAATGCCACATTTCTCCCAAATAGATCACATCTTCTCCAAGAAATACCAGGTTTCCCCCTTCAAATAGGACCTTTTCACCCAAAAATACCTCTTTTATCCCCAAAATAGGACAGTTTCTTCCAGACATGCCACATTTCTCCCAAATATATCACATCTCCTTCAAGAAATACCAGGTTTCCCCCTTCAAATAGGACCTTTTCTCCCACAAATACCTCTTTTATCCCCAAAAGAGGACACTTTCTTCCAGAAATGCCACATTTCTCCCAAATATATCACATCTTCTCCAAGAAATACCAGGTTTCCCCCTTCAAATAGGACCTTTTCACCCACAAATACCACTTTATCCCCAAAATAGGACAGTTTCTTCCAGACATGCCACATTTCTCCCAAATATATCTCATCTTCTCCAAGAAATACTACGTTTCCCCCTTCAAATAGGACCTTTTCACCCACAAATACCTCTTTTATCCCCAAAAGAGGACATTTTCTTCCAGACACGCCATATTTCTCCCTAACATATCACATCTCCTCCAAGAAATACCAGGATTCCTCCTGAAATAGGAACTTTTCTCCCACAAATACCACCCTTCTCCCCCCAAATAGGACATTTTCTTCCAGACATGCCACATTTCTCCCAAATATATCACATCTTCTCCAAGAAATACCAGCTTTCCCCCTTCAAATAGGACCTTTTCACCCACAAATACCTCTTTTATCCCCAAAATAGGACAGTTTCTTCCAGACATGCCACATTTCTCCCAAATATATCACATCTTCTCCAAGAAATACCAGGTTTCCCCCTTCAAATAGGACCTTTTCAACCACAAATACCTGTTTTATCCCTCAAATTGGACATATTCTTCCAGAAATGCCAGATTTCTCCCAAATATATCACATCTTCTCCAAGAAATACTACGTTTCCCCCTTCAAATAGGACCTTTTCAACCACAAATACCTGTTTTATCCCCAAAAGAGGACAGTTTCTTCCAGAAATGCCACATTTCTCCCAAATATATCACAACTCCTCCAAGAAATACCAGGTTTCCCCCTTCAATTAGGACCTTTTCTCCATGAAATACCTCTTTTATCCCCAATAGAGGACATTTTCTTCCTGACATGCCACATTTCTCCCAAATAGATCACATCTTCTCCAAGAAATACCAGGTTTCCCCCTTCAAATAGGACCTTTTCAACCACAAATACCTGTTTTATCCCCAAAAGAGGACAGTTTCTTCCAGACATGCCACATTTCTCCCAAATAGATCACATCTTCTCCAAGAAATACCAGGTTTCCCCCTTCAAATAGGACCTTTTCACCCACAAATACCTCTTTTATCCCCAAAATAGGACAGTTTCTTCCAGACATGCCACATTTCTCCCTAACATATCCCATCTCCTCCAAGAAATACCAGGATTCCTCCTGAAATAGGACCTTTTCTCCCACAAGTGCCAGCCTTCTCCCCACAAATAGGACATTTTCTTCCAGACATGCCTCATTTCTCCCAAATATATCACATCTTCTCCAAGAAATACCAGGTTTTCCCCCTTCAAATAGGACCTTTTCACCCACACATACCTCTTTTATCCCCAAAAGAGGACAGTTTCTTTCAGACATGCCACATTTCTCCCAAATATATCTCATCTTCTCCAAGAAATACCAGGGTTCCCCCTTCAAATAGGACCTTTTCACCCACAAATACCTCTTTTATCCCCAAAAGAGGACAGTTTCTTCCTGACATGCCACATTTCTCCCAAATATATCACATCTTCTCCAAGAAATACCAGGATTCGTCCTGAAATAGGACCTTCTCACCCACAACTACCTGACTTCTCCCCACAAATAGGACTGTTTCTTCCAGACATGCCACATTTCTCCCAAATATATCAAATCTCCTTCAAGAAATACCAGGTTTCCCCCTTCAAATAGGAACTTTTCACCCACAAATACCTCTTTTATCCCCAAAAGAGGACAGTTTCTTCCAGAAATGCCACATTTCTCCCAAATATATCACATCTCCAAGAAATACAAAATTTCCCCCTTCAAATAGGACCTTTTCACCCACAAATACCTGTTTTACCCCCAAAAGAGGACAGTTTCTGCCAGAAATGCCACATTTCTCAGAAATATATCACATCTTCTCCAAGAAATACCAGGTTTCCCCCTTCAAATAGGACCTTTTCACCCACAAATACCTGTTTGATCCCCAAAATAGGACAGTTTCTTCCGGAAATGCCACATTTCTCCCAAATATAGCACATCTTCTCCAAGAAATACCAGGTTTCCCCCTTCAAATAGGACCTTTTCACCCACAAATACCTCTTTTATCCCCAAAAGAGGACAGTTTCTTCCAGAAATGCCACATTTCTCCCAAATAGATCACATCTTCTCCAAGAAATACCAGGTTTCCCCCTTCAAATAGGACCTTTTCACCCACAAATACCTCTTTTATCCCCAAAAGAGCACAGTTTCTTCAAGAAATGCCACATTTCTCCCAAACATATCACATCTTCTCCAAGAAATACCAGGTTTCCCCCTTCAAATAGGACCTTTTCACCCACAAATACCTCTTTTATCCCCAAAAGAGGACAGTTTCTTCCAGAAAGGCCACATTTTTCCCAAATAGATCACATCTTTTCCAAGAAATACCAGGTTTCCCCCTTCAAATAGGACCTTTTCACCCACAAATACCTGTTTATTCCCCAAAATAGGACAGTTTCTTCCAGAAATGCCACATTTCTCCCAAACATATCACATCTTCTCCAAGAAATACCAGGGTTCCCCCTTCAAATAGGACCTTTTCTCCCACAAATACCTCTTTTATCCCCAAAAGTGGACAGTTTCTTCCGGAAATGCCACATTTCTCCCAAATAGATCACATCTTCTCCAAGAAATACCACGTTTCCCCCTTCAAATAGGACCTTTTCACCCACAAATACCTCTTTTATCCCCAAAAGAGCACAGTTTCTTCAAGAAATGCCACATTTCTCCCAAATAGATAACATCTCCTCCAAGAAATACCAGGTTTTCCCCTGGAAATAGCAGCTTTTCACCCACAAATACCTGTTTTATCCCCAAAATAGGACAGTTTCTTCCAGACATGCCACATTTCTCCCAAATATATCACATCTTCTCCAAGAAATACCAGGTTTCCCCCTTCAAATAGGACCTTTTCACCCACAAATACCTGTTTTATCCCCAAAAGAGGACAGTTTCTTCCGGACATGCCACATTTCTCCCAAATAGATCACATCTTCTCCAAGAAATACCAGGTTTCCCCCTGCAAATAGGACCTTTTCAACCACAAATACCACTTTTATCCCCAAAGTAGGACAGATTCTTCCAGACATGCCAGATTTCTCCCAAATAGATCACATCTTCTCCAAGAAATACCAGGTTTCCCCCTTCAAATAGGACCTTTTCACCCACAAATACCTCTTTTATCCCCAAAATAGGACAGTTTCTTCCAGAAATGCCACATTTCTCCCAAATAGATCACATCTTCTCCAAGAAATACCAGGTTTCCCCCTTCAAATAGGACCTTTTCACCCAAAAATACCTCTTTTATCCCCAAAATAGGACAGTTTCTTCCAGACATGCCACATTTCTCCCAAATATATCACATCTCCTTCAAGAAATACCAGGTTTCCCCCTTCAAATAGGACCTTTTCTCCCACAAATACCTCTTTTATCCCCAAAAGAGGACACTTTCTTCCAGAAATGCCACATTTCTCCCAAATATATCACATCTTCTCCAAGAAATACCAGGTTTCCCCCTTCAAATAGGACCTTTTCACCCACAAATACCACTTTATCCCCAAAATAGGACAGTTTCTTCCAGACATGCCACATTTCTCCCAAATATATCTCATCTTCTCCAAGAAATACTACGTTTCCCCCTTCAAATAGGACCTTTTCACCCACAAATACCTCTTTTATCCCCAAAAGAGGACATTTTCTTCCAGACACGCCATATTTCTCCCTAACATATCACATCTCCTCCAAGAAATACCAGGATTCCTCCTGAAATAGGAACTTTTCTCCCACAAATACCACCCTTCTCCCCCCAAATAGGACATTTTCTTCCAGACATGCCACATTTCTCCCAAATATATCACATCTTCTCCAAGAAATACCAGCTTTCCCCCTTCAAATAGGACCTTTTCACCCACAAATACCTCTTTTATCCCCAAAATAGGACAGTTTCTTCCAGACATGCCACATTTCTCCCAAATATATCACATCTTCTCCAAGAAATACCAGGTTTCCCCCTTCAAATAGGACCTTTTCAACCACAAATACCTGTTTTATCCCTCAAATTGGACATATTCTTCCAGAAATGCCAGATTTCTCCCAAATATATCACATCTTCTCCAAGAAATACTACGTTTCCCCCTTCAAATAGGACCTTTTCAACCACAAATACCTGTTTTATCCCCAAAAGAGGACAGTTTCTTCCAGAAATGCCACATTTCTCCCAAATATATCACAACTCCTCCAAGAAATACCAGGTTTCCCCCTTCAATTAGGACCTTTTCTCCATGAAATACCTCTTTTATCCCCAATAGAGGACATTTTCTTCCTGACATGCCACATTTCTCCCAAATAGATCACATCTTCTCCAAGAAATACCAGGTTTCCCCCTTCAAATAGGACCTTTTCAACCACAAATACCTGTTTTATCCCCAAAAGAGGACAGTTTCTTCCAGACATGCCACATTTCTCCCAAATAGATCACATCTTCTCCAAGAAATACCAGGTTTCCCCCTTCAAATAGGACCTTTTCACCCACAAATACCTCTTTTATCCCCAAAATAGGACAGTTTCTTCCAGACATGCCACATTTCTCCCTAACATATCCCATCTCCTCCAAGAAATACCAGGATTCCTCCTGAAATAGGACCTTTTCTCCCACAAGTGCCAGCCTTCTCCCCACAAATAGGACATTTTCTTCCAGACATGCCTCATTTCTCCCAAATATATCACATCTTCTCCAAGAAATACCAGGTTTTCCCCCTTCAAATAGGACCTTTTCACCCACACATACCTCTTTTATCCCCAAAAGAGGACAGTTTCTTTCAGACATGCCACATTTCTCCCAAATATATCTCATCTTCTCCAAGAAATACCAGGGTTCCCCCTTCAAATAGGACCTTTTCACCCACAAATACCTCTTTTATCCCCAAAAGAGGACAGTTTCTTCCTGACATGCCACATTTCTCCCAAATATATCACATCTTCTCCAAGAAATACCAGGATTCGTCCTGAAATAGGACCTTCTTACCCACAACTACCTGACTTCTCCCCACAAATAGGACTGTTTCTTCCAGAAATGCCTCATTTCTCCCAAATAGATCACATCTTCTCCAAGAAATACCACGTTTCCCCCTTCAAATAGGACCTTTTCACCCACAAATACCTCTTTTATCCCCAAAAGAGGACAGTTTCCTCCAGGAATGCCAGATTTCTCCCAAATATATCACATCTTCTCCAAGAAATACCAGGTTTCCCCCTTCAAATAGGACCTTTTCAACCACAAATACCTGTTTTATGCCCAAAATACGACAGTTACTTCCAGAAATGCCACATTTCTCCCAAATATATCACATCTTCTCCAAGAAATACCAGGTTTCCCCCTTCAAATAGGGCCTTTTCACCCACATATACCTCTTTTATCCCCAAAAGAGGACAGTTTCTTCCGGAAATGCCTGATTTCTCCCAAATAGATCACATCTTCTCCAAGAAATACCAGGATTCCTCCTGAAATAGGACCTTCTCACCGAAAACTACCAGCCTTCTCCCAGCAAATTGGATATTTTCTTCCAGACATGCCACATTTCTCCCAAATATATCACATCTTCTCCAAGAAATACCACGTTTCCCCCTTCAAATAGGACCTTATCACCCACAAATACCTCTTTCATCCCCAAAAGAGGACAGTTTCTTCCAGAAATGTCACATTTCTCCCAAATATATCACATCTTCTCCAAGAAATACCACGTTTCCCCCTTCAAATAGGACCTTTTCACCCACAAATACCTCTTTTATCCCCAAAAGAGGACAGTTTCTTCCAGAAATGCCACATTTCTCCCAAATATATCACATCTTCTCCAAGAAATACCAGGATTCCTCCTGAAATAGGACCTTTTCTCCCACAAGTACCAGCCTTCTCCCCACAAATAGGACATTTTCTTCCAGACATGCCTCATTTCTCCCAAATAGATCACATCTTCTCCAAGAAATACCAGGTTTTCCCCCTTCAAATAGGACCTTTTCACCCACACATACCTCTTTTATCCCCAAAAGAGGACAGTTTCTTCCAGAAAGGCCACATTTCTCCCAAATATATCACATCTTCTCCAAGAAATACCAGGGTTCCCCCTTCAAATAGGACCTTTTCACCCACAAATACCTGTTTTATGCCCAAAATACGACAGTTTCTTCCAGAAATGCCACATTTCTCCCAAATATATCACATCTTCTCCAAGAAATACCAGGTTTCCCCCTTGAATTAGGACCTTTTCTCCATGAAATACCTCTTTTATCCCCAAAAGAGGACATTTTCTTCCAGAAATGCCACATTTCTCCCAAATAGATCACATCTTCTCCAAGAAATACCAGGTTTCCCCCTGGAAATCGGATCTTTTCAACCACTAATACCTCTTTTATCCCCAGAAGAGGACAGTTTCTTCCAGAAATGCCACATTTCTCCCAAATATATCACATCTTCTCCAAGAAATGCCAGGATTCCTCCTGAAAGAGGACCTTCTCACCCAAAACTACCAGCCTTCTCCCCCCAAATTGGACATTTTCTTCCAGAAAGGCCACATTTCTCCCAAATATATCACATCTTCTCCAAGAAATACCAGGATTCCCCCTGAAATAGGACCTTCTCACCGAAAACTACCAGCCTTCTCCCCCCAAATTGGACATTTTCTTCCAGACATGCCACATTTCTCCCAAATAGATCACATCTTCTCCAAGAAATACCAGGTTTCCCCCTTCAAATAGGACCTTTTCACCCACAAAAAATTCTTTTATCCCCAAAATAGGACAGTTTCTTCCAGAAATGCCACATTTCTCCCAAATACATCACATCTTCTCCAAGAAATACCAGGGTTCCCCCTTCAAATAGGACCTTTTCACCCACAAATACCTCTTTTATCCCCAAAATTGGACATATTCTTCCAGAAATGCCACATTTCTCCCAAATATATCACATCTTCTCCAAGAAATACCAGGTTTCCCCCTTCAAATAGGACCTTTTCACCCACAAATACCTCTTTTATCCCCAAAAGAGGACAGTTTCTTCCTGACATGCCACATTTCTCCCAAATATATCATATCTTCTCCAAGAAATACCAGGTTTCCCCCTTCAAATAGGAAATTTTCAACCACAAATACCTCTTTTATCCCCAAAAGAGGACAGTTTCTTCCAGACATGCCACATTTCTCCCAAATAGATCACATCTTCTCCAAGAAATACCAGGGTTCCCCCTTCAAATAGGACCTTTTCACCCACACATACCTCTTTTATCCCCAAAAGAGGACAGTTTCTTCCAGAAATGCCACATTTCTCCCAAATATATCACATCTCCTCCAAGAAATACCAGGATTCCTCCTGATATAGGACCTTTTCTCCCACAAGTACCAGCCTTCTCCCCCCAAATAGGACATTTTCTTCCAGACATGCCACATTTCTCCCAAATATATCACATCTTCTCCAAGAAATACCAGGTTTTCCCATTCAAATAGGACCTTTTCACCCACACATACCTCTTTTATCCCCAAAAGAGGACAGTTTCTTCCAGACATACCACATTTCTCCCAAATATATCACATCTTCTCCAAGAAATACCAGGGTTCCCCCTTCAAATAGGACCTTTTCACCCACAAATACCTGTTTTATCCCCAAAATAGGACAGTTTCTTCCAGAAATGGCACATTTCTCCCAAATATATCACATCTTCTACAAGAAATACCAGGATTCCTCCTGAAATAGGACCTTCTCTCCCACTAATACCAGGCTTCTCCGCCCAAAAAAGACAGTTTCTTCCAGAAATGCCACATTTCTCCCAAATATATCACATCTTCTCCAAGAAATACCAGCTTTCCCCCTTGAATTAGGACCTTTTCTCCCACAAATACCTCTTTTATCCCCAAAAGAGGACATTTTCTTCAAGAAATGCCTCATTTCTCCCAAATAGATCACATCATCTCCAAGAAATACCAGGTTTCCCCCTGGAAATAGGACCTTTTCAACCACTAATACCTCTTTTATCCCCAAAAGAGGACAGTTTCTTCTGGAAAGGCCACATTTCTCCCAAATATATCACATCTTCTCCAAGAAATGCCAGGATTCCTCCTGAAATAGGACCTTCTCACCCAAAACTACCAGCCTTCTCCCCCCAAATTGGACATTTTCTTCCAGAAATGACACATTTCTCCCAAATATATCACATCTTCTCCAAGAAATACCAGGATTCCTCCTGAAATAGGACCTTCTCACCGAAAACTACCAGCCATCTCCCCCCAAATTGGACATTTTCTTCCAGACATGCCACATTTCTCCCAAATAGATCACATCTTCTCCAAGAAATACCAGCTTTCCCCCTTCAAATAGGACCTTTTCACCCACAAATACCTGTTTTATGCCCAAAATACGACAGTTTCTTCCAGAAATGCCACATTTCTCCCAAATAGATCACATCTTCTCCAAGAAATACCAGGTTTCCCCCTTGAATTACGACCTTTTCTCCATGAAATACCTCTTTTATCCCCAAAAGAGGACATTTTCTTCCAGAAATGCCACATTTCTCCCAAATAGATCACATCTTCTCCAAGAAATACCAGGTTTCCCCCTGGAAATCGGATCTTTTCAACCACTAATACCTCTTTTATCCCCAGAAGAGGACAGTTTCTTCCAGAAATGCCACATTTCTCCCAAATATATCACATCTTCTCCAAGAAATGCCAGGATTCCTCCTGAAAGAGGACCTTCTCACCCAAAACTACCAGCCTTCTCCCCCCAAATTGGACATTTTCTTCCAGAAAGGCCACATTTCTCCCAAATATATCACATCTTCTCCAAGAAATACCAGGATTCCCCCTGAAATAGGACCTTCTCACCGAAAACTACCAGCCTTCTCCCCCCAAATTGGACATTTTCTTCCAGACATGCCACATTTCTCCCAAATAGATCACATCTTCTCCAAGAAATACCAGGGTTCCCCCTTCAAATAGGACCTTTTCACCCACACATACCTCTTTTATCCCCAAAAGAGGACAGTTTCTTCCAGACATGCCACATTTCTCCCAAATATATCACATCTCCTCCAAGAAATACCAGGTTTTCCCCTGGAAATAGGACCTTTTCACCCACACATACCTCTTTTATCCCCAAAAGAGGACAGTTTCTTCCAGACATACCACATTTCTCCCAAATATATCACATCTTCTCCAAGAAATACCAGCGTTACCCCTACAAATAGGACCTTTTCACCCACAAAAAAATTCCTCTTTATCCCCAAAAGAGGACAGTTTCTTCCAGAAATGCCACATTTCTCCCAAATATATCACATCTTCTCCAAGAAATACCAGGGTTCCCCCTTCAAATAGGACCTTTTCACCCACAAATACCTGTTTTATCCCCAAAATAGGACAGTTTCTTCCAGAAATGGCACATTTCTCCCAAATATATCACATCTTCTACAGGAAATACCAGGATTCCTCCTGAAATAGGACCTTCTCTCCCACTAATACCAGGCTTCTTCGCCCAAAAAAGACAGTTTCTTCCAGAAATGCCACATTTCTCCCAAATATATCACATCTTCTCCAAGAAATACCAGCTTTCCCCCTTGAATTAGGACCTTTTCTCCAAGAAATACCTCTTTTATCCCCAAAAGAGGACATTTTCTTCAAGAAATGCCAAATTTCTCCCAAATAGATCTCATCATCTCCAAGAAATACCAGGTTTCCCCCTGGAAATAGGACCTTTTCAACCACTAATACCTCTTTTATCCCCAAAAGAGGACAGTTTCTTCTGGAAAGGCCACATTTCTCCCAAATATATCACATCTTCTCCAAGAAATGCCAGGATTCCTCCTGAAAGAGGACCTTCTCACCCAAAACTACCAGCCTTCTCCCCCCAAATTGGACATTTTCTTCCAGAAAGGCCACATTTCTCCCAAATATATCACATCTTCTCCAAGAAATACCAGGATTCCTCCTGAAATAGGACATTCTCACCGAAAACTACCAGCCTTCTCCCCCCAAATTGGACAGTTTCTGCCAGAAAGGCCACATTTCTCCCAAATATACCACATCTTCTCCAAGAAATACCAGCTTTCCCCCTTCAAATAGGACCTTTTCACCCACAAATACCTCTTTTATCCCCAAAATAGGACAGTTTCTTCCAGAAATGCCACATTTCTCCCAAATATACCACATCTTCTCCAAGAAATACCAGGTTTTCCCCTGGAAATAGGACCTTTTCACCCACAAATACCTGTATTATCCCCAAAATAGGACAGCTTCTTCCAGACATGCCACATTTCTCCCAAATATATCACATCTTCTCCAAGAAATACCAGGGTTCCCCCTTCAAATAGGACCTTTTCACCCACAAATACTGTTTTATCCCCAAAATAGGACAGTTTCTTCCAGACATGCCACATTTCTCCCAAATATATCACATCTTCTCCAAGAAATACCAGGTTTCCCACTTCAAATAGGACCTTTTCAACCACAAATACCTGTTTTATCCCTCAAATTGGACATATTCTTCCAGAAATGCCACATTTCTCCCAAACATATCACATCTTCTCCAAGAAATACCACGTTTCCCCCTTCAAATAGGACCTTTTCAACCACAAATACCTGTTTTATCCCCAAAATAGGACAGTTTCTTCCAGACATGCCACATTTCTCCCAAATAGATCACATCTTCTCCAAGAAATACCAGCTTTCCCCCTTCAAATAGGACCTTTTCACCCACAAATACCTCTTTTATCCCCAAAAGAGGACAGTTTTTTCCAGACATGCCACATTTCTCCCTAACATATCCCATCTCCTCCAAGAAATACCAGGATTCCTCCTGAAATAGGACCTTTTCTCCCACAAGTACCAGCCTTCTCCCCACAAATAGGACATTTTCTTCCAGACATGCCTCATTTCTCCCAAATATATCACATCTTCTCCAAGAAATACCAGGTTTTCCCCCTTCAAATAGGACCTTTTCACCCACACATACCTCTTTTATCCCCAAAAGAGGACAGTTTCTTTCAGACATGCCACATTTCTCCCAAATACATCACATCTTCTCCAAGAAATACCAGGTTTCCCCCTTCAATTAGGACCTTTTCACCCACAAATACCTCTTTTATCCCCAAAAGAGGACAGTTTCTTCCTGACATGCCACATTTCTCCCAAATATATCACATCTTCTCCAAGAATTGCCAGGATTCCTCCTGAAATAGGACCTTCTCACCCACAACTACCAGACTTCTCCCCACAAATAGGACTGTTTCATCCAGAAATGCCTCATTTCTCCCAAATAGATCACATCTTCTCCAAGAAATAACAGGTTTCCCCCTTCAAATACAACGTTTTCACCCACAAATACCTCTTTTATCCCCAAAAGAGGACAGTTTCTTCCAGAAATGCCACATTTCTCCCAAATATACCTCATCTTCTCCAAGAAATACCAGCTTTCCCCCTTCAAATAGGACCTTTTCACCCACAAATACTGTTTTATCCCCAAAATAGGACAGTTTCTTCCAGACATGCCACATTTCTCCCAAATAGATCAGATCTTCTCCAAGAAATACCAGCTTTCCCCCTTCAAATAGGACCTTTTCACCCACAAATACCTGTTTTATCCCTCAAATTGGTCATATGCTTCCAGAAATGCCACATTTCTCCCTAAAAGATCACATCTTCTCCAAGAAATACCAGGTTTCCCCCTTGAATTAGGACCTTTTCTCCATGAAATACCTCTTTTATCCCCAAAATAGGACAGTTTCTTCCAGAAAGGCCACATTTCTCCCAAATATATCATATCTTCTCCAAGATATACCAGGGTTCCCCCTTCAAATAGGACCTTTTCACCCACAAATACCTCTTTTATCCCCAAAAGAGGACATTTTCTTCCAGAAATGCCACATTTCTCCCAAATAGATCACATCTTCTCCAAGTAATACCAGGTTTCCCCCTGGTAATAGGATCTTTTCAACCACTAATACCTCTTTTATCCCCAAAAGAGGACAGTTTCTTCCAGAAAGGCCACATTTCTCCCAAATATATCACATCTTCTCCAGGAAATGCCAGGATTCCTCCTGAAAGAGGACCTTCTCACCCAAAACTACCAGCCTTCTCCCCCCAAATTGGACATTTTCTTCCAGAAAGGCCACATTTCTCCCAAATATATCACATCTTCTCCAAGAAATACCAGGATTCCTCCTGAAATAGGACCTTCTCACCGAAAACTACCAGCCTTCTCCCCCCAAATTGTACATTTTCTTCCAGACATGCCAGATTTCTCCCAAATAGATGACATCTTCTCCAAGAAATACCAGCTTTCCCCCTTCAAATAGGACCTTTTCACCCACAAAAAATTCTTTTATCCCCAAAATAGGACAGTTTCTTCCTGACATGCCACATTTCTCCCAAATAGATCACATCTTCTCCAAGAAATACCAGGTTTTCCCCTGGAAATAGGACCTTTTCACCCACACATACCTCTTTTATCCCCAAAAGAGGACAGTTTCTTCCAGACATACCACATTTCTCCCAAATAGATCACATCATCTCCAAGAAATACCAGGTTTCCCCCTGGAAATAGGACCTTTTCAACCACTAATACCTCTTTTATCCCCAAAAGAGGACTGTTTCTTCTGGAAAGGCCACATTTCTCCCAAATATATCACATCTTCTCCAAGAAATGCCAGGATTCCTCCTGAAATAGGACCTTCTCACAAAAAACTACCAGCCTTCTCCCCCCAAATTGGACATTTTCTTCCAGAAATGACACATTTCTCCCAAATATATCACATCTTCTCCAAGAAATACCAGGATTCCTCCAGAAATAGGACCTTCTCACCGAAAACTACCAGCCTTCTCCCCCCATATTGGACATTTTCTTCCAGAAATGCCTCATTTCTCCCAAATAGATCACATCTTCTCCAAGAAATACCAGCTTTCCCCCTTCAAATAGGACCTTTTCACCCACAAATACCTCTTTTATCCCCAAAATACGACAGTTTCTTCCAGAAATGCCACATTTCTCCCAAATAGATCAGATCTTCTCCAAGAAATACCAGGTTTCCCCCTTCAAATAGGACCTTTTCACCCACAAATACCTGTATTATCCCCAAAATAGGACAGCTTCTTCCAGACATGCCACATTTCTCCCAAATATATCACATCTTCTCCAAGAAATACCTGCTTTCCCCCTTCAAATAGGACCTTTTCACCCACAAATACTGTTTTATCCCCAAAATAGGACAGTTTCTTCCAGAAATGCCACATTTCTCCCAAATATATCACATCTTCTCCAAGAAATACCACGTTTCCCCCTTCAAATAGGACCTTTTCACCCACAAATACCTCTTTTATCCCCAAAAGAGGACAGTTTCTTCCAGAAATGCCACATTTCTCCCAAATATATCACAACTCCTCCAAGAAATACCAGGTTTCCCCCTTCAATTAGGACCTTTTCTCCATGAAATACCTCTTTTATCCCCCAAATGGGACATTTTCTTCCTGACATGCCACATTTCTCCCAAATAGATCACATCTTCTCCAAGAAATACCAGGTTTCCCCCTTCAAATAAGACGTTTTCAACCACAAATACCTCTTTTATCCCCAAAATAGGACAGTTTCTTCCAGACATGCCACATTTCTCCCAAATAGATCACATCTTCTCCAAGAAATACCAGGTTTCCCCCTTCAAATAGGACCTTTTCACCCACAAATACCTCTTTTATCCCCAAAATAGGACAGTTTCTTCCAGACATGCCACATTTCTCCCAAATAGATCACATCTTCTCCAAGAAATACCAGGTTTCCCCCTTCAAATAGGACCTTTTCAACCACTAATACCTCTTTTATCCCCAAAAGAGGACAGTTTCTTCCAGAAATGCCACATTTCTCCCAAATATATCACATCTTCTCCAAGAAATACCAGGATTACTCCTGAAATAGGACCTTCTCACCGAAAACTACCAGCCTTCTCCCAGCAAATTGGACATTTTCTTCCAGACATGCCACATTTCTCCCAAATATATCACATCTTCGCCAAGAAATACCAGGGTTCCCCCTTCAAATAGGACCTTATCACCCACACATACCTCTTTTATCCCCAAAAGAGGACAGTTTCTTCCAGACATGCCACATTTCTCCCAAATATATCACATCTTCTCCAAGAAATACCAGGGTTCCCCCTTCTTTTAGGACCTTTTCACCCCCAAATACCTCTTTTATCCCCAAAAGAGGACAGTTTCTTCCTGACATGCCACATTTCTCCCAAATATATCACATCTTCTCCAAGAAATACCAGGATTCCTCCTGAAATAGGACCTTCTCACCCACAACTACCAGACTTCTCCCCACAAATAGGACAGTTTCTTCCAGAAATGCCTCATTTCTCCCAAATAGATCACATCTTCTCCAAGAAATACCAGGTTTCCCCCTTCAAATAGGACCTTTTCACCCACAAATACCTCTTTTATCCCCAAAAGAGGACAGTTTCTTCCAGAAATGCCACATTTCTCCCAAATAGATCACATCTTCTCCAAGAAATACCAGGTTTCCCCCTTCAAATAGGACCTTTTCAACCACAAATACCTGTTTTATGCCCAAAATACGACAGTTTCTTCCAGAAATGCCACATTTCTCCCAAATAGATCACATCTTCTCCAAGAAATACCAGGTTTCCCCCTTCAAATAGGACCTTTTCAACCACAAATACCTCTTTTATCCCCAAAAGAGGACCGTTCTTCCAGAAATGCCAGATTTCTCCCAAATATATCACATCTTCTCCAAGAAATAACAGGTTTCCCCCTTCAAATACAACGTTTTCACCCACAAATACCTCTTTTATCCCCAAAAGAGGACAGTTTCTTCCAGAAATGCCACATTTCTCCCAAATATACCTCATCTTCTCCAAGAAATACCAGCTTTCCCCCTTCAAATAGGACCTTTTCACCCACAAATACTGTTTTATCCCCAAAATAGGACAGTTTCTTCCAGACATGCCACATTTCTCCCAAATAGATCACATCTTCTCCAAGAAATACCAGGTTTCCCCCTTCAAATAGGACCTTTTAAACCACAAATACCTGCTTTATCCCTGAAATTGGACATATGCTTCCAGAAATGCCACATTTCTCCCAAAAATATCACATCTTCTCCAAGAAATACCAGGTTTCCCCCTTCAAATAGGACCTTTTCACCCACAAATACCTCTTTTATCCCCAAAAGAGGACTGTTTCTTCCAGAAATGCCACATTTCTCCCAAATATATCATATCTTCTCCAAGAAATACCAGGTTTCCCCCTTCAAATAGGAAATTTTCACCCACAAATACCTCTTTTATCCCCTAAAGAGGACAGTTTCTTCCAGAAATGCCAGATTTCTCCCAAATAGATCACATCTTCTCCAAGAAATACCAGCTTTCCCCCTTCAAATAGGACCTTTTCACCCACAAATACCTCTTTTATCCCCAAAAGAGGACAGTTTCTTCCAGAAAGGCCACATTTCTTCCAAACATATCACATCTCCTCCAAGAAATACCACGATTCCTCCTGAAATAAGACCTTTTCTCCCACAAGTACCAGCCTTCTCCCCCCAAATCGGACTTTTTTTTCCAGACATGCCACATTTCTCCCAAATATATCACATCTTCTCCAAGAAATACCAGGTTTTCCCCTTCAAATAGGACCTTTTCAACCACTAATACCTCTTTTATCCCCAAAAGAGGACAGTTTCATCCAGACATGCCACATTTCTCCCAAATATATCACATCTTCTCCAAGAAATACCAGCGTTACCCCTACAAATAGGACCTTTTCACCCACAAGTACCTGTTTTATCCCCAAAAGAGGACAGTTTCTTCAAGAAATGGCACATTTCTCCCAAATATATCACATCTTCTCCAAGAAATACCAGGTTTCCCCCTTCAAATAGGACCTTTTCACCCACAAATACCTGTTTTATCCCCAAAATAGGACAGTTTCTTCCAGAAATGCCACATTTCTCCCAAATAGATCACATCTTCTCCAAGAAATACCAGGGTTCCCCCTTCAAATAGGACCTTTTCACCCACAAATACCTGTTTTATCCCCAGAATAGGACAGTTTCTTCCAGAAACGGCACATTTCTCCCAAACATATCACATCTCCTCCAAGAAATACCAGGATTCCTCCTGAAATAGGACCTTTTCACCCACAACTACCAGCCTTCTCCCCACAAATTGGACATTTTCTTCCAGAAATGCCTCATTTCTCCCAAATATATCACATCTTCTCCAAGAAATACCAGCTTTCCCCCTTCAAATAGGACCTTTTCACCCACACATACCTCTTTTATCCCCAAAATAGGACAGTTTCTTCCAGACATGCCATATTTCTCCCAAATATATCACATCTTCTCCAAGAAATACCAGGTTTCCCCCTTCAAGTAGGACCTTTTCAACCTCAAATACCTCTTTTATGCCCAAAATACGACAGTTTCTTCCAGAAATGCCACATTTCTCCCAAATATATCACATCTTCTCCAAGAAATACCAGGTTTCCCCCTTGAATTAGGACCTTTTCTCCATGAAATACCTCTTTTATCCCCAAAAGAGGACAGTTTCTTCAAGAAAGGCCACATTTCTCCCAAATATATCACATCTTCTCCAAGAAATACCAGGATTCCTCCTGAAAGAGGACCTTCTCACCCAAAACTACCAGCCTTCTCCCCCCAAATTGGACATTTTCTTCCAGAAAGGCCACATTTCTCCCAAATATATCACATCTTCTCCAAGAAATACCAGCTTTCCCCCTTCAAATAGGACCATCTCACCGAAAACTACCAGCCTTCTCCCCCCAAAAGAGGACATTTTCTTCCAGACATGCCACATTTCTCCCAAATAGATCACATCTTCTCCAAGAAATACCACGTTTCCCCCTTCAAATAGGACCTTCTCACTCACAAATACCTGTTTTATCCCCAAAATTGGACATATTCTTCCAGAAATGCCACATTTCTCCCAAATATATCACATCTTCTCCAAGAAATACCAGGTTTCACCCTTCAAATAGGACCTTTTCTCCCACAAATACCTCTTTTATCCCCAAAAGAGGACAGTTTCTTCCAGAAAGGCCACATTTCTCCCAAATAGATCACATCTTCTCCAAGAAATACCGGGGTTCCCCCTTCAAATAGGAAATTTTCAACCACAAATACCTCTTTTATCCCCAAAACAGGACACTTTCTTCCAGAAATGCCAGATTTCTCCCAAATAGATCACATCTACTCCAAGAAATACCAGGTTTCCCCCTTCAAATAGGACCTTTTCACCCACAAATACCTCTTTTATCCCCAAAAGAGGACAGTTTCTTCCAGAAAGGCCACATTTCTCCCAAACATATCACAACTCCTCCAATAAATACCAGGATTCCTCCTGAAATAGGTCCTTTTCACCCACAAGTACCAGCCTTCTCCCCCCAAATATTACATTTTCTTCTAGACATGCCAGATTTCTCCCAAATATATCACATCTTCTCCAAGAAATACCAGGTTTTCCCCTTCAAATAGGACCTTTTCACCCACTAATACCTCTTTTATCCCCAAAAGAGGACAGTTTCTTCCAGACATACCACATTTCTCCCAAATAGATCACATCTTCTCCAAGAAATACCAGCTTTCCCCCTTCAAATAGGACCTTTTCACCCACAAATACCTGTTTTATCCCCAAAATAGGACAGTTTCTTCCAGAAATGCCACATTTCCCCCGAATATATCACATCTTCTCCAAGAAATACCAGGGTTCCCCCTTCAAATAGGACCTTTTCACCCACAAATACCTCTTTTATCCCCAAAAGAGGACAGTTTCTTCCAGAAATGCCACATTTCTCCCAAATAGATCACATCTTCTCCAAGAAATACCAGGATTCCTCCTGAAATAGGACCTTCTCACCCAATAATACCAGGCTTCTCCCCCCAAAAAAGACAGTTTCTTCCAGAAATGCCACATTTCTCCCAAATATATCACATCTTCTCCAAGAAATACCAGCTTTCCCCCTTCAGATAGGACATTTTCACCCACAAATACCTGTTTTATGCCCAAATTACGACAGTTTCTTCCTGACATGCCACATTTCTCCCAAATATATCACATCTTCTCCAAGAAATACCAGGTTTCCCCCTTCAAATAGGACCTTTTCTCCATGAAATACCTCTTTTATCCCGAAAAGAGGACATTTTCTTCCATAAATGCCACATTTCTCCCAAACATATCACATCTTCTCCAAGAAATACCAGTTTTCCCCCTTCAAATAGGACCTTTTCACCCACAAATACCTCTTTTATCCCCAAAAGAGGACAGTTCTTCCACAAATGCCACATTTCTCCCAAATAGATCACATCTTCTCCAAGAAATACCAGGTTTCCCCCTTCAAATAGGGCCTTTTCACCCGCAAATACCTCTTTTATCCCCAAAATAGGACAGTTTCTTCCAGAAATACCAGATTTCTCCCAAATATATCACATCTTCTCCAAGAAATACCAGGTTTCCCCCTTCAAATAGGACCTTTTCACCCACAAATACCTCTTTTATCCCCAAAAGAGGACAGTTTCTTCCTGACATGCCACATTTCTCCCAAATATACCACATCTTCTTCAAGAAATACCACGTTTCCCCCTTCAAATAGGACCTTTTCAACCACAAATACCTCTTTTATCCCCAAAAGAGGACAGTTTCTTCCAGACATGCCACATTTCTCCCAAATATATCACATCTTCTCCAAGAAATACCAGGTTTCCCCCTTCAAATAGGACCTTTTCAACCACAAATACCTGGTTTATCCCTCAAATTGGACATATTCTTCCAGAAATGCCAGATTTCTCCCAAATATATCACATCTTCTCCAAGAAATGCCAGGATTCCTCCTTCAAATAGGACCTTTTCACCCACACATACCTCTTTTATCCCCAAAATAGGACAGTTTCTTCCAGAAATGCCACATTTCTCCCAAATATATCATATCTTCTCCAAGAAATACCAGGTTTCCCCCTTCAAATAGGAAATTTTCACCCACAAATACCTCTTTTATCCCCAAAAGAGGACAGTTTCTTCCAGAAAGGCCACATTTCTCCCAAATATATCACATCTTCTCCAAGAAATACCACGTTTCCCCCTTCAAATAGGACCTTTTCACCCACAAATACCTCTTTTATCCCCAAAATAGGACAGTTTCTGCCAGAAATGCCACATTTCTCCCAAATAGATCACATCTCCTCCAAGAAATACCAGGTTTCCCCCTTCAAATAGGACCTTTTCACTCACAAATACCTCTTTTATCCCCAAAAGAGGACAGTTTCTTCCAGAAAGGCCACATTTCTCCCAAACATATCACAACTCCTCCAATAAATACCAGGATTCCTCCTGAAATAGGTCCTTTTCACCCACAAGTACCAGCCTTCTCCCCCCAAATATTACATTTTCTTCTAGACATGCCAGATTTCTCCCAAATATATCACATCTCCTCCAAGAAATACCACGTTTCCCCCTTCAAATAGGACCTTTTCACCCACACATACCTCTTTTATCCCCAAAAGAGGACAGTTTCTTCCAGACATAACACATTTCTCCCAAATAGATCACATCTTCTCCAAGAAATACCAGCTTTCCCCCTTCAAATAGGACCTTTTCACCCACAAATACCTGTTTTATCCCCAAAATAGGACAGTTTCTTCCAGAAATGCCACATTTCCCCCGAATATATCACATCTTCTCCAAGAAATACCAGGGTTCCCCCTTCAAATAGGACCTTTTCACCCACAAATACCTCTTTTATCCCCAAAAGAGGACAGTTTCTTCCAGAAATGCCACATTTCTCCCAAATATATCACATCTTCTCCAAGAAATACCAGGATTCCTCCTGAAATAGGACCTTCTCACCCAATAATACCAGGCTTCTCCCCCCAAAAAAGACAGTTTCTTCCAGAAATGCCACATTTCTCCCAAATATATCACATCTTCTCCAAGAAATACCAGCTTTCCCCCTTCAGATAGGACATTTTCACCCACAAATACCTGTTTTATGCCCAAATTACGACAGTTTCTTACAGAAAGGCCACATTTCTCCCAAATATATCATATCTTCTCCAAGAAATACCAGGTTTCCCCCTTCAAATAGGACCTTTTCTCCATGAAATACCTCTTTTATCCCGAAAAGAGGACATTTTCTTCCATAAATGCCACATTTCTCCCAAACAGATCACATCTTCTCCAAGAAATACCACGTTTCCCCCTGGAAATTGGACCTTTTCAACCACTAATACCTCTTTTATCCCCAAAAGAGGAGAGTTTCAGCCAGAAAGGCCACATTTCTCCCAAATATATCACATCTTCTCCAAGAAATGCCAGGATTCCTCCTGAAATAGGACCTTCTCACCCAAAACTTCCAGCCTTCTCCCCACAAATTGGACATTTTCTTCCAGAAAGGCCACATTTCTCCCAAATATATCACATCTTCTCCAAGAAATACCAGGATTCCTCCTGAAATAGGACCTTCTCACCGAAAACTACCAGCGTTCTCCCAACAAATTGGACATTTTCTTCCAGAAATGCCACATTTCTCCCAAATAGATCACATCTTCTCCAAGAAATACCAGCTTTCCCCCTTCAAATAGGACCTTTTCACCCACAAATACCTCTTTTATCCCCAAAAGAGGACAGTTTCTTCCACAAATGCCACATTTCTCCCAAATAGATCACATCTTCTCCAAGAAATACCAGGTTTCCCCCTTCAAATAGGGCCTTTTCACCCGCAAATACCTCTTTTATCCCCAAAATAGGACAGTTTCTTCCAGAAATACCAGATTTCTCCCAAATATATCACATCTTCTCCAAGAAATACCAGGTTTCCCCCTTCAAATAGGACCTTATCACCCACAAATTCCAGTTTTATCCCCAAAAGAGGACAGTTTCTTCCTGACATGCCACATTTCTCCTAAATATACCACATCTTCTTCAAGAAATACCAGCTTTCCGCCTTCAAATAGGACCTTTTCACCCACAAATAGCTCTTTTATCCCCAAAATAGGACATTTTCTCCCAGACATGCCACATTTCTCCCAAATATATCACATCTTCTCCAAGAAATACCAGGTTTCCCCCTTCAAATAGGACCTTTTCAACCACAAATACCTGGTTTATCCCTCAAATTGGACATATTCTTCCAGAAATGCCAGATTTCTCCCAAATATATCACATCTTCTCCAAGAAATACCAGGTTTCCCCCTTCAAATAGGACCTTTTCACCCACAAATACCTCTTTTATCCCCAAAATAGGACAGTTTCTTCCAGACATGCCACATTTCTCCCAAATATATCATATCTTCTCCAAGAAATACCAGGTTTCCCCCTTCAAATAGGAAATTTTCACCCACAAATACCTCTTTTATCCCCAAAAGAGGACAGTTTCTTCCAGAAATGCCACATTTCTCCCAAATATATCACATCTTCTCCAAGAAATACCAGGTTTCCCCCTTCAAATAGGACCTTTTCACCCACAAATACCTCTTTTATCCCCAAAATAGGACAGTTTCTGCCAGAAATGCCACATTTCTCCCAAATAGATCACATCTCCTCCAAGAAATACCAGGTTTCCTCCTGAAATAGGACCTTTTCACCCACAAATACCAGCCTTCTCCCCCCAAATAGGACAGTTTCTTCCAGAAATGCCAGATTTCTCCCAAATATATCACATCTTCTCCAAGAAATACCAGCTTTCCCCCTTCAAATAGGACCTTTTCACCCACAAATACCTCTTTTATCCCCCAAATAGGACAGTTTCTTCCAGAAATGCCACATTTCTCCCAAACATATCACATCTTCTTCAAGAAATACCAGGTTTCCTCCTTGAAATAGGACCTTTTCAACCACAAATACCTGTTTTATCCCCAAAATAGGACAGTTTCTTCCAGACATGCCACATTTCTCCCAAATATATCACATCTTCTCCAAGAAATACCAGCTTTCTCCCTTCAAATAGGACCTTTTCTCCCACAAATACCTCTTTTATTACCAAAATAGGACAGTTTCTTCCAGACATGCCAGATTTCTCCCAAATATATCACATCTTCTCCAAGAAATACCAGGTTTCCGCCTTCAAATAGGACCTTTTCACCCACACATACCTCTTTTATCCCCAAAAGAGGACAGTTTCTGCCAGAAAGGCCACATTTCTCCCAAATATATCACATCTTCTCCAAGAAATACCAGGTTTTCCCCCTTCAAATAGGACCTTTTCACCCACAAATACCTCTTTTATCCCCAAAAGAGGACAGTTTCTTCCAGACATGCCACATTTCTCCCAAATATATCACATCTTCTCCAAGAAATACCAGCTTTCCCCCTTCAAATAGGACCTTTTCACCCACAAATACCTCTTTTATCCCCAGAAGAGGACAGTTTCTTCCAGACATGCCACATTTCTCCCAAATATATCACATCTTCTCCAAGAAATACATGCTTTCCCCCTTCAAATAGGACCTTTTCACCCACAAATACCTCTTTTATCCCCAAAATAGGACAGTTTCTTCCAGACATGCCACATTTATCCCAAATATATCACATCTTCTCCAAGAAATACCAATGCAGGACGCTGAATTCGCTCGTTCTCGGCATAGGAATGCCGCTCCTCCTCTCTCGTGGCTCGAAAGCGGCATTTGCGCTGAACCACACCGGACAGTCTGCAGTTGCAGACTACTGAATAGCCTGAAAACAAGGGTTTTTTCTCCGCAGGAAACAAGCCACAACTCTCGACTTTCTGGAACGTCCTCCCCGAAAGCACAACGTGTGTCGCTCCTCGAACTTCTAGCTGCCTTATTAGTGTGGTTTCCACTTCTACTCTATTCGTCACAGAATGTTGAAGTGTAGCATCGGATAAACACTCCAAAACGAAAAGTCGCTCGGAACAAAGGGATAAAACAGGAATCTGTGGGTGACAAGGTCCTATTTCAGGAGGAAACCTGGTATTTCTTGGAGTTGTGATATATTTGGGAGAAATGTGGCATTTCTGGAAGAAACTGTCCTCTTTTGGGGATAAAAGAGGTATTTGTGGGAGAAAAGGTCCTATTTGAAGGGGGAACCCTGGTATGTTTGGGGACAAAACATGTATTTGTGGGTGAAAAGGTCCTTTTGAAGGGGGAAAGCTGGTATTTCTTGGAGAAGATGTGATCTATTTGGGAGAAATTTGGCCTTTCTGGATGAAAATGTCCAATTTGGGGGGAGAAGGCTGGTAGTTTTGGGTGAGAAGGTCCTATTTCAGGAGGAATCCTGGTATTTCTTGGAGAAGATGTGATATATTTGGGAGAAATGTGGCCTTTCTGGAAGAAATTGTCCAATTTTGGGGGAGAAGGCTGGTAGTTTTGGGTGAGAAGGTCCTATTTCAGGAGGAATCCTGGCATTTCTTGGAGAAGATGTGATATATTTGGGAGAAATGTGGCATTTCTGGAAGAAACTGTCCTCTTTTGGGGATAAAAGAGGTATTAGTGGTTGAAAAGGACCTATTTGAAGGGGGAAACCTGGTATTTCTTGGAGAAGATGTGATATATTTGGGAGAAATGTGGCATTTCTGGCAGAAAATGTCCTATTTTGGGGATAAAACAGGTATTTCATGGAGAAAAGGTCCTATTTGAAGGGGGAAACCTGGTATTTCTTGGAGGAGTTGTGATATACTTGGGAGAAATGAGGCATTTCTGGAAGAAACTGTCCTCTTTTGGGGATAAAAGAGGTATTTGTGGGAGAAAAGTTCCAATTTGAAGGGGGAACCCCGGTATTTCTTGGAGAAGATGTGATATATTTGGGAGAAATGTGGCATGTCTGGAAAAAACCGTCCTATTTGGGGGATAAAAGAGGTATTTGTGGGTGAAAAGGTCCTATTTGAAGGGGGAAAGCTGGTATTTCTTGGAGAAGATGTGATATATTTAGGAGAAATCTGGCATGTCTGGAAGAAACTGTCCTATTTTGGGGATAAAAGAGGTATTTGTGGGAGAAAAGGTCCTATTTGAAGGGGGAAACGTGGTATTTCATGGAGAAGATGTGATATATTTGGGAGAAATGTGGCATTTCTGGAAGAAAGTGTCCTCTTATGGGGATAGAACAGGTATTTGTGGGTGAAAAGGTCCTATTTCCAGGGGAAAACCTGGTATTTCTTGGAGAAGATGTGATCTATTTGGGAGAAATGTGGTATGTCTGGAAGAAAATGTCCTATTTGGGGGGAGAAGGGTGGTATTTGTGGGAGAAAAGTTCCTATTTCAGGAGGAATCCTGGTATTTCTTGGAGGAGATGTGATATGTTTGGGAGAAATGTGGCATTTCTGGAAGAAACTGTCCTATTTTGGGGATAAAACAGGTATTTGTGGGTGAAAAGGTCCTATTTGAAGGGGGAAACGTGGTATTTATTGGAGAAGATGTGATCTATTTGGGAGAAATGTGGCATTTCTGGAAGAAACTGTCCTCTTTTGGGGATAAAAGAGGTATTTGTGGGTGAAAAGGTCCTATTTGAAGGGGGAAACCTGGTATTTCTTGGAGAAGATGTTCTATATTTGGGAGAATTGTGGCATTTCTGGAAGAAACTGTCCTCTTTTGGGGATAAAAGAGGTATTTGTGGGTGAAAAGGTCCTATTTGAAGGGGGAAAGCTGGTATTTCTTGGAGAAGATGTGATATATTTGGGAGAAATGTGGCATGTCTGGAAAAAACTGTCGTCTTTTGGGGATAAAAGAGGTATTTGTGGGTGAGAAGGTCCTATTTGAAGGGGGAAACGTGGTATTTCTTGGAGAAGATGTGATGTATTTGGGAGAAATGTGGCATTCCTGGAAGAAACTGTCCTCTTTTGGGGATAAAACAGGTTTTTTTGGGGAAAAGGTCCTATTTGAAGGGGGAAAGCTGGTATTTCTTGGAGAAGATGTGATATATTTGGGAGAAATGTGGCATTTCTGGAAGAAACTGTCCTCTTTTGGGGATAAAAGAGGTATGTGTGGGTGATAAGGTCCTATTTGAAGGGGGAAACCTGGTATTTCTTGGAGAAGATGTGATATATTTGGGAGAAATGTGGCATGTCTGGAAGAAAATGTCCAATTTGGGGGAGAAGGGTGGTATTTGTGGGAGAAAAGTTCCTATTTCAGGAGGAATCCTGGTATTTCTTGGAGGAGATGTGATATGTTTGGGAGAAATGTGCCATTTCTGGAAGAAACTGTCCTCTTTTAGGGATAAAAGAGGTATTTGTGGGTGAAAAGTTCCTATTTGAAGGGGGAAAGCTGGAATTTCTTGGAGAAAATGTGATCTATTTGGGGGGAGAAATGTGGCATGTCTGGAAGAAACTGTCCTATTTTGGGTATAAACGAATTTTTTGTGGGTGAAAAGGTGCTATTTGAAGGGGGAAACCTGGTATTTCTTGGAGAAGATGTGATATGTTTGGGAGAAATGTGGCCTTTCTGGAAGAAACTGTCCTATTTTGGGGATAAAACTGGTATTTGTGGGTGAAAAGGTCCTATTTGAAGGGGGAAACCTGGTATTTCTTGGAGAAGATGTGATCTATTTGGGAGAAATGTGGCATGTCAGGAACAAACTGTCCTATTTGGGGGGAGAAGGCTGGTATTTGAGGGAGAAAAGGTCCTCTTTCAGGAGGAATCCTCGTATTTCTTGGAGAAGATGTGATATATTTGGGAGAAATGTGGCATGTCTGGAAGAAACTGTCCTATTTGAGGGATAAAAGAGGTAATTGTGGGTGAAAAGGTCCTATTTGAAGGGGGAAACCTGGTATTTCTTGGAGAAGATGTGATATATTTGGGAGAAATGTGGCATGTCTGGAAGAAACTGTCCTCTTCTGGGGATAAAAGAATTTTTTGTGGGTGAAAAGGTCCTATTTGAAGGGGAAAACCTGGTATTTCTTGGAGAAGATGTGGTATATTTGGGAGAAATGTGGCCTTTCTGGCAGAAACTGTCCTCTTTTGGGGATAAAAGTGGTATTTGTGGGTGAAAAGGTCCTATTTGAAGGGGGAAACGTGGTATTTCTTGGAGAAGATGTGATATATTTGGGAGAAATGTGGCCTTTCTGGAAGAAACTGTCCTATTTTGGGGATAAAAGAATTTTTTGTGGGTGAAAAGGTCCTATTTGAAGGGGGAAATCTGGTAATTCTATGAGAAGATGTGATATGTTTTGGAGAAATGTGGCATTTCTGGGAGAAACTGTCCTCTTTTGGGGATAAAACAGGTATTTGTGGTTGAAAAGGTCCTATTTGATGGGGGAAAGCTGGTAATTCTATGAGAAGATGTGATCTATTTGGGAGAAAAGTGGCATGTCAGGAAGAAACTGTCCTCTTTTGGGGATAAAAGAGGTATTTGTGGGTGAAAAGGTCCTATTTGAAGGGGAAAACCTGGTATTTCTTGGAGAAGATGTGATCTATTTGGGAGAAATGTGGCATTTCTGGAAGAAACTGTCCTATTTTGGGGATAAAAGAGGTATTTGTGGGTGAAAAGGTCCTATTTGAAGGGGGAAACCTGGTATTTCTTGGAGAAGATGTGATATATTTGGGAGAAATGTGGCATTTCTGGAAGAAACTGTCCACTTTTGGGGATAAAAGAGGTATTTGTGGGTGAAAAGGTCCTATTTGAAGGGGGAATCCTGGTATTTCTTGGAGAAGATGTGATCTATTTGGGAGGAATGTGGCATTTCTGGAAGAAACAGTCCTCTTCTGGGGATAAAAGAGGTATTTGTGGGTGATAAGGTCCTATTTGAAGGGGGAAAGCTGGTATTTCTTGGAGAAGATGTGGTATATTTGGGAGAAATGTGGCATTTCTGGCAGAAACTGTCCTATTTTGGGGATAAAACAGGTATCTGTGGGAGAAAAGGTCCTATTTGAAGGGGGAACCCTGGTATTTCTTGGAGAAGATGTGATCTATTTGGGAGAAATGTGGCCTTTCTGGAAGAAACTGTCCACTTTTGGGGATAAAAGAGGTATTTCATGGAGAAAAGGTCTTAATTCAAGGGGGAAACCTGGTATTTCTTGGAGGAGTTGTGATATATTTGGGAGAAATGTGGCATTTCTGGAAGAAACTGTCCTCTTTTGGGGATAAAAGAGGTATTTGTGGGAGAAAAGGTCCTATTTGAAGGGGGAACCCTGGTATTTCTTGGAGAAGATGTGATATATTTGGGAGAAATGTGGCATGTCTGGAAAAAACTGTCCTATTTTGGGGATAAAAGAGGTATTAGTGGTTGAAAAGGTCCTATTTGAAGGGGGAAACCTGGTATTTCTTGAGAGGATTTGATATATTTGGGAGAAATCTGGCATTCCTGGAAGAAACTGTCCTCTCTTGGGGATAAAAGAGGTTTTTTTGGGTGAAAAGGTCCTATTTCCAGGGGAAAAGCTGGTATTTCTTGGAGAAGATGTGATATATTTGGGAGAAATGTGGCATGTCTGGAAGAAAATGTCCTATTTGGGGGGAGAAGGGTGGTATTTGTGGGAGAAAAGTTCCTATTTCACGAGGAATCCTGGTATTTCTTGGAGGAGATGTGATATGTTTGGGAGAAATGTGCCATTTCTGGAAGAAACTGTCCTCTTTTGGGGATAAAACAGGTATTTTTGGGTGAAAAGTTCCTATTTGAAGGGGGAAACCTGGTATTTCTTGGAGAAGATGTGATATGTTTGGGAGAAATATGGCATTTCTGGAAGAAACTGTCCTATTTTGGGGATAAAAGAGGTATTTGTGGGTGAAAAGGTCCTATTTGAAGGGGGAAAGCTGGTATTTCTTGGAGAAGATGTGATCTATTTGGGAGAAATTTGGCCTTTCTGGATGAAAATGTCCAATTTGGGGGGAGAAGGCTGGTAGTTTTGGGTGAGAAGGTCCTATTTCAGGAGGAATCCTGGTATTTCTTGGAGAAGATGTGATATATTTGGGAGAAATGTGGCCTTTCTGGAAGAAATTGTCCAATTTTGGGGGAGAAGGCTGGTAGTTTTGGGTGAGAAGGTCCTATTTCAGGAGGAATCCTGGCATTTCTTGGAGAAGATGTGATATATTTGGGAGAAATGTGGCATTTCTGGAAGAAACTGTCCTCTTTTGGGGATAAAAGAGGTATTAGTGGTTGAAAAGGACCTATTTGAAGGGGGAAACCTGGTATTTCTTGGAGAAGATGTGATATATTTGGGAGAAATGTGGCATTTCTGGCAGAAAATGTCCTCTTTTGGGGATAAAAGAGGTATTTCATGGAGAAAAGGTCCTATTTGAAGGGGGAAACCTGGTATTTCTTGGAGGAGTTGTGATATACTTGGGAGAAATGAGGCATTTCTGGAAGAAACTGTCCTCTTTTGGGGATAAAAGAGGTATTTGTGGGAGAAAAGTTCCAATTTGAAGGGGGAACCCCGGTATTTCTTGGAGAAGATGTGATATATTTGGGAGAAATGTGGCATGTCTGGAAAAAACCGTCCTATTTGGGGGATAAAAGAGGTATTTGTGGGTGAAAAGGTCCTATTTGAAGGGGGAAAGCTGGTATTTCTTGGAGAAGATGTGATATATTTAGGAGAAATCTGGCATGTCTGGAAGAAACTGTCCTATTTTGGGGATAAAAGAGGTATTTGTGGGAGAAAAGGTCCTATTTGAAGGGGGAAACGTGGTATTTCATGGAGAAGATGTGATATATTTGGGAGAAATGTGGCATTTCTGGAAGAAAGTGTCCTCTTATGGGGATAGAACAGGTATTTGTGGGTGAAAAGGTCCTATTTCCAGGGGAAAACCTGGTATTTCTTGGAGAAGATGTGATCTATTTGGGAGAAATGTGGTATGTCTGGAAGAAAATGTCCTATTTGGGGGGAGAAGGGTGGTATTTGTGGGAGAAAAGTTCCTATTTCAGGAGGAATCCTGGTATTTCTTGGAGGAGATGTGATATGTTTGGGAGAAATGTGGCATTTCTGGAAGAAACTGTCCTATTTTGGGGATAAAACAGGTATTTGTGGGTGAAAAGGTCCTATTTGAAGGGGGAAACGTGGTATTTATTGGAGAAGATGTGATCTATTTGGGAGAAATGTGGCATTTCTGGAAGAAACTGTCCTCTTTTGGGGATAAAAGAGGTATTTGTGGGTGAAAAGGTCCTATTTGAAGGGGGAAACCTGGTATTTCTTGGAGAAGATGTTCTATATTTGGGAGAATTGTGGCATTTCTGGAAGAAACTGTCCTCTTTTGGGGATAAAAGAGGTATTTGTGGGTGAAAAGGTCCTATTTGAAGGGGGAAAGCTGGTATTTCTTGGAGAAGATGTGATATATTTGGGAGAAATGTGGCATGTCTGGAAAAAACTGTCGTCTTTTGGGGATAAAAGAGGTATTTGTGGGTGAGAAGGTCCTATTTGAAGGGGGAAACGTGGTATTTCTTGGAGAAGATGTGATGTATTTGGGAGAAATGTGGCATTCCTGGAAGAAACTGTCCTCTTTTGGGGATAAAACAGGTTTTTTTGGGGAAAAGGTCCTATTTGAAGGGGGAAAGCTGGTATTTCTTGGAGAAGATGTGATATATTTGGGAGAAATGTGGCATTTCTGGAAGAAACTGTCCTCTTTTGGGGATAAAAGAGGTATGTGTGGGTGATAAGGTCCTATTTGAAGGGGGAAACCTGGTATTTCTTGGAGAAGATGTGATATATTTGGGAGAAATGTGGCATGTCTGGAAGAAAATGTCCAATTTGGGGGGAGAAGGGTGGTATTTGTGGGAGAAAAGTTCCTATTTCAGGAGGAATCCTGGTATTTCTTGGAGGAGATGTGATATGTTTGGGAGAAATGTGCCATTTCTGGAAGAAACTGTCCTCTTTTAGGGATAAAAGAGGTATTTGTGGGTGAAAAGTTCCTATTTGAAGGGGGAAAGCTGGAATTTCTTGGAGAAAATGTGATCTATTTGGGGGGAGAAATGTGGCATGTCTGGAAGAAACTGTCCTATTTTGGGTATAAACGAATTTTTTGTGGGTGAAAAGGTGCTATTTGAAGGGGGAAACCTGGTATTTCTTGGAGAAGATGTGATATGTTTGGGAGAAATGTGGCATTTCTGGCAGAAACTGTCCTTTTTTGGGGATAATAGAGGTATTTGTGGGTGAAAAGGTCCTATTTGAAGGGGGAAACGTCGTATTTCTTGGAGAAGATGTGATCTATTTGGGAGAAATGTGGCATGTCAGGAACAAACTGTCCTATTTGGGGGGAGAAGGCTGGTATTTGAGGGAGAAAAGGTCCTCTTTCAGGAGGAATCCTCGTATTTCTTGGAGAAGATGTGATATATTTGGGAGAAATGTGGCATGTCTGGAAGAAACTGTCCTATTTGAGGGATAAAAGAGGTAATTGTGGGTGAAAAGGTCCTATTTGAAGGGGGAAACCTGGTATTTCTTGGAGAAGATGTGATATATTTGGGAGAAATGTGGCATGTCTGGAAGAAACTGTCCTCTTCTGGGGATAAAAGTGGTATTTGTGGGTGAAAAGGTCCTATTTGAAGGGGGAAACGTGGTATTTCTTGGAGAAGATGTGATATATTTGGGAGAAATGTGGCCTTTCTGGAAGAAACTGTCCTATTTTGGGGATAAAAGAATTTTTTGTGGGTGAAAAGGTCCTATTTGAAGGGGGAAATCTGGTAATTCTATGAGAAGATGTGATATGTTTTGGAGAAATGTGGCATTTCTGGGAGAAACTGTCCTCTTTTGGGGATAAAACAGGTATTTGTGGTTGAAAAGGTCCTATTTGATGGGGGAAAGCTGGTAATTCTATGAGAAGATGTGATCTATTTGGGAGAAAAGTGGCATGTCAGGAAGAAACTGTCCTCTTTTGGGGATAAAAGAGGTATTTGTGGGTGAAAAGGTCCTATTTGAAGGGGAAAACCTGGTATTTCTTGGAGAAGATGTGATCTATTTGGGAGAAATGTGGCATTTCTGGAAGAAACTGTCCACTTTTGGGGATAAAAGAGGTATTTGTGGGTGAAAAGGTCCTATTTGAAGGGGGAATCCTGGTATTTCTTGGAGAAGATGTGATCTATTTGGGAGGAATGTGGCATTTCTGGAAGAAACAGTCCTCTTCTGGGGATAAAAGAGGTATTTGTGGGTGATAAGGTCCTATTTGAAGGGGGAAAGCTGGTATTTCTTGGAGAAGATGTGGTATATTTGGGAGAAATGTGGCATTTCTGGCAGAAACTGTCCTATTTTGGGGATAAAACAGGTATCTGTGGGAGAAAAGGTCCTATTTGAAGGGGGAACCCTGGTATTTCTTGGAGAAGATGTGATCTATTTGGGAGAAATGTGGCCTTTCTGGAAGAAACTGTCCACTTTTGGGGATAAAAGAGGTATTTCATGGAGAAAAGGTCTTAATTCAAGGGGGAAACCTGGTATTTCTTGGAGGAGTTGTGATATATTTGGGAGAAATGTGGCATTTCTGGAAGAAACTGTCCTCTTTTGGGGATAAAAGAGGTATTTGTGGGAGAAAAGGTCCTATTTGAAGGGGGAACCCTGGTATTTCTTGGAGAAGATGTGATATATTTGGGAGAAATGTGGCATGTCTGGAAAAAACTGTCCTATTTTGGGGATAAAAGAGGTATTAGTGGTTGAAAAGGTCCTATTTGAAGGGGGAAACCTGGTATTTCTTGAGAGGATTTGATATATTTGGGAGAAATCTGGCATTCCTGGAAGAAACTGTCCTCTCTTGGGGATAAAAGAGGTTTTTTTGGGTGAAAAGGTCCTATTTCCAGGGGAAAAGCTGGTATTTCTTGGAGAAGATGTGATATATTTGGGAGAAATGTGGCATGTCTGGAAGAAAATGTCCTATTTGGGGGGAGAAGGGTGGTATTTGTGGGAGAAAAGTTCCTATTTCACGAGGAATCCTGGTATTTCTTGGAGGAGATGTGATATGTTTGGGAGAAATGTGCCATTTCTGGAAGAAACTGTCCTCTTTTGGGGATAAAACAGGTATTTTTGGGTGAAAAGTTCCTATTTGAAGGGGGAAACCTGGTATTTCTTGGAGAAGATGTGATATGTTTGGGAGAAATATGGCATTTCTGGAAGAAACTGTCCTATTTTGGGGATAAAAGAGGTATTTGTGGGTGAAAAGGTCCTATTTGAAGGGGGAAAGCTGGTATTTCTTGGAGAAGATGTGATCTATTTGGGAGAAATTTGGCCTTTCTGGATGAAAATGTCCAATTTGGGGGGAGAAGGCTGGTAGTTTTGGGTGAGAAGGTCCTATTTCAGGAGGAATCCTGGTATTTCTTGGAGAAGATGTGATATATTTGGGAGAAATGTGGCCTTTCTGGAAGAAATTGTCCAATTTGGGGGGAGAAGGCTGGTAGTTTTGGGTGAGAAGGTCCTATTTCAGGAGGAATCCTGGCATTTCTTGGAGAAGATGTGATATATTTGGGAGAAATGTGGCATTTCTGGAAGAAACTGTCCTCTTTTGGGGATAAAAGAGGTATTAGTGGTTGAAAAGGACCTATTTGAAGGGGGAAACCTGGTATTTCTTGGAGAAGATGTGATATATTTGGGAGAAATGTGGCATTTCTGGCAGAAAATGTCCTCTTTTGGGGATAAAAGAGGTATTTCATGGAGAAAAGGTCCTATTTGAAGGGGGAAACCTGGTATTTCTTGGAGGAGTTGTGATATACTTGGGAGAAATGAGGCATTTCTGGAAGAAACTGTCCTCTTTTGGGGATAAAAGAGGTATTTGTGGGAGAAAAGTTCCAATTTGAAGGGGGAACCCCGGTATTTCTTGGAGAAGATGTGATATATTTGGGAGAAATGTGGCATGTCTGGAAAAAACCGTCCTATTTGGGGGATAAAAGAGGTATTTGTGGGTGAAAAGGTCCTATTTGAAGGGGGAAAGCTGGTATTTCTTGGAGAAGATGTGATATATTTAGGAGAAATCTGGCATGTCTGGAAGAAACTGTCCTATTTTGGGGATAAAAGAGGTATTTGTGGGAGAAAAGGTCCTATTTGAAGGGGGAAACGTGGTATTTCATGGAGAAGATGTGATATATTTGGGAGAAATGTGGCATTTCTGGAAGAAAGTGTCCTCTTATGGGGATAGAACAGGTATTTGTGGGTGAAAAGGTCCTATTTCCAGGGGAAAACCTGGTATTTCTTGGAGAAGATGTGATCTATTTGGGAGAAATGTGGTATGTCTGGAAGAAAATGTCCTATTTGGGGGGAGAAGGGTGGTATTTGTGGGAGAAAAGTTCCTATTTCAGGAGGAATCCTGGTATTTCTTGGAGGAGATGTGATATGTTTGGGAGAAATGTGGCATTTCTGGAAGAAACTGTCCTATTTTGGGGATAAAACAGGTATTTGTGGGTGAAAAGGTCCTATTTGAAGGGGGAAACGTGGTATTTATTGGAGAAGATGTGATCTATTTGGGAGAAATGTGGCATTTCTGGAAGAAACTGTCCTCTTTTGGGGATAAAAGAGGTATTTGTGGGTGAAAAGGTCCTATTTGAAGGGGGAAACCTGGTATTTCTTGGAGAAGATGTTCTATATTTGGGAGAATTGTGGCATTTCTGGAAGAAACTGTCCTCTTTTGGGGATAAAAGAGGTATTTGTGGGTGAAAAGGTCCTATTTGAAGGGGGAAACCTGGTATTTCTTGGAGAAGATGTGATATATTTGGGAGAAATGTGGCATGTCTGGAAAAAACTGTCGTCTTTTGGGGATAAAAGAGGTATTTGTGGGTGAGAAGGTCCTATTTGAAGGGGGAAACGTGTTATTTCTTGGAGAAGATGTGATGTATTTGGGAGAAATGTGGCATTCCTGGAAGAAACTGTCCTCTTTTGGGGATAAAACAGGTTTTTTTGGGGAAAAGGTCCTATTTGAAGGGGGAAAGCTGGTATTTCTTGGAGAAGATGTGATATATTTGGGAGAAATGTGGCATTTCTGGAAGAAACTGTCCTCTTTTGGGGATAAAAGAGGTATTTGTGGGTGAAAAGGTCCTATTTGAAGGGGGAAACGTGGTATTTCTTGGAGAAGATGTGATATATTTGGGAGAAATGTGGCCTTTCTGGAAGAAACTGTCCTATTTTGGGGATAAAAGAATTTTTTGTGGGTGAAAAGGTCCTATTTGAAGGGGGAAATCTGGTAATTCTATGAGAAGATGTGATATGTTTTGGAGAAATGTGGCATTTCTGGGAGAAACTGTCCTCTTTTGGGGATAAAACAGGTATTTGTGGTTGAAAAGGTCCTATTTGATGGGGGAAAGCTGGTAATTCTATGAGAAGATGTGATCTATTTGGGAGAAAAGTGGCATGTCAGGAAGAAACTGTCCTCTTTTGGGGATAAAAGAGGTATTTGTGGGTGAAAAGGTCCTATTTGAAGGGGAAAACCTGGTATTTCTTGGAGAAGATGTGATCTATTTGGGAGAAATGTGGCATTTCTGGAAGAAACTGTCCTATTTTGGGGATAAAAGAGGTATTTGTGGGTGAAAAGGTCCTATTTGAAGGGGGAAACCTGGTATTTCTTGGAGAAGATGTGATATATTTGGGAGAAATGTGGCATTTCTGGAAGAAACTGTCCACTTTTGGGGATAAAAGAGGTATTTGTGGGTGAAAAGGTCCTATTTGAAGGGGGAATCCTGGTATTTCTTGGAGAAGATGTGATCTATTTGGGAGGAATGTGGCATTTCTGGAAGAAACAGTCCTCTTCTGGGGATAAAAGAGGTATTTGTGGGTGATAAGGTCCTATTTGAAGGGGGAAAGCTGGTATTTCTTGGAGAAGATGTGGTATATTTGGGAGAAATGTGGCATTTCTGGCAGAAACTGTCCTATTTTGGGGATAAAACAGGTATCTGTGGGAGAAAAGGTCCTATTTGAAGGGGGAACCCTGGTATTTCTTGGAGAAGATGTGATCTATTTGGGAGAAATGTGGCCTTTCTGGAAGAAACTGTCCACTTTTGGGGATAAAAGAGGTATTTCATGGAGAAAAGGTCTTAATTCAAGGGGGAAACCTGGTATTTCTTGGAGGAGTTGTGATATATTTGGGAGAAATGTGGCATTTCTGGAAGAAACTGTCCTCTTTTGGGGATAAAAGAGGTATTTGTGGGAGAAAAGGTCCTATTTGAAGGGGGAACCCTGGTATTTCTTGGAGAAGATGTGATATATTTGGGAGAAATGTGGCATGTCTGGAAAAAACTGTCCTATTTTGGGGATAAAAGAGGTATTAGTGGTTGAAAAGGTCCTATTTGAAGGGGGAAACCTGGTATTTCTTGAGAGGATTTGATATATTTGGGAGAAATCTGGCATTCCTGGAAGAAACTGTCCTCTCTTGGGGATAAAAGAGGTTTTTTTGGGTGAAAAGGTCCTATTTCCAGGGGAAAACCTGGTATTTCTTGGAGAAGATGTGATATATTTGGGAGAAATGTGGCATGTCTGGAAGAAAATGTCCTATTTGGGGGGAGAAGGGTGGTATTTGTGGGAGAAAAGTTCCTATTTCACGAGGAATCCTGGTATTTCTTGGAGGAGATGTGATATGTTTGGGAGAAATGTGCCATTTCTGGAAGAAACTGTCCTCTTTTGGGGATAAAACAGGTATTTTTGGGTGAAAAGTTCCTATTTGAAGGGGGAAACCTGGTATTTCTTGGAGAAGATGTGATATGTTTGGGAGAAATATGGCATTTCTGGAAGAAACTGTCCTATTTTGGGGATAAAAGAGGTATTTGTGGGTGAAAAGGTCCTATTTGAAGGGGGAAAGCTGGTATTTCTTGGAGAAGATGTGATATATTTGGGAGAAATGTGGCATGTCTGGAAGAAACTGAACTATTTTGGGGATAAAAGAGGTATTTGTGGGTGAAAAGGTCCCATTTGAAGGGGGAAAGCTGGTATTTCTTGGAGAAGATGTGATATATTTGGGAGAAATGTGGCATTTCTGGAAGAAAGTGTCCTGTTTTGGGGATAAAACAGGTATTTGTGGGAGAAAAGGTCCTATTTGAAGGGGGAAAGCTGGAATTTCTTGAAGGAGATGTGATATATTTGGGAGAAATGTGGCATTTCTGGAAGAAACTGTCCTATTTGGGGGAGAAGCCTGCTATTAGTGGGTGAAAAGGTCCTAATTCAAGGGGGAAAGCTGGTATTTCTTGGAGAAGATGTGATGTATTTGGGAGAAATGTGGCATTTCTGGAAGAAACTGTCCTCTTTTGGGGATAAAACAGGTATTTGTGGGTGAAAAGGCCCTATTTCCAAGGGAAAACCTGGTATTTGATGGAGGAGATGTGGTATATTTCGGAGAAATGTGGCATTTCTGGCGGAAACTGTCCTCTTTTGGGGGGAGAAGGCTGGTATTTGTGGGTGAAAAGGTCCTATTTGAAGGGGGAAAGCAGGTATTTCTTGGAGAAGATGTGATATATTTGGGAGAAATGTGGCATGTCTGGAAGAAACTGTCCTATTTGAGGGATAAAGAGGTATTTGTGGGTGAAAAGGTCCTATTTGAAGGGGGAAAGCTGGTATTTCATGGAGAAGATGTGATCTATTTGGGAGAAATGAGGCCTTTCTGGAAGAAAATGTCCAATTTGGGGGGAGAAGGCTGGTAGTTTTCGGTGAGAAGGTCCTATTTCAGGAGGAATCCTGGTATTTCTTGGAGAAGATGTGATATATTTGGGAGAAATGTGGCCTTTCTGGAAGAAAATGTCCAATTTGGGGGGAGAAGGCTGGTAGTTTTGGGTGAGAAGGTCCTATTTCAGGAGGAATCCAGGCATTTCTTGGAGAAGATGTGATATATTTGGGAGAAATGTGGCATTTCTGGAAGAAACTGTCCTCTTCTGGGGATAAAACAGGTATTTCATTGAGAAAAGTTCCTAATTGAAGGGGGAACCCTGGTATTTCTTGGAGAAGATGTGATCTATTTGGGAGAAATGTGGCATTGCTGGAAAAAACTGTCCTATTTGGGGGATAAAAGAGGTAATTGTGGGTGAAAAGGTCCTATTTGAAGGGGGAAAGCTGGTATTTCTTGTAGAAGATGTGTTCTATTTGGGAGAAATCTGGCATTTCTGGAAGAAACTGTCCTCTTTTGGGGATAAAAGAGTTTTTTTAGGGAAAAGGTCCAATTTGAAGGGGGAAACGTGGTATTTCTTGGAGAAGATGTGATATATTTGGGAGAAATGTGGCATTTCTGGAAGAAACTGTCCTATTTTGGGGATAAAAAGGGTATTTCATGGAGAAAAGGTCCTAATTCAAGGGGGAAACATGGTATTTCTTGGAGGAGTTGTGATATATTTGGGAGAAATTTTGGCATGTCTGGAAGAAACTGTCCTCTTTTGTGGAAAAAGAGGTATTTGTGGGAGAAAAGTTCCTATTTGAAGGGGGAACCCTGGTATTTCTTGGAGAAGATGTGATATATTTGGGAGAAATGTGGCATGTCTGGATAAAACTGTCCTATTTTGGGGATAAAAGAGCTATTTGTGGGTGAGAAGGTCCTATTTGAATGGGGAAACGCGGTATTTCTTGGAGAAGATGTGATATATTTGGGAGAAACCTGGCATTCCTGGAAGAAACTGTCCTATTTTGGGGATAAAAGATGTTTTTTTGGGGAAAAGGTCCTATTTGAAGGGGGAACCCTGGTATTTCTTGGAGAAGATGTGTTATGTTTGGGAGAAATCTGGCATTTCTGGAAGAAACTGTCCTCTTTTGGGGATAAAAGAGGTATTTGTGGGAGAAAAGGTCCCATTTGAAGGGGGAAACCTGGTATTTCTTGGAGAATATGTCATATATTTGGGAGAAATGTGGCATGTCTGGAAGAAAATGTCCTATTTGGGGCGGGAAGTGTGGTATTTGAGGAAGAAAAGTTCCTATTTCAGGAGGAATCCTGGTATTTCTTGGAGGAGATGTGATATGTTTGGGAGAAATGTGCCATTTCTGGGAGAAACTGTCCTCTTTTGGGGATAAAACAGGTATTTGTGGGTGAAAAGGTCCTATTTGAAGGGGAACCCTGGTATTTCTTGGAGAAGATGTGTTATGTTTGGGAGAAATATGGCATTTCTGGGAGAAACTGTCCTCTTTTGGGGATAAAACAGTTATTTGTGGGTGAAAAGGTCCTATTTGAAGGGGGAAAGCTGGTAATTCTATGAGAAGATGTGATATATTTGGGAGAAATGTGGCATGTCTGGAAGAAACTGTCCTCTTTTGGGGATCAAACAGGTATTTGTGGGTGAAAAGGTCCTATTTGAAGGGGGAACCTGGTATTTCTTGGAGAAGATGTGATCTATTTGGGAGAAATGTGGCATTTCTGGAAGAAACTGTCCTCTTTGGGGGATAAAAGAGGTATTAGTGGGTGAAAAGGTCCTATTTTAAGGGGGAAACCTGGTATTTCTTGGAGAAGATGTGATATGTTTGGGAGAAATGTGGCCTTCCTGGCAGAAACTGTCCTCTTTTGGGGATAAAAGAGGTATTTGTGGGTGAAAAGGTCCTATTTGAAGGGGGAAAGCTGGTATTTCTTGTAGAAGATGTGTTATGTTTGGGAGAAATGTGGCATTTCTGGAAGAAACTGTCGTATTTGGGGGGAGAAGGCTGGTATTTGTGGTAGAAAAGGTCCTCTTTCAGGAGGAATCCTGGTATTTCTTGGAGAAGATGTGATATATTTGGGAGAAATGTGTCATGTCTGGAAGAAACTGTCCTATTTGAGGGATAAAACAGGTATTTGTGGGTGAAAAGGTCCTATTTGAAGGGGGAAACCTGGTATTTCTTGGAGAAGATGTGATATGTTTGGGAGAAATCTGGCATGTCAGGAAGAAACTGTCCTATTTTGGGGATAAAAGAGGTATTTGTGGGTGAAAAGGTCCTATTTGAAGGGGGAAACGTGGTATTTCTTGGAGAAGATGTGATATATTTGGGAGAAATGTGGCATTTCTGGAAGAAACTGTCGTATTTTGGGGATAAAAGAGGTATTTGTGGGTGAAAAGGTCCTATTTGAAGGGGGAAAGCTGGTATTTCTTGGAGAAGATGTGATATGTTTGGGAGAAATGTGGCATTTCTGGAAGAAACTGTCCTACTTGGGGGGAGAAGGCTGGTATTTGTGGTAGAAAAGGTCCTTTTTCAGGAGGAATCCTGGTATTTCTTGGAGAAGATGTGATATATTTGGGAGAAATGTGGCATGTCTGGAAGAAACTGTCCTATTTGACTGATAAAAGAGGTATTTGCGGGTGAAAAGGTCCTATTTGAAGGGGGAAACCTGGTATTTCTTGGAGAAGATGTGATATACTTGGGAGAAATCAGGCATTTCTGGAAGAAACTGTCCTATTTTGGGGATAAAAGAATTTTTTGTGGGTGAAAAGGTTCTATTTCAAGGGGGAAACCTGGTATTTCTAGGAGAAGATGTGGTATATTTGGGAGAAATGTGGCCTTTCTGGCAGAAACTGTCCTCTTTTGGGGATAAAAGAGGTATTTGTGGGTGAAAAGGTCCTATTTGAAGGGGGAAACGTGGTATTTCTTGGAGAAGATGTGATCTATTTGGGAGAAATGTGGCATGTCTGGAAGAAACTGTCCTATTTTGGGGATAAAAAAGGTATTTGTGGGTGAAAAGTTCCTATTTGAAGGGGGAAAGCTGGTAATTCTATGAGAAGATGTGATATGTTTGGGAGAAATGTGGCATGTCTGGAAGAAACTGTCCTATTTTGGGGATAAAACAGGTATTTGTGGGTGAAAAGGTCCTATTTGAAGGGGGAAAGCTGGTATTTCTTGGAGAAGATGTGATATATTTGGGAGAAATGTGGCATGTCTGGAAGAAACTGTCCTCTTTTGGGGATAAAAGATGTATTTGTGGGTGAAAAGGTCCTATTTGAAGGGGGAAACGTGATATTTCTTGGAGAAGATGTGATATATTTGGGAGAAATGTGGCATTGCTGGAAGAAACTGTCCTCTTATGGGGATAGAACAGGTATTTGTGGGAGAAAAGGTCCTATTTGAAGGGGGAAAACCTGGTATTTCTTCGAGAAGATGTGATATATTTGGGAGAAATGTGGCATTTCTGGAAGAAAATGTCCTATTTGAGGGATAATACAGGTATTTGTGGGAGAAAAGGTCCTATTTGAAGGGGGAAACGTGGTATTTCTTGGAGAAGATGTGATATAATTGGGAGAAATGTGGCAGTTCTGGAAGAAACTGTCCTCTTTTGGGGATGAAACAGGTATTTTTGGATAAAAAGTTCCTATTTGAAGGGGGAAAGCTGGTATTTCTTGGAGAAGATGTGATATGTTTGGGAGAAATCTGGCATGTCTGGAAGAAACTGTCCTATTTTGGGGATAAAAGAGGTATTTGTGGGTGAAAAGGTCCTATTTGAAGGGGGAAAGCTGGTATTTCTTGGAGAAGATGTGATATATTTGGGAGAAATGTGGCATGTCTGGAAGAAACTGTCCTATTTGGGGGATAAAACAGGTATTTTTGGGAGAAAAGGTCCTATTTGAAGGGGGAAACGTGGTATTTCTTGGAGAAGATGATATATATTTGGGAGAAATGTGGCCATTCTGGAAGAAAATGCCCAATTTGGGGGGAGAAGGCTGGTAGTTTTCGGTGAGAAGCTCCTATTTCAGGAGGAATCCTGATATTTCTTGGAGAAGATGTGATATATTTGGGAGAAATGTGGCCTTTCTGGAAGAAAATGTCCAATTTGGGGGGAGAAGGCTGGTAGTTTTGGGTGAGAAGGTCCTATTTCAGGAGGAATCCTGGCATTTCTTGGAGAAGATGTGATATATTTGGGAGAAATGTGTCATTTCTGGAAGAAACTGTCCTCTTTTGGTGATAAAAGAGGTATTAGTGGGTGAAAAGGTCCTATTTGAAGTGGGAAACCTGGTATTTCTTGGAGAAGATGTGATATATTTGGGAGAAATCAGGCATTTCTGGAAGAAACTGTCCTCCTTTGGGGATAAAAGAGGTATTTCATGGAGAAAAGGTCCTAATTCAAGGGGGAAACCTGGTATTTCTTGGAGGAGTTGTGATATATTTGGGAGAAATGTGGCATGTCTGGAAAAAACTGTCCTCTTTTGGGGATCAAAGAGGTATTTGTGGGTGAAAAGGTCCTATTTGAAGGGGGAAACGTTGAATTTCTCGGAGAAGATGTGATATATTTGGGAGAAATCTGGCATTTCTGAAAGAAACTGTCTTATTTTGGGGATAAAGCAGGTATTTGTGGGTGAAAAGGTCCTATTTGAAGGGGGAAACGTGGTATTTCTTGGAGAAGATGTGATATGTTTGGGAGAAATGTGGCATTTCTGGAAGAAACTGTCCTATTTTGGGGATAAAAGAGGTATTTGTGGGTGAAAAGGTCCTATTTCCTGTGGAAAACCTGGTATTTCTTGGAGAAGATGTGATATATTTGGGAGAAATGTGGCATGTCTGGAAGAAAATGTCCTATTTGGGGCGAGAAGGGTGGTATTTGAGGAAGAAAAGTTCCTCTTTCAGGAGGAATCCTGGTATTTCTTGGAGAAGATGTGATATGTTTGAGAGAAATGTGCCATTTCTGGGAGAAACTGTCCTCTTTTGGGGATAAAAGAGGTATTTGTGGGTGAAAAGGTCCTATTTCAAGGGGGAAAACTGGTATTTCTGTGGCCTTTCTGGAAGAAACTGTCCTCTTTTGGTAATAAAACAGGTATTTGTGGGTGAAAAGGTCCTATTTGAAGGGGGAACCCTGGGATTTCTTGGAGAAGATGTGATATGTTTGGGAGAAATGTGGCCTTTCTGGAAGAAAATGTCCTCTTTTGGGGATAATAGAGGTATTTGTGGGTGAAAAGGTCCTATTTGAAGGGGGAACCCTGGTATTTCTTGGAGAAGATGTGATATATTTGGGAGAAATGTGGCAGTTCTGGAAGAAACTGTCCTCTTTTGGGGATCAAACAGGTATTTGTGGGTGAAAAGGTCCTATTTGAAGGGGGAACCTGGTATTTCTTGGAGAAGATGTGATCTATTTGGGAGAAATGTGGCCTTTCTGGAAGAAACTGTCCTATTTTGGGGATAAAACAGGTATTTGTGGGTGAAAAGGTCCTATTTGAAGGGGGAAACGTGGTATTTCTTGGAGAAGATGTGATATATTTGGGAGAAATGTGGCATTTCTGGAAGAAACTGTCCTATTTTGGGGATAAAACAGGTATTTGTGGGAGAAAAGGTCCTATTTGAAGGGGGAAAGCTGGTATTTCTTGGAGAAGATGTGATATATTTTGGAGAAATGTGGCATGTCTGGAAGAAACTGTCCTATTTTGGAGATAAAAGGGGTATTTGTGGGGGAAAAGGTCCTATTTGAAGGGGGAAAGCTGGTATTTCTTGGAGAAGATGTGATATGTTTGGGAGAAATGTGGCATGTCTGGAAGAAACTGTCCTCTTTTGGGGATAAAAGAGGTATTTGTGGGTGAAAAGGTCCTATTTGAAGGGGGAAAGCTGGTATTTCTTGGAGAAGATGTGATCTATTTTGGAGAAATCTTGCATGTCTGGAAGAAACTGTCCTATTTTGGAGATAAAAGGGGTATTTGTGGGGGAAAAGGTCCTATTTGAAGGGGGAAACCTGGTATTTCTTGGAGAAGATGTGATATATTTGGGAGAAATGTGGCCTTTCTGGAAGAAACTGTCCTATTTTGGGGTTAAACCAGGTATTTGTGGGGGAAAAGGTCCTATTTGAAGGGGAAAACCTGGTATTTCTTGGAGAAGATGTGATCTATTTGGGAGAAATGTGGCATGTCTGGAAGAAACTGTCCTCTTTTGGGGATAAAAGAGGTATTTGTGGGTGAAAAGGTCCTATTTGAAGGGGGAACCTGGTATTTCTTGGAGAAGATGTGATATATTTGGGAGAAACCTGGCATTTATGGAAGAAACTGTCCTCTTTTGGGGATAAAAGAGGTATTTGTGGGTGAAAAGGTCCTATTTCAAGGGGGAAACGTGGTATTTCTTGGAGAAGATGTGATATATTTGGGAGAAATCTGGCATTTATGGCAGAAACTGTCCTCTTTTGGGGATAAAACAGGTATTTGTGGGTGAAAAGGTCCTATTTGAAGGGGGAAAGCAGGTATTTCTTGGAGAAGATGTGATATGTTTGGGAGAAATGTGGCATTTCTGGAAGAAACTGTCCCCTTTTGGGGATCAAAGAGGTATTTGTGGGTGAAAAGGTCCTATTTGAAGGGGGAAACCTGGTATTTCTTGGAGAAGATGTGATATATTTGGGAGAAATGTGGCATTTCTGGAAGAAACTGTCCTATTTTGGGGTTAAACCAGGTATTTGTGGGTGAAAAGGTCCTATTTGAAGGGGAAAACCTGGTATTTCTTGGAGAAGATTTGATCTATTTGGGAGAAATGTGGCATGTCTGGAAGAAACTGTCCTCTTTTGGGGATAAAAGAGGTATTAGTGGGTGAAAAGGTCCTATTTGAAGGGGGAAAGCTGGTATTTCTTGGAGAAGATGTGATATATTTGGGAGAAATGTGGCATTTATGGAAGAAACTGTCCTCTTTTGGGGATAAAAGAGGTATTTGTGGGTGAAAAGTTCCTATTTGAAGGGGGAAACGTGGTATTTCTTGGAGAAGATGTGATATATTTGGGAGAAATGTGGCATGTCTGGAAGAAACTGTCCTCTTTTGGGGATAAAACAGGTATTTGTGGGTGAAAAGGTCCTATTTGAAGGGGGAAACGTGGTATTTCTTGGAGAAGATGTGATATGTTTGGGAGAAATGTGGCATTTCTGGAAGAAACTGTCCCCTTTCGGGGATAAAAGAGGTATTTGTGGGTGAAAAGGTCCTATTTGAAGGGGGAAACCTGGTATTTCTTGGAGAAGATGTGATATATTTGGGAGAAATGTGGCATGTCTGGAAGAAGCTGTTCTATTTTGGGGATAAAAGAGGTATTTGTGGGTGAAAAGGTCCTATTTGAAGGGGGAAAGCTGGTATTTCTTGGAGAAGATGTGATGTATTTGGGAGAAATGTGGCATTTCTGGAAGAAACTGTCCTTTTTTGGGGATAAAAGAGGTATTTGTGGGAGAAAAGGTCCTATTTGAAGGGGGAAAGCTGGTATTTCTTGCAGGAGATGTGATATATGTGGGAGAAATGCGGCATTCCAGGAAGAAACTGTCGTATTTTGGGTATCAAAGAGGTATTTGTGGGTGAAAAGGTCCTATTTGAAGGGGGAAACGTGGTATTTCTTGGAGAAGATGTGATATATTTGGGAGAAATGTGGCCTTTCTGGAAGAAACTGTCCTCTTTTGGGGATCAAAGAGGTATTTGTGGGTGAGAAGGTCCTATTTGAAGGGGGAAACGTGGCATTTCTTGGAGAAGATGTGATATGTTTGGGAGAAATGTGGCATTTCTAGAAGAAACTGTCCTCTTTTGGGGGGAAAAGGCTGGTTTTTATGGGAGAAAATGTACTATGACAGGAGAAATCCTGGTATTTCTTGGAGGAGATGTGATATGTTTGGGAGAAGTGTGGCATTTCTTGAAGAAACTGTCCTATTTTGGGGATAAAAGAGGTATTTTTGGGAGAAAAGGTCCTATTTGAAGGGGGAACCCTGGTATTTCTTGGAGAGATGTGATATATTTGGGAGAAATGTGGCCTTTCTGGAAGAAACTGTCCTATTTGAGTGATAAGAGAGGTATTTGTGGGTGAAAAGGTCCTATTTGAAGGGGGAAAGCTGGTAGTTTTACCTCTTTTATCCCCAAAATAGAACAGTTTCTGCCAGATATGCCACATTTCTCCCAAATATATCACTTCTTCTCCAAGAAATACCTGCTTTCCCCCTTCAAATAGGACCGTTTCACCCACAAATACCTCTTTTATCCCCAAAATAGTACATTTTCTGCCATACATGCCATATTTCTCCCAAATATACCACATCTTCTCCAAGAAATACCAGGTTTCCCCCTTCAAATAGGACCTTTTCACCCAAAAATACCTGTTTCATCCCCAAAAGAGGACAGTTTCTTCCAGAAATGCCACATTTCTCCCAAATATACCACATCTTCTCCAAGAAATACCAGGTTTTCCCCTTCAAATAGGACCTTTTCACCCACAGCTACCTCTTTTATCCCCAAAAGAGGACAGTTTCTTCCTGACATGCCACATTCCTCCCAAATATATCACATCTTCTCCAAGAAATACCAGGTTTCCACCTTCGAATAGGACCTTATCACCCACAAATTCCACTTTTATCCCCAAAATAGGACAGTTTCTTCCAGAAAGGCCACATGTCTCCCAAACATATCACATCTTCTCCAAGAAATACCAGGTTTCCCCCTTTAAATAGGACCTTGTCACCCACAAATACCTGTTTTATCCCCAAAAGAGGACAGTTTCTGCCAGAAATGCCTGATTTCTCCCAAATATATCACATCTTCTCCAAGAAATACCACGTTTCCCCCTTCAAATAGGAACTTTTCACCCACAAATACCTCTTTTATCCCTCAAAAAGGTCAGTTTCTTCCAGACATGCCACATTTCTCCCAAATATATCACATCTTCTCCAAGAAATACCAGGATTCCTCCTGAAAGAGGACCTTTTCTCCCACAAATACAAGCCTTCTCCCCCCAAACAGGACAGTTTCTTCCAGAAATGCCACATTTCTCCCAAACATATCACATCTTCTCCAAGAAATACCAGGTTTCCCCCTTCAAATAGGACCTTTTCACCCACAAATACCTCTTTTATCCCCAAAATAGGACAGTCTCTTCCAGAAAGGCCACATTTTTCCCAAATATATCACATCTTCTCCAAGAAATACCATCTTTCCCCCTTCAAATAGGACCTTTTCACCCACAAATACCTCTTTGATCCCCAAAAGAGGACAGTTTCTTCCAGACATGCCACATTTCTCCCAAATATATCACATCTTCTCCAAGAAATACCAGCTTTCCCCCTTCAAATAGGACATTTTCACCCACTAATAGCAGGCTTCTCCCCCCAAATAGGACAGTTTCTTCCAGAAATGCCACATTTCTCCCAAATAGATCACATCTTCTCCAAGAAATACCAGGTTTCCCCCTTCAAATAGGACCTTTTCACCCACAAATACCTCTTTTATCCCCAAAAGAGGACAGTTTCTTCCAGACATGCCACATTTCTCCCAAATATATCACATCTCCTCCAAGAAATACCAGGATTCCTCCTGAAATAGGAACTTTTCTTCCTCAAATACCACCCTTCTCCCCCCAAATAGGACATTTTCTTCCAGACATGCCACATTTCTCCCAAATATATCACATCTTCTCCAAGATATACCAGGTTTTCCCCTGGAAATAGGACCTTTTCACCCACAAATACCTCTTTTATCCCCATAAGAGGACAGTTTCTTCCAGAAATGCCACATTTCTCCCAAACATATCACATCTTCTCCAAGAAATACCACGTTTCCCCCTTCAAATAGGACCTTTTCACCCACAAATACATGCTTTATCCCCAAAATAGGACAGTTTCTTCCAGAAATGCCAGATTTCTCCCAAATATATCACATCTTCTCCAAGAAATACCAGGGTTCCCCCTTCAAATAGGACCTTTTCTCCCAGAAATACCTCTGTTATCCCTCAAATTGGTCATTTTCTTGCAGAAATACCACATTTCTCCCAAATATATCACAACTCCTCCAAGAAATAACAGGTTTCCCACTTGAATTAGGACCTTTTCTCCATGAAATAACTCTTTTATCCCCAAAAGAGGACATTTTCTTCCAGACATGCCACATTTCTCCCAAATATATCACATCTTCTCCAAGAAATGCCAGGATTCCTCCTGAAATAGGACCTTCTCACCCAAAACTACCAGACTTCTCCCCCCAAATTGGACATTTTCTTCCAGAAAGGCCACATTTCTCCCAAATATATCACATCTTCTCCAAGAAATACCAGGATTCCTCCTGAAATAGGACCTTCTCACCGAAAACTACCAGCCTTCTCCCCCCAAATTGGACATTTTCTTCCAGAAATGCCACATTTCTCCCAAATATACCACATCTTCTCCAAGAAATACCAGGTTTCCCCCTTCAAATAGGACCTTTTCACCCACAGCTACCTCTTTTATCCCCAAAAGAGGACAGTTTCTTCCTGACATGCCACATTCCTCCCAAATATATCACATCTTCTCCAAGAAGTACCAGGTTTCCACCTTCGAATAGGACCTTATCACCCACAAATACCACTTTTATCCCCAAAATAGGACAGTTTCTGCCAGAAAGGCCACATGTCTCCCAAACATATCACATCTTCTCCAAGAAATACCAGGTTTCCCCCTTTAAATAGGACCTTGTCACCCACAAATACCTGTTTTATCCCCAAAAGAGGACAGTTTCTGCCACAAATGCCTGATTTCTCCCAAATATATCACATCTTCTCCAAGAAATACCACGTTTCCCCCTTCAAATAGGAACTTTTCACCCACAAATACCTCTTTTATCCCTCAAAAAGGTCAGTTTCTTCCAGACATGCCACATTTCTCCCAAATATATCACATCTTCTCCAAGAAATACCAGGATTCCTCCTGAAAGAGGACCTTTTCTCCCACAAATACCAGCCTTCTCCCCCCAAACAGGACAGTTTCTTCCAGAAATGCCACATTTCTCCCAAACATATCACATCTTCTCCAAGAAATACCAGGGTTCCCCCTTCAAATAGGACCTTTTCACCCACAAATACCTCTTTTATCCCCAAAATAGGACAGTTTCTTCCAGAAAGGCCACATTTTTCCCAAATATATCACATCTTCTCCAAGAAATACCAGGTTTCCCCCTTCAAATAGGACCTTTTCACCCACAAATACCTCTTTGATCCCCAAAAGAGGACAGTTTCTTCCAGACATGCCACATTTCTCCCAAATATATCACATCTTCTCCAAGAAATACCAGCTTTCCCCCTTCAAATAGGACATTTTCACCCACTAATAGCAGGCTTCTCCCCCCAAATAGGACAGTTTCTTCCAGAAATGCCACATTTCTCCCAAATAGATCACATCTTCTCCAAGAAATACCAGGTTTCCCCCTTCAAATAGGACCTTTTCACCCACAAATACCTCTTTTATCCCCAAAAGAGGACAGTTTCTTCCAGACATGCCACATTTCTCCCAAATATATCACATCTCCTCCAAGAAATACCAGGTTTCCCCCTTCAAATAGGACCTTTTCTCCCACAAATACCTCTTTTATCCCCAAAACAGGACAGTTTCTTCCAGAAATGCCACATTTCTCCCAAATATATCACATCTTCTCCAAGAAATACCAGGTTTCCCCCTTCAAATAGGACCTTTTCACCCACAAATACCTCTTTCATCCCCAAAAAAACACAGTTTCTTCCAGACGTGCCACATTTCTCCCAAATATATCACATCTTCTCATAGAATTATTAGCTTTCCCCCTTCAAATAGGACCTTTTCACCCACAAATACCTGTTTTATCCCCAAAAGAGGACAGTTTCTCCCAGAAATGCCATATTTCTCCCAAACAAAACACATCTTCTCCAAGAAATACCAGGTTTCCCCCTTCAAATAGGACCTTTTCACCCACAAATACCTCTTTTATCCCCAAAAGAGGACAGTTTCTTCCAGAAATGGCACATTTCTCCCAAACATATCACATCTCCTCCAAGAAATACCAGGATTCCTCCTGAAATAGGAACTTTTCTTCCTCAAATACCACCCTTCTCCCCCCAAATAGGACATTTTCTTCCAGACATGCCACATTTCTCCCAAATATATCACATCTTCTCCAAGAAATACCAGGTTTTCCCCTGGAAATAGGACCTTTTCACCCACAAATACCTCTTTTATCCCCATAAGAGGACAGTTTCTTCCAGAAATGCCACATTTCTCCCAAACATATCACATCTTCTCCAAGAAATACCACGTTTCCCCCTTCAAATAGGACCTTTTCACCCACAAATACATGCTTTATCCCCAAAATAGGACAGTTTCTTCAAGAAATGCCACATTTCTCCCAAATATATCACATCTTCTACAAGAAATACCAGGGTTCCCCCTTCAAATAGGACCTTTTCTCCCAGAAATACCTCTGTTATCCCTCAAATTGGTCATTTTCTTCCAGAAATACCACATTTCTCCCAAATATATCACAACTCCTCCAAGAAATAACAGGTTTCCCACTTGAATTAGGACCTTTTCTCCAGGAAATAACTCTTTTATCCCCAAAAGAGGACATTTTCTTCCAGACATGCCACATTTCTCCCAAATATATCACATCTTCTCCAAGAAATACCAGGATTCCTCCTGAAATAGGACCTTCTCACCGAAAACTACCAGCCTTCTCCCCCCAAATTGGACATTTTTTTCCAGAAAGGCCACATTTCTCCCAAATAGATCACATCTTCTCCAAGAAATACCAGCTTACCCCCTTCAAATAGGACCTTTTCACCCACAAATACCTCTTTTATCCCCAAAATAGGACAGTTTCTTCCAGACATGCCAGATTTCTCCCAAATATATCACATCTGCTCCAAGAAATACCAGCTTTCCCCCTTCAAATAGGACCTTTTCACCCACAAATTCCTCTTTTATCTCCAAAATAGGACAGTTTCTTCCAGAAATGCCACATTTCTCCCAAATATATCACATCTTCTCCAAGAAATACCAGGTTTTCCCCTGGAAATAGGACCTTTTCACCCACAAATACCTGTTCTATCCCCATAAGAGGACAGTATCTTCCAGAAAGGCCACATTTCTCCCAAATATATCATATCTTCTCAAAAAAATACCAGCTTTCCCCCTTCAAATAGGACCTTTTCACCCACAAATACCTGTTTTATCCCCAAAAGAGGACAGTTTCTTCCAGAAATGCCACATTTCTCCCAAATATACCACATCTTCTCCAAGAAATACCAGGTTTCCCCCTTCAAATAGGACCTTTTCACCCACAAATACCTCTTTTATCCCCAAAATAGGACAGTTTCTTCCAGAAAGGCCACATTTCTCCAAAATATATCACATCTTCTCCAAGAAATACCACGTTTCCCCCTTCAAATAGGACCTTTTCACCCACAAATACCTCTTTTATCCCCAAAATAGAACAGTTTCTTCCAGAAAGGCCACATTTCTCCCAAATAGATCACATCTTCTCCAAGAAATGCCAGGTTTCCCCCTTCAAATAGGACCTTATCACCCACAAATACCTCTTTTATCCCCAAAATAGGACAGTTTCTTCAAGAAAGGCCTCATTTCTCCCAAATAGATCACATCTTCTCCAAGAAATACCAGGGTTCCCCCTTCAAATAGGACCTTTTCACTCACAAATACCACTTTAATCCCCAAAATAGGACAGTTTCTGCCAGAAAGGCCACATTTCTCCCAAACATATCACATCTTCTCCAAGAAATACCAGGTTTCCCCCTTCAAATAGGACCTTTTCACCCACAAAAAATTCTTTTATCCCCAAAATAGGACAGTTTCTTCCAGAAATGCCTGATTTCTCCCAAATATATCACATCTTCTCCAAGAAATACCAGGTTTCCCCCTTCAAATAGGACCTTTTCACCCACAAATACCTATTTTATCCCTCAAATAGGACAGTTTCTTCCAGACATGCCACATTTCTCCGAAATATATCACATCTTCTCCAAGAAATACCAGGATTCCTCCTGAAAGAGGACCTTTTCTACCACAAATACCAGCCTTCTCCCCCCAAATAGGACAGTTTCTTCCAGAAATGCCACATTTCTCCCAAACATATCACATCTTCTCCAAGAAATACCAGGTTTCCCCCTTCAAATACAACGTTTTCACCCACAAATACCTCTTTTATCCCCAAAAGAGGACAGTTTCTTCCAGACATGCCACATTTCTCCCAAATATATCACATCTTCTCCAAGAAATAACAGGTTTACCCCTTCAAATAGGACCTTTTCACACACAAATACCTCTTTATCCCTCAAATAGGACAGTTTCTTCCAGACATGCCACATTTCTCCCAAATATATCACATCTTCTCCAAGAAATACCGCGTTTCCCCCTTCAAATAGGACCATTTCTCCCAAAAATACCAGCCTTCTCCCCCCAAATAGGACAGTTTCTTCCAGAAATGCCACATTTCTCCCAAACATATCACATCTTCTCCAAGAAATACCAGGTTTCCCCCTTCAAATAGGACCTTTTCAGCCACAAATACCTCTTTTATCCCCAAAATAGGACAGTTTCTGCCAGAAAGGCCACATTTCTCCCAAACATATCACATCTTCTCCAAGAAATACCAGGTTTCCGCCTTCAAATAGGATTTTTTCAACCACAAATACCTGTTTTATCCCCAAAATAGGACAGTTTCTTCCAGAAATGCCAGATTTCTCCCAAATATATCACATCTTCTCCAAGAAAAACCACGTTTCCCCCTTCAAATAGGACCTTTTCACCCACAAATACCTCTTTTGTCCCCAAAAGAGGACAGTTTCTTCCAGAAATGCCACATTTCTCCCAAGGAGATCACATCTTCTCCAAGAAATACCAGGATTACCCCTGGAAATAGGACCTTGTCACCCACAAATACCTCTTTTATCCCCAAAAGAGGACAGTTTCTTCCAGACATGCCACATTTCTCCCAAATATATCACATCTTCTCCAAGAAATACCAGGTTTCCCCCTTCAAATAGGACCTTTTCACCCACAAATACCTGTTTTGTCCCCAAAAGAGGACAGTTTCTTCGAGAAATGGCACATTTCTCCCAAACATTTCAAGTTTCCTCCAACAAATACCAGGATTCCTCCTGAAATAGGAACTTTTCTCCCAAAAATACCACCCTTCTCCCCCCAAATAGGACATTTTCTTCCAGACATGCCACATTTCTCCCAAATATATCACATCTTCTCATAGAATTATTAGCTTTCCCCCTTCAAATAGGACCTTTTCACCCACAAATACCTGTTCTATCCCCATAAGAGGACTGTTTCTTCCAGAAAGGCCACATTTCTCCCAAATATATCACATCTACTCCAAGAAATACCACGTTTCCCCCTTCAAATAGGACCTTTTCCCCAAAAAAAAACTCTTTTATTCCCAAAAGAGGACAGTTTCCTCCAGGAATGCCACATTTCTCCCAAATAGATCACATCTTCTTCAAGAAATACCAGGGTTCCCCCTTCAAATAGGACCTTCTCACCCACAAATACCTCTTTTATCCCCAAAATAGGACAGTTTTATCCAGACAAGCCACATTTCTCCCAAATATATCACATCTTCTCCAAGAAATACCAGGGTTCCCCCTTCAAATAGGACCTTTTCACCCACAAATACCTCTTTTATCCCCAAAAGAGGACACTTTCTTCCAGAAATGCTACATTTCTACCAAATATATCACATCTTCTCCAAGAAATACCAGGTTTCCCCCTTGAATTAGGACCTTTTCTCCATGAAATAGCTCTTTTATCCCCAAAAGAGGACATTTTCTACCAGAAAGGCCACATTTCTCCCAAATATATCACATCTTCTCCAAGAAATGCCAGGATTCCTCCTAAAATAGGACCTTCTCACCCAAAACTACCAGCCTTCTCCCCCCAAATTGGAGATTTTCTTCCAGACATGCCAGATTTCTCCCAAATATATCACATCTTCTCCAAGAAATACCACGTTTCCCCCTTCAAATAGGACCTTTTCACCCACAAATAGCTCTTTATCCCTCAAATAGGACAGTTTCTTCCAGACATGCCACATTTCTCCCAAATATATCACATCTTCTCCAGGAAATACCAGCTTTCCCCCTTCAAATATGACCTTTTCACCCACAAATACCAGCCTTCTCCCCCCAAATAGGACAGTTTCTTCCAGAAATGCCACATTTCTCCCAAACATATCACATCTTCTCCAAGAAATACCAGGTTTCCCCCTTCAAATAGGACCTTTTCACCCACAAATACCTCTTTTATCCCCAAAATAGAACAGTTTCTTCCAGACATGCCACATTTCTCCCAAATATATCACATCTTCTCCAAGAAATGCCACGTTTCCCCTTCAAATAGGACCTTTTCACCCACAAATACCTCTTTTATCCCCAAAAGAGGACAGTTTCTTCCAGACATGCCACATTTCTCCCAAATATATCACATCTACTCCAAGAAATACCAGCTTTCCCCCTTCAAATAGGACCTTTTCACCCACAAATACCTGTTTTATCCCCAAAATAGGACAGTTTTTTCCAGACATGCCACATTTCTCCCAAATATATCACATCTTCTCCAAGAAATACCAGGTTTCCCCCTTCAAATAGGACCTTTTCACCCACAAATACCTCTTTTATCCCCAAAAGAGGACAGTTTCTTCCAGAAATGCCATATTTCTCCCAAACATATCACATCTTCTCCAAGAAATACCAGGTTTTCCCCTTCAAATAGGACCTTTTCACCCACAAATACCTCTTTTATCCCCAAAATAGGACAGTTTCTTCCAGAAATGCCACATTTCTCCCAAACATATCACATCACCTCCAAGAAATACCAGGATTCCTCCTGAAATAGGACGTTTTCTACCGCAAATACCAGCCTTCTCCCCCCAAATAGGGCATTTTCTTCCTGACATGCCACATTTCCCCCAAATAAATCACATCTTCTCCAAGAAATACCAGGTTTCCCCCTTCAAATAGGACCTTTTCACCCACAAATACCTGTTCTATCCTCATAAGAGGACAGTTTCTCCCAGACATGCCACATTTCTCCCAAATACATCACATCTTCTCCAAGAAATACCAGGTTTCCCCCTTCAAATAGGAACTTTTCACCCACAAATACCTCTTTTATCCCCAAAAGAGGACAGTTTCTTCCAGAAATGCCACATTTCTCCCAATTATATCACATCTTCTCCAAGAAATACCAGGTTTTCCCTGGAAATAGGACCTTTTCACCCACAAATACCTGTTCTATCCCCATAAGAGGACAGTTTCTTCCAGAAATGCCACATTTCTCCCAAATAGATCACATCTTCTCCAAGAAATACCACGTTTCCCCCTTCAAATAGGACCTTTTCCCCAAAAAAACCTCTTTTATCCCCAAAAGAGTACAGTTTCTTCCAGGAATGCCAGATTTCTCCCAAATAAATCACATCTTCTCCAGGAAATACCAGGTTTCCCCCTTCAAATAGGACCTTTTCACCCACAAATACCTCTTTTATCCCCAAAAGAGGACAGTTTCTTCCAGACATGCCACATTTCTCCCAAATATATCACATCTTCTCCAAGAAATACCAGCTTTCCCCCTTCAAATAGGACCTTTTCTCCCACAAATACCTCTTTTATCCCCAAAAGAGGACAGTTTCTTCCAGAAATGCCACATTTCTCCCAAATAGATCACAACTCCTCCAAGAAATACCAGGTTTCCCCCTTGAATTAGGACCTTTTCTCCATGAAATACCTCTTTTATACCCAAAAGAGGACAGTTTCTGCCAGATAGGCCACATTTCTCCCAAGTATATATCATCTTCTCCAAAAAATAACAGGTTTCCCCCTTCAAATAGGACCTTTTCAACCACTAATACCTCTTTTATCCCCAAAATAGGACAGTTTCTTCCAGAAAGGCCACATTTCTCCCTAATAGATCACATCTTCTCCAAGAAATGCCAGGATTCCTCCTGAAATAGGACCTTCTCACCCAAAACTACCAGCCTTCTCCCCCCAAATTGGACATTTTCTTCCACAAAGGCCACATTTCTCCGAAATATATCACATCTTCTCCAAGAAATACCAGGGTTCCTTCCTGAAATAGGACCTTCTCACCGAAAACTACCAGCCTTCTCCCCACAAATTGGACATTTTCTTCCAGAAATGCCACATTTCTCCCAAATATATCACATCTTCTCCAAGAAATACCAGCTTTCCCCCTTCAAATAGGATCTTTTCACCCACAAATACCTCTTTTATCCCCAAAAGAGGACAGTTTCTTCCAGAAATGCCACATTTCTCCCAAATAGATCACATCTTCTCCAAGAAATACCACGTTTCCCCCTTCAAATAGGACCTTTTCACCCACAAATACCTCTTTTATCCCTCAAATAGGACAGTTTCTTCCAGACATGCCACATTTCTCCCAAATATATCACATCTTCTCCAAGAAGTACCTGCTTTCCCCCTTCAAATAGGAACTTTTCTCCCACAAATACCAGCCTTCTCCCCCCCAAAAAGGACAGTTTCTTCCAGAAATGCCACATTTCTCCCAAACATATCACATCTTCTCCAAGAAATACCACGTTTCCCCCTTCAAATAGGACCTTTTCTCCCACAAATACCTCTTTTATCCCCAAAAGAGGACAGTTTCTTCCAGAAATGCCACATTTCTCTCAAATATATCACATCTTCTCCAAGAAATACCAGGTTTCCCCCTTCAAATAGGACCTTTTCACCCACTAATAGCAGGCTTCTCCCCCAAATAGGACAGTTTCTTCCAGAAATGCCACATTTCTCCCAAATATATCACATCTTCTCCAAGAAATACCAGCTTTCCCCCTTCAAATAGGACCTTTTCACCCACTAATACCTCTTTTATCCCCAAAATAGGACAGTTTCTTCCAGACATGCCACATTTCTCCCAAATATATCACATCTTCTCCAAGAAATACCAGCTTTCCCCCTTCAAATAGGACCTTTTCTCCCACAAATACCTCTTTTATCCCCAAAAGAGGACAGTTTCTTCCAGAAATGCCACATTTCTCCCAAATAGATCACAACTCCTCCAAGAAATACCAGGTTTCCCCCTTGAATTAGGACCTTTTCTCCATGAAATACCTCTTTTATACCCAAAAGAGGACAGTTTCTTCCAGACATGCCACATTTCTCCCAAGTATATATCATCTTCTCCAAAAAATAACAGGTTTCCCCCTTCAAATAGGACCTTTTCAACCACTAATACCTCTTTTATCCCCAAAATAGGACAGTTTCTTCCAGAAAGGCCACATTTCTCCCTAATAGATCACATATTCTCCAAGAAATGCCAGGATTCCTCCTGAAATAGGACCTTCTCACCCAAAACTACCAGCCTTCTCCCCCCAAATTGGACATTTTCTTCCACAAAGGCCACATTTCTCCGAAATATATCACATCTTCTCCAAGAAATACCAGGGTTCCTTCCTGAAATAGGACCTTCTCACCGAAAACTACCAGCCTTCTCCCCACAAATTGGACATTTTCTTCCAGAAATTCCACATTTCTCCCAAATATATCACATCTTCTCCAAGAAATACCAGCTTTCCCCCTTCAAATAGGATCTTTTCACCCACAAATACCTCTTTTATCCCCAAAAGAGGACAGTTTCTTCCAGAAATGCCACATTTCTCCCAAATAGATCACATCTTCTCCAAGAAATACCACGTTTCCCCCTTCAAATAGGACCTTTTCACCCACAAATACCTCTTTTGTCCCCAAAAGAGGACAGTTTCTTCCAGAAATGCCACATTTCTCCCAAGGAGATCACATCTTCTCCAAGAAATACCAGGTTTACCCCTGGAAATAGGACCTTGTCACCCACAAATACCTCTTTTATCCCCAAAATAGGACAGTTTCTTCCAGACATGCCACATTTCTCCCAAATATATCACATCTTCTCCAAGAAATACCAGGTTTCCCCCTTCAAATAGGACCTTTTCACCCACAAATACCTGTTTTATCCCCAAAAGAGGACAGTTTCTTCGAGAAATGGCACATTTCTCCCAAACATTTCAAGTTTCCTCCAACAAATACCAGGATTCCTCCTGAAATAGGAACTTTTCTCCCAAAAATACCAACCTTCTCCCCCCAAATAGGACATTTTCTTCCAGACATGCCACATTTCTCCCAAATATATCACATCTTCTCATAGAATTATTAGCTTTCCCCCTTCAAATAGGACCTTTTCACCCACAAATACCTGTTCTATCCCCATAAGAGGACTGTTTCTTCCAGAAAGGCCACATTTCTCCCAAATATATCACATCTACTCCAAGAAATACCACGTTTCCCCCTTCAAATAGGACCTTTTCCCCCAAAAAAAACTCTTTTATTCCTAAAAGAGGACAGTTTCCTCCAGGAATGCCACATTTCTCCCAAATAGATCACATCTTCTTCAAGAAATACCAGGGTTCCCCCTTCAAATAGGACCTTCTCACCCACAAATACCTCTTTTATCCCCAAAATAGGACAGTTTTATCCAGACAAGCCACATTTCTCCCAAATATATCACATCTTCTCCAAGAAATACCAGGGTTCCCCCTTCAAATAGGACCTTTTCACCCACAAATACCTCTTTTATCCCCAAAAGAGGACACTTTCTTCCAGAAATGCTACATTTCTACCAAATATATCACATCTTCTCCAAGAAATACCAGGTTTCCCCCTTGAATTAGGACCTTTTCTCCATGAAATAGCTCTTTTATCCCCAAAAGAGGACATTTTCTACCAGAAAGGCCACATTTCTCCCAAATATATCACATCTTCTCCAAGAAATGCCAGGATTCCTCCTAAAATAGGACCTTCTCACCCAAAACTACCAGCCTTCTCCCCCCAAATTGGAGATTTTCTTCCAGACATGCCAGATTTCTCCCAAATATATCACATCTTCTCCAAGAAATACCACGTTTCCCCCTTCAAATAGGACCTTTTCACCCACAAATAGCTCTTTATCCCTCAAATAGGACAGTTTCTTCCAGAAATGCCACATTTCTCCCAAATATATCACATCTTCTCCAGGAAATACCAGCTTTCCCCCTTCAAATATGACCTTTTCACCCACAAATACCAGCCTTCTCCCCCCAAATAGGACAGTTTCTTCCAGAAATGCCACATTTCTCCCAAACATATCACATCTTCTCCAAGAAATACCAGGTTTCCCCCTTCAAATAGGACCTTTTCACCCACAAATACCTCTTTTATCCCCAAAATAGAACAGTTTCTTCCAGACATGCCACATTTCTCCCAAATAGATCACATCTTCTCCAAGAAATGCCACGTTTCCCCTTCAAATAGGACCTTTTCACCCACAAATACCTCTTTTATCCCCAAAAGAGGACAGTTTCTTCCAGACATGCCACATTTCTCCCAAATATATCACATCTACTCCAAGAAATACCAGCTTTCCCCCTTCAAATAGGACCTTTTCACCCACAAATACCTGTTTTATCCCCAAAATAGGACAGTTTTTTCCAGACATGCCACATTTCTCCCAAATATATCACATCTTCTCCAAGAAATACCAGGTTTCCCCCTTCAAATAGGACCTTTTCACCCACAAATACCTCTTTTATCCCCAAAAGAGGACAGTTTCTTCCAGAAATGCCATATTTCTCCCAAACATATCACATCTTCTCCAAGAAATACCAGGTTTTCCCCTTCAAATAGGACCTTTTCACCCACAAATACCTCTTTTATCCCCAAAATAGGACAGTTTCTTCCAGAAATGCCACATTTCTCCCAAACATATCACATCACCTCCAAGAAATACCAGGATTCCTCCTGAAATAGGACGTTTTCTACCGCAAATACCAGCCTTCTCCCCCCAAATAGGGCATTTTCTTCCTGACATGCCACATTTCCCCCAAATAAATCACATCTTCTCCAAGAAATACCAGGTTTTCCCTTGGAAATAGGACCTTTTCACCCACAAATACCTGTTCTATCCTCATAAGAGGACAGTTTCTCCCAGACATGCCACATTTCTCCCAAATACATCACATCTTCTCCAAGAAATACCAGGTTTCCCCCTTCAAATAGGAACTTTTCACCCACAAATACCTCTTTTATCCCCAAAAGAGGACAGTTTCTTCCAGACATGCCACATTTCTCCCAATTATATCACATCTTCTCCAAGAAATACCAGGTTTTCCCTGGAAATAGGACCTTTTCACCCACAAATACCTGTTCTATCCCCATAAGAGGACAGTTTCTTCCAGAAATGCCACATTTCTCCCAAATAGATCACATCTTCTCCAAGAAATACCACGTTTCCCCCTTCAAATAGGACCTTTTCCCCAAAAAAACCTCTTTTATCCCCAAAAGAGGACAGTTTCTTCCAGACATGCCACATTTCTCCCAAATATATCACATCTTCTCCAAGAAGTACCTGCTTTCCCCCTTCAAATAGGAACTTTTCTCCCACAAATACCAGCCTTCTCCCCCCCAAAAAGGACAGTTTCTTCCAGAAATGCCACATTTCTCCCAAACATATCACATCTTCTCCAAGAAATACCACGTTTCCCCCTTCAAATAGGACCTTTTCTCCCACAAATACCTCTTTTATCCCCAAAAGAGGACAGTTTCTTCCAGAAATGCCACATTTCTCTCAAATATATCACATCTTCTCCAAGAAATACCAGGTTTCCCCCTTCAAATAGGACCTTTTCACCCACTAATAGCAGGCTTCTCCCCCAAATAGGACAGTTTCTTCCAGAAATGCCACATTTCTCCCAAATATATCACATCTTCTCCAAGAAATACCAGCTTTCCCCCTTCAAATAGGACCTTTTCACCCACTAATACCTCTTTTATCCCCAAAATAGGACAGTTTCTTCCAGACATGCCACATTTCTCCCAAATATATCACATCTTCTCCAAGAAATACCAGCTTTCCCCCTTCAAATAGGACCTTTTCTCCCACAAATACCTCTTTTATCCCCAAAAGAGGACAGTTTCTTCCAGAAATGCCACATTTCTCCCAAATAGATCACAACTCCTCCAAGAAATACCAGGTTTCCCCCTTGAATTAGGACCTTTTCTCCATGAAATACCTCTTTTATACCCAAAAGAGGACAGTTTCTTCCAGACATGCCACATTTCTCCCAAGTATATATCATCTTCTCCAAAAAATAACAGGTTTCCCCCTTCAAATAGGACCTTTTCAACCACTAATACCTCTTTTATCCCCAAAATAGGACAGTTTCTTCCAGAAAGGCCACATTTCTCCCTAATAGATCACATATTCTCCAAGAAATGCCAGGATTCCTCCTGAAATAGGACCTTCTCACCCAAAACTACCAGCCTTCTCCCCCCAAATTGGACATTTTCTTCCACAAAGGCCACATTTCTCCGAAATATATCACATCTTCTCCAAGAAATACCAGGGTTCCTTCCTGAAATAGGACCTTCTCACCGAAAACTACCAGCCTTCTCCCCACAAATTGGACATTTTCTTCCAGAAATTCCACATTTCTCCCAAATATATCACATCTTCTCCAAGAAATACCAGCTTTCCCCCTTCAAATAGGATCTTTTCACCCACAAATACCTCTTTTATCCCCAAAAGAGGACAGTTTCTTCCAGAAATGCCACATTTCTCCCAAATAGATCACATCTTCTCCAAGAAATACCACGTTTCCCCCTTCAAATAGGACCTTTTCACCCACAAATACCTCTTTTGTCCCCAAAAGAGGACAGTTTCTTCCAGAAATGCCACATTTCTCCCAAGGAGATCACATCTTCTCCAAGAAATACCAGGTTTACCCCTGGAAATAGGACCTTGTCACCCACAAATACCTCTTTTATCCCCAAAATAGGACAGTTTCTTCCAGACATGCCACATTTCTCCCAAATATATCACATCTTCTCCAAGAAATACCAGGTTTCCCCCTTCAAATAGGACCTTTTCACCCACAAATACCTGTTTTATCCCCAAAAGAGGACAGTTTCTTCGAGAAATGGCACATTTCTCCCAAACATTTCAAGTTTCCTCCAACAAATACCAGGATTCCTCCTGAAATAGGAACTTTTCTCCCAAAAATACCAACCTTCTCCCCCCAAATAGGACATTTTCTTCCAGACATGCCACATTTCTCCCAAATATATCACATCTTCTCATAGAATTATTAGCTTTCCCCCTTCAAATAGGACCTTTTCACCCACAAATACCTGTTCTATCCCCATAAGAGGACTGTTTCTTCCAGAAAGGCCACATTTCTCCCAAATATATCACATCTACTCCAAGAAATACCACGTTTCCCCCTTCAAATAGGACCTTTTCCCCCAAAAAAAACTCTTTTATTCCTAAAAGAGGACAGTTTCCTCCAGGAATGCCACATTTCTCCCAAATAGATCACATCTTCTTCAAGAAATACCAGGGTTCCCCCTTCAAATAGGACCTTCTCACCCACAAATACCTCTTTTATCCCCAAAATAGGACAGTTTTATCCAGACAAGCCACATTTCTCCCAAATATATCACATCTTCTCCAAGAAATACCAGGGTTCCCCCTTCAAATAGGACCTTTTCACCCACAAATACCTCTTTTATCCCCAAAAGAGGACACTTTCTTCCAGAAATGCTACATTTCTACCAAATATATCACATCTTCTCCAAGAAATACCAGGTTTCCCCCTTGAATTAGGACCTTTTCTCCATGAAATAGCTCTTTTATCCCCAAAAGAGGACATTTTCTACCAGAAAGGCCACATTTCTCCCAAATATATCACATCTTCTCCAAGAAATGCCAGGATTCCTCCTAAAATAGGACCTTCTCACCCAAAACTACCAGCCTTCTCCCCCCAAATTGGAGATTTTCTTCCAGACATGCCAGATTTCTCCCAAATATATCACATCTTCTCCAAGAAATACCACGTTTCCCCCTTCAAATAGGACCTTTTCACCCACAAATAGCTCTTTATCCCTCAAATAGGACAGTTTCTTCCAGAAATGCCACATTTCTCCCAAATATATCACATCTTCTCCAGGAAATACCAGCTTTCCCCCTTCAAATATGACCTTTTCACCCACAAATACCAGCCTTCTCCCCCCAAATAGGACAGTTTCTTCCAGAAATGCCACATTTCTCCCAAACATATCACATCTTCTCCAAGAAATACCAGGTTTCCCCCTTCAAATAGGACCTTTTCACCCACAAATACCTCTTTTATCCCCAAAATAGAACAGTTTCTTCCAGACATGCCACATTTCTCCCAAATAGATCACATCTTCTCCAAGAAATGCCACGTTTCCCCTTCAAATAGGACCTTTTCACCCACAAATACCTCTTTTATCCCCAAAAGAGGACAGTTTCTTCCAGACATGCCACATTTCTCCCAAATATATCACATCTACTCCAAGAAATACCAGCTTTCCCCCTTCAAATAGGACCTTTTCACCCACAAATACCTGTTTTATCCCCAAAATAGGACAGTTTTTTCCAGACATGCCACATTTCTCCCAAATATATCACATCTTCTCCAAGAAATACCAGGTTTCCCCCTTCAAATAGGACCTTTTCACCCACAAATACCTCTTTTATCCCCAAAAGAGGACAGTTTCTTCCAGAAATGCCATATTTCTCCCAAACATATCACATCTTCTCCAAGAAATACCAGGTTTTCCCCTTCAAATAGGACCTTTTCACCCACAAATACCTCTTTTATCCCCAAAATAGGACAGTTTCTTCCAGAAATGCCACATTTCTCCCAAACATATCACATCACCTCCAAGAAATACCAGGATTCCTCCTGAAATAGGACGTTTTCTACCGCAAATACCAGCCTTCTCCCCCCAAATAGGGCATTTTCTTCCTGACATGCCACATTTCCCCCAAATAAATCACATCTTCTCCAAGAAATACCAGGTTTTCCCTTGGAAATAGGACCTTTTCACCCACAAATACCTGTTCTATCCTCATAAGAGGACAGTTTCTCCCAGACATGCCACATTTCTCCCAAATACATCACATCTTCTCCAAGAAATACCAGGTTTCCCCCTTCAAATAGGAACTTTTCACCCACAAATACCTCTTTTATCCCCAAAAGAGGACAGTTTCTTCCAGACATGCCACATTTCTCCCAATTATATCACATCTTCTCCAAGAAATACCAGGTTTTCCCTGGAAATAGGACCTTTTCACCCACAAATACCTGTTCTATCCCCATAAGAGGACAGTTTCTTCCAGAAATGCCACATTTCTCCCAAATAGATCACATCTTCTCCAAGAAATACCACGTTTCCCCCTTCAAATAGGACCTTTTCCCCAAAAAAACCTCTTTTATCCCCAAAAGAGTACAGTTTCTTCCAGGAATGCCAGATTTCTCCCAAATAAATCACATCTTCTCCAGGAAATACCAGGTTTCCCCCTTCAAATAGGACCTTTTCACCCACAAATACCTCTTTTATCCCCAAAAGAGGACAGTTTCTTCCAGACATGCCACATTTCTCCCAAATATATCACATCTTCTCCAAGAAATACCAGCTTTCCCCCTTCAAATAGGACCTTTTCTCCCACAAATACCTCTTTTATCCCCAAAAGAGGACAGTTTCTTCCAGAAATGCCACATTTCTCCCAAATTGATCACAACTCCTCCAAGAAATACCAGGTTTCCCCCTTGAATTAGGACCTTTTCTCCATGAAATACCTCTTTTATACCCAAAAGAGGACAGTTTCTGCCAGAAAGGCCACATTTCTCCCAAGTATATATCATCTTCTCCAAAAAATAACAGGTTTCCCCCTTCAAATAGGACCTTTTCAACCACTAATACCTCTTTTATCCCCAAAATAGGACAGTTTCTTCCAGAAAGGCCACATTTCTCCCTAATAGATCACATCTTCTCCAAGAAATGCCAGGATTCCTCCTGAAATAGGACCTTCTCACCCAAAACTACCAGCCTTCTCCCCCCAAATTGGACATTTTCTTCCACAAAGGCCACATTTCTCCGAAATATATCACATCTTCTCCAAGAAATACCAGGGTTCCTTCCTGAAATAGGACCTTCTCACCGAAAACTACCAGCCTTCTCCCCACAAATTGGACATTTTCTTCCAGAAATGCCACATTTCTCCCAAATATATCACATCTTCTCCAAGAAATACCAGCTTTCCCCCTTCAAATAGGATCTTTTCACCCACAAATACCTCTTTTATCCCCAAAAGAGGACAGTTTCTTCCAGAAATGCCACATTTCTCCCAAATAGATCACATCTTCTCCAAGAAATACCACGTTTCCCCCTTCAAATAGGACCTTTTCACCCACAAATACCTCTTTTATCCCTCAAATAGGACAGTTTCTTCCAGACAAGCCACATTTCTCCCAAATATATCACATCTTCTCCAAGAAGTACCTGCTTTCCCCCTTCAAATAGGAACTTTTCTCCCACAAATACCAGCCTTCTCCCCCCCAAAAAGGACAGTTTCTTCCAGAAATGCCACATTTCTCCCAAACATATCACATCTTCTCCAAGAAATACCAGGTTTCCCCCTTCAAATAGGACCTTTTCACCCACAAATACCTCTTTTATCCCCAAAAGAGGACAGTTTCTTCCAGAAATGCCACATTTCTCTCAAATATATCACATCTTCTCCAAGAAATACCAGGTTTCCCCCTTCAAATAGGACCTTTTCACCCACTAATAGCAGGCTTCTCCCCCAAATAGGACAGTTTCTTCCAGAAATGCCACATTTCTCCCAAATATATCACATCTTCTCCAAGAAATACCAGCTTTCCCCCTTCAAATAGGACCTTTTCACCCACTAATACCTCTTTTATCCCCAAAATAGGACAGTTTCTTCCAGACATGCCACATTTCTCCCAAATATATCACATCTTCTCCAAGAAATACCAGCTTTCCCCCTTCAAATAGGACCTTTTCTCCCACAAATACCTCTTTTATCCCCAAAAGAGGACAGTTTCTTCCAGAAATGCCACATTTCTCCCAAATAGATCACAACTCCTCCAAGAAATACCAGGTTTCCCCCTTGAATTAGGACCTTTTCTCCATGAAATACCTCTTTTATACCCAAAAGAGGACAGTTTCTGCCAGAAAGGCCACATTTCTCCCAAGTATATATCATCTTCTCCAAAAAATAACAGGTTTCCCCCTTCAAATAGGACCTTTTCAACCACTAATACCTCTTTTATCCCCAAAATAGGACAGTTTCTTCCAGAAAGGCCACATTTCTCCCTAATAGATCACATATTCTCCAAGAAATGCCAGGATTCCTCCTGAAATAGGACCTTCTCACCCAAAACTACCAGCCTTCTCCCCCCAAATTGGACATTTTCTTCCACAAAGGCCACATTTCTCCGAAATATATCACATCTTCTCCAAGAAATACCAGGGTTCCTTCCTGAAATAGGACCTTCTCACCGAAAACTACCAGCCTTCTCCCCACAAATTGGACATTTTCTTCCAGAAATGCCACATTTCTCCAAAATATATCACATCTTCTCCAAGAAATACCAGCTTTCCCCCTTCAAATAGGATCTTTTCACCCACAAATACCTCTTTTATCCCCAAAAGAGGACAGTTTCTTCCAGACATGCCACATTTCTCCCAAATAGATCACATCTACTCCAAGAAATACCAGCTTTCCCCCTTCAAATAGGACCCTTTCTCCCACAAATACCTCTTTATCCCCAAAAGAGGACAGTTTCTTCCAGAAATGCCATATTTCTCCAAAACATATCACATCTTCTCCAAGAAATACCAGGTTTCCCCCTTCAAATAGGAACTTTTCACCCACAAATACCTCTTTTATCCCCAAAAGAGGACAGTTTCTTGCTGACATACCACATTTCTCCCAAACATATCACATCTCCTCCAAGAAATACCAGGATTCCTCCTGAAATAGGAACTTTTCTCCCACAAATACCACCCTTCTCCCCCGAAAATAGGACATTTTCTTCCAGACATGCCACATTTCTCCCAAATATATCACATCTGCTCCAAGAAATACCAGGTTTTCCCCTTGAAATAGGACCTTTTCACCCACAAATACCTCTTTTATCCCCAAAAGAGGACAGTTTCTTGCTGACATACCACATTTCTCCCAAACATATCACATCTCCTCCAAGAAATACCAGGATTCCTCCTGAAATAGGAACTTTTCTCCCACAAATACCACCCTTCTCCCCCGAAAATAGGACATTTTCTTCCAGACATGCCACATTTCTCCCAAATATATCACATCTTCTCCAAGAAATACCACGTTTCCCCCTTCAAATAGGACCTTTTCCCCAAAAAAACCTCTTTTATCCCCAAAAGAGGACAGTTTCTTCCAGGAATGCCAGATTTCTCCCAAATATATCACATCTTCTCCAAGAAATACCACGTTTCCCCCTTCAAATAGGACCTTTTCACCCACAAATACCTCTTTTATCCCCAAAATAGGACCGTTTTTTCCAGACATGCCACATTTCTCCCAAATACATCACATCTTCTCCAAGAAATACCAGGTTTCCCCCTTCAAATAGGACCTTTTCAACCACTAATACCAGCCTTCTCCCCCCAAAGAGGACAGTTTCTTCCAGAAATGCCACATTTCTCCCAAACATATCACATCTTCTCCAAGAAATACCACGTTTCCCCCTTCAAATAGGACCATTTCACCCACAAATACCTGTTTTATCCCCAAAAAACGACAGTTTCTTCCAGAAATGCCACATTTCTCCCAAATATATCACATCTTCTCCAAGAAATACCAGCTTTCCCCCTTCAAATAGGACCTTTTCACCCACTAATAGCAGGCTTCTCCACCAAATAGGACAGTTTCTTCCAGAAATGCCACATTTCTCCCAAATATATCACATCTTCTCCAAGAAATACCAGGTTTCCCCCTTCAAATAGGACCTTTTCACCCACAAATACCTCTTTTATCCCCAAAATAGGACAGTTTCTTCCAGACATGCCACATTTCTCCCAAATATATCACATATCCTTCAAGAAATACCTGCTTTCCCCCTTCAAATAGGACCTATTCTCCCACAAACACCTCTTTTATCCCCCAAACAGGACACTTTCTTCCAGAAATGCCACATTTCTCCCAAATATATCACATCTTCTCCAAGAAATACCAGGGTTCCCCCTTCAAATAGGACCTTTTCACCCACAAATACCTCTTTTATCCCCAAAAGAGGACATTTTCTTCCAGAAATGCCACATTTCTCCCAAATATATCACATCTCCTCCAAGAAATACCAGGTTTTCGCCTGGAAATAGGACCTTTTCAAACACAAATACCTCTTTTATCCCCAAAAGAGGACAGTTTCTTCCAGAAATGCCACATTTCTCCCAAACATATCACATCTTCTCCATGAAATACCAGGTTTCCCCCTTCAAATAGGACCTTTTCACCCACAAATACCTCTTTTATCCCCAAAAGAGGACAGTTTCTTCCTGACATGAAACATTTCTCCCAAACATATCAAATCTCCTCCAAGAAATACCAGGATTCCTCCTGAAATAGGAACATTTCTCCCACAAATACCACCCTTCTCCCCCGAAAATAGGACATTTTCTTCCAGACATGCCACATTTCTCCCAAATATATCACATCTTCTCCAAGAAATACCAGGTTTTCCCTCGAAATAGGACCTTTTCACCCACAAATACCTGTTCTATCCACATAAGAGGACAGTTTCATCCAGAAATGCCACATTTCTCCCAAATACATCACATCTTCTCCAAGAAATACCACGTTTCCTCTTCAAATAGGACCTTTTCCCCAAAAAAACCTCTTTTATCCCCAAAAGAGGACAGTTTCTTCCTGGAATGCCAGATTTCTCCCAAATAGATCACATCTTCTCCAAGAAATACCACGTTTCCCCCTTCAAATAGGACATTTCACCCACAAATACCTCTTTTATCCCCAAAAGAGGACAGTTTCTTCCAGAAATGCCACATTTCTCCCAAATATATCACAACTCCTCCAAGAAATACCAGGTTTCCCCCTTGAATTAGTACCTTTTCTCCATGAAATACCTCTTATATCCCCAAAAGAGGACAGTTTCTTCCAGAAATGCCACATTTCACCCAAAAATATCACATCTTCTCCAAGAAATACTAGCTTTCCCCCTTCAAATAGGACCTTTTCACCTACAAATTCCTCTTTTATCCCCAAAAGAGGACCGTTTCTTCCAGACTTGCCACATTTCTCCCAAATAGATCACGTCTTCTCCAAGAAATACCAGGTTTCACCCTTCAAATAGGACCTTTTCACCCACAAATACCTCTTTCATCCCCAAAACAGGACACTTTCTTCCAGAAATGCCACATTTCTCCCAAATATATCACATCTTCTCCAAGAAATGCCTGGATTCCTCCTGAAATAGGACCTTCTCACCCAAAACTACCAGCCATCTCCCCCCAGATTGGACATTTTCTTCCAGAAAGGCCAGATTTCTCCCAAATATATCACATCTTCTCCAAGAAATACCAGGATTCCTCCTGAAATAGGACCTTCTCACCGAAAACTACCAGCCTTCTCCCCCCAAATCGGACATTTTCTTCCAGAAATGCCACATTTCTCCCAAATAGATCACATCTTCTCCAAGAAATACCAGGGTTCCCCCTTCAAATAGGACCTTTACTCCCACAAATACCTCTTTTATCCCCAAAATAGGACAGTTTCTCCCAGAAATGCCACATTTCTCCCAAACATATCACATCTTCTCCAAGAAATACCAGGTTTCCCCCTTCAAATAGGACCTTTTCACCCACAAATACCTCTTTTATCCCCAAAAGAGGACAGTTTCTTCCAGAAATGCCACATTTCTCTCAAATATATCACATCTTCTCCAAGAAATACCAGCTTTCCCCCTTCAAATAGGACCTTTTCACCCACTAATAGCAGGCTTCTCCCCCAAATAGGACAGTTTCTTCCAGAAATGCCACATTTCTCCCAAATATATCACATCTTCTCCAAGAAATACCAGCTTTCCCCCTTCAAATAGGACCTTTTCACCCACTAATACCTCTTTTATCCCCAAAATAGGACAGTTTCTTCCAGACATGCCACATTTCTCCCAAATAGATCACATCTACTCCAAGAAATACCAGCTTTCCCCCTTCAAATAGGACCCTTTCTCCCACAAATACCTCTTTATCCCCAAAAGAGGACAGTTTCTTCCAGAAATGCCATATTTCTCCAAAACATATCACATCTTCTCCAAGAAATACCAGGTTTCCCCCTTCAAATAGGAACTTTTCACCCACAAATACCTCTTTTATCCCCAAAAGAGGACAGTTTCTTGCTGACATACCACATTTCTCCCAAACATATCACATCTCCTCCAAGAAATACCAGGATTCCTCCTGAAATAGGAACTTTTCTCCCACAAATACCACCCTTCTCCCCCGAAAATAGGACATTTTCTTCCAGACATGCCACATTTCTCCCAAATATATCACATCTGCTCCAAGAAATACCAGGTTTTCCCCTTGAAATAGGACCTTTTCACCCACAAATACCTCTTTTATCCCCAAAAGAGGACAGTTTCTTGCTGACATACCACATTTCTCCCAAACATATCACATCTCCTCCAAGAAATACCAGGATTCCTCCTGAAATAGGAACTTTTCTCCCACAAATACCACCCTTCTCCCCCGAAAATAGGACATTTTCTTCCAGACATGCCACATTTCTCCCAAATATATCACATCTTCTCCAAGAAATACCACGTTTCCCCCTTCAAATAGGACCTTTTCCCCAAAAAAACCTCTTTTATCCCCAAAAGAGGACAGTTTCTTCCAGGAATGCCAGATTTCTCCCAAATATATCACATCTTCTCCAAGAAATACCACGTTTCCCCCTTCAAATAGGACCTTTTCACCCACAAATACCTCTTTTATCCCCAAAATAGGACCGTTTTTTCCAGACATGCCACATTTCTCCCAAATACATCACATCTTCTCCAAGAAATACCAGGTTTCCCCCTTCAAATAGGACCTTTTCAACCACTAATACCAGCCTTCTCCCCCCAAAGAGGACAGTTTCTTCCAGAAATGCCACATTTCTCCCAAACATATCACATCTTCTCCAAGAAATACCACGTTTCCCCCTTCAAATAGGACCATTTCACCCACAAATACCTGTTTTATCCCCAAAAAACGACAGTTTCTTCCAGAAATGCCACATTTCTCCCAAATATATCACATCTTCTCCAAGAAATACCAGCTTTCCCCCTTCAAATAGGACCTTTTCACCCACTAATAGCAGGCTTCTCCACCAAATAGGACAGTTTCTTCCAGAAATGCCACATTTCTCCCAAATATATCACATCTTCTCCAAGAAATACCAGGTTTCCCCCTTCAAATAGGACCTTTTCACCCACAAATACCTCTTTTATCCCCAAAATAGGACAGTTTCTTCCAGACATGCCACATTTCTCCCAAATATATCACATATCCTTCAAGAAATACCTGCTTTCCCCCTTCAAATAGGACCTATTCTCCCACAAACACCTCTTTTATCCCCCAAACAGGACACTTTCTTCCAGAAATGCCACATTTCTCCCAAACATATCACATCTTCTCCAAGAAATACCAGGGTTCCCCCTTCAAATAGGACCTTTTCACCCACAAATACCTCTTTTATCCCCAAAAGAGGACATTTTCTTCCAGAAATGCCACATTTCTCCCAAATATATCACATCTCCTCCAAGAAATACCAGGTTTTCGCCTGGAAATAGGACCTTTTCACCCACAAATACCTCTTTTATCCCCAAAAGAGGACAGTTTCTTCCAGAAATGCCACATTTCTCCCAAACATATCACATCTTCTCCATGAAATACCAGGTTTCCCCCTTCAAATAGGACCTTTTCACCCACAAATACCTCTTTTATACCCAAAATAGGACAGTTTCTTCCTGACATGAAACATTTCTCCCAAACATATCAAATCTCCTCCAAGAAATACCAGGATTCCTCCTGAAATAGGAACATTTCTCCCACAAATACCACCCTTCTCCCCCGAAAATAGGACATTTTCTTCCAGACATGCCACATTTCTCCCAAATATATCACATCTTCTCCAAGAAATACCAGGTTTTCCCTCGAAATAGGACCTTTTCACCCACAAATACCTGTTCTATCCACATAAGAGGACAGTTTCATCCAGAAATGCCACATTTCTCCCAAATACATCACATCTTCTCCAAGAAATACCACGTTTCCTCTTCAAATAGGACCTTTTCCCCAAAAAAACCTCTTTTATCCCCAAAAGAGGACAGTTTCTTCCTGGAATGCCAGATTTCTCCCAAATAGATCACATCTTCTCCAAGAAATACCACGTTTCCCCCTTCAAATAGGACATTTCACCCACAAATACCTCTTTTATCCCCAAAAGAGGACAGTTTCTTCCAGAAATGCCACATTTCTCCCAAATATATCACAACTCCTCCAAGAAATACCAGGTTTCCCCCTTGAATTAGTACCTTTTCTCCATGAAATACCTCTTTTATCCCCAAAAGAGGACAGTTTCTTCCAGAAATGCCACATTTCTCCCAAATAGATCACATCTTCTCCAAGAAATACCAGGTTTCCCCCTTCAAATAGGATCTTTTCAACCACTGATACCTCTTTTATCCCCAAAACAGGACACTTTCTTCCAGAAATGCCACATTTCTCCCAAATATATCACATCTTCTCCAAGAAATGCCTGGATTCCTCCTGAAATAGGACCTTCTCACCCAAAACTACCAGCCATCTCCCCCCAGATTGGACATTTTCTTCCAGAAAGGCCAGATTTCTCCCAAATATATCACATCTTCTCCAAGAAATACCAGGATTCCTCCTGAAATAGGACCTTCTCACCGAAAACTACCAGCCTTCTCCCCCCAAATCGGACATTTTCTTCCAGAAATGCCACATTTCTCCCAAATAGATCACATCTTCTCCAAGAAATACCAGGGTTCCCCCTTCAAATAGGACCTTTACTCCCACAAATACCTGTTTTATCCCCAAAAGAGGACAGTTTCTCCCAGAAATACCACATTTCTCCCAAATATATCACATCTTCTCCAAGAAATACCAGGTTTCCCCCTTCAAATAGGACCTTATCACCCACAAATACCTCTTTTATCCCCAAAAGAGGACAGTTTTTTCCAGAAATGCCACATTTCTCCCAAATAGATAACATCGCCTCCAAGAAATACCAGGTTTCCCCCTTCATATAGAACCTTTTCACCCACAAGTACCTGTTTTATCCCCAAAAGAGGACAGTTTCTTCCAGAAATGCCACATTTCTCCCAAATATATCACATCTTCTCCAAGAAATACCAGGATTCCTCCTGAAAGAGGACCTATTCTCCCTCAAATACCAGCCTTCTCCCCCCAAATAGGACAGTTTCTTCCAGAAAGGCCACATTTCTCCCAAATATATCACATCTTCTCCAAGAAATACCAGCTTTCCCCCTTCAAATAGAACCTTTTCACCCACAAATACCTTTTTTATCCCCAAAAGAGGACAGTTTCTGCCAGAAAGGCCACATTTCTCCCAAACATATCACATCTTCTCCAAGAAATACCAGCTTTCCCCCTTCAAATAGGACCTTCTCACCCACAAATACCTCTTTTATCCCCAGAAGAGGACAGTTTCTTCTAGAAATGCCTGATTTCTCCCAAATATATCACATCTTCTCCAAGAAATACCAGGTTTCCCCCTTCAAATAGGACCTTTTCACCCACAAATACCTCTTTTATCCCCAAAATAGGACAGTTTCTTCCAGACATGCCACATTTCTCGCAAATATATCACAGCTTCTCCAAGAAATACCAGGTTTCCCCCTTCAAATAGGAACTTTTCACCCACAAATACCTCTTTTATCCCCAAAATAGGACAGTTTCTTCCAGAAATGCCACATTTCTCCCAAATATATCACATCTTCTCCAAGAACTACCAGGTTTCCCCCTTCAAATAGGACCTTTTCACCCACAAATACCTCTTTTATCCCCAAAATAGGACAGTTTCTTGCTGACATGCCACATTTCTCCCAAACATATCACATCTCCTCCAAGAAATACCAGGATTCCTCCTGAAATAGGAACTTTTCTCCCACAAATACCACCCTTCTCCCCCCAAATAGGATATTTTCTTCCAGACATGCCACATTTCTCCCAAATAGATCACATCTGCTCCAAGAAATACCAGGTTTTCCCCTTGAAATAGGACCTTTTCACCCATAAATACCTGTTCTATCCCCAAAAGAGGACAGTTTCTTCCAGAAATGCCACATTTCTCCCAAATACATCACATCTTCTCCAAGAAATACCAGGTTTTCCCCTTCAAATAGGACCTTTTCACCCACAAATACCTCTTTTATCCCCAAAAGAGGACAGTTTCTTCCAGAAATGCCACATTTCTCCCAAATATATCACATCTTCTCCAAGAAATACCACGTTTCCCCCTTCAAATTGGACCTTTTCCCCAAAAAAACCTCTTTTATCCCCAAAAGAGGACAGTTTCTTCCAGGAATGCCACATTCTCCCAAATATATCACATCTTCTCCAAGAAATACCACGTTTCCCCCTTCAAATAGGACCTTTTCACCCACAAATACCTGTTTTATCCCCAAAAAAGGACAGTTTCTTCCAGAAATGCCACATTTCTCCCAAATATATCACATCTTCTCCAAGAAATACCAGCTTTCCCCCTTCAAATAGGACCTTTTCACCCACTAATAGCAGGCTTCTCCACCAAATAGGACAGTTTCTTCCAGAAATGCCACATTTCTCCCAAATATATCACATCTTCTCCAAGAAATACCAGGTTTCCCCCTTCAAATAGGACCTTTTCACCCACAAATACCTCTTTTATCCCCAAAATAGGACAGTTTCTGCCAGAAAGGCCACATTTCTCCCAAATATATCACATATCCTTCAAGAAATACCTGCTTTCCCCCTTCAAATAGGACCTTTTCTCCCACAAATACCTCTTTTATCCCCCAAACAGGACACTTTCTTCCAGAAATGCCACATTTCTCCCAAATATATCACATCTTCTCCAAGAAATACCAGCTTTCCCCCTTCAAATAGGACCTTTTCACCCACAAATACCTCTTTTATCCCCAAAAGAGGACAGTTTCTTCCAGACATGCCACATTTCTCCCAAATAGATCACATCTACTCCAAGAAATACCAGCTTTCCCCCTTCAAATAGGACCTTTTCTCCCACAAATACCTCTTTTATCCCCAAAAGAGGACAGTTTCTTCCAGAAATGCCACATTTCTCCCAAACATATCACATCTTCTCCATGAAATACCAGGTTTCCCCCTTCAAATAGGACCTTTTCACCCACAAATACCTCTTTTATCCCCAAAAGAGGACAGTTTCTTCCTGACATGCCACATTTCTCCCAAACATATCAAATCTCCTCCAAGAAATACCAGGATTCCTCCTGAAATAGGAACATTTCTCCGACAAATACCACCCTTCTCCCCCGAAAATAGGACATTTTCTTCCAGACATGCCACATTTCCTCCAAATATATCACATCTTCTCCAAGAAATACCAGGTTTTCCCCTGGAAATAGGACCTTTTCACCCACAAATACCTGTTCTATCCACATAAGAGGACAGTTTCATTCAGAAATGCCATATTTCTCCCAAATATATCACATCTGCTCCAAGAAATACCAGGTTTTCCCCTTGAAATAGGACCTTTTCACCCATAAATACCTGTTCTATCCCCAAAAGAGGACAGTTTCTTCCAGGAATGCTAGATTTCTCCCAAATAGATCACATCTTCTCCAAGAAATACCACGTTTCCCCCTTCAAATAGGACCTTTTCACCCACAAATACCTCTTTTATCCCCAAAAGAGGACAGTTTCTTCCAGAAATGCCACATTTCTCCCAAATAGATCACAACTCCTCCAAGAAATACCAGGTTTCCCCCTTGAATTAGTACCTTTTCTCCATGAAATACCTCTTTTATCCCCAAAAGAGGACAGTTTCTTCCAGAAATGCCACATTTCTCCCTAATAGATCACATCTTCTCCAAGAAATAACAGGTTTCCCCCTTCAAATAGGATCTTTTCAACCACTAATACCTCTTTTATCCCCAAAACAGGACACTTTCTTCCAGAAATGCCACATTTCTCCCAAATATATCACATCTTCTCCAAGACATACCAGGATTCCTCCTGAAATAGGACCTTCTCACCGAAAATTACCAGCCTTCTCCCCCCAAATTGGACATTTTCTTCCAGAAAGGCCACATTTCTCCCAAATAGATCACATCTTCTCCAAGAAATACCAGCTTTCCCCCTTCAAATAGGCCCTTTTCTCCCACAAATACCTGTTTTATCCCCAAAAGAGGACAGTTTCTCCCAGAAATGCCACATTTCTCCCAAATATATAACATCTTCTCCAAGAAATACCAGCTTTCCACCTTCAAATACAACGTTTTCACCCACAAATACCTCTTTTATCCCCAAAAGAGGACAGTTTCTTCCAGAAATGCCACATTTCACCCAAATATACCACATCTTCTCCAAGAAATACCAGGTTTCCCCCTTCAAATAGAACCTTTTCACCCACAAGTACCTGTTTTATCCCCAAAAGAGGACTGTTTCTTCAAGAAATGCCACATTTCTCCCAAATATATCACATCTTCTCCAAGAAATACCAGGATTCCTCCTGAAAGAGGACATTTTCTCCCTCAAATACCAGCCTTCTCTTCCCAAATAGGGCAGTTTCTTCCTGACATGCCACATTTCTCCCAAATATATCACATCTTCTCCAAGAAATACCAGGTTTCCCCCTTCATATAGAACCTATTCACCCACAAGTACCTGTTTTATCCCCAAAAGAGGACAGTTTCTTCAAGAAATGCCACATTTCTCCCAAATATACCACATCTTCTCCAAGAAATTCCAGCTTTCCCCCTTCAAAAAGGACCTTTTCAACCACAAGTACCTGTTTTATCCCCAAAAGAGGACAGTTTCTTCAAGAAATGCCACATTTCTCCCAAATATATCACATCTTCTCCAAGAAATACCAGGATTCCTCCTGAAAGAGGACGTATTCTCCCTCAAATACCAGCCTTCTCCCCCCAAATCGGACAGTTTCTTCCAGAAATGCCACATTTCTCCCAAATATATCACATCTTCTCCAAGAAATACCAGCTTTCCCCCTTCAAATAGAACCTTTTCACCCACAAATACCTTTTTTATCCCCAAAAGAGGACAGTTTCTGCCAGAAAGGCCACATTTCTCCCAAACATATCACATCTTCTCCAAGAAATACCAGCTTTCCCCCTTCAAATAGGACCTTCTCACCCACAAATACCTCTTTTATCCCCAAAATAGGACAGTTTCTTCAAGAAATGCCTGATTTCTCCCAAATATATCACATCTTCTCCAAGAAATACCTGCTTTCCCCCTTCAAATAGGACCTTTTCACCCACAAATACCTCTTTTATCCCCAAAATAGGACAGTTTCTTCCAGACATGCCACATTTCTCCCAAATAGATCACATCTTCTCCAAGAAATACCAGGTTTCCCCCTTCAAATAGGACCTTTTCACCCACAAATACCTCTTTTATCACCAAAATAGGACAGTTTCTTCCAGACATGACACATTTCTCCCTAATAGATCACATCTTCTCCAAGAACTACCAGGTTTCCCCCTTCAAATAGGACCTTTTCACCCACAAATACCTCTTTTATCCCCAAAATAGGACAGTTTCTTGCTGACATGCCACATTTCTCCCAAACATATCACATCTCCTCCAAGAAATACCAGGATTCCTCCTGAAATAGGAACTTTTCTCCCACAAATACCACCCTTCTCCCCCCAAATAGGACATTTTCTTCCAGACATGCCACATTTCTCCCAAATATATCACATCTGCTCCAAGAAATACCAGGTTTTCCCCTTGAAATAGGACCTTTTCACCCACAAATACCTGTTCTATCCCCATAAGAGGACAGTTTCTTCCAGAAATGCCACATTTCTCCCAAATATACCACATCTTCTCCAAGAAATACCAGGTTTTCCCCTTCAAATAGGACCTTTTCACCCACAAATACCTGTTTTATCCCCAAAAGAGGACAGTTTCTTCCAGAAATGCCACATTTCTCCCAAATATATCACATCTTCTCCAAGAAATACCACGTTTCCCCCTTCAAATAGGACCTTTTCCCCAAAAAAACCTCTTTTATCCCCAAAAGAGGACAGTTTCTTCCAGGAATGCCACATTTCTCCCAAATATATCACATCTTCTCCAAGAAGTACCACGTTTCCCCCTTCAAATAGGACCTTTTCACCCACAAATACCTCTTTTATCCCCAAAAGAGGACAGTTTCTTCCAGACATGCCACATTTCTCCCAAATATATCACATCTTCTCCAAGAAATACCAGGATTCCTCCTGAAATAGGAACTTTTCTCCCACAAATACCTGCATTATCCCCAAATAGGACAGTTTCTTCCAGACATGCCACATTTCTCCCAAATAGATCACATCTTCTCCTAGAAATACAAGCTTTCCCCCTTCAAATAGGACCTTTTCACCCACAAATACCTCTTTTATCCCCAAAATAGGACAGTTTCTTCCAGAATTGCCACATTTCTCCCAAATAGATCACATCTTCTCCAAGAAATACCCGGATTCCCCCCTCAAATAGGACCTTTTCACCCACAAATACCTCTTTTATCCCCAAAATAGGACAGTTTCTTCCTGACATGCCACATTTCTCCCAAATATATCACATCTTCTCCAAGAAATACCAGCTTTCCCCCTTCAAATAGGACCTTTTCTCCCACAAATACCAACCTTCTCCCCCCATATAGGTCATTTTCTTCCAGACATGCCACATTTCTCCCAAATATATCACATCTTCTCCAAGAAATGCCAGGTTTTCCCCTTCAAATAGGACCTTTTCACCCACAAATACCTGTTCTATCCCCATAAGAGGACATTTTCTTCCAGAAATGCCACATTTCTCCCAAATAGATCACATCTTCTCCAAGAAATGCCAGGTTTTCCCCTTCAAATAGGACCTTTTCACCCACAAATACCTGTTCTATCCCCATAAGAGGACATTTTCTTCCAGAAATGCCACATTTCTCCCAAATAGATCACATCTTCTCCAAGAAATACCACGTTTCCCCCTTCAAATAGGACCTTTTCACCCACAAATACCTCTTTTATCCCCAAAATAGGACAGTTTCTTCCTGACATGCCACATTTCTCCCAAATAGATCACATCTTCTCCAAGAAATACCAGGTTTCCCCCTTCAAATAGGACCTTTTCTCCCACAAATACCTGTTTTATCCCCAAAATAGGACAGTTTCTTCCAGACATGCCACATTTCTCCAAAATAGATCACATCTTCTCCAAGAAATACCAGGTTTCCCCCTTCAAATAGGACCTTTTCACCCACAAATACCTCTTTTATCCCCAAAATAGAACAGTTTCTTCCAGAAATGACATACTTCTCCCAAACATATCACATATTCTCCAGGAAATACCACCTTTCCCCCTTCAAATAGGACCTTTTCACCCACAAATACCTCTTTTATCCCAAAAAGAGGACAGTTTCTTCCAGAAATGCCACATTTCTCCCAAACATATCACATCTCCTCCAAGAAATACCAGGATTCCTCCTGAAATAGGACCTTTTCTCCCACAAGTACCAGCCTTCTCCCCCCAAATAGGACATTTTCTTCCAGAAAGGCCACATTTCTCCCAAATATATCACATCTTCTCCAAGAAATACCACGTTTCCCCCTTCAAATAGGACCTTTTCACCCAAAAATCTCTTTTATCCCCAAAAGAGGACAGTTTCTTCCAGGAATGCCACATTTCTCCCAAATATATCACATCTTCTCCAAGAAATACCACGTTTCCCCCTTCAAATAGGACCTTTTCACCCACAAATACCTCTTTTATCCCTCAAATTGGACATTTTCTTCCAGAAATGCCACATTTCTCCCAAATATATCACATCTTCTCCAAGAAATACCAGCTTTCCCCCTTCAAATAGGACCTTTTCACCCACAAATACCTCTTTTATCCCCTAAATAGGACAGTTTCTTCCAGAAAGGCCACATTTCTCCCAAATATATCACATCTTCTCCAAGAAATACCACGTTTCCCCCTTCAAATAGGACCTTTTCACCCACAAATACGTGTTTCATCCCCAATGTAGGACAGTTTCTTCCAGAAATGCCACATTCCTCCCAAATATATCGCATCTTCTCCAAGAAATACCACGATTCCTCCTGAAATAGGACCTTCTCACACACAACTACCAGCCTTCTCCCCCAAAATTGGAGAGTTTCTTCCAGAAAGGCCTGATTTCTCCCAAATATATCACAACTTCTCCAAGAAATACCACGTTTCCCCCTTCAAATAGGACCTTTTCACCCACAGATACCTCTTTTATCCCCATAAGAGGACAGATTCTTCAAGAAATGCCTGATTTCTCCCAAATATATCACATCTTCTCCATGAAATACCAGGTTTCCCCCTTCAAATAAAACCTTTTCACCCACAAATACCTGTTTTATCCCCAAAAGAACTCGGTTTCTTCAAGAAATGCCACATTTCTCCCAAATAGATAACATCGCCTGCAAGAAATACCAGGTTTCCCCCTTGAAATAGGACCTTTTCACCCACAAATACCTCTTTTATCCCCAAAATAGGACAGTTTCTTCCAGAAAGGCCACATTTCTCCCAAATAGATCACATCTTCTCCAAGAAATACCACGTTTCCCCCTTCAAATAGGACCTTTTCACCCACAAATACCTGCATTATCCCCAAAACAGGACAGTTTCTTCCAGAAATGCCACATTTCTCCCTAATATACCACATCTTCTCCAAGAAATACCACGTTTCCCCCTTCAAATAGGACCTTTTCACCCACAAATACCTCTTCTATCCCTCAAATTGGACATTTTCTTCCAGAAATGCCACATTTCTCCCAAATATATCACATCTTCTCCAAGAAATACCACGTTTCCCCCTTCAAATAGGACCTTTTCACCCACAAATACCTCTTTTATCCCCAAAAGAGGACAGTTTCTTCCAGAAATGCCACATTTCTCCCAAACATATCACATCTTCTCCAAGAAATACCAGCTTTCCCCCTTCAAATAGGACCTTTTCACCCACAAATACCTCTTTTATCCCCAAAAGAGGACAGTTTCTTGCAGAAATGCCAGATTTCTCCAAAATATATCACATCTTCTCCAAGAAATACCAGCTTTCCCCCTTCAAATAGGACCTTTTCACCCACAAATACCTCTTTTATCCCCAAAATAGAAAAGTTTCTTCCAGACATGCCCGATTTCTCCCAAATATACCATATCTTCTCCAAGAAATACCAGGTTTCCCCCTTCAAATAGGACCTTTTCACCCACAAATACCTTTTATCCCCAAAAGAGGACAGTTTCTTCCTGACATGCCAGATTTCTCCCAAATAGATCACAACTTCTCCAAGAAATACCAGCTTTCCCCCTTCAAATAGGACCTTTTCTCCCACAAATACCTCTTTTATCCCCAAAAGAGGACAGTTTCTTCCAGAAATGCCACATTTCTCCCAAATATATCACATCTTCTCCAAGAAATACCAGGTTTCCCCCTTGAAATAGGCCCTTTTCACACACAAATACCTGTTTTTTCCCCAAAAGAGGACAGTTTCTTCCAGAAATGCCACATTTCTCCCAAATATATCACATCTCCTGCAAGAGCATCCTGCTTTCCCCCTTCAAATAGGACCTTTTCTCCCACAAATACCTCTTTTATCCCCAAAATAGGACAGTTTCTGCCAGAAATGCCACATTTCTCCCAAATATATCACATCTCCTCCAAGAAATACCTGCTTTCCCCGTAGAAATAGGACCTTTACTCCCACAAATACCTGTTTTATCCCTCAAATTGGAAATTATCTTCCAGACATGCCATATTTCTCCCAAGCACTTAACATTTTCTCCAAGAAATACCAGGTTTCCCCCTTCAAATAGGACCTTTTCACCCACAAATGCCTCTTTTTTCCCCAAAATAGGACAGTTTCTTCCAGAAATGCCACATATCTCCCAAATATATCACATCTTCTCCAAGAAATACCAGTTTTCCCCCTTCAAATAGGACCTTTTCACCCACACATACCTCTTTTATCCCCAAAAGAGGACAGTTTCTTCCAGAAATGCCACATTTCTCCCAAATAGATCACATCTTCTCCAAGAAATACCAGCTTTCCCCCTTCAAATAGGACCTTTTCACCCACAGATACCTCATTTATCCCCAAAATAGGACAGTTTCTTCCAGAAATGCCACATTTCTCCCAAATATATCACATCCTCTCCAAGAAATACCAGGATTCCTCCTGCAATAGGACCTTTTCTCCCACAAATACCAGCCTTCTCCCCCCAATTTAGACTTTTTCTTCCAGAAATGCCCGATTTCTCCCAAATATACCACATCTTCTCCAAGAAATACCAGGGTTCCCAATTCAAATAGGAGCTTTTCACTCACAAATACCTCTTTTATCCCCAAAATAGAACAGTTTCATCCAGACATGCCACATTTCTCCCAAATATATCACATCTTCTCCAAGAAATACCAGGTTTCCCCCTGGAAATGGTACCTTTTCTCCCACAAATACCTCTTTTATCCCCAAAAGAGGACAGTTTCATCCAGAAAGGCCACATTTCTCCCTAATAGATCACAGCTTCTCCAAGAAATATCAGCTTTACACCTTGAAATAGGACCTTTTCTCCCAGAAGTACCTGTTTTATCCCCAAAAGAGGACAGTTTCTTGCAGAAATGCCTCATTTCTCCCAAATATATCCCATCTTCTCCAAGAAATACCAGGGTTCCCCCTTCAAATAGGACCTTTTCTCCCACAAATACCTGTTGTATCACCATAATAGGACAGTTTCTGCCAGAAATGTCACATTTCTCCAAAATAGATTTCATCTTCTCCAAGAAATACCTGGTTTCCCCCTTCAAATAGGACCTTTAAACCCACAAATACCTCTTTTATACCCAAAATAGAACAGTTTCATCCAGACATGCCACATTTCTCCCAAATATATCACATCTTCTCCAAGAAATACCAGGTTTCCCCCTGGAAATGGTACCTTTTCACCCGCAAATACCTCTTTTATCCCCAAAAGAGGACAGTTTCTTCCAGAAATGCCACATTTCTCTCAAATATATCACATCTTCTCCAAGAAATACCAGGTTTCCCCCTTCAAATAGGACCTTTTCACCCACTAATAGCAGGCTTCTCCCCCAAATAGGACAGTTTCTTCCAGAAATGCCACATTTCTCCCAAATATATCACATCTTCTCCAAGAAATACCAACTTTCCCCCTTCAAATAGGACCTTTTCACCCACTAATACCTCTTTTATCCCCAAAATAGGACAGTTTCTTCCAGACATGCCACATTTCTCCCAAATAGATCACATCTACTCCAAGAAATACCAGCTTTCCCCCTTCAAATAGGACCCTTTCTCCCACAAATACCTCTTTATCCCCAAAAGAGGACAGTTTCTTCCAGAAATGCCATATTTCTCCAAAACATATCACATCTTCTCCAAGAAATACCAGGTTTCCCCCTTCAAATAGGATCTTTTCAACCACTGATACCTCTTTTATCCCCAAAACAGGACACTTTCTTCCAGAAATGCCACATTTCTCCCAAATATATCACATCTTCTCCAAGAAATGCCTGGATTCCTCCTGAAATAGGACCTTCTCACCCAAAACTACCAGCCTTCTCCCCCCAGATTGGACATTTTCTTCCAGAAAGGCCAGATTTCTCCCAAATAGATCACATCTTCTCCAAGAAATACCAGGTTTTCCCCTGGAAATAGGACCTTTTCACCCACAAATACCTGTTCTATCCCCATAAGAGGACAGTTTCTTCCAGAAATGCCACATTTCTCCCAAATATATCACATCTTCTCCAAGAAATACCACGTTTCCCCCTTCAAATAGGACCTTTTCCCCAAAAAAACCTCTTTTATCCGCAAAAGAGGACAGTTTCTTCCAGGAATGCCACATTTCTCCCAAATATATCACATCTTCTCCAAGAGATACCACGTTTCCCCCTTCAAATAGGACCTTTTCACCCACAAATACCTCTTTTATCCCCAAAATAGGACCGTTTTTTCCAGACATGCCACATTTCTCCCAAATACATCACATCTTCTCCAAGAAATACCAGGTTTCCCCCTTCAAATAGGACCTTTTCAACCACTAATACCAGCCTTCTCCCCCCAAAGAGGACAGTTTCTTCCAGAAATGCCACATTTCTCCCAAACATATCACATCTTCTCCAAGAAATACCACGTTTCCCCCTTCAAATAGGACCTTTTCACCCACAAATACCTGTTTTATCCCCAAAAAAACGGCAGTTTCTTCCAGAAATGCCACATTTCTCTCAAATATATCACATCTTCTCCAAGAAATACCAGCTTTCCCCCTTCAAATAGGACCTTTTCACCCACTAATAGCAGGCTTCTCCACCAAATAGGACAGTTTCTTCCAGAAATGCCACATTTCTCCCAAATATATCACATCTTCTCCAAGAAATACCAGGTTTCCCCCTTCAAATAGGACCTTTTCACCCACAAATACCTCTTTTATCCCCAAAATAGGACAGTTTCTTCCAGACATGCCACATTTCTCCCAAATATATCACATATCCTTCAAGAAATACCTGCTTTCCCCCTTCAAATAGGACCTTTTCTCCCACAAACACCTCTTTTATCCCCCAAACAGGACACTTTCTTCCAGAAATGCCACATTTCTCCCAAATATATCACATCTTCTCCAAGAAATACCAGGGTTCCCCCTTCAAATAGGACCTTTTCACCCACAAATACCTGTTTTATCCCCAAAAGAGGACATTGTCTTCCAGAAATGCCACATTTCTCCCAAATATATCACATCTCCTCCAAGAAATACCAGGTTTTCGCCTGGAAATAGGACCTTTTCACCCACAAATACCTCTTTTATCCCCAAAAGAGGACAGTTTCTTCCAGAAATGCCACATTTCTCCCAAACATATCACATCTTCTCCATGAAATACCAGGTTTCCCCCTTCAAATAGGACCTTTTCACCCACAAATACCTCTTTTATCCCCAAAATAGGACAGTTTCTTCCTGACATGAAACATTTCTCCCAAACATATCAAATCTCCTCCAAGAAATACCAGGATTCCTCCTGAAATAGGAACATTTCTCCCACAAATACCACCCTTCTCCCCCGAAAATAGGACATTTTCTTCCAGACATGCCACATTTCTCCCAAATATATCACATCTTCTCCAAGAAATACCAGGTTTTCCCTCGAAATAGGACCTTTTCACCCACAAATACCTGTTCTATCCACATAAGAGGACAGTTTCATCCAGAAATGCCACATTTCTCCCAAATACATCACATCTTCTCCAAGAAATACCACGTTTCCTCTTCAAATAGGACCTTTTCCCCAAAAAAACCTCTTTTATCCCCAAAAGAGGACAGTTTCTTCCAGGAATGCCAGATTTCTCCCGAATAGATCACATCTTCTCCAAGAAATACCACGTTTCCCCCTTCAAATAGGACCTTTTCACCCACAAATACCTCTTTTATCCCCAAAAGAGGACAGTTTCTTCCAGAAATGCCACATTTCTCCCAAATATATCACAACTCCTCCAAGAAATACCAGGTTTCCCCCTTGAATTAGTACCTTTTCTCCATGAAATACCTCTTTTATCCCCAAAAGAGGACAGTTTCTTCCAGAAATGCCACATTTCTCCCTAATAGATCACATCTTCTCCAAGAAATACCAGGGTTCCCCCTTCAAATAGGATCTTTTCAACCACTGATACCTCTTTTATCCCCAAAACAGGACACTTTCTTCCAGAAATGCCACATTTCTCCCAAATATATCACATCTTCTCCAAGAAATGCCTGGATTCCTCCTGAAATAGGACCTTCTCACCCAAAACTACCAGCCTTCTCCCCCCAGATTGGACATTTTCTTCCAGAAAGGCCAGATTTCTCCCAAATAGATCACATCTTCTCCAAGAAATACCAGGGATCCCCCTTCAAATAGGACCTTTTCTCCCACAAATACCTGTTTTATCCCCAAAAGAGGACAGTTTCTCCCAGAAATACCACATTTCTCCCAAATATATCACATCTTCTCCAAGAAATACCAGGTTTCCCCCTTCAAATAGGACCTTATCACCCACAAATACCTGTTTTATCCCCAAAATAGGACAGTTTCTTCCAGAAATGCCACATTTCTCCCAAATAGATAACATCGCCTCCAAGAAATACCAGGTTTCCCCCTTCATATAGAACCTTTTCACCCACAAGTACCTGTTTTATCCCCAAAAGAGGACAGTTTCTTCCAGAAATGCCACATTTCTCCCAAATATATCACATCTTCTCCAAGAAATACCAGGATTCCTCCTGAAAGAGGACCTATTCTCCCTCAAATACCAGCCTTCTCCCCCCAAATAGTACAGTTTCTTCCTGACATGCCACATTTCTCCCAAATATATCACATCTTCTCCAAGAAATACCAGCTTTCCCCCTTCAAATAGAACCTTTTCACCCACAAATACCTTTTTTATCCCCAAAAGAGGACAGTTTCTGCCAGAAAGGCCACATTTCTCCCAAACATATCACATCTTCTCCGAGAAATACCAGCTTTCCCCCTTCAAATAGGACCTTCTGACCCACAAATACCTCTTTTATCCCCAAAATAGGACAGTTTCTTCAAGAAATGCCTGATTTCTCCCAAATATATCACATCTTCTCCAAGAAATACCAGCTTTCCCCCTTCAAATAGGACCTTTTCACCCACAAATACCTCTTTTATCCCCAAAATAGGACAGTTTCTTCCAGACATGCCACATTTCTCCCAAATAGATCACATCTTCTCCAAGAAATACCAGGTTTCCCCCTTCAAATAGGACCTTTTCACCCACAAATACCTCTTTTATCCCCAAAATAGGAGAGTTTCTTCCAGACATGACACATTTCTCCCTAATAGATCACATCTTCTCCAAGAACTACCAGGTTTCCCCCTTCAAATAGGACCTTTTCACCCACAAATACCTCTTTTATCCCCAAAATAGGACAGTTTCTTGCTGACATGCCACATTTCTCCCAAACATATCACATCTCCTCCAAGAAATACCAGGATTCCTCCTGAAATAGGAACTTTTCTCCCACAAATACCACCCTTCTCCCCCCAAATAGGACATTTTCTTCCAGACATGCCACATTTCTCCCAAATAGATCACATCTGCTCCAAGAAATACCAGGTTTTCCCCTTGAAATAGGACCTTTTCACCCACAAATACCTGTTCTATCCCCATAAGAGGACAGTTTCTTCCAGAAATGCCACATTTCTCCCAAATACATCACATCTTCTCCAAGAAATACCAGGTTTTCCCCTTCAAATAGGACCTTTTCACCCACAAATACCTCTTTTATCCCCAAAATAGGACAGTTTCTTCCACACATGCCACATTTCTCCCAAATATATCACATATCCTTCAAGAAATACCTGCTTTCCCCCTTCAAATAGGACCTTTTCTCCCACAAATACCTCTTTTATCCCACAAACAGGACACTTTCTTCCAGAAATGCCACATTTCTCCCAAATATATCACATCTTCTCCAAGAAATACCAGCTTTCCCCCTTCAAATAGGACCTTTTCACCCACAAATACCTCTTTTATCCCCAAAAGAGGACAGTTTCTTCCAGACATGCCACATTTCTCCCAAATAGATCACATCTACTCCAAGAAATACCAGCTTTCCCCCTTCAAATAGGACCTTTTCTCCCACAAATACCTCTTTTATCCCCAAAAGAGGACAGTTTCTTCCAGAAATGCCACATTTCTCCCAAACATATCACATCTTCTCCATGAAATACCAGGTTTCCCCCTTCAAATAGGACCTTTTCACCCACAAATACCTCTTTTATCCCCAAAATAGGACAGTTTCTTCCTGACATGCCACATTTCTCCCAAACATATCAAATCTCCTCCAAGAAATACCAGGATTCCTCCTGAAATAGGAACATTTCTCCCACAAATACCACCCTTCTCCCCCGAAAATAGGACATTTTCTTCCAGACATGCCACATTTCTTCCAAATATATCACATCTTCTCCAAGAAATACCAGGTTTTCCCCTGGAAATAGGACCTTTTCACCCACAAATACCTGTTCTATCCACATAAGAGGATAGTTTCATCCAGAAATGCCACATTTCTCCCAAATATATCACATCTTCTCCAAGAAATACCACGTTTCCCCCTTCAAATAGGACCTTTTCAGCAAAAAAACCTCTTTTATCCCCAAAAGAGGACAGTTTCTTCCAGGAATGCTAGATTTCTCCCAAATAGATCACATCTTCTCCAAGAAATACCACGTTTCCCCCTTCAAATAGGACCTTTTCACCCACAAATACCTCTTTTATCCCCAAAAGAGGACAGTTTCTTCCAGAAATGCCACATTTCTCCCAAATAGATCACAACTCCTCCAAGAAATACCAGGTTTCCCCCTTGAATTAGTACCTTTTCTCCATGAAATACCTGTTTTATCCCCAAAATTGGACAGTTTCTTCCAGAAATGCCACATTTCTCCCAAATATATCACATCTTCTCCAAGAAATACCATGTTTCCCCCTTCAAATAGGATCTTTTCAACCACTAATACCTCTTTTATCCCCAAAACAGGACACTTTCTTCCAGAAATGCCACATTTCTCCCAAATATATCACATCTTCTCCAAGAAATACCAGGATTCCTCCTGAAATAGGACCTTCTCACCGAAAACTACCAGCCTTCTCCCCCCAAATTGGACATTTTCTTCCAGAAAGGCCACATGTCTCCCAAATAGATCACATCTTCTCCAAGAAATACCAGCTTTCCCCCTTCAAATAGGACCTTTTCTCCCACAAATACCTGTTTTATCCCCAAAAGAGGACAGTTTCTCCCAGAAATGCCACATTTCTCCCAAATATATAACATCTTCTCCAAGAAATACCAGGTTTCCCCCTTCAAATAGGACCTTTTCACCCACAAATACCTCTTTTATCCCCAAAAGAGGACAGTTTCTGCCAGAAAGGCCACATTTCTCCCAAATAGATCACATCTTCTCCAAGAAATACCACGTTTCCCCCTTCAAATAGGACCTTTTCACCCACAAATACCTCTTTTATCCCCAAAATAGGACAGTTTCTTCCAGAAATGCCAGATTTCTCCAAAATATATCACATCTTCTCCAAGAAATACCAGCTTTCCACCTTCAAATACAACGTTTTCACCCACAAATACCTCTTTTATCCCCAAAGGAGGACAGTTTCTTCCAGAAATGCCACATTTCACCCAAATATACCACATCTTCTCCAAGAAATACCAGGTTTCCCCCTTCAAATAGAACCTTTTCACCCACAAGTACCTGTTTTATCCCCAAAAGAGGACAGTTTCTTCAAGAAATGCCACATTTCTCCCAAATATATCACATCTTCTCCAAGAAATACCAGGATTCCTCCTGAAAGAGGACATTTTCTCCCTCAAATACCAGCCTTCTCTTCCCAAATAGGGCAGTTTCTTCCTGACATGCCACATTTCTCCCAAATAGATCACATCTTCTCCAAGAAATACCAGGTTTCCCCCTTCAAATAGGACCTTTTCACCCACAAATACCTGTTTTATCCCCAAAATAGGACAGTTTCTTCCAGAAATGCCACATTTCTCCCAAATAGATCACATCTTCTCCAAGAAATACCAGGTTTCCCCCTTCAAATAGGACCTTTTCACCCACAAATACCTCTTTTATCCCCAAAAGAGCACAGTTTCTTCCAGAAATGCCACATTTCTCCCAAATAGATCACATCTTCTCCAAGAAATACCAGGTTTACCCCTTCAAATAGGACCTTATCACCCACAAATAACTCTATCATCCCAAAATAGGACAGTTTCTACCTGACATGCCGCATTTCTCCCAAATATATCACATCTTCTCCAAGATATACCACGTTTCCCCCTTCAAATAGGACCTTTTCACCCACAAATACCAGTTTTATCCCTCAAATTGGAAATTTTCTTCCAGACATGCCATATTTCTCCCAAGCACATTACATTTTCTCCAAGAAATAGCAAGTTTCCCCCTTCAAATAGGACCTTTTCACCCTCAAATACCTCTTTTATCCCCAAAATAGGACAGTTTCTTCCAGAAATTCCACATTTCTCCGAAACATATCACATCTTCTCCAAGAAATACCGGGTTTCCCCCTTCAAATAGGACCTTTTCACCAACAAATACCTCTTTTATCCCCAAAAGAGGACAGTTTCTTCCAGGAATGCCACATTTCTCCCAAATAGATCACATCTCCTCCAAGAAATACCACGTTTCCCCCTTCAAATAGGACCTTTTCACCCACAAATACCTCTTTTATCCCCAAAATAGGACAGTTTCATCCAGACATGGCAGATTTCTCCCAAATATATCACATCTTCTCCAAGAAATACCACGTTTCCCCCTTCAAATAGGACCTTTTCACACACAAGTACTGTTTTATCCCCAAAATAGGACAGTTTCTTCCAGAAATGCCACATTTCTCCCAAATACATCACATCTTCAACAAGAAATACCAGGGTTCCCCCTTCAAATAGGACCTTTTCACCAACAAATACCTCTTTTATCCCCCAAATAGGGCAGTTTCTTCCTGACATGCCACATGTCTCCCAAATAGATCACATCTTCAACAAGAAATACCAGTTTTCCCCCTTCAAATAGGACCTTTTCTCCAACAAATATCTGTTTTATCCCCAAAATAGGACAGTTTCTTCCAGAAATGCCACATTTCTCCCAAATATATCACATCTTCTCCAAGAAATACCACGTTTCCCCCTTCAAATAGGACCTTTTCACCCACAGATACCTCTTTTATTACCAAAATAGGACAGTTTCTTCCAGAAATGCCACATTTCTCCCAAATATATCACATCTTCTCCAAGAAATACCAGGATTCCTCCTGCAATAGGACCTTTTCTCTCACAAATACCAGCCTTCTTTCCCCAATTTAGACTTTTTCTTCCTGAAATGCCACATTTCTCCCAAATATATCACATCTTCTCCAAGAAATACCAGGTTTCCCCCTTCAAATAGGATCTTTTCACCCACAAATACATCTTTTACCCCCAATATAGGACAGTTTCTTCCTGACATGCCACATTTCTCCCAAATATATCACAGCTTCTCCAAGAAATACCAGGGTTCCCCCTTCAAATAGGACCTTTTCTCGCACAAATACCTGTTTTATCCCCAAAAGAGGACATTGTCTTCCAGAAATGCCACATTTCTCCCAAATATATCACATCTCCTCCAAGAAATACCAGGTTTTCGCCTGGAAATAGGACCTTTTCACCCACAAATACCTCTTTTATCCCCAAAGGAGCACAGTTTCTTCCAGAAATGCCACATTTCTCCCAAATATATCACATCTTCTCCAAGAAATACCAGGGTTCCCCCTTCAAATAGGACCTTTTCACCCTCAAATACCTGTTTTATCCCCAAAAGAGGACATTGTCTTCCAGAAATGCCACATTTCTCCCAAATACATCACATCTCCTCCAAGAAATACCAGGTTTACGCCTGGAAATAGGACCTTTTCACCCACAAATACCTCTTTTATCCCCAAAGGAGCACAGTTTCTTCCAGAAATGCCACATTTCTCCCAAATATATCACAGCTTCTCCAAGAAATACCAGGGTTCCCCCTTCAAATAGGACCTTTTCAACCACAAATACCTGTTTTATGCCCAAAATACGACAGTTTCTTCCAGAAATGCCACATTTCTCCCAAATAGATCACATCTTCTCCAAGAAATACCAGCTTTCCCCCTTCAAATAGGACCTTTTCACCCACAAATACCTGTTTTATCCCCGAAAGAGGACAGTTTCTTCCAGAAATGCCATATTTCTCCCAAACATATCACATCTTCTCCAAGAAATACCAGGTTTCCCCCTTCAAATAGGTCCTTTTCACCCACAAATACCTCTTTTATCCCCAAAATAGGACAGTTTCCTCCAGACATACCACATTTCTCCCAAATATACCACATCTTCTCCAAGAAATACCAGGTTTCCCCCTGGAAATAGGACCTTTTCACCCACTAATACCTCTTTTATCCCCAAAATAGAACAGATTCTTCCAGACATGCCACATTTCTCCCAAACATATCACATCTTCTCCATGAAATACCAGGTTTCCCCCTGGAAATGGTACCTTTTCAACCACAAATACCTCTTTTATCCCCAAAAGAGCACAGTTTCTTCCAGAAATGCCACATTTCTCCCAAACATATCACATCTTCTCCAAGAAATAACACGTTTCCCCCTTCAAATAGGACCTTTTCACCCACAAATACCTCTTTGATCCCCAAAATAGGACAGTTTCTTGCTGACATGCCACATTTCTCCCAAACATATCACATCTCCTCCAAGAAATACCAGGATTCCTCCTGAAATAGGAACATTTCTCCCACAAATACCTGTTCTATCCCCATAAGAGGACAGTTTCTTCCAGAAATGCCACATTTCTCCCAAATATATCACATCTTCTCCAAGAAATACCACGTTTCCCCCTTCAAATAGGACCTTTTCACCCACAAATACCTGTTCTATCCCCATAAGAGGACAGTTTCTTCCAGAAATGCCACATTTCTCCCAAATATATCACATCTTCTCCAAGAAATACCACGTTTCCCCCTTCAAATAGGACCTTTTCCCCAAAAAAACATCTTTTATCCCCAAAAGAGGACAGTTTCTTCCAGGAATGCCACATTTCTCCCAAATATATCACATCTTCTCCAAGAAATACCACGTTTCCCCCTTCAAATAGGACCTTCTCACCCACAAATACCTCTTTTATCGCCAAAAGAGGACAGTTTCTTCCAGGAATGCCACTTTTCTCCCAAATAGATCACATCTTCTCCAAGAAATACCACGTTTCCCCCTTCAAATAGGAACTTTTCACACACAAATACATCTTTTACCTCCAAAATAGGACAGTTTCTTCCAGAAATGCCACATTTCTCCCAAATATATCACATCTCCTCCAAGAAATACCAGGTTTCCCCCTTCAAATAGGACCTTTTCACCCACAAATACCTCTTTTATCCCCAAAATAGGACAGTTTCTTCCAGAAATGCCACATTTCTCCCAAACATATCACATCTTCTCCAAGAAATACCAGCTTTCCACCTTCAAATACAACGTTTTCACCCACAAATACCTCTTTTATCCCCAAAAGAGGACAGTTTCTTCCAGAAATGCCACATTTCTCCCAAATATACCACATCTTCTCCAAGAAATACCAGGTTTCCCCCTTCAAATAGGACCTTTTCACCCACAAATACCTCTTTTATCCCCAAAAGAGGACAGTTTCTTCAAGAAATGCCACATTTCTCCCAAATATATCACATCTTCTCCAAGAAATACCAGGATTCCTCCTGAAAGAGGACATTTTCTCCCTCAAAAACCAGCCTTCTCCCCCCAAATAGGACAGTTTCTTCCTGACATGCCACATTTCTCCCAAATATATCACATCTTCTCCAAGAAATACCAGGTTTCCCCCTTCAAATACAACCTTTTCACCCACAAGTACCTGTTTTATCCCCAAAAGAGGACAGTTTCTTCCAGAAATGCCACATTTCTCCCAAATAGATCACATCTTCTCCAAGAAATACCAGGATTCCTCCTGAAAGAGGACCTTTTCTCCCTCAAATACCAGCCTTCTCCCCCCAAATAGGACAGTTTCTTCCTGACATGCCACATTTCTCCCAAATTGATCACATCTTCTCCAAGAAATACCAGCTTTCCCCCTTCAAATAGGACCTTTTCACCCAGAAATACCTTTTTTATTCCCAAAAGAGGACAGTTTCTGCCAGAAAGGCCACATTTCTCCCAAACATATCACATCTTCTCCAAGAAATACCAGCTTTCCCCCTTCAAATACGACCTTCTCACCCACAAATACCTCTTTTATCCCCAAAATAGGACAGTTTCTTCCAGAAATGCCTGATTTCTCCCAAATATATCACATCTTCTCCAAGAAATACCAGCTTTCCCCCTTCAAATAGGACCTTTTCACCCACAAATACCTCTTTTATCCCCAAAAGAGGACAGTTTCTTCCAGACATGCCACATTTCTCCCAAATATATCACAGCTTCTCCAAGAAATACCAGCTTTCCCCCTTCAAATAGGACCTTTTCACCCACAAATACCTCTTTTATCCCCAAAATAGGACAGTTTCTTCCAGAAATGCCACATTTCTCCCAAACATATCACATCTCCTCCAAGAAATACCAGGATTCCTCCTGAAATAGGAACTTTTCTCCCACAAATACCACCCTTCTCCCCCCAAATAGGACATTTTCTTCCAGACATGCCACATTTCTCCCAAATAGATCACATCTTCTCCAAGAAATACCAGGTTTCCCCCTTCAAATAGGACCTTTTCACCCACAAATACCTGTTCTATCCCCGTAAGAGGACTGTTTCTTCCAGAAATGCCACATTTCTCCCAAATATATCACATCTTCTCCAAGAAATACCACGTTTCCCCCTTCAAATAGGACCTTTTCCCCAAAAAAACCTCTTTTATCCCCAAAAGAGAACAGTTTCTTCCAGAAATGCCACATTTCTCCCAAATATATCACATCTTCTCCAAGAAATACCACGTTTCCCCCTTCAAATAGGACCTTTTCACCCACAAATACCTCTTTTATCCCCAAAATAGGACAGTTTTTTCCAGACATGCCACATTTCTCCCAAATATATCACATCTTCTCCAAGAAATACCAGGGTTCCCCCTTCAAATAGGAACTTTTCACCCACAAATACCTCTTATATCCCCAAATAGGACAGTTTCTTCCAGAAATGCCACATTTCTCCCAAATAGATCACATCTTCTCCAAGAAATACAAGCTTTCCCCCTTCAAATAGGACCTTTTCACCCACAAATACCTCTTTTATCCCCAAAATAGGACAGTTTCTTCCTGACATGCCACATTTCTCCCAAATATATCACATCTTCTCCAAGAAATACCAGCTTTCCCCCTTCAAATAGGACCTTTTCTCCCACAAATACCACCCATCTCCCCCCAAATAGGTCATTTTCTTCCAGACATGCCACATTTCTCCCAAATATATCACATCTTCTCCAAGAAATAACAGGTTTTCCCCTGGAAATAGGACCTTTTCACCCACAAATACCTGTTCTATCCCCATAAGAGGACAGTTTTTTCCAGAAATGCCACATTTCTCCCAAATAGATAACATCTTCTCCAAGAAATACCACGTTTCCCCCTTCAAATAGGACCTTTTCAAACACAAATACCTCTTTTATCCCCAAAAGAGGACTGTTTCTTCCAGAAATGCCACATTTCTCCCAAATATATCACATCTTCTCCAAGAAATACCAGGGTTCCCCCTTCAAATAGGACCTTTTCAACCACTAATACCTCTTTTATCCCCAAAAGAGGACAGTTTCTTCCAGAAATGCCACATTTCTCCCAAATAGATCACATCTTCTCCAAGAAATATCAGGATTCCTCCTGAAATAGGACCTTCTCACCCAAAACTACCAGCCTTCTCCCCCCAAATTGGACATTTTCTTCCAGAAAGGCCAAATTTCTCCCAAATATATCACATCTTCTCCAAGAAATACCAGGTTTCCCCCTTCAAATAGGACCTTATCACCCACAAATACCTCTTTTATCCCCAAAATAGGACAGTTTCTACCAGAAATGCCACATTTCTCCCAAATAGATCACATCTTCTCCAAGAAATACCAGGTTTCCCCCTTCAAATAGGACCTTATCACCCACAAATACCTCTTTTATCCCCAAAATAGGACAGTTTCTACCAGAAATGCCACATTTCTCCCAAATAGATCACATCTTCTCCAAGAAATACCAGGTTTACCCCTTCAAATAGGACCTTTTCACCCACAAATACCTCTTTTATCCCCAAAAGAGGACAGTTTCTTCCAGAAATGCCACATTTCTCCCAAATATATCACATCTTCTCCAAGAAATACCAGCTTTCCCCCTTCAAATAGGACCTTTTCACCCACAAATACCTCTTTTATCCCCAAAATAGAAAAGTTTCTTCCAGACATGCCCGATTTCTCCCAAATATACCACATCTTCTCCAAGAAATACCAGGGTTCCCAATTCAAATAGGAGCTTTTCACTCACAAATACCACTTTTTTCCCTCAAATTGGAAATTTTTTTACAGAAATGCCACATTTCTTAAAACATATCACATCTTCTCCAAGAAATACCAGCTTTCCCCCTTCAAATAGGACCTTTTCACCCACAAATACCTCTTTTATCCCCAAAATAGGACAGTTTCTTCCTGACATGCCACATTTCTCCCAAATAGATCACAACTTCTCCAAGAAATACCAGCTTTCCCCCTTCAAATAGGACCTTTTCACCCACAAATACCTCTTTTATCCCCAAAATAGGACAGTTTCATCCAGAAATGCCACATTTCTCCCAAATGTATCACATCTCCTGCAAGAACTACCAGGTTTCCCCCTTGAAATAGGCCCTTTTCACCCACAAATACCTGTTTTTTCCCCAAAATAGGACAGTTTCTTCCAGAAATGCCACATTTCTCCCAAATAGATCACATCTCCTGCAAGAACATCCTGCTTTCCCCCTTCAAATAGGACCTTTTCTCCCACAAATACCTCTTTTATCCCCAAAAGAGGACAGTTTCTTCCAGACAAGCCACATTTCTCCCAAATAGATCACAGCTTCTCCAAGAAATACCCCGATTCCTCCTGAAATAGGACCTTCTCACACACAACCACCAGCCTTCTTCCCCAAAATTGGACACTTTCTTCCAGAAATGCCACATTTCTCACAAACATATCACATCTTCTGCAAGAAATACCAGGATTCCCCCTTCAAATAGGAACTTTTCACCCACAAATACCTCTTCTATCCCCATAAGAGGACAGTTTCTTCCAGAAATGCCACATTTCATACAAATATATCACATCTCCTCCAAGAAATACCTGCTTTCCCCGTAGAAATAGGACCTTTACTCCCACAAATACCTGTTTTATCCCTCAAATTGGAAATTATCTTCCAGACATGCCACATTTCTCCCAAGCACTTTACATTTTCTCAAAGAAATACCAGGTTTCCCCCTTCAAATAGGACCTTTTCACCCACAGATACCTCATTTATCCCCAAAATAGGACAGTTTCTTCCAGAAATGCCACATTTCTCCCAAATAGATCACATCTTCTACAAGAAATACCAGGATTCCTCCTGCAATAGGAACGTTTCTCCCACAAATGGCAGCCTTCTCCCCCCAATTTAGACATTTTCTTCCAGAAATGCCACATTTCTCCCAAATATATCACATCTTCTCCAAGAAATACCAGGTTTCCCACTTCAAATAGGACCTTTAAACCCACAAATACCCCTTTTATCCCCAAAATAGAACAGTTTCATCCAGACATGCCACATTTCTCCCAAATATATCACATCTTCTCCAAGAAATACCAGGTTTCCCCCTGGAAATGGTACCTTTTCTCCCACAAATACCTCTTTTATCCCCAAAAGGGGACAGTTTCTTCCAGAAAGGCCACATTTCTCCCTAATAGATCACAGCTTCTCCAAGAAATACCAGCTTTACCCCTTGAAATAGGACCTTTTCTCCCAGAAGTACCTGTTTTATCCCCAAAAGAGGACAGTTTCTTCCAGAAATGCCTCATTTCTCCCAAATATATCCCATCTTCTCCAAGAAATACCAGGGTTCCCCCTTCAAATAGGACCTTTTCTCCCACAAATACCTGTTGTATCACCATAATAGGACAGTTTCTGCCAGAAATGCCCGATTTCTCACAAATAGATCACATCTTCACCAAGAAATACCAGCTTTCCCCCTTCAAATAGGAGCTTTTCTCCCACAAATACCTGTTTTATCCCCAAAAGAGGACAGTTTCTTCCAGAAATGCCACATTTCTCCCAAATAGATCACATCTTCTCCAAGAAATACCTGCTTTCCCCCTTCAAATAGGACATTTTCACCCACAAATACCTCTTTTATACCCAAAAGAGGACAGTTTCTTCCACACTTGCCTCATTTCTCCCAATCATATCACATCTTCTCCAAGAAATACCAGCTTTCCCCCTTCAAATAGGACCTTTTCACCCACAAATACCTCTTTTATCCCCAAAATAGGACACTTTCTTCCAGACATGTCACATTTATACCAAATGTATCACATCTCCTCCAAGAAATACCAGCTTTCCCCCTTCAAATAGGACCTTTTCACCCACAAATACCTCTTTTATCCCCAAAATAGTACAGTTTCATCCAGAAAGGCCACATTTCTCCAAAATATATCACATCTTCTCCAAGAAATACCAGGTTTCCCCCTTGAAATAGGAACTTTTCACCCACAAATACATCTTTCACCCCCAAAATAGGACAGTTTCTTCCTGACATGCCACATTTCTCCCAAATATATCACATCTTCTCCAAGAAATACCAGGGTTCCCCCTTCAAATAGGACCTTTTCTCCCACAAATACCTCTTTTATCCCCAAAAGAGGACATTGTCTTCCAGACATGCCACATTTCTCCCAAATATATCACATCTTCTCCAAGAAATACCAGGTTTTCGCCTTGAAATAGGACCTTTTCACCCACAAATACCTCTTTTATCCCCAAAATAGGACAGTCTCTGCCAGAAAACCACATTTCTCCCAAATATATCACATCTTCTCCAAGAAATACCAGGTTTACCCCTGGAAATAGGACCTTTTCACCCACAAATACCTGTTTTATCCCCAAAAGAGGACAGTTTCTTCCAGAAATGCCACATTTCTCCCAAATATATCACATCTTCTCCAAGAAATACCAGGTTTCCCCCTTCAAATAGGACCTTTTCACCCACAAATACCTCTTTTATCCCTCAAATTGGAAATTTTCATCCAGAAATTCCAGATTTCTTCCAAATATATCACATCTTCTCCAAGAAATACCACGTTTCCCCCTTCAAATAGGACCTTTTCACCCACAAATACCTGTTCTATCCCCTAAAGAGGACAGTTTCTTCCAGACATGCCACATTTCTCCCAAATATATCACATCTCCTCCAAGAAATACCAGGTTTCCCCCTTCAAATAGGACCTTTTCACCCACAAATGCCTGTTTTATCCCCAAAAGAGGACAGTTTCTTCCAGAAATGCCACATTTCTCCCAAATATATCACATCTTCTCCAAGAAATACCAGGTTTCCCCCTTGAAATAGGAACTTTTCACCCACAAATACCTCTTTGATCCCCAAAAGAGGACAGTTTCTTCCAGAAATGCCACATTTCTCCCAAATACATCACATCTTCTCCAAGAAATACCAGGGTTCCCCCTTCAAATAGGACCTATTCACCCACAAATACCTCTTTTATGCCCAAAATAGGACAGTTTCTTCCAGAAATGCCACATTTCTCCCAAATATATCACATCTCCTCCAAGAAATACCTGCTTTCCCCCTGGAAATAGGACCTTTTCTCCCACAAATACCTGTTTGATCCCCAAAATAGGACAGTTTCTTCCAGACATGCCACATTTCTCCCAAATAGATCACATAATCTCCAAGAAATACCAGGTTTACCCCTTCAAATAGGACCTTATCACCCACAAATAACTCTATCATCCCCAAAATAGGACAGTTTCTTCCTGACATGCCAGATTTCTCCCAAATATGCCACATCTTCTCCAAGATATACCAGGTTTCCCCCTAGAAATAGGACCTTTACTCCCACAAATACCTGTTTTATCCCTCAAATTGGAAATTTTCTTCCAGACATGCCATATTTCTCCCAAGCACATTACATTTTCTCCAAGAAATAACAGGTTTCCCCCTTCAAATAAGACCTTTTCACCCACAAATACCTCTTTTATCCCCAAAAGAGGACAGTTTCTTCCAGAAAGGCCACATTTCTCCCAAACATATCACATCTTCTCCAGGAAGTACCGGGTTTCCCCCTTCAAATAGGACCTTTTCACCCACAAATACCTATTTTATCCCCAAAATAGGACAGTTATTTCCAGAAATGCCACATTTCTCCCAAATATATCACATCTTCTCCAAGAATTACCACGTTTCCCCCTTCAAATAGGACCTTATCACCCAGAAATACCTGTTTTATCCCCAAAATAGGACAGTTTCTTCCAGAAATGCCACATTTCTCCCAAATAGATCACATCTTCTCCAAGAAATACCAGGTTTCCCCCTTCAAATAGGACCTTTTCACACACAAATACCTGTTTGAAACCCAAAATAGGACAGTTTCTTCCAAAAAGGCAACATTTCTCTGAAACATACCACATCTCCTCCAAGAAATACCAGCTATCCCCCTTCAAATAGGACCTTTTCTCCCACAAATACCTCTTTTATCCCCAAAATTGGACAGTTTCATCCAGAAATGCCACATTTCTCCCAAATACATCACATCTTCAAGAAGAATTACCAGGGTTCCCCCTTCAAATAGGACCTTTTCACCAAAAAATACCTCTTTTATCCCCCAAATAGGGCAGTTTCTTCCTGACATGCCACATGTCTCCCAAATAGATCACATCTTCAACAAGAAATACCAGTTTTCCCCCTTCAAATAGGACCTTTTCAACCACTAATACCTGTTTTATCCCCAAAATAGGACAGTTTCTTCCAGACATGCCACATTTCTCCCAAATAGATCACATCTTCTCCAAGAAATACCAGGTTTCCCCCTTCAAATAGGGCCATTTCACCCACAGATACCTCTTTTATCCCCAAAATAGGGCAGTTTCTTCCAGAAATGCCACATTTCTCCCAAATACATCACATCTTCTCCAAGAAATACCAGGATTCCTCCTGCAATAGGACCTTTTCTCCCACAAATACCAGCCTTCTCCCCCCAATTTAGACTTTTTCTTCCTGAAATGCCACATTTCTCCCAAATATATCACATCTTCTCCAAGAAATACTAGCTTTCCCCCTTCAAATAGGACCTTTTCACCCACAAATACCTCTTTTATCCCCAAAATAGAACAGTTTCTTCCAGACATGCCACATTTCTCCCAAATATATCACATCTTCTCCAAGAAATACCAGGTTTCCCCCTGGAAATGGTACCTTTTCTCCCACAAATACCTCTTTTATCCCCAAAAGAGGACAGTTTCTTCCAGAAATGCCACATTTCTCCCAAATATATCACATCTTCTCCAAGAAATACCAGGTTTTCGCCTGGAAATAGGACCTTTTCACCCACAAATACCTCTTTTATCCCCAAAAGAGGACAGTTTCTTCCAGAAATGCCACATTTCTCCCAAATATATCACATCTTCTCCAAGAAATACCAGGTTTCCCCCCTTCAAATAGGACCTTTTCACCCACAAATACCTCTTTTATCCCCAAAATAGGACAGTTTCTTCCAGAAATGCCACAATTCTCCCAAATATATCACATCTTCTCCAAGAAATACCAGCTTTCCCCCTTCAAATAGGACCTTTTCACCCACAAATACCTCTTTTATCCCCAAAAGAGGACAGTTTCTTCCAGAAATGTCACAGTTCTCCAAAATATATCACATCTTCTCCAAGAAATACCAGGGTTCCCCCTTCAAATAGGACCTTTTCACCCACAAATACCTCTTTTATCCCTCAAATTGGAAGTTTTCTTCCAGAAAGGCCACATTTCTCCCAAATATATCACATCTACTCCAAGAAATACCAGGTTTCCCCCTTGAAATAGGACCTTTTCACCCACAAATACCTGTTCTATCCCCAAAAGAGGACAGTTTCTTCCAGAAAGGCCACATTTCTCCCAAATATATCACATCTTCTCCAAGAAATACCAGGTTTCCCCCTTCAAATAGGACCTTTTCACCCACAAATACCTGTTTTATCCCCAAAATAGGACAGTTTCTTCCAGAAATGCCACATTTCTCCCAAATATATCACATCTTCTCCAAGAAATACCAGGTTTCCCCCTTCAAATAGGACCTTTTCACCCACAAATACCGGTTTGATCCCCAAAAGAGCACAGTTTCTTCCAGAAATGCCACATTTCTCCCAAATATATCACATCTTCTCCAAGAAATACCAGGTTTCCCCCTTCAAATAGGACCTTTTCACCCACAAATTCCTCTTTTATCCCCAAAAGAGGACAGCTTCTTCCAGACATACCACATTTCTCCCAAATATATCACATCTCCTCCAAGAAATACCTGCTTTCCCCCTTCAAATAGGACCTTTTCTCCCACAAATACCTGTTTGATCCCCAAAATAGGACAGTTTCTTCCAGACATGCCACATTTCTCCCAAATAGATCACATCTTCTCCAAGAAATACCAGGTTTACCCCTTCAAATAGGACCTTATCACCCACAAATAACTCTATCATCCCAAAAGAGGACAGTTTCTTCCAGGAATGCCACATTTCTCCCAAATACATCACATCTTCTCCAAGAAATACCAGTTTTCCCCCTTCAAATAGGACCTTTTCTCCCACAAATACCTGTTTTATCCCCAAAATAGGACAGTTTCTTCCAGAAATGCCACATTTCTCCCAAATAGATCACATCTTCTCCAAGAAATACCAGGTTTCCCCCTTGAAATAGGACCTTATCACCCACAGATACCTCTTTTATTCCCAAAATAGGACAGTTTCTTCCAGAAATGCCACATTTCTCCCAAATATATCACCTCTTCTCCAAGAAATACCAGGATTCCTCCTGCAATAGGACCTTTTCTCCCACAAATACCAGCCTTCTCCCCCCAATTTAGACTTTTTCTTCCTGAAATGCCACATTTCTCCCAAATATATCACATCTTCTCCAAGAAATACCAGGTTTCCCCCTTCAAATAGGATCTTTTCACCCACAAATACATCTTTTACCCCCAAAATAGGACAGTTTCTTCCTGACATGCCACATTTCTCCCAAATATATCACATCTTCTCCAAGAAATACCAGGGTTCCCCCTTCAATTAGGACCTTTTCTCGCACAAATACCTGTTTTATCCCCAAAAGAGGACATTGTCTTCCAGAAATGCCACATTTCTCCCAAATATATCACATCTTCTCCAAGAAATACCAGCTTTCCCCCTTCAAATAGGGCCTTTTCTCCCACAAATACCTGTTTGATCCCCAAAATAGGACAGTTTCTTCCAGACATGCCACATTTCTCCCAAATATATCACATCTTCTCCAAGAAATACCAGCTTTCCCTCTTGAAAGAGGACATTTTCACCCACAAATACCTCTTTTATCCCCAAAAGAGGACAGTTTCTTCCAGACATGCCACATTTCTCCCAAATGTATCACATCTCCTCCAAGAAATACCAGCTTTCCCCCTTCAAATAGGACCTTTTCACCCACAAATGCCTGTTTTATCCCCAAAAGAGGACAGTTTCTTCCAGAAAGGCCAGATTTCTCCCAAATATATCACATCTTCTCCAAGAAATACCAGGTTTCCCCCTTCAAATAGGATCTTTTCACCCACAAATACATTTTTCACCCCCAAAATAGGACAGTTTCTTCCAGACATGCCAGATTTCTCCCAAATATATCACATCTTCTCAAAGAAATACCACGTTTCCCCCTTCAAATAGGACCTTTTCTCCCACAAATACCTCTTTTATCCCCAAAATAGATCAGTTTCTTCCAGACATGCCACATTTCTCCCAAATAGATCACATCTTCTCCAAGAAATACCAGGGTTCCCCCTGGAAATAGGACCTTTTCTCCCACAAATACCTCTTTTATCCCCAAAATAGATCAGTTTCTTCCACAAATGCCACCTTTCTCCCAAATATATCACATCTTCTCCAAGAAATACCAGCGTTCCCCCTTCAAATAGGACCTTTTCTCCCACAAATACCTGTTTTATCCCCAAAATAGGACAGTTTCTTCCAGAAATGCCACAATTCTCCCTAATATATCACATCTTCTCCAAGAAATAATAGGTTTCCCCCTTGATAGTGGACCTTTTCACCCACAGATACCTTTTTTATCCCCAAAAGAGGACAGTTTCTTCCAGACATGCCACATTTCTCCCAAATATATCACATCTCCTCCAAGAAATACCAGGTTTCCCCCTGGAAATAGGACCTTGTCACACACAAATACCTGTTTTATCCCCAAAAGAGGATATTTTCTTCCAGACATGCCAGATTTCTCCAAAAAATATGACATCTTCTCCAAGATATACCAGCTTTCCCCCTGGAAATAGGACCTTTTCTCCCACAAATACCTCTTTTATCCCCAAAAGAGGACAGTGTCATCCAAACATGCCACATTTCTCCCAAATATATCACATCTCCTCCAAGAAATATCAGGTTTCCCATTGGAAATAGGACCTTTTCACCTTGTAATACCTGTTTGTTCCCCAAAATAGGACAGTTTCTTCCAGACATGTCACATTTCTCCCAAATATATCACATCTTCTCCAAGAAATACCAGCTTTACCCCTTGAAATAGGAACTTTTCTCCCACAAGTACCTCTTTTATCCCCTAAATACGACAGTTTCTGCCAGAAATGCCACATTTCTCCCAAACATATCACATCTTCTCCAAGAAATACCAGCTTTCCCCCTTCAAATAGGACCTTTTCTCCCACAAATACCTGTTTTATGCCCAAAATACGACAGTTTCTTCCAGACATGCCACATTTCTCCCAAACATATCACATCTTCTCCAAGAAATACCAGCTTTCCCCCTTCAAATAGGACCTTTTCACCCACAAATACCTCTTTTATCCCCAAAAGAGGACAGTTTCTTCTAGAAATGCCACATTTCTCCCAAATATATCACATCTCCTCCAAGAAATACCAGCTTTCCCCCTTCAAATACGACCTTTTCACCCACAAATACCTCCTTTATCCCCAAAAGGGGCCAGTTTCTTCCTGACATGTCACAATTCTCCCAAATATATCACATCTTCTCCAAGAAATACCAGGTTTCCCCCTTCAAATAGAACCTTTTCACACACAAATACCTCCTTTATCCCCAAAAGAGGACAGTTTCTTCCAGAAATGCCACATTTCTCCCAAATATATCACATCTTCTCCAAGAAATACCAGCTTTCCCCCTGGAAATAGGATCTTGTCACCGACAAATACCTGTTTTTTCCCTTTGTTCCGAGCGACTTTTCGTTTTGGAGTGTTTATCCGATGCTACACTTCAGCATTCTGTGACGAATAGAGTAGAAGAGAAAAGCCCCACTAATAAGGCAGCTAGAAGTTCGAGGAGCAAAGCACGTTGTGCTTTCAGGGAGGACGTTCCAGAAAGTCGAGAGTTGTGGCTTCTTTCCTGCGGAGAAAAAAACCCCTGTTTTCAGGCAATGCAGGACGCTGAAGTCGCACCTTCTCGGCATAGGAATGCCGCTCCTTCGCTCTCGTATGTCGAAAGCGGCACTCGCTCTGAACCGCTCCGGAGTGTCTGCATTTGCTGGCCGGTCCATCGCGGTTCTGCCCGAGTGCCGCTTGCAGCCTTCAGCGGCGGTCTCGTTTCTCTCGGATGCCGGGAAAGAGCGACTTCAGCCGGATGCTTTTCTCCGACGAGTGAGCGGCTTCTTCTGCGCACATCGCAAAGGAGCGTTTCAGACTTCTCCATGTGTCCATGCAGAATGCACTACGCTTCTCTCTCATTCTTATCCCTTTCTTCCGAGCGACATTGCGTTTCTGAGTGTTTATCCGATACTACACTTCAGCATTCTGTGCAAAGAGTAGAAGAGAAAAGTCCCACTAATAAGGCAGCTAGAAGTTCGAGGATCGACACACTTTGTGCTTTCGGGGAGGACGTTACAGCAAGTCGAGAGTTGTGGCTTCTTTCCTGCGGAGAAAAAAACCCCAGTTTTCAGGCAATGCAGTAGTCTGCAACTGCAGACTCTCCGGAGTGGTTCAGCGCGAGTGCTGCCTTCGAGCCACGAGAGCGGAGGAGCGGCATTCCTATGCCGTGAAAGTGCGAATTCAGCCTACTGCATTGCCTGAAAACAGGGGGTTTTTTCTCCGCAGGAAAGAAGCCACAACTCTCGACTTTCTGGAACGTCCTCCCTGAAAGCACTATGTGCGTTGCTCCTCGAACTTCTAGCTGCCTTATTAGTGGGGCTTTTCTCTTCTACTCTATTCGTCACAGAATACTGAAGTGTAGCATCGGATAAACACTCCAAAACGAAGAGTCGCTCGGAACAAAGGGATAAAACAGGTATTTGTGGGTGACAAGATCCTATTTCCAGGGGGAAAGCTGGTATTTCTTGGAGAAGATGTGATATATTTGGGAGAAATGTGGCATGTCTGGAAGATACAGTCCTATTTTGGGGATAAAACAGGTATTTGTGGGTGAAAAGGTCCTATTTCCAGGGAGAAACCTGGTATTTCTTGGAGAAGATGTCCAATTTGGGGGGAGAACGCAGGTATTTGTGGGAGAAAATGAACTTTTTCAGGAGGTATCCCGGTATTTCTTGGAGAAGATGTGATATATTTGGGAGATATGTGGCATTTCTGGAAGAAACTGTCCTATTTTGGGGATAAAACAGGTATTTGTGGGTGAAAAGGTCCTATTTGAAGGGGGAAACCTGGTATTTCTTGGAGAAGATGTGACATATTTGGGAGAAATGTGGCATGTCAGGAAGAAACTGTCCTCTTTTGGGGATAAAAGAGGTATTTGTGGGTGAAAAGGTCCTATTTGAAGGGGGAAACCTGGTATTTCTTGGAGAAGATGTGGTATATTTGGGAGAAATGTGGCATGTCTGGAAGAAACTGTCCTCTTTTGGGGATCAAACAGGTATTTGTGGGTGAAATGGTCCTATTTGAAGAGGGAACCCTGGTATTTCTTGGAGAAGATGTGATCTATTTGGGAGAAATGTGGCATTTCTGGAAGAAAGTGTCCTAATTTGGGGATAAAAGAGCTATTTGTGGGTGGAAAGGTTCTATTTCAAGGGGGAAACCTGGTATTTCTTGGAGAAGATGTGATATATTTGGGAGAAATGTGGCCTTTCTGAAAGAAACTGTCCTCTTTTGGGGATAAAAGAGGTATTTGTGGGTGAAAAGGTCCTATTTGAAGGGGGAAACCTAGTATTTCTTGGAGGAGATGTGATCTATTTGGGAGAAATATGGCATTTCTGGAAGAAACTGTCCTATTTTGGAGATAAGAGTGGTATTTGTGGGAGAAAAGGTCCTATTAGAAGGGGGAAAGCTGGTATTTCTTGGAGAAGATGTAATATATTTGGGAGAAATGTGGCCTTTCTGGAAGAAAATGTCTTATTTTGGGGATAAAACAGGTATTACAGGGTGAACAGGTCCTATTTCAAGGGAGAAACCTGGTATTTCTTGGAGGAGAAGTGATACATTTGGGAGAAATGTGGCCTTTCTGGCAGGAAATGTCCTCTATTGGGTTAAAAAGAGGTATTTGTGGGAGAAAAGGTCCTATTTGAAGGGGGAAAGCTGGTATTTCTTGGAGAAGATGTGATATATTTGGGAGAAATGTGGCATCTCTGGAAGAAACTGTCCTCTTTTGGGGATAAAAGAGGTATTTGTGGGTGAAAAGGTCCTATTTGAAGGGGGAAACCTGGTATTTCTTGGAGAAGATGTGATCTATTTGGGAGAAATCTGGCATTTCTGGAAGAAACTGTCCTCTTTTGGGGATAAAACAGGTATTTGTGGGAGAAAAGGTCCTATTTGAAGGGGGAAAGCAGGTATTTCTTGGAGAAGATGTGATATATTTGGGAGAAATGTGGCATTTCTGTAAGAAACTATCCTGTTTTGGGGATCAAACAGGTATTTGTGGGTGAAAAGGTCCTTTTTCCAGGGGGAAAGCTTGTAGTTCTTGTTGGAGATGTGATATGTTTGGGAGAAATGTGGCCTTTCTGGCAAAACTGTCCTATTTTGGGGATAAAAGAGGTATTTGTGGGAGATACGGTCCTAGTTGAAGGGGGAAACCTGGTATTTCTTGGAGGAGATGTGATATTTTTGGAGAAATGTGGCATTTCTGGAAGAAACTGTCCTATTTTGGGGATAAAACAGGCATTTGTGGGTGAAAAGGTCATATTTGTAGGGGGAAACCTGGTATTTCTTGGAGAAGATGTGATATATTTGGGAGAAATGTGGCATTTCTGGAAGAAACTGTTCTATTATGGGGATAAAACAGGTATTTGTGGGAGAAAAGGTCCTTTTTGAAGGGGGAAACGTGGTATTTCTTGGAGAAGATGTGATATATTTGGGAGAAATGTGGCATTTCTGTAAGAAACTGTCCTGTTTTGGGGATCAAACAGGTATTTGTGGGTGAAAAGGTCCTTTATCCAGGGGGAAAGCTGGTAGTTCTTGTTGGAGATGTGATATGTTTGGGAGAAATGTGGCATTTCTGGCAAAAACTGTCCTATTTTGGGGATAAAAGAGGTATTTGTGGGAGAAACGGTCCTAGTTGAAGGGGGAAACCTGGTATTTCTTGGAGGAGATGTGATATTTTTGCAGAAATGTGGCATGTCTGGAAGAAACTGTCCTATTTTGGGGATAAAAGAGGTATTTGTGGGTGAAAAGGTCCTATTTCAAGGGGGTAACCTTGTATTCCATAGAGGAGTTGTGATATATTTGTGAGAAATCTGGCATGTCTGGAAGAAACTGTTCTATTTTGGGGATAAAAGAGGTTTTTGTGGGTGAAAAGATCCTATTTGAAGGGGGAACCCTGGTATTTCTTGGAGAAGATGTGATCTATTTGGGAGAAATGTGGCATGTCTGGAAGAAACTGTCCTATTTTGGGGATAAAAGAGGTATTTGTGGGTGAAAAGGTCCTATTTCCAGGCGGAAAGCTGGCACTTCTTGTTGGAGATGTGATATGTGTGGGAGAAATTTGGCATTTCTGGAAGAAACTGAGCTATTTTGGGGATAAAAGAGGTATTTGTTTGAGAAACGGTCCTAGTTGAAGGGGGAAAGCTGGTATTTCTTGGAGAAGATGTGATATATTTGGGAGAAATGTGGCATTTCTGGAAGAAACTGTCCTCTTTTGGGAATAGAACAGGTATTTTTGGGTGATAAGGTCCTATTTGAAGGGGGAAAGCTGGTATTTCTTGGAGAAGAAGTGATATATTTGGAAGAAATGTGGCATTTCAGGAAGAAACTGTCCTATTATGGGGATAAAACAGGTATTTGTGGCTGATAAGGTCCTATTTGAAGGGGGAAAGCTGGTATTTCTTGGAGAAGATGTGATATATTTGGGAGAAATGTGGCATTTGTGGAAGAAACTGTCCTCTTTTGGTAATCAAACAGGTATTTGTGGGTGAAAAGGTCCTATTTGATGGGGGAAACCTGGTATTTCTTGGAGAAGATGTGATATGTTTGGGAGAAATGTGGCATTTCAGGAAGAAACTGTCCTCTTTTGGGGATAAAACAGGCATTTGTGGGTGAAAAGGTCCTATTTGAAGGGGGAAAGCAGGTATTTCTTGGAGAAGATGTGATATATTTGGGAGAAATGTGGCATTTCTGGAAGAAACTGTCCTCTTTTGGGGATAGAACAGGTATTTGTGGGTGAAAAGGTGCTATTTCCAGGGGGAAAGCTGGTATTTCTTGGAGAAGATGTGATATATTTGGGAGAAATGTGGCATTTGTGGAAGAAACTGTTCTATTTTCGGGATAAAAGAGGTATTTTTGGGTGATAAGGTCCTATTTGAAGGGGGAAACCTGGTATTTCTTGGAGAAGATGTGATAAATTTGGGAGAAATGTGGCATGTCAGGAAGAAACTGTCCTCTTTTGGGGATAAAACAGGTATTTGTGGGTGATAATGTCCTATTTGAGGGGGGAAACCTGGTATTTCTTGGAGAAGTTGTGATATATTTGGGAGAAATGTGGCATTTCTGGAAGAAACTGTCCTATTTTGGGGATAAAAGAGGCATTTGTGGGTGAAAAGGTCCTATTTGAAGGGGGAAAGCTGGTATTTCTTGGTGAAGTTATGGTATATTTTGGAGAAATGTGGCATTTCTGGAAGAAACTGTCCTCTTTTGGGGATAAAACAGGTATTTGAGGGTGAAAAGATCCTATTTGAAGGGGGAAACGTGGTATTTCATGGAGAAGATGTGATCTATTTGGGAGAAATGTGGCATTTCTGGAAGAAAGTGTCCTCTTTTGGGGATAAAACAGGTATTTGTGGGTGAAAAGGTCCTATTTGAAGGGGGAAAGCTGGTATTTCTTGGAGAAGATGTGAAATATTTGGGAGAAATGTGGCATGTCTGGAAGAAACAGTCCTATTTAGGGGATAAAAGATGTATTTGTGGGTGAAAAGGTCCTATTTGAAGGGGGAAAGCTGGTATTTCTTGGAGAAGATGTGATCTGTTTGGGAGAAATGTGGCATTTCCGGAAGAAACTGTCCCCTTTTGGGGATAGAACAGGTATTTGTGGGTGAAAAGGTGCTATTTCCAGGGGGAAACTGGTATTTCTTGGAGAAGATGTGATATGTTTGGGAGAAATGTGGCATTTCTGGAAGAAACTGTTCTATTTTGGGGATAAAAGAGCTATTTTTGGGAGAAAAGGTCCTATTTGAAGGGGGAAACCTGGTATTTCTTGGAGAAGATGTGATATATTTGGGAGAAATGTGGCATGTCTGGAAGAAACTGTCCTACTTGGGGGGAGAAGGCTGGTATTTGTGGTAGAAAAGGTCCTTTTTCAGGAGGAATCCTGATATTTCTTGGAGAAGATGTGATATATTTGGGAGAAATGTGGCATGTCTGGAAGAAACTGTCCTATTTTGGGGATAAAACAGGTATTTGTGGGTGAAAAGGTCCTATTTGAACGGGGAAACCTGGTATTTCTTGGAGAAGATGTGATATATTTGGGAGAAATGTGGCATTTGTGGAAGAAACTGTCCTATTTTGGGGATAAAAGAGGTATTTGTGGGTGAAAAGGTCCTATTTGAAGGGGGAAAGCTGGTATTTCTTGGAGAAGATGTAACTTGTTTGGGAGAAATGTGGCATTTGTGGAAGAAACTGTCCTACTTTGGGGATAAAAGAGGTATTTGTTGGTGAAAAGGCCCTATTTCCAGGGGGAAACCTGGCATTTCTTGGAGAAGATGTGATATGTTTGGGAGAAATCAGGCATTTCTGGAAGAAAATGTCCTCTTTTGGGGATAAAAGAGGTATTTTTTGGTGAAAAGGTCCTATTTGAAGGGGGAAACCTAGTATTTCTTGGAGAAGATGTGATATGTTTGGGAGAATTGTGGCATTTCTGGAAGAAACTGTCCTCTTTTGGGTATAAAGCAGGTATTTGTGGGTGAAAAGGTCCTATTTGAAGGGGGAAACCTGGTATTTCTTGGAGAAGATGTGATCTATTTGGGAGAAATGTGGCATTTCTGGAAGAAAATGTCCTATTTTGGGGATAAAACAGGTATTTTTTGGTGAAAAGGTCCTATTTGAAGGGGGAAACCTGGTATTTCTTGGAGGAGATGTGATATATTTGGGAGAAATGTGGCATTTCTGGCAGAAACTGTCCTCTTTTGGGTATAAAAGAGGTATTTGTGGGTGAAAAGGTTCTATTTGAAGGGGGAAAGCTGGTATTTCATGGAGATGTGATATATTTGGGAGAAATGTGGCATGTCTGGAAGAAACTGTCCTCTTTTGGGGATAAAACAGGTATTTGTGGGTGAAAAGGTCCAATTTGAAGGGGGAAACGTGGTATTTCTTGGAGAAGATGTGATATGTTTGGGAGAAATGTGGCATGTCTGGAAGAAACTGTCCTCTTTTGGGGATAAAAGAGGTATTTTTTGGTGAAAAGGTCCTATTTGAAGGGGGAAACCTGGTATTTCTTGGAGAAGATGTGATATATTTGGGAGAAATGTGGCATGTCTGGAAGAAACTGTCCTCTTTTGGGGATAAAAGAGGTATTTATGGGTGAAAAGGTCCTATTTGATGGGGGAAACCTGGTATTTCTTGGAGAAGATGTAATTTGTTTGGGAGAAATGTGGCATTTGTGGAAGAAACTGTCCTATTTTGAGGATAAAAGAGGTATTTGTGGGTGAAAAGGCCCTTTTTCCAGTGGGAAACCTGGTATTTCTTGGAGAAGATGTGATCTATTTGGGAGAAATGTGGCATTTCTGGAAGAAACTGTCCTGTTTTGGGGCTAAAACAGGTATTTGTGGGTGAAAAGGTCCTATTTGAAGGGGAAAACCTGGTATTTCTTGGAGGAGATGTGATATATTTGGGAGAAATGTGGCATGTCTGGATGAAACTGTCCTCTTTTGGGGATAAAAGAGGTATTTTTTGGTGAAAAGTTCCTATTTCCAGGGGGAAAGCTGGTATTTCTTGGAGGAGATGTGATATGTTTGGGAGAAATATGGCGTTTCTGGAAGAAACTGTCCTCCTTTGGGGATAAAAGAGGTATTTGTGGGTGAAAGGTCCAATTTGAAGGGGGAAAGCTGGTATTTCTTGGAGAAGTTATGGTATATTTGGGAAAAATGTGGCCTTTCTGGAAGAAACTGTCCTCTTTTGGGGATAAAAGAGGTATTTGTGGGTGAAAAGGTCCTATTTGAAGGGGGAAACCTGGTATTTCTTGGAGAAGATGTGATCTATTTGGGAGAAATGTGGCATGTCTGGAAGAAACTGTCCTATTTTGGGGATAAAAGAGGTATTTATGGGTGAAAAGGTCCTATTTGAAGGGGGAAAGCTGGTATTTCTTGGAGAAGATGTGATCTATTTGGGAGAAATCAGGCATTTCTGGAAGAAACTGTCCTCTTTTGGGGATAAAAGAGGTATTGGTGGGTGAAAAGGTCCTATTTGAAGGGGGAAAGCTGGTATTTCTTGGAGAAGATGTGATATATTTGGGAGAAATGTGGCATTTCTGGAAGAAACTGTCCTGTTTTGGGGCTAAAACAGGTATTTGTGGGTGAAAAGGTCCTATTTGAAGGGGAAAACCTGGTATTTCTTGGAGGAGATGTGATATATTTGGGAGAAATGTGGCATGTCTGGCAGAAACTGTCCTCTTTTGGGGATAAAAGAGGTATTTGTGGGTGAAAAGGTCCTATTTGAAGGGGGAAAGCTGGTATTTCTTGGAGAAGTTATGGTATATTTGGGAGAAATGTGGCCTTTCTGGAAGAAACTGTCCTCTTTGGGGATAAAACAGGTATTTGTGGCTGAAAAGGTCCTATTTTAAGCGGGAACCCTGGTATTTCTTGGAGAAGATGTGATATATTTGGGAGAAATGTGGCATTTCTGGAAGAAACTGTCCTATTTTGGGGATAAAAGAGGTATTTGTGGGTGAAAAGGTCCTATTTGAAGGGGGAAACGTGGTATTTCTTGGAGAAGATGTGATATATTTGGGAGAAATGTGGCATTTGTGGAAGAAACTGTCCTCTTTTGGGGATAAAACAGGTATTAGTGGGTGAGAAGGTCCTATTTGAAGGGGGAACCCTGGTATTTCTTGGAGAAGATGTGATATGTTTGGGAGAAATGTGGCATTTCTGGAAGAAACTGTCTTATTTGGGGATAAAAGAGGTATTTGTGGCTGAAAAGGTCCTATTTGAAGGGGGAAACCTGGTATTTCTTGGAGAAGATGTGATATGTTTGGGAGAAATCAGGCATTTCTGGAAGAAAATGTCCTATTTTGGGGATAAAACAGGTATTTGAGGGTGAAAATGTCCTATTTGATGGGGGAAAGCTGGTATTTCTTGGAGGAGATGTGATATATTTGGGAGAAATGTGGCATTTCTGGCAGAAACTGTCCTCTTTTGGGGATAAAAGAGGTATGTGTGGGTGAAAAGGTCCTCTTTCAAGGGGGAAAGCTGGTATTTCTTGGAGAAGATGTGATATATTTGGGAGAAATGTGGCATGTCTGGATGAAACTGTCCTCTTTTGGGGATAAAAGAGGTATTTTTTGGTGAAAAGTTCCTATTTCCAGGGGGAAAGCTGGTATTTCTTGGAGGAGATGTGATCTATTTGGGAGAAATGTGGCCTTTCTGGAAGAAACTGTCGTATTTTGGGCATAAAACAGGTATTTGTGGGTGAAAAGGTCCTATTTGAAGAGGGAAAGCTGGTATATCTTGGAGAAGATATGGTATATTTGGGAGAAATGTGGCCTTTCTGGCAGAAACTGTCCAATTTTGGGGATAAAAGAGGTATTTGTGGGTGAAAAGGTCCTAGTTGAAGGGGGAACCCTGGTATTTCTTGGAGAAGATGTGATATATTTGGGAGAAATGCGGCATTTCTGGAAGAAACTGTCGTCTTTTGGGGATAAAAGATGTATTTGTGGCTGAAAAGGTCCTATTTCCAGGGGGAAACCTGGTATTTCTTGGAGAAGATGTGATATATTTGGGAGAAATGTGGCATGTCTGGAAGAAACTGTCCTCTTTTGGGGATAAAAGAGGTATTTATGGGTGAAAAGGTCCTATTTGAAGGGGGAAACCTGGTATTTCTTGGAGAAGATGTAATATGTTTGGGAGAAATGTGGCATTTCTGGAAGAAACTGTCCTATTTTTGGGATAAAAGAGGCATTTGTGGGTGAAAAGGCCCTATTTCCAGGGGGAAACCTGGTATTTCTTGGAGAAGATGTGATATGTTTGGGAGAAATGTGGCATGTCTGGAAGAAACTGTCTTCTTTTGGGGATGAAACACGTATTTGTGGGTGAAAAGGTCCTCTTTCAAGGGGGAAACCTGGTATTTCTTGGAGGAGATGTGATATGTTTGGGAGAAATGTGGCATTTATGGAAGAAACTGTCCGATTTTGGGGATAAAAGAGGTATTTGTGGGTGAAAAGGTCCTATTTGAAGGGGGAAACGTGGTATTTCTTGGAGAAGATGTGATATGTTTGGGAGAAATCTGGAATTTCTGGAAGAAAATGTTCAATTTGAGGGTTAAAACAGGTATTTGTGGTTGAAAAGGTCCTATTGGAAGGGGGAAACCTGGTATTTCTGGAGGAGATGTGATATGTTTGGGAGAAATGTGGCATTTCTGGAAGAAACTGTCCTTCTTTTGGGGATAAAAGAGGTATTTGTGGGTGAAAAGGTCCTATTTGAAGGGGGAAAGCTGGTATTTCTTGGAGAAGATTTGATATATTTGGGAGAAATGTGGCATGTCTGGAAGAAACTGTCCTATTTTGGAGATGATAGAGTCATTTGTGGGTGAAAAGGTCCTATTTGAAGGGGTAAACCTGGTATTTCTTCGAGAAGATGTGATCTATTTTGGAGAAATGTGGCATGTCTGGATGAAACAGTCCTCTTTTGGGGATCAAACAGGTATTTATGGGAGAAAAGGTCCTATTTGAAGGGGGAAACCTGGTATTTCTTGGAGAAGATGTAATATGTTTGGGAGAAATCTGGCATGTCTGGCAGAAACTGTCCTATTTTGGGGATAAAAGAGGTATTTATGGGTGAAAAGGTCCTATTTGAAGGGGGAAACCTGGTATTTCTTGGAGAAGATGTAATTTGTTTGGGAGAAATGTGGCATTTGTGGAAGAAACAGTCCTACTTTGGGGATAAAAGAGGTATTTGTGGGTGAAAAGGTCCTATTTCCAGGGCGAAACCTGGTATTTCTTGGAGAAGATGTGATATATTTGGGAGAAATCTGGCATTGCTGGAATAAACTGTCCTCTTTTGGGGATAAAAGAGGTATTTGAGGGTGAAAAGGTCCTATTTGAAGGGGGAAACGTGGTATTTCTTGGAGAAGATGTGATATATTTGGGAGAAGTGTGGCATGTCTGGAAGAAACTGTCCTCTTTTGGGGATAAAAGAGCTATTTGTGGGTGAAAAGGTCCTATTTGAAGGGGGAAAGCTGGTATTTCTTGGAGAAGATGTGATATATTTGGGAGAAATGTGGCATGTCTGGGAGAAACTGTCGTATTTGGGGGATAAAAGAGGTATTTGTGGGAGAAAAGGTCCTATTTCCAGGAGCAGTGCTGGTATTTCTTGGAGAAGATGTTATCTATTTGGGAGAAATCTGGCATGTCTGGAAGAAAATGTCCTATCTGGGGGGAGAATGCTAGTATTTGTGGGAGAAAAGGTTCTATTTCAGGAGGAATCCTGGTATTTCTTGGAGGAGATGTGATATGTTTGGGAGAAATGTGCCATTTCTGGCAGAAACTGTCCTATTTTGGGGATCATACAGGTATTTGTGGGTGAAAAGTTTTTATTTCCAGGGGGAAAGCTGGTATTTCTTGGAGAAGATGAGATATGTTTGCGAGAAATGTGGCATTTCTGTAAGAAACTGTCCTCTTTTGGGGATAAAAGAGGTATTTGTGGGTGAAAAGGTCCTATTTGAAGGGGGAAAGCTGGTATTTCTTGGAGAAGATGTGATATATTTGGGAGAAATGTGGCATTTCTGGAAGAAACTGTCCTCTTTTGGGGATAAAACAGGTATTTGTGGGTGAAAAGGTCCTATTTGAAGGGGGAAACCTGGTATTTCTTGGAGGAGATGTGATATATTTGGGAGAAATGTGGCATTTCTGGCAGAAACTGTCCTCTTTTGGGGATAAAACAGGTATTTTTTGGTGAAAAGGTCCTATTTGAAGGGGGAAAGCTGGTATTTCTTGGAGAAGACGTGATATGTTTGGGAGAAATGTGGCATTTCTGGAAGAAAATGTCCTATTTTGGGGATAAAAGAGGTATTTGTGGGTGAAAAGGTCCTATTTGAAGGGGGAAACCTGGTATTTCTTGGAGAAGATGTGATATGTTTGGGAGAAATCAGGCATTTCTGGAAGAAAATGTCCTATTTTTGGGATAAAACAGGTATTTGTGGGTGAAAAGGTCCTATTTGAAGGGGGAAAGCTGGTATTTCTTGGAGGAGATGTGATATACTTGGGAGAAATGTGGCATTTCTGGCAGAAACTGTCCTCTTTTGGGGATAAAAGTGGTATTTGTGGGTGAAAAGGTCCTATTTGAAGGGGGAAAGCTGGTATTTCTTGGAGAAGATGTGATCTATTTGGGAGAAATGTGGCATGTCTGGATGAAACTGTCCTCTTTTGGGGATAAAACAGGTATTTGTGGGTGAAAAGGTCCTATTTCCAGGGGGAAACCTGGTATTTCTTGGAGGAGATGTGATATACTTGGGAGAAATGTGGCCTTTCTGGAAGAAACTGTCGTATTTTGGGCATAAAACAGGTATTTGTGGGAGAAAAGGTCCTATTTGAAGAGGGAAAGCTGGTATTTCTTGGAGAAGATATGGTATATTTGGGAGAAATGTGGCCTTACTTGAAGAAACTGTCCTATTTTGGGGATAAAACAGGTATTTGTTGTTGAAAAGGTCCTAGTTGAAGGGGGAACCCTGGTATTTCTTGGAGAAGATGTGATATATTTGGGAGAAATGTGGCATTTCTGGAAGAAACTGTCCTATTTTGGGGATAAAACAGGTATTTGTGGGTGAAAAGGTCCTATTTGAAGGGGGAAAGCTGGTATTTCTTGGAGAAGATGTGATCTATTTGGGAGAAATGTGGCATGTCTGGAAGAAACTGTCCTCTTTTGGGGATAAAAGAGGTATTTATGGGTGAAAAGGACCTATTTGAAGGGGGAAAGCTGGTATTTCTTGGAGAAGATGTGATCTATTAGGGAGAAATGTGGCATTTCTGGAAGAAACTGTCCTATTTTGGGGATAAAAGAGGTATTTGTGGGTGAAAAGGTCCTATTTGAAGGGGGAAACCTGGTATTTCTTGGAGAAGATGTGATATGTTTGGGAGAAATCAGGCATTTCTGAAAGAAAATGTCCTCTTTTGGGGATAAAACAGGTATTTGAGGGTGAAAAGGTCCTATTTGAAGGGGGAAACTTGCTATTTCTTGGAGGAGATGTGATATATTTGGGAGAAATGTGGCATTTGTGGAAGAAACTTTCCTATTTTGGGGATAAAAGAGGTATTTGTGGCTGAAAAGGTCCTATTTGAAGGGGGAAACCTGGTATTTCTTGGAGTAGATGTGATATGTTTGGGAGAAATCAGGCATTTCTGGAAGAAAATGTCCTATTTTGGGGATAAAACAGGTATTTGAGGGTGAAAAGGTCCTATTTGAAGGGGGAAACCTGGTATTTCTTGGAGAAGATGTGATATATTTGGGAGAAATGTGGCATGTCTGGATGAAACTGTCCTCTTTTGGGGATAAAAGAGGTATTTTTGGAGAAAAGGTTCTATTTCAAGGGGGAAAGCTGGTATTTCTTGGAGGAGATGTGATCTATTTGGGAGAAATGTGGCCTTTCCGGAAGAAACTGTCGTATTTTGGGCATAAAACAGGTATTTGTGGGAGAAAAGGTCCTATTTGAAGAGGGAAAGCTGGTATTTCTTGGAGAAGATATGGTATATTTGGGAGAAATGTGGCCTTTCTTGAAGAAACTGCCCTATTTTGGGGATAAAACAGGTATTTGTGGGTGAAAAGGTCCTAGTTGAAGGGGGAACCCTGGTATTTCTTGGAGAAGATGTGATATATTTGGGAGAAATGCGGCATTTCTGGAAGAAACTGTCCTCTTTTGGGGATAAAACAGGTATTTGTGGCTGAAAAGGTCCTATTTGAAGGGGGAAACCTGGTATTTCTTGGAGAAGATGTGATATATTTGGGAGAAATCTGGCATTTCTGGAAGAAACTGTCCTCTTTTGGGGATAAAAGAGGTATTTGTGCGTGAAAAGGTCCTATTAGAAGGGGGAAACTTGGTGTTTCTTGGAGGAGATATGATATATTTGGGAGAAATTTGGCATTTGTGGAAGAAACTGTTCTCTTTTGGGGATAAAAGAGGTATTTGAGGGTGAAAAGGTCCTATTTGAAGGGGGAACCCTGGTATTTCTTGGAGAAGATGTGATCTATTTGGGAGAAATGTGGCATTTCTGGAAGAAACTGTCCTGTTTTGGGGCTAAAACAGGTATTTGTGGGTGAAAAGGTCCTATTTGAAGGGGAAAACCTGGTATTTCTTGGAGGAGATGTGATATGTTTGGGAGAAATGTGGCATGTCTGGATGAAACTGCCCTCTTTTGGGGATAAAAGAGGTATTTTTTGGTGAAAAGTTCCTATTTCCAGGGGGAAAGCTGGTATTTCTCGGAGGAGATGTGATATGTTTGGGAGAAATATGGCCTTTCTGGAAGAAACTGTCCTCTTTTGGGGATAAAAGAGGTATTTGTGGGTGAAAGGTCCTATTTGAAGGGAAAAAGCTGGTATTTCTTGGAGAAGTTATGGTATATTTGGGAGAAATGTGGCCTTTCTGGAAGAAACAGTCCTCTTTGGGGATAAAACAGGTATTTGTGGCTGAAAAGGTCCTATTTGAAGCGGGAACCCTGGTATTTCTTGGAGAAGATGTGATATATTTGGGAGAAATGTGGCATTTCTGGAAGAAACTGTCCTATTTTGGGGATAAAACAGGTATTTGTGGGTGAAAAGGTCCTATTTGAAGGGGGAAACCTGGTATTTCTTGGAGAAGATGTGATATATTTGGGAGAAATGTGGCATGTCTGGAAGAAACTGTCCTATTTTGGGGATAAAAGAGGTATTTATGGGTGAAAAGGTCGTATTTGAAGGGGGAAACCTGGTATTTCTTGGAGAAGATGTGATATGTTTGGGAGAAATGTGGCATTTCTGGAAGAAACTGTCCTATTTTGGGGATAAAAGAGGTATTTGTGGCTGAAAAGGTCCTATTTGAAGGGGGAAACCTGGTATTTCTTGGAGAAGATGTGATCTGTTTGGGAGAAAACAGGCATTTCTGGAAGAAACTGTCGTATTTTGGGCATAAAACAGGTATTTGAGGGTGAAAAGGTCCTATTTGAAGGGGGAAAGCTGGTATTTCTTGGAGGAGATGTGATATATTTGGGAGAAATGTGGCATTTCTGGCAGAAACTGTCCTCTTTTGGGGATAAAAGAGGTATTTGTGGGTGAAAAGGTCCTATTTGAAGGGGGAAAGCTGGTATTTCTTGGAGAAGATGTGATATGTTTGGGAGAAATGTGGCATTTCTGGAAGAAACTGTCCTATTTGAGGGATAAAATCTGTATTTGTGGGTGAAAAGTTCCTATTTCCAGGGGGAAACCTGGTATTTCTTGGAGAAGATGTAATTTGTTTGGGAGAAATTTGGCATTTGTGGAAGAAACTGTCCTACTTTGGGGATAAAAGAGGTATTTGTGGGTGAAAAGGTCCTATTTCCAGGGGGAAACCTGGTATTTCTTGGAGAAGATGTGATATGTTTGGGAGAAATGTGGCATTTCTGAAAGAAAATGTCCTATTTTGGGGATAAAACAGGTATTTGTGGGTGAAAAGGTCCTATTTGAAGGGGGAAACTTGGTATTTCTTGGAGCAGATGTGATATATTTGGGAGAAATGTGGCATTTCTGCAAGAAACTGTCCTCTTTTGGGGATAAAAGAGGTATTTGTGGGTGAAAAGGTCCTATTTGAAGGGGGAACCCTGGTATTTCTTGGAGAAGATGTGATTTATTTGGGAGAAATGTGGCATTTCTGGAAGAAACTGTCCTGTTTTGGGGCTAAAACAGGTATTTGTGGGTGAAAAGGTCCTATTTGAAGGGGAAAACCTGGTATTTCTTGGAGGAGATGTGATATATTTGGGAGAAATGTGGCATTTCTGGAAGAAAATGTCCTCTTTTGGGGATGAAAGAGGTATTTGTGGGTGAAAAGGTCCTATTTGAAGGGGGAAAGCTGGTATTTCTTGGAGGAGATGTGATATGTTTGGGAGAAATATGGCCTTTCTGGAAGAAACTGTCCTCTTTTGGGGATAAAAGAGGTATTTGTGGGTGAAAGGTCCTATTTGAAGGGGGAAAGCTGGTATTTCTTGGAGAAGTTATGGTATATTTGGGAGAAATGTGGCCTTTCTGGAAGAAACAGTCCTCTTTGGGGATAAAACAGGTATTTGTGGCTGAAAAGGTCCTATTTGAAGCGGGAACCCTGGTATTTCTTGGAGAAGATGTGATATATTTGGGAGAAATGTGGCATTTCTGGAAGAAACTGTCCTATTTTGGGGATAAAACAGGTATTTGTGGGTGAAAAGGTCCTATTTGAAGGGGGAAACCTGGTATTTCTTGGAGAAGATGTGATATATTTGGGAGAAATGTGGCATGTCTGGAAGAAACTGTCCTATTTTGGGGATAAAAGAGGTATTTATGGGTGAAAAGGTCGTATTTGAAGGGGGAAACCTGGTATTTCTTGGAGAAGATGTGATATGTTTGGGAGAAATGTGGCATTTCTGGAAGAAACTGTCCAATTTTGGGGATAAAACAGGTATTTGTGGGTGAAAACGTCCTATTTGAAAGGGGAAACCTGGTATTTCTTGGAGAAGATGTGATATGTTTGGGAGAAATCAGGCATTTCTGGAAGAAACTGTCGTATTTTGGGCATAAAAGAGGTATTTGAGGGTGAAAAGGTCCTATTTGAAGGGGGAAAGCTGGTATTTCTTGGAGGAGATGTGATATATTTGGGAGAAATGTGGCATTTCTGGCAGAAACTGTCCTCTTTTGGGGATGAAAGAGGTATTTGTGGGTGAAAAGGTCCTATTTGAAGGGGGAAAGCTGGTATTTCTTGGAGAAGATGTGATATGTTTTGGAGAAATGTGGCATTTCTGGAAGAAACTGTCCTATTTGAGGGATAAAAGCAGTATTTGTGGGTGAAAAGTTCCTATTTCCAGGGGGAAAGCTGGTATTTCTTGGAGGAGATGTGATATATTTGGGAGAAATGTGGCCTTTCTGGAAGAAACTGTCGTATTTTGGGCATAAAACAGGTATTTTTGGGGAAAAGGTCCTATTTGAAGAGGGAAAGCTGGTATTTCTTGGAGAAGATATGGTATATTTGGGAGAAATGTGGCATTTCTTGAAGAAACTGTCCAATTTTGGGGATAAAAGAGGTATTTGTGGGTGAAAAGGTCCTAGTTGAAGGGGGAACCCTGGTATGTCTTGGAGAAGATGTGATATATTTGGGAGAAATGTGGCATTTCTGGAAGAAACTGTCCTCTTTTGGGGATAAAAGAGGTATTTGTGGCTGAAAAGGTCCTATTTGAAGGGGGAAACCTGGTATTTCTTGGAGAAGATGTGATATATTTGGGAGAAATGTGGCATGTCTGGAAGAAACTGTCCTCTTTTGGGGATAAAAGAGGTATTTATGGGTGAAAAGGTCCTATTTGAAGGGGGAAAGCAGGTATTTCTTGGAGAAGATGTAATATGTTTGGGAGAAATGTGGCATTTCTGTAAGAAACTGTCCTATTTTGGGGATAAAAGAGGTATTTGTGGGAGAAAAGGTCCTATTTGAAGGGGGAAACCTGGTATTTCTTGGAGAAGATGTGATATGTTTGGGAGAAATCAGGCATTTCTGGAAGAAAATGTCCTATTTTGGGGATAAAACAGGTATTTGAGGTTGGAAAGGTCCTATTTGAAGGGGGAAACGTGCTATTTCTTGGAGGAGATGTGATATATTTGGGAGAAATGTGGCCTTTCTGGAAGAAACAGTCCTATTTAGGGGATAAAAGAGGTATTTGTGGGTGAAAAGGTCCTATTTGAAGGGGGAAACCTGGTATTTCTTGGAGAAGATGTGGTATATTTGGGAGAAATGTGGCATGTCTGGAAGAAACTGTCGTCTTTTGGGGATGAAACACGTATTTGTGGGTGAAAAGGTCCTCTTTCAAGGGGGAAACCTGGTATTTCTTGGAGGAGATGTGATATGTTTGGGAGAAATGTGGCATGTCTGGAAGAAACTGTCCTCTTTTGGGGATAAATGAGGTATTTTTTGGTGAAAAGTTCCTATTTGAAGGGGGAAACGTGGTATTTCTTGGAAAAGATGTGATATGTTTGGGAGAAATCAGGCATTTCTGGAAGAAAAAGTCCTGTTTTGGGGATAAAACAGGTATTTGAGGGTGAAAAGGTCCTATTTGAAGGGGGAAACCTGGTATTTCTTGGAGGAGATGTGATATATTTGGGAGAAATGTGGCATTTGTGGAAGAAACTGTCCTCTTTTGTGGATAAAACAGGTAGTTGTGGGTGAAAAGGTCCTATTTGAAGGGGGAAACTTGGTATTTCTTGGAGGAGATGTGATATATTTGGGAGAAATGTGGCATTTCTGCAAGAAACTGTCCTCTTTTGGGGATAAAAGAGGTATTTGTGGCTGAAAAGGTCCTATTTGAAGGGGGAACCCTGGTATTTCTTGGAGAAGATGTGATTTATTTTGGAGAAATGTGGCATTTCTGGAAGAAACTGTCCTGTTTTGGGGCTAAAACAGGTATTTGTGGGTGAAAAGGTCCTATTTGAAGGGGAAAACCTGGTATTTCTTGGAGGAGATGTGATATATTTGGGAGAAATGTGGCATGTCTGGATGAAACTGTCCTCTTTTGGGGATAAAAGAGGTATTTTTTGGTGAAAAGTTCCTATTTCCAGGGGGAAAGCTGGTATTTCTTGGAGGAGATGTGATATGTTTGGGAGAAATATGGCCTTTCTGGAAGAAACTGTCCTCTTTTGGGGATAAAAGAGGTATTTGTGGGTGAAAGGTCCTATTTGAAGGGGGAAAGCTGGTATTTCTTGGAGAAGTTATGGTATATTTGGGAGAAATGTGGCCTTTCTGGAAGAAACAGTCCTCTTTGGGGATAAAACAGGTATTTGTGGCTGAAAAGGTCCTATTTGAAGCGGGAACCCTGGTATTTCTTGGAGAAGATGTGATATATTTGGGAGAAATGTGGCATTTCTGGAAGAAACTGTCCTATTTTGGGGATAAAACAGGTATTTGTGGGTGAAAAGGTCCTATTTGAAGGGGGAAACCTGGTATTTCTTGGAGAAGATGTGATATATTTGGGAGAAATGTGGCATGTCTGGAAGAAACTGTCCTATTTTGGGGATAAAAGAGGTATTTATGGGTGAAAAGGTCGTATTTGAAGGGGGAAACCTGGTATTTCTTGGAGAAGATGTGATATGTTTGGGAGAAATGTGGCATTTCTGGAAGAAACTGTCCAATTTTGGGGATAAAACAGGTATTTGTGGGTGAAAACGTCCTATTTGAAGGGGGAAACCTGGTATTTCTTGGAGAAGATGTGATATGTTTGGGAGAAATCAGGCATTTCTGGAAGAAACTGTCGTATTTTGGGCATAAAAGAGGTATTTGAGGGTGAAAAGGTCCTATTTGAAGGGGGAAAGCTGGTATTTCTTGGAGGAGATGTGATATATTTGGGAGAAATGTGGCATTTCTGGCAGAAACTGTCCTCTTTTGGGGATGAAAGAGGTATTTGTGGGTGAAAAGGTCCTATTTGAAGGGGGAAAGCTGGTATTTCTTGGAGAAGATGTGATATGTTTGGGAGAAATGTGGCATTTCTGGAAGAAACTGTCCTATTTGAGGGATAAAAGCAGTATTTGTGGGTGAAAAGTTCCTATTTCCAGGGGGAAAGCTGGTATTTCTTGGAGAAGATATGGTATATTTGGGAGAAATGTGGCATTTCTTGAAGAAACTGTCCAATTTTGGGGATAAAAGAGGTATTTTTGGGTGAAAAGGTCCTAGTTGAAGGGGGAACCCTGGTATTTCTTGGAGAAGATGTGATATATTTGGGAGAAATGTGGCATTTCTGGAAGAAACTGTCCTCTTTTGGGGATAAAAGAGGTATTTGTGGCTGAAAAGGTCCTATTTGAAGGGGGAAACCTGGTATTTCTTGGAGAAGATGTGATATATTTGGGAGAAATGTGGCATGTCTGGAAGAAACTGTCCTCTTTTGGGGATAAAAGAGGTATTTATGGGTGAAAAGGTCCTATTTGAAGGGGGAAAGCAGGTATTTCTTGGAGAAGATGTAATATGTTTGGGAGAAATGTGGCATTTCTGTAAGAAACTGTCCTATTTTGGGGATAAAAGAGGTATTTGTGGGAGAAAAGGTCCTATTTGAAGGGGGAAACCTGGTATTTCTTGGAGAAGATGTGATATGTTTGGGAGAAATCAGGCATTTCTGGAAGAAAATGTCCTATTTTGGGGATAAAACAGGTATTTGAGGTTGAAAAGGTCCTATTTGAAGGGGGAAACGTGCTATTTCTTGGAGGAGATGTGATATATTTGGGAGAAATGTGGCCTTTCTGGAAGAAACAGTCCTATTTAGGGGATAAAAGAGGTATTTGTGGGTGAAAAGGTCCTATTTGAAGGGGGAAACCTGGTATTTCTTGGAGAAGATGTGGTATATTTGGGAGAAATGTGGCATGTCTGGAAGAAACTGTCGTCTTTTGGGGATGAAACACGTATTTGTGGGTGAAAAGGTCCTCTTTCAAGGGGGAAACCTGGTATTTCTTGGAGGAGATGTGATATGTTTGGGAGAAATGTGGCATTTCTGGAAGAAACTGTCCTCTTTTGGGGATAAATGAGGTATTTTTTGGTGAAAAGGTCCTATTTGAAGGGGGAAACGTGGTATTTCTTGGAGAAGATGTGATATGTTTGGGAGAAATCAGGCATTTCTGGAAGAAAAAGTCCTGTTTTGGGGATAAAACAGGTATTTGAGGGTGAAAACGTCCTATTTGAAGGGGGAAACCTGGTATTTCTTGGAGGAGATGTGATATATTTGGGAGAAATGTGGCATTTCTGGAAGAAACTGTCCTATTTTGGGGATCGTACAAGTATTTGTGGGTGAAAAGGTCCTATTTGAAGGGGGAAACCTGGCATTTCTTGGAGAAGATGTGATATGTTTGGGAGAAATGTGGCATTTCTGGAAGAAACTGTCCTCTTTTGGGGATAAAAGAGGTATATGTGGGTGAAAAGGTGCTATTTGATGGGGGAAAGCTGGTATTTCTTGGAGAAGATATGATATATTTGGGAGAAATGTGGCCTTTCTGGAAGAAACTGTCCTCTTTTGGGGATCAAACAGGTATTTGTGGGTGAAAAGGTCCTATTTGAAGGGGGAAACCTGGTATTTCTTGGAGAAGATGTGATATTTTTGGGAGAAATGTGGCCTTTCTGGAAGAAACTGTCCTCTTTTGGGGATAAAAGAGGTGTTTGTGGGTGAAAAGGTCCTATTTGAAGGGGGAACGCTGGTATTTCTTGGAGAAGATGTGATCTATTTGGGAGAAATGTGGCATTTCTGGAAGAAACTGTCCTCTTTTGGGGATAAAAGAGGTATTTGTGGGTGAAAAGGTCCTATTTGAAGCGGGAAAGCTGGTATTTCTTGGAGAAGATGTGATCTATTTGGGAGAAATGTGGCATATCTGGAAGAAACAGTCGTATTTAGGGGATAAAAGAGGTATTTGTGGGTGAAAAGGTCGTATTTGAAGGGGGAAACTTGTTATTTCTTGGAGAAGATGTGATATATTTGGGAGAAATGTGGCATGTCTGGCAGAAACTGTCCTCTTTTGGGGATAAAAGAGGTATTTTTTGGTGAAAAGGTCCTATTTGAAGGGGGAAAGCTGTTATTTCTTCGAGAAGATGTGTTATATTTGGGAGAAATGTGGCATGTCAGGAAGAAACTGTCCTCTTTTGGGGATAAAAGAGGTATTTGTGGGTGAAAAGGGCCTATTTGAAGGGGGAAACCTGGTATTTCTTGGAGAAGATGTGATCTATTTGGGAGAAATGTGGCATTTCGGGAAGAAACTGTACTATTTTGGGGATAAAAGAGGTATTTGTGGGAGAAAAGGTCCTATTTCCAGGTGCAAAGCTGGTATTTATTGGAGAAGATGTGATATGTTTGCGAGAAATCTGGCATGTTTGGAAGAAAATGTCCTATCTGGGGGGAGAATGCTAGTATTTGAGGGAGAAAAGGTTCTATTTCAGGAGGAATCCTGGTATTTCTTGGAGAAGATGTGATATGTTTGGGAGAAATGTGGCATGTCTGGAAGAAACTGTCCTATTTTGGGGATCGTACAAGTATTTGTGGGTGAAAGGTTTTTATTTCCAGGGTGTAAGCTGGTATTTCTTGTAGAAGATGTGATATGTTTGGGAGAAATGTGGCATTTGTGGAAGTAACTGTCCTATTTTGGGGATAAAATAGGTATTTGTGGGTGAAAAGGTCCTATTTGAAGTGGGAAACGTGGTATTTCTTGGAGAAGATGTGATATATTTGGGAGAAATGTGGCATTTCTGGAAGAAACTGTCCTCTTTTGGGGATAAAAGAGGTATTTGTGGGTGAAAAGGTCCTATTTGAAGGGGGAAACCTGGTATTTCTTGGAGAAGATGTGATATATTTGGGTGATATGTGGCATGTCTGGAAGAAACTGTCCTCTTTTGGGGATAAAAGAGGTATTTGTGGGTGAAAAGGTCCTATTTGAAGGGGGAAACCTGGTATTTCTTGGAGAAGATGTGATCTATTTGGGAGAAATGTGGCATTTCTGGAAGAAACTGTCCTCTTTTGGGGATGAAAGAGGTATTTGTGGGAGATACGGTCCTAGTTGAAGGGGGAAAGCTGGTATTTCTTGGAGAAGATGTGATATATTTGGGAGAAATGTGGCATGTCTGGATAAAACTGTCCTCTTTTGCGGATAAAAGAGGTATTTGTGGGTGAAAAGGTCCTATTTGAAGGGGGAAAGCTGGAATTTCTTGGAGAAGATGTGATATATTTGGGAGAAATGTGGCATGTCTGGCAGAAACTGTCCTCTTTTGGGGATCAAAGAGGTATTTGTGGGTGAAAAGTTCCTATTTGAAGGGGGAAACCTGGTATTTCTTGGAGAAGATGTGATCTATTTGGGAGAAATGTGGCCTTTCTGGAAGAAACTGTCCTCTTTTGGGGATAAAAGAGGTATTTTTGGAGAAAAGGTTCTATTTCAAGGGGGAAAGCTGGTATTTCTTAGAGAAGATGTGATCTATTTGGGAGAAATGTGGCATGTCTGGAAGAAAATGTCCTCTTTTGGGGATAAAACAGGTGTTTGTGGGTGAAAAGGTCCTGTTTGAAGGGGGAAAGCTGGTATTTCTTGGAGAAGATGTGATATGTTTGGGAGAAATCAGGCATTTCTGGAAGAAAATGTCCTATTTTGGGGATAAAACAGGTATTTGAGGGTGAAAATGTCCTATTTGATGGGGGAAAGCTGGTATTTCTTGGAGAAGATGTGATATGTTTGGGAGAAATATGGCATTTCTGGAAGAAACTGTCCTCTTTTGGGGATAAAAGAGGTATTTGTGGGTGAAAAGGTCCTATTTGTAGGGGGAAAGCTGGTATTTCTTGGAGAAGATGTGCTATATTTGGGAGAAATGTGGCATGTCTGGCAGAAACTGTCCTCTTTTGGGGATAAAAGAGGTATTTGTGGGTGAAAAGGTCCTATTTGAAGGGGGAAAGCTGGTATTTCTTTGGGAAGATGTGTTATATTTGGGAGAAATGTGGCATGTCAGGAAGAAACTGTCCTCTTTTGGGGATAAAAGAGGTATTTGTGGGTGAAAAGGGCCTATTTGAAGGGGGAAAGCTGGTATTTCTTGGAGAAGATGTGATATATTTGGGAGAAATGTGGCATGTCTGGAAGAAACTGTCCTCTTTTGGGGATAAAAGAGGTATTTGTGGGAGAAAAGGTCCTATTTCCAGGTGCAAAGCTGGTATTTCTTGGAGAAGATGTGATATATTTGGGAGAAATGTGGCATTTCTGGAAGAAAATGTCCTATCTGGGGGGAGAATGCTAGTATTTGTTGGAGAAAAGGTTCTATTTCAGGAGCAATCCTGGTATTTCTTGGAGAAGATGTGATATGTTTGGGAGAAATGTGCCATTTCTGGCAGAAACTGTCCTATTTGGGGGATCATACAAGTATTTGTGGGTGAAAGGTTTTTATTTCCGGGGGGAAAGCTGGTATTTCTTGGAGAAGATGTGATATGTTTGGGAGAAATGTGGCATTTCTGGAAGAAACTGTCCTCTTTTGGGGATAAAAGAGGTATTTGTGGGTGAAAAGGTCCTATTTGAAGGGGGAAACCTGGCATTTCTTGGAGAAGATGTGATATGTTTGGGAGAAATGTGGCATTTCTGGAAGAAACTGTCCTCTTTTGGGGATAAAAGAGGTATTTGTGGGTGAAAAGGTCCTATTTCCAGGGGGAAAGCTGGTATTTCTTGGAGAAGATATGATATATTTGGGAGAAATGTGGCCTTTCTGGAAGAAACTGTCCTCTTTTGGGGATCAAACAGGTATTTGTGGGTGAAAAGGTCCTATTTGAAGCGGGAACCCTGGTATTTCTTGGAGAAGATGTGATATATTTGGGAGAAATGTGGCATTTCTGGAAGAAACTGTCCTCTTTTGGGGATCAAACAGGTATTTGTGGTTGAAAAGGTCCTATTTGAAGGGGGAAAGCTGGTATTTCTTGGAGAAGATGTGATATATTTGGGAGAAATGTGGCATGTCTGGAAGAAACTGTCCTCTTTTGGGGATAAAAGAGGTATTTATGGGTGAAAAGGTCCTATTTGAAGGGGGAAACCTGGTATTTCTTGGAGAAGATGTGATATTTTTGGGAGAAATGTGGCATTTCTGGAAGAAACTGTCCTCTTTTGGGGATAAAAGAGGTGTTTGTGGGTGAAAAGGTCCTATTTGAAGGGGGAACGCTGGTATTTCTTGGAGAAGATGTGATCTATTTGGGAGAAATGTGGCATTTCTGGAAGAAACTGTCCTCTTTTGGGGATAAAAGAGGTATTTGTGGGTGAAAAGGTCCTATTTGAAGCGGGAAAGCTGGTATTTCTTGGAGAAGATGTGATCTATTTGGGAGAAATGTGGCATTTCTGGAAGAAACTGTCCTGTTTTGGGGATAAAAGAGGTATTTGTGGGTGAAAAGGTCGTATTTGAAGGGGGAAACTTGTTATTTCTTGGAGAAGATGTGATATATTTGGGAGAAATGTGGCATGTCTGGCAGAAACTGTCCTCTTTTGGGGATAAAAGAGGTATTTTTTGGTGAAAAGGTCCTATTTGAAGGGGGAAAGCTGTTATTTCTTGGAGAAGATGTGTTATATTTGGGAGAAATGTGGCATGTCAGGAAGAAACTGTCCTCTTTTGGGGATAAAAGAGGTATTTGTGGGTGAAAAGGGCCTATTTGAAGGGGGAAACCTGGTATTTCTTGGAGAAGATGTGATCTATTTGGGAGAAATGTGGCATTTCGGGAAGAAACTGTACTATTTTGGGGATAAAAGAGGTATTTGTGGGAGAAAAGGTCCTATTTCCAGGTGCAAAGCTGGTATTTATTGGAGAAGATGTGATATGTTTGCGAGAAATCTGGCATGTTTGGAAGAAAATGTCCTATCTGGGGGGAGAATGCTAGTATTTGTGGGAGAAAAGGTTCTATTTCAGGAGGAATCCTGGTATTTCTTGGAGAAGATGTGATATGTTTGGGAGAAATGTGGCATGTCTGGAAGAAACTGTCCTATTTTGGGGATCGTACAAGTATTTGTGGGTGAAAGGTTTTTATTTCCAGGGTGTAAGCTGGTATTTCTTGTAGAAGATGTGATATGTTTGGGAGAAATGTGGCATTTGTGGAAGTAACTGTCCTATTTTGGGGATAAAATAGGTATTTGTGGGTGAAAAGGTCCTATTTGAAGTGGGAAACGTGGTATTTCTTGGAGAAGATGTGATATATTTGGGAGAAATGTGGCATTTCTGGAAGAAACTGTCCTCTTTTGGGGATAAAAGAGGTATTTGTGGGTGAAAAGGTCCTATTTGAAGGGGGAAACCTGGTATTTCTTGGAGAAGATGTGATATATTTGGGTGATATGTGGCATGTCTGGAAGAAACTGTCCTCTTTTGGGGATAAAAGAGGTATTTGTGGGTGAAAAGGTCCTATTTGAAGGGGGAAACCTGGTATTTCTTGGAGAAGATGTGATCTATTTGGGAGAAATGTGGCATTTCTGGAAGAAACTGTCCTCTTTTGGGGATGAAACACGTATTTGTGGTTGAAAAGGTCCTATTTGAAGGGGGAAAGCTGGTATTTCTTGGAGAAGATGTGATCTATTTGGGAGAAATGTGGCATTTCTGGAAGAAACTGTCCTCTTTTGGGGATAAAAGAGGTATTTGTGGGAGAAAAGGTCCTATTTGAAGGGGGAAAGCTGGAATTTCTTGGAGAAGATGTGATCTATTTGGGAGAAATGTGGCATGTCTGGCAGAAACTGTCCTCTTTTGGGGATCAAAGAGGTATTTGTGGGTGAAAAGGTCCTATTTGAAGGGGGAAACCGGGTATTTCTTGGAGAAGATGTGATCTATTTGGGAGAAATGTGGCCTTTCTGGAAGAAACTGTCCTCTTTTGGGGATAAAAGAGGTATTTTTGGAGAAAAGGTTCTATTTCAAGGGGGAAAGCTGGTATTTCTTGGAGAAGATGTGATCTATTTGGGAGAAATGTGGCATGTCTGGAAGAAAATGTCCTCTTTTGGGGATAAAACAGGTGTTTGTGGGTGAAAATGTCCTATTTGATGGGGGAAAGCTGGTATTTCTTGGAGAAGATGTGATATGTTTGGGAGAAATGTGGCATTTCTGGCAGAAACTGTCCTCTTTTGGGGATAAAAGAGGTATTTGTGGGTGAAAAGGTCCTATTTGTAGGGGGAAAGCTGGTATTTCTTGGAGAAGATGTGATCTATTTGGGAGAAATGTGGCATGTCTGGCAGAAACTGTCCTCTTTTGGGGATAAAAGAGGTATTTGTGGGTGAAAAGGTCCTATTTGAAGGGGGAAAGCTGGTATTTCTTTGAGAAGATGTGTTATATTTGGGAGAAATGTGGCATGTCAGGAAGAAACTGTCCTCTTTTGGGGATAAATGAGGTATTGGTGGGTGAAAAGGGCCTATTTGAAGGGGGAAAGCTGGTATTTCTTGGAGAAGATGTGATATATTTGGGAGAAATGTGGCATGTCTGGAAGAAACTGTCCTCTTTTGGGGATAAAAGAGGTATTTGTGGGAGAAAAGGTCCTATTTCCAGGTGCAAAGCTGGTATTTCTTGGAGAAGATGTGATATATTTGGGAGAAATGTGGCATTTCTGGAAGAAAATGTCCTATCTGGGGGGAGAATGCTAGTATTTGTTGGAGAAAAGGTTCTATTTCAGGAGCAATCCTGGTATTTCTTGGAGAAGATGTGATATGTTTGGGAGAAATGTGCCATTTCTGGCAGAAACTGTCCTATTTGGGGGATCATACAAGTATTTGTGGGTGAAAGGTTTTTATTTCCGGGGGGAAAGCTGGTATTTCTTGGAGAAGATGTGATATGTTTGGGAGAAATGTGGCATTTCTGGAAGAAACTGTCCTCTTTTGGGGATAAAAGAGGTATTTGTGGGTGAAAAGGTCCTATTTGAAGGGGGAAACCTGGCATTTCTTGGAGAAGATGTGATATGTTTGGGAGAAATGTGGCATTTCTGGAAGAAACTGTCCTCTTTTGGGGATAAAAGAGGTATTTGTGGGTGAAAAGGTCCTATTTCCAGGGGGAAAGCTGGTATTTCTTGGAGAAGATATGATATATTTGGGAGAAATGTGGCCTTTCTGGAAGAAACTGTCCTCTTTTGGGCATAAAACAGGTATTTGTGGGTGAAAAGGTCCTATTTGAAGCGGGAACCCTGGTATTTCTTGGAGAAGATGTGATATATTTGGGAGAAATGTGGCATTTCTGGAAGAAACTGTCCTCTTTTGGGGATCAAACAGGTATTTGTGGTTGAAAAGGTCCTATTTGAAGGGGGAAAGCTGGTATTTCTTGGAGAAGATGTGATATATTTGGGAGAAATGTGGCATGTCTGGAAGAAACTGTCCTCTTTTGGGGATAAAAGAGGTATTTATGGGTGAAAAGGTCCTATTTGAAGGGGGAAACCTGGTATTTCTTGGAGAAGATGTGATATTTTTGGGAGAAATGTGGCATGTCTGGAAGAAACTGTCCTCTTTTGGGGATAAAAGAGGTATTTGTGGGAGAAAAACCCCTATTTCCAGGGTGAAACCTGGAATTTCTTGGAGAAGATGTGATATATTTGGGAGAAATGTGGCATTTCTGGAAGAAACTGTCCTCTTTTGGGGATCAAACAGGTATTTGTGGGAGAAAAGGTCCTATTTGAAGGGGGAAACCTGGCATTTCTTGGAGAAGATGTGATCTATTTGGGAGAAATGTGGCATTTCTGGAAGAAACTGTCCTATTTGGGGGATCATACAAGTATTTGTGGGTGAAAGGTTTTTATTTCCGGGGGGAAAGCTGGTATTTCTTGGAGAAGATGTGATATATTTGGGAGAAATGTGGCATTTCTGGAAGAAACTGTCGTATTTTGTGGATCAAAGAGGTATTTGTGGGTGAAAAGGTCCTATTTGTAGGGGGAAATCTGGTATTTCTTGGAGAGGATGTGATCTATTTGGGAGAAATGTGGCCTTTCTGGCAGAAACTGTCCTCTTTTGGGGATAAAAGAGGTATTTGTGGGTGAAAAGGTCCTATTTGAAGAGGGAAAGCTGGTAATTCTTGGAGAAGATATGGTATATTTGGGAGAAATGTGGCCTTTCTGGAAGAAACTGTCCTCTTTTGGGGATAAAACAGGTATTTGTGGGTGAAAAGGTCCTACTTGAAGGGGGAAAGCTGGTATTTCTTGGAGAAGATGTGATATATTTGGGAGAAATGTGGCATTTCTGGAAGAAACTGTCCTCTTTTGGGGATCAAACAGGTATTTGTGGGTGAAAAGGTCCTATTTGAAGGGGGAAACCTGGTATTTCTTGGAGAAGATGTGATCTATTTGGGGGAAATCTGGCATTTCTGGAAGATAACGTCCTATTTTGGGGATCAAAAGATGTATTTGTGGGTGAAAAGGTCCTATTTGAAGGGGGAAAGCTGGTATTTCGGGGAGAAGATGTAATATGTTTGGGAGAAATGTGGCATTTCTGGAAGAAACTGTCCTCTTTTGGGGATCAAAGAGGTATTTGTGGGTGAAAAGGTCCTATTTGAAGGGGGAACCCTGGTATTTCTTGGAGAAGATGTGATCTATTTGGGAGAAATCTGGAATGTCTGGAAGAAAATGTTCAATTTGAGGGTTAAAACAGGTATATGTGGTTGAAAATGTCCTATTTGAAGGGGGAAACCTGGTATTTCTTGGAGAAGATGTGATCTATTTGGGAGAAATGTGGCATGTCAGGAAGAAACTGTCCTATTTTGGGGATAAAAGAGGTATTTGTGTGTGAAAAGGTCCTATTTGAAGGGGGAAAGCTGGTATTTCTTGGAGAAGATGTGATCTATTTGGGAGAAATGTGGCATTTCTGGAAGAAACTGTCCTATTTTGGGGATAAAAGAGGTATTTGTGGGTGAAAAGGTCCTATTTCAAGGGGGAAAGCTGGTATTTCTTGGAGAAGATGTGATATGTTTGGGAGAAATGTGGCATTTCTGGAAGAAACTGTCCTCTTTTGGGGATAAAACAGGTATTTGTGGGAGAAAAGGTCCTATTTGAAGGGGGAAAGCAGGTATTTCTTGGTGAAGATGTGATATATTTGGGAGAAATGTGGCATGTCTGGATAAAACTGTCCTCTTTTGGGGATAAAAGAGGTATTTGTGGGTGAAAAGGTCCTATTTGAAGGGGGAAAGCTGGAATTTCTTGGAGAAGATGTGATATATTTGGGAGAAATGTGGCATGTCTGGCAGAAACTGTCCTCTTTTGGGGATCAAAGAGGTATTTGTGGGTGAAAAGGTCCTATTTGAAGGGGGAAACCTGGTATTTCTTGGAGAAGATGTGATCTATTTGGGAGAAATGTGGCCTTTCTGGAAGAAACTGTCCTCTTTTGGGGATAAAAGAGGTATTTTTGGAGAAAAGGTTCTATTTCAAGGGGGAAAGCTGGTATTTCTTGGAGAAGATGTGATCTATTTGGGAGAAATGTGGCATGTCTGGAAGAAAATGTCCTCTTTTGGGGATAAAACAGGTGTTTGTGGGTGAAAAGGTCCTATTTGAAGGGGGAAAGCTGGTATTTCTTGGAGAAGATATGGTATATTTGGGAGAAATGTGGCATTTCTGGAAGAAACTGTCCTATTTTGGAGATAAAAGAGGTATTTGTGTTTGAAAAGGTCCTATTTGAAGGGGGAATCCTGGTATTTCTTGGAGAAGATGTGATATGTTTGGGAGAAATGTGGCATTTCTGGAAGAAACTGTCCTCTTTTGGGGATAAAAGAGGTATTTGTGGGTGAAAAGGTCCTATTTGTAGGGGGAAAGCTGGTATTTCTTGGAGAAGATGTGATCTATTTGGGAGAAATGTGGCATGTCTGGCAGAAACTGTCCTCTTTTGGGGATAAAAGAGGTATTTGTGGGTGAAAAGGTCCTATTTGAAGGGGGAAAGCTGGTATTTCTTGGAGAAGATGTGTTATATTTGGGAGAAATGTGGCATGTCAGGAAGAAACTGTCCTCTTTTGGGGATAAAAGAGGTATTTGTGGGTGAAAAGGGCCTATTTGAAGGGGGAAAGCTGGTATTTCTTGGAGAAGATGTGATATATTTGGGAGAAATGTGGCATGTCTGGAAGAAACTGTCCTCTTTTGGGGATAAAAGAGGTATTTGTGGGAGAAAAGGTCCTATTTCCAGGTGCAAAGCTGGTATTTCTTGGAGAAGATGTGATATATTTGGGAGAAATGTGGCATTTCTGCAAGAAACTGTCCTATCTGGGGGGAGAATGCTAGTATTTGTTGGAGAAAAGGTTCTATTTCAGGAGCAATCCTGGTATTTCTTGGAGAAGATGTGATATTTTTGGGAGAAATGTGCCATTTCTGGCAGAAACTGTCCTATTTGGGGGATCATACAAGTATTTGTGGGTGAAAGGTTTTTATTTCCGGGGGGAAAGCTGGTATTTCTTGGAGAAGATGTGATATGTTTGGGAGAAATGTGGCATTTCTGGAAGAAACTGTCCTCTTTTGGGGATAAAAGAGGTATTTGTGGGTGAAAAGGTCCTATTTGAAGGGGGAAACCTGGCATTTCTTGGAGAAGATGTGATATGTTTGGGAGAAATGTGGCATTTCTGGAAGAAACTGTCCTCTTTTGGGGATAAAAGAGGTATTTGTGGGTGAAAAGGTCCTATTTCCAGGGGGAAAGCTGGTATTTCTTGGAGAAGATATGATATATTTGGGAGAAATGTGGCCTTTCTGGAAGAAACTGTCCTCTTTTGGGGATCAAACAGGTATTTGTGGGTGAAAAGGTCCTATTTGAAGCGGGAACCCTGGTATTTCTTGGAGAAGATGTGATATATTTGGGAGAAATGTGGCATTTCTGGAAGAAACTGTCCTCTTTTGGGGATCAAACAGGTATTTGTGGTTGAAAAGGTCCTATTTGAAGGGGGAAAGCTGGTATTTCTTGGAGAAGATGTGATATATTTGGGAGAAATGTGGCATGTCTGGAAGAAACTGTCCTCTTTTGGGGATAAAAGAGGTATTTATGGGAGAAAAGGTCCTATTTGAAGGGGGAAACCTGGTATTTCTTGGAGAAGATGTGATATTTTTGGGAGAAATGTGGCATTTCTGGAAGAAACTGTCCTCTTTTGGGGATAAAAGAGGTATTTGTGGGAGAAAAACCCCTATTTCCAGGGTGAAACCTGGTATTTCTTGGAGAAGATGTGATATATTTGGGAGAAATGTGGCATTTCTGGAAGAAACTGTCCTCTTTTGGGGATCAAACAGGTATTTGTGGGAGAAAAGGTCCTATTTGAAGTGGGAAACCTGGCATTTCTTGGAGAAGATGTGATCTATTTGGGAGAAATGTGGCATTTCTGGAAGAAACTGTCCTATTTGGGGGATCATACAAGTATTTGTGGGTGAAAGGTTTTTATTTCCGGGGGGAAAGCTGGTATTTCTTGGAGAAGATGTGATCTATTTGGGAGAAATGTGGCATTTCTGGAAGAAACTGTCGTATTTTGTGGATCAAAGAGGTATTTGTGGGTGAAAAGGTCCTATTTGTAGGGGGAAATCTGGTATTTCTTGGAGAGGATGTGATCTATTTGGGAGAAATGTGGCCTTTCTGGCAGAAACTGTCCTCTTTTGGGGATAAATGAGGTATTTGTGGGTGAAAAGGTCCTATTTGAAGAGGGAAAGCTGGTAATTCTTGGAGAAGATATGGTATATTTGGGAGAAATGTGGCCTTTCTGGAAGAAAATGTCCTCTTTTGGGGATAAAACAGGTATTTGTGGGTGAAAAGGTCCTACTTGAAGGGGGAACCCTGGTATTTCTTGGAGAAGATGTGATATATTTGGGAGAAATGTGGCATTTCTGGAAGAAACTGTCCTCTTTTGGGGATAAAAGAGGTATTTGTGGGTGAAAAGGTCCTATTTGAAGGGGGAAAGCTGGTATTTCTTGGAGAAGATGTGATATATTTGGGGGAAATCTGGCATTTCTGGAAGATAACGTCCTATTTTGGGCATCAAAAGATGTATTTGTGGGTGAAAAGGTCCTATTTGAAGGGGGAACCCTGGTATTTCTTGGAGAAGATGTAATATGTTTGGGAGAAATGTGGCATTTCTGGAAGAAACTGTCCTATTTTGGGGATCAAAGAGGTATTTGTGGGTGAAAAGGTCCTATTTGAAGGGGGAAACGTGGTATTTCTTGGAGAAGATGTGATCTATTTGGGAGAAATCTGGCATGTCTGGAAGAAAATGTTCAATTTGAGGGTTAAAACAGGTATTTGTGGTTGAAAATGTCCTATTTGAAGGGGGAAACCTGGTATTTCTTGGAGAAGATGTGATCTATTTGGGAGAAATGTGGCATGTCAGGAAGAAACTGTCCTATTTTGGGGATAAAAGAGGTATTTGTGGGTGAAAAGGTCCTATTTGAAGGGGGAAAGCTGGTATTTCTTGGAGAAGATGTGATATATTTGGGAGAAATGTGGCATTTCTGGAAGAAACTGTCCTATTTTGGGGATAAAAGAGGTATTTGTGGGTGAAAAGGTCCTATTTCAAGGGGGAAAGCTGGTATTTCTTGGAGAAGATGTGATATGTTTGGGAGAAATGTGGCATTTCTGGAAGAAACTGTCCTCTTTTGGGGATAAAAGAGGTATTTGTTGGTGAAAAGGTCCTATTTGAAGGGGGAAAGCAGGTATTTCTTGGTGAAGATGTGATATATTTGGGAGAAATTTGTCATTTCTGGATGAAACTGTCCTCTTTTGGGGATAAAACAGGTATTTGTGGGTGAAAAGGTCCTATTTGAAGGGGGAAAGCTGGTATTTCTTGGAGAAGATGTGATATATTTGGGAGAAATGTGGCATTTCTGGAAGAAACTGTCCTCTTTTGGGGATAGAACAGGTATTTGTGGGTGAAAAGGTCCTATTTGAAGGGGGAAACGTGGTATTTCTTGGAGAAGATGTGATATGTTTCGGAGAAATGTGGCATGTCAGGAAGAAACTGTTCTATTTTGTGGATAAAAGAGGTATTTTTGGGAGAAAAGGTCCTATTTGAAGGGGGAAACCTGGTATTTCTTGGAGAAGATGTGATATATTTGGGAGAAATCTGGCATGTCTGGAAGAAAATGTCCTATTTGGGGGGAGAAGTCTGGAATTTTTGGGAGAAATGGTCATATTTCAGGAAGAATCCTGGTATTTCTTGGAGAAGATGTGATCTATATGGGAGAAATTTGGCGTGTCTGGAAGAAACTGTCCTATTTTGGGATTAAAACAGGTGTTTGTGGGTGAAAAGGTCCTATTTCGGAAAGAATCCTTGTTTTTCTTGGAGAAGATGAGATCTATTTGGGAGAAATGTGGCATTTCTGGAAGAAACTGTCCTCTTTTGGGGATAAAACAGGTATTTGTGGGTGAAAAGGTCCTATTTGAAGGGGGAACCCTGGTATTTCTTGGAGAAGATGTGATATATTTGGGAGAAATCTGGCATGTCTGGAAGAAACTGTCCTATTTTGGGGATAAAACAGGTATTTGTGGGTGAAAAGGTCCTATTTGAAGGGGGAAACGTGGTATTTCTTGGAGAAGATGTGATATGTTTGGGAGAAATGTGGCATTTCTGGAAGAAACTGTGCTTTTTTGGGGATTAAACAGGTATTTGTGGGAGAAAAGGTCCTATTTGAAGGGGGAACCCTGGTATTTCTGGGAGAAGATGTGATATATTTCGGAGAAATGTGGCCATTCTGGAAGAAACTGTCCTATTTTCGGGATAAAACAGGTATTTGTGGGTGAAAAGGTCCTATTTGAAGGGGGAAACCTGGAATTTCTTGGAGAAGATGTGATATATTTGGGAGAAATGTTGCATTTCTGGAAGAAAATGTCCTATTTGGGGGGAGAAGGCTGGTAGTTGTGTGTGAGAAGGTCCTATTTCAGGAGGAATCCTGGTATTTCTTGGAGAAGATGTGATATATTTGGGAGAAATGTGGCATTTCTGGAAGAAACTGTCCTCTTTTGGGGATAAAAGAGGTATTTGTGGGTGAAAAGGTCCTATTTCAGGAGGATTCCTGGTATTTCTTGGAGAAGATGTGATATATTTTGGAGAAATGTGGCCTTTCTGGAAGAAACTGTCCTCTTTTGGGGATAAAAGAGGTATTTTTGGAGAAAAGGTTCTATTTCAAGGGGGAAAGCTGGTATTTCTTGGAGAAGATGTGATCTATTTGGGAGAAATGTGGCATATCTGGAAGAAACTGTCGTATTTGGGGGATAAAAGAGGTATTTGTGGGTGAAAAGGTCCTATTTGAAGGGGGAAAGCTGGTATTTCTTGGAGAAGATGTGATATATTTGGGAGAAATGTGGCATGTCAGAAAGAAAATGTCCAATTTGGGGGGATAAAAGAGGTATTTGTGGGTGAAAAGGTCCTATTTGAAGGGGGAAACGTGGTATTTCTTGGAGAAGATGTGATATATTTGGGAGAAATCTGTCATTTCTGGAAGAAACTGTCCTCTTTTGGGGATAAAAGAGGTATTTGTGGGAGAAAAGGTCCTATTTCCAGGTGAAAAGCTGGTATTTCATGGAGAAGATGTGATATATTTGGGAGAAATCTGGCATATCTGGAAGAAAATGTCCTATCTGGGGGGAGAATGCTAGTATTTGTTGGAGAAAAGGTTCTATTTCAGGAGGAATCCTCGTATTTCTTGGAGGAGATGTGATCTATTTGGGAGAAATGTGGCATTTCTGGAAGAAACTGTCCTCTTTTGGGGATAAAAGAGGTATTTGTGGGTGAAAAGGTCCTATTTGAAGGGGGAAAGCTGGTATTTCTTGGAGAAGATGTGATCTATTTGGGAGAAATGTGGCATGTCTGGATGAATCTGTCCTCTTTTAGGGATAAAAGAGGTATTTGTGGGTGAAAAGGTCCTATTTGAAGTGGGAAACCTGGTATTTCTTGGAGAAGATGTGATATGTTTGGGAGAAATGTGGCATTTCTGGAAGAAACTGTTGTCTCTTGGGGATAAAAGAGGTATTTGTGGGTGAAAAGGCACTATTTCCAGGGGGAACCCTGGTATTTCTTGGAGAAGATGTGATATGTTTGGGAGAAATGTGGCCTTTCTGGAAGAAACTGTCCTCTTTTGGGGATAAAACAGGTATTTGTGGGTGAAAAGGTCCTATTTGAAGGGGGAAACCTGGTATTTCTTGGAGGAGATGTGATCTATTTGGGAGAAATTTGGCATTTCTGGCAGAAACTGTCCTCTTTTGGGGATAAAAGAGGTATTTGTGGGTGAAAAGGTCCTATTTCCTGGGGGGAACCTGGTATTTCTTGGAGAAGATGTGATCTATTTGGGAGAAATGTGGCATTTCTGGAAGAAACTGTCCTATTTTGGGGATGAAACACGTATTTGTGGGTGAAAAGGTCCTCTTTCAAGCGGGAAACCTGTTATTTCTTGGAGGAGATGTGATATGTTTGGGAGAAATGTGGCATTTCTGGCAGAAACTGTCCTCTTTTGGGGATAAAAGAGGTATTTGATGGTGAAAAGGTCCTATTTGAAGGGGGAAACGTGGTATTTCTTGGAGAAGATGTGATATGTTTGCGAGAAATCTGGCATTTCTGGAAGAAAATGTTCAATTTGAGGGTTAAAACAGGTATTTGTGGGTGAAAAGGTCCTATTTGAAGGGGGAAACCTGGTATTTCTTGGAGAAGATGTGATATATTTGGGAGAAATGTGGCATTTCTGGAAGAAACTGTCCTATTTTGGGGATGATAGAGTTACTTGTGGGTGATAAGGTCCTATTTGAAGGGGTAAACCTGGTATTTCTTGGAGAAGATGTGATATATTTGGGAGAAATCTGGCATGTCTGGAAGAAACTGTCCTATTTTGGGGATAAAACAGGTATTTGTGTTCGAATAGGTCCTATTTGAAGGGGGAACCGTGGTATTTCTTGGAGGAGATGTGATCTATTTGGGAGAAATGTGGCATTTCTGGAAGAAACTGTCCTATTTGGGGGATAAAAGAGGTATGTGTGGGTGAAAAGGTCCTATTTGAAGGGGGAAACCTGGTATTTCTTGGAGAAGATGTGATATATTTGGGAGAAATCTGGCATGTCTGGATGAAACTGTCCTCTTTTGGGGGTAAAAGAGGTATTTGTGGGTGAAAAGGTCCTATTTCCAGGGGGAAACCTGGTATTTCTTGGAGAAGATGTGATCTATTTGGGAGAAATCTGGCATTTCTGGAAGAAACTGTCCTCTTTTGGGGATGAAACACGTATTTGTGGGTGAAAAGGTCCTCTTTCAAGGGGGAAACCTGGTATTTCTTGGAGGAGATGTGATATGTTTGGGAGAAATGTGGCATTTCTGGAAGAAACTGTCCTCTTTTGGGGATAAAGAGGTATTTGTGGGTGAAAAGGTCCTATTTGAAGGGGGAAACGTGGTATTTCTTGGAGAAGATGTGATATGTTTGCGAGAAATCTGGCATTTCTGGAAGAAAATGTTCAATTTGAGGGTTAAAACAGGTATTTGTGGTTGAAAAGGTCCTATTTGCAGGGGGAAAGCTGGTATTTCTTGGAGAAGATGTGATATATTTGGGAGAAATTTGGCATGTCAGGAAGAAACTGTCCTCTTTTGGGGATAAAAGAGGTATTTGTGGGTGAAAAGGTCCTATTTGAAGGGGGAAACCTGGTATTTCTTGGAGAAGATGTGATATATTTGGGAGAAATCTGGCATGTCTGGAAGAAAATGTCCTATTTTGGGGGAGAAGGCTGGTATTTGTGGGAGAAAATGTCCTATTTCAGGAGGAATCCTGGTATTTCTTGGAGAAGATGTGATCTATTTGGGAGAAATGTGGCATTTCTGGAAGAAACTGTCCTCTTTTGGGGATCAAACAGGTATTTGTGGGAGAAAAGGTCCTATTTGAAGCGGGAACCCTGGAATTTCTTGGAGAAGATGTGATATGTTTGGGAGAAATGTGGCATTTCTGGAAGAAACTGTCCTATTTTGGGGATAAAAGAGGTATTTGTGGGTGAAAAGGCCCTATTTGAAGGGGGAAACCTGGCATTTCTTGGAGAAGATGTGATCTATTTGGGAGAAATGTGGCATGTCTGGAACAAAATGTCCTCTTTTGGGGATCAAACAGGTATTTGTGGGTGAAAAGGTCCTATTTGAAGGGGGAACCCTGGTATTTCTTGGAGAAGATGTGATATATTTGGGAGAAATGTGGCATGTCTGGAAGAAACTGTCCTCTTTTGGGGATGAAACACGTATTTGTGGGTGAAAAGGTCCTCTTTCAAGGGGGAAACCTGGTATTTCTTGGAGAAGATGTGATATGTTTGGGAGAAATCTGCAATGTCTGGAAGAAACTGTCCTCTTTTGGGGATAAAAGAGGTATTTGTGGTTGAAAAGGTCCTATTTGAAGGGGGAAACGTGGTATTTCTTGGAGAAGATGTGATATGTTTGCGAGAAATCTGGCATTTCTGGAAGAAAATGTTCAATTTGAGGGTTGAAACAGGTATTTGTGGCTGAAAAGGTCCTATTTGAAGGGGGAAACCTGGTATTTCTTGGAGAAGATGTGATCTATTTGGGAGAAATCTGGCATTTCTGGAAGAAACTGTCCTATTTTGGGGATCAAACATGTATTTGTTGGTGAAAAGGTCCTATTTGAAGGGGGAAAGCTGGTATTTCTTGGAGAAGATGTGATCTATTTGGGAGAAATGTGGCATTTCTGGAAGAAACTGTCCTATTTTGGGGATGATAGAGTTATTTGTGGGTGATAAGGTCCTATTTGAAGGGGTAAACCTGGTATTTCTTGGAGAATATGTGATCTATTTGGGAGAAATGTGGCATGTCTGGCAGAAATTGTCCTCTCTCGGGGATCAAACAGGTATTTGTGGGTGAAAAGGTCCAAATTCCAGGGGGAAAGCTGGTATTTCTTGGAGAAGATGTTAATTATTTGGGAGAAATGTGGCATTTCTGGCAGTAACTGTCCTCTTTTGGGGATAAAACAGGTATTTGTGTTTGAATAGGTCCTATTTGAAGGGGGAAACCTGGTATTTCTTGGTGAAGATGTGATATATTTGGGAGAAATCTGGCATGTCTGGAAGAAAATGTCCAATTTGGGGGAGAAGGCTGGTAGTTTTGGGTGAGAAGGTCCTATTTCAGGAGGAATCCTGGTATTTCTTGGAGAAGATGTGATATATTTGGGAGAAATGTGGCCTTTCTGGAAGAAACTGTCGTAATTTGGGGATCAAAGAGGTACTTGTGGGTGAAAAGGTCCTATTTGAAGGGGGAAAGCTGGTATTTCTTGGAGAAGATGTGATATATTAGGGGGGAGAAATGTGGCATTTCTGCAAGAAACTGTCCTCTTTTGGGGATAAAACAGGTATTTGTAGGTGAAAAGGTCCTATTTCAAGGGGGAAACCTGGTATTTCTTGGAGAAGATGATATATTTGGGAGAAATGTGGCATTTCTGGAAGAAACTGTCCTCTTTTGGGGATAAAAGAGGTATTTGTGTGCGAAAAGGTCCTATTTGAAGGGGGAAACCTGGCATTTCTTGGAGAAGATGTGATATATTTGGGAGAAATGTGGCCTTTCTGGAAGAAACTGTCCTGTTTTGGGGATAAAAGAGGTATTTGTGGGTGAAAAGGTCCTATTTGAAGGGGGAAACCTGGTATTTCTTGGAGAAGATGTGATCTATTTGTGAGAAATGTGGCATGTCTGGAAGAAACTGTCCTATTTTGGGGATAAAACAGGTATTTGTGGGAGAAAAGGTCCTATTTGAAGGGGGAAGGCTGGTAGTTCTTGCAGGAGATATGATATATTTGGGAGAAATGTGGCATTTCTGGAAGAAACTGTCCTCTTTTGGGGATAAAAGAGGTATTTGTGGGTGAAAAGGTCCTATTTGAAGGGGGAAAGCAGGTAGTTCTTGCTGGAGATGTGATATATTTGGGAGAAATGTGGCATTTCTTGAAGAAACAGTCCTCTTTTGGGGATCAAACAGGTATTTGTGGGTGAAAAGGTCCTATTTGAAGCGGGAACCCTGGTATTTCTTGGAGAAGATGTGATATGTTTGGGAGAAATCTGGCATTTCTGGAAGTAACTGTTCTATTTTGGGGATTAAAGAGGTATTTGTGTTTGAAAAGGTCCTTTTTGAAGGGGGTATCCTGGTATTTCTTGGAGAAGATGTGATATATTTGGGAGAAATGTGGCATTTCTTGAAGAAAATGTCCATTTTGTGGGATAAAACAGGTATTTGTGGTGAAAAGGTCCTATTTGAAGGGGGAAACCTGGTATTTCTTGGAGAAGATGTGATATATTTGGGAGAAATCTTGCATGTCTGGAAGAAACTGTCCTACTTTGGGATAAAAGAGGTATTTGTGGGTGAAAAGGTCCTATTTCAAGGGGTAAAGCTGGTATTTCTTGGAGAAGATGTGATATTTTTGGGAGAAATGTGGCATTTCTGGAAGAAACTGTCCTCTTTTGGGGATCAAACAGGTATTTGTGGGTTAAAAGGTCCTATTTGAAGGGGGAAACCTGGTATTTCTTGGAGAAGATGTGATATATTTGGGAGAAATCTGGCCTTTCTGGAAGAAACTGTCCTCTTTTGGGGATAAAAGAGGTATTTGTGGGTGAAAAGGTCCTATTTCAGGAGGATTCCTGGTATTTCTTGGAGAAGATGTGATATATTTGGAAGAAATGTGGCCTTTCTGGAAGAAACTGTCCTCTTTTGGGGATAAAAGAGGTATTTTTGGAGAAAAGGTTCTATTTCAGGGGGGAAAGCTGGTATTTCTTGGAGAAGATGTGATATATTTGGGAGAAATGTGGCATGTCTGGAAGAAAATGTCCTCTTTTGGGGATAAAACAGGTGTTTGTGGGTGAAAAGGTCCTATTTGAAGGGGGAAAGCTGGTATTTCTTGCAGAAGATGTGATATATTTGGGAGAAATGTGGCATTTCTGGAAGAAACTGTCGTATTTTGGGAATCAAAGAGGTATTTGTGTTTGAAAAGGTCCTATTTGAAGGGGGAATCCTGGTATTTCTTGGAGAAGATGTGATATGTTTGGGAGAAATGTGGCATTTCTGCAAGAAACTGTCCTCTTTTGGGGATAAAAGAGGTATTTGTGGGTGAAAAGGTCCTATTTGTAGGGGGAAAGCTGGTATTTCTTGGAGAAGATGTGATCTATTTGGGAGAAATGTGGCATGTCTGGCAGAAACTGTCCTCTTTTGGGGATAAAAGAGGTATTTGTGGGTGAAAAGGTCCTATTTGAAGGAGGAAAGCTGTTATTTCTTGGAGAAGATGTGTTATATTTGGGAGAAATGTGGCATGTCTGGAAGAAACTGTCCTCTTTTGGGGATAAAAGAGGTATTTGTGGGTGAAAAGGGCCTATTTGAAGGGGGAAAGCTGGTATTTCTTGGAGAAGATGTGATATATTTGGGAGAAATGTGGCATTTCTGGAAGAAACTGTCCTCTTTAGGGGATAAAAGAGGTATTTGTGGGAGAAAAGGTCCTATTTCCAGGTGCAAAGCTGGTATTTCTTGGAGAAGATGTGATATATTTGGGAGAAATGTGGCATTTCTGGAAGAAAATGTCCTATCTGGGGGGAGAATGCTAGTATTTGTTGGAGAAAAGGTTCTATTTCGGGAGGAATCCTGGTATTTCTTGGAGAAGATGTGATATGTTTGGGAGAAATGTGCCATTTCTGGCAGAAACTGTCCTATTTGGGGGATCATACAAGTATTTGTGGGTGAAAGGTTTTTATTTCCGGGGGGAAAGCTGGTATTTCTTGGAGAAGATGTGATGTGTTTGGTAAAAATGTGGCATTTCTGGAAGAAACTGTCCTCTTTTGGGGATAAAAGAGGTATTTGTGGGTGAAAAGGTCCTATTTGAAGGGGGAAACCTGGCTTTTCTTGGAGAAGATGTGATATATTTGGGAGAAATGTGGCATTTCTGGAAGAAACTGTCCTCTTTTGGGGATAAAAGAGGTATTTGTGGGTGAAAAGGTCCTATTTGAAGGGGGAAAGCTGGTATTTCTTGGAGAAGATATTGTATATTTGGGAGAAATGTGGCCTTTCTGGAAGAAACTGTCCTCTTTTGGGGATCAAACAGGTATTTGTGGTTGAAAAGGTCCTATTTGAAGGGGGAAAGCTGGTATTTCTTGGAGAAGATGTGATATATTTGGGAGAAATGTGGCATGTCTGGAAGAAACTGTCCTCTTTTGGGGATCAAACAGGTATTTGTGGTTGAAAAGGTCCTATTTGAAGGGGGAAAGCTGGTATTTCTTGGAGAAGATGTGATATATTTGGGAGAATTGTGGCATGTCTGGAAGAAACTGTCCTCTTTTGGGGATAAAAGAGATATTTTTGGAAAAAAGGTCCTATTTGAAGGGGGAAACCTGGTATTTCTTGGAGAAGATGTGATATGTTTGGGAGAAATCTGGCATTTCTGGAAGAAACTGTCCTCTTTTGGGGATAAAAGAGGTATTTGTGGGAGAAAAACCCCTATTTCCAGGGTGAAACCTGGTATTTCTTGGAGAAGATGTGATATATTTGGGAGAAATGTGGCATTTCTGGAAGAAACTGTCCTATTTTGGGGGTAAAACAGGTATTTGTGGGAGAAAAGGTCCTATTTGAAGGGGGAAACCTGGCATTTCTTGGAGAAGATGTGATGTATTTGGGAGAAATGTGGCATTTCTGGAAGAAACTGTCCTATTTGGGGGATCATACAAGTATTTGTGGGTGAAAGGTTTTTATTTCCGGGGGGAAAGCTGGTATTTCTTGGAGAAGATGTGATATATTTGGGAGAAATGTGGCCTTTCTTGAAGAAACTGTCCTCTTTTGGGGATCAAAGAGGTATTTGTGGGTGAAAAGGTCCTATTTGAAGAGGGAAAGCTGGTAATTCTTGGAGAAGATATGGTATATTTGGGAGAAATGTGGCCTTTCTGGAAGAAACTGTCCTCTTTTGGGGATAAAAGAGGTATTTGTGGGTGAAAAGGTCCTACTTGAAGGGGGAACCCTGGTATTTCTTGGAGAAGATGTGATATATTTGGGAGAAATGTGGCATTTCTGGAAGAAACTGTCCTCTTTTGGGGATAAAAGAGGTATTTGTGGGTGAAAAGGTCCTATTTGAAGGGGGAAAGCTGGTATTTCTTGGAGAAGATGTGATATATTTGGGGGAAATCTGGCATTTCTGGAAGATAACGTCCTATTTTGGGGATCAAAAGATGTATTTGTGGGTGAAAAGGTCCTATTTGAAGGGGGAAAGCAGGTATTTCTTGGTGAAGATGTGATATATTTGGGAGAAATGTGTCATTTCTGGATGAAACTGTCCTATTTTGGGGATAAAAGAGGTATTTGTGGGTGAAAAGGTCCTACTTGAAGGGGGAAAGCTGGTATTTCTTGGAGAAGATGTGATATATTTGGGAGAAATGTGGCATTTCTGGCAGAAACTGTCCTCTTTTGGGGATAGAACAGGTATTTGTGGGAGAAAAGGTCCTATTTGAAGGGGGAAACGTGGTATTTCTTGGAGAAGATGTGATATGTTTCGGAGAAATGTGGCATGTCAGGAAGAAACTGTTCTATTTTGTGGATAAAAGAGGTATTTTTGGGAGAAAAGGTCCTATTTGAAGGGGGAAACCTGGTATTTCTTGGAGAAGATGTGATATATTTGGGAGAAATCTGGCATGTCTGGAAGAAAATGTCCTATTTGGGGGGAGAAGTCTGGTATTTTTGGGAGAAATGGTCGTATTTCAGGAAGAATCCTGGTATTTCTTGGAGAAGATGTGATCTATTTGGGAGAAATTTGGCGTGTCTGGAAGAAACTGTCCTATTTTGGGATTAAATCAGGTGTTTGTGGGTGAAAAGGTCCTATTTCAGAAAGAATCCTTATTTTCTTGGAGAAGATGAGATCTATTTGGGAGAAATGTGGCATGTCTGGAAGAAACTGTCCTCTTTTGGGGATAAAACAGGTATTTGTGGGTGAAAAGGTCCTATTTGAAGGGGGAACCCTGGTATTTCTTGGAGAAGATGTGATATATTTGGGAGAAATCTGGCATGTCTGGAAGAAACTGTCCTATTTTGGGGATAAAAGAGGTATTTGTGGGTGAAAAGGTCCTATTTGAAGGGGGAAACGTGGTATTTCTTGGAGAAGATGTGATATATTTGGGAGAAATGTGGCATTTCTGGAAGAAACTGTCCTCTTTAGGGGATAAAAGAGGTATTTGTGGGAGAAAAGGTCCTATTTCCAGGTACAAAGCTGGTATTTCTTGGAGAAGATGTGATATATTTGGGAGAAATGTGGCATTTCTGGAAGAAAATGTCCTATCTGGGGGGAGAATGCTAGTATTTGTTGGAGAAAAGGTTCTATTTCGGGAGGAATCCTGGTATTTCTTGGAGAAGATGTGATATGTTTGGGAGAAATGTGCCATTTCTGGCAGAAACTGTCCTATTTGGGGGATCATACAAGTATTTGTGGGTGAAAGGTTTTTATTTCCGGGGGGAAAGCTGGTATTTCTTGGAGAAGATGTGATGTGTTTGGTAAAAATGTGGCATTTCTGGAAGAAACTGTCCTCTTTTGGGGATAAAAGAGGTATTTGTGGGTGAAAAGGTCCTATTTGAAGGGGGAAACCTGGCTTTTCTTGGAGAAGATGTGATATATTTGGGAGAAATGTGGCATTTCTGGAAGAAACTGTCCTCTTTTGGGGATAAAAGAGGTATTTGTGGGTGAAAAGGTCCTATTTGAAGGGGGAAAGCTGGTATTTCTTGGAGAAGATATTGTATATTTGGGAGAAATGTGGCCTTTCTGGAAGAAACTGTCCTCTTTTGGGGATCAAACAGGTATTTGTGGGAGAAAAGGTCCTATTTGAAGCGGGAACCCTGGAATTTCTTGGAGAAGATGTGATATATTTGGGAGAAATGTGGCATGTCTGGAAGAAACTGTCCTCTTTTGGGGATCAAACAGGTATTTGTGGTTGAAAAGGTCCTATTTGAAGGGGGAAAGCTGGTATTTCTTGGAGAAGATGTGATATATTTGGGAGAATTGTGGCATGTCTGGAAGAAACTGTCCTCTTTTGGGGATAAAAGAGATATTTTTGGAAAAAAGGTCCTATTTGAAGGGGGAAACCTGGTATTTCTTGGAGAAGATGTGATATGTTTGGGAGAAATCTGGCATTTCTGGAAGAAACTGTCCTCTTTTGGGGATAAAAGAGGTATTTGTGGGAGAAAAACCCCTATTTCCAGGGTGAAACCTGGTATTTCTTGGAGAAGATGTGATATATTTGGGAGAAATGTGGCATTTCTGGAAGAAACTGTCCTATTTTGGGGGTAAAACAGGTATTTGTGGGAGAAAAGGTCCTATTTGAAGGGGGAAACCTTGCATTTCTTGGAGAAGATGTGATGTATTTGGGAGAAATGTGGCATTTCTGGAAGAAACTGTCCTATTTGGGGGATCATACAAGTATTTGTGGGTGAAAGGTTTTTATTTCCGGGGGGAAAGCTGGTATTTCTTGGAGAAGATGTGATATATTTGGGAGAAATGTGGCCTTTCTTGAAGAAACTGTCCTCTTTTGGGGATCAAAGAGGTATTTGTGGGTGAAAAGGTCCTATTTGAAGAGGGAAAGCTGGTAATTCTTGGAGAAGATATGGTATATTTGGGAGAAATGTGGCCTTTCTGGAAGAAACTGTCCTCTTTTGGGGATAAAAGAGGTATTTGTGGGTGAAAAGGTCCTACTTGAAGGGGGAACCCTGGTATTTCTTGGAGAAGATGTGATATATTTGGGAGAAATGTGGCATTTCTGGAAGAAACTGTCCTCTTTTGGGGATAAAAGAGGTATTTGTGGGTGAAAAGGTCCTATTTGAAGGGGGAAAGCTGGTATTTCTTGGAGAAGATGTGATATATTTGGGGGAAATCTGGCATTTCTGGAAGATAACGTCCTATTTTGGGGATCAAAAGATGTATTTGTGGGTGAAAAGGTCCTATTTGAAGGGGGAAAGCAGGTATTTCTTGGTGAAGATGTGATATATTTGGGAGAAATGTGTCATTTCTGGATGAAACTGTCCTATTTTGGGGATAAAAGAGGTATTTGTGGGTGAAAAGGTCCTACTTGAAGGGGGAAAGCTGGTATTTCTTGGAGAAGATGTGATATATTTGGGAGAAATGTGGCATTTCTGGCAGAAACTGTCCTCTTTTGGGGATAGAACAGGTATTTGTGGGAGAAAAGGTCCTATTTGAAGGGGGAAACGTGGTATTTCTTGGAGAAGATGTGATATGTTTCGGAGAAATGTGGCATGTCAGGAAGAAACTGTTCTATTTTGTGGATAAAAGAGGTATTTTTGGGAGAAAAGGTCCTATTTGAAGGGGGAAACCTGGTATTTCTTGGAGAAGATGTGATATATTTGGGAGAAATCTGGCATGTCTGGAAGAAAATGTCCTATTTGGGGGGAGAAGTCTGGTATTTTTGGGAGAAATGGTCGTATTTCAGGAAGAATCCTGGTATTTCTTGGAGAAGATGTGATCTATTTGGGAGAAATTTGGCGTGTCTGGAAGAAACTGTCCTATTTTGGGATTAAATCAGGTGTTTGTGGGTGAAAAGGTCCTATTTCAGAAAGAATCCTTATTTTCTTGGAGAAGATGAGATCTATTTGGGAGAAATGTGGCATGTCTGGAAGAAACTGTCCTCTTTTGGGGATAAAACAGGTATTTGTGGGTGAAAAGGTCCTATTTGAAGGGGGAACCCTGGTATTTCTTGGAGAAGATGTGATATATTTGGGAGAAATCTGGCATGTCTGGAAGAAACTGTCCTATTTTGGGGATAAAAGAGGTATTTGTGGGTGAAAAGGTCCTATTTGAAGGGGGAAACGTGGTATTTCTTGGAGAAGATGTGATATGTTTGGGAGAAATGTGGCATTTCTGCAAGAAACTGTGCTTTTTTGGGGATTAAACAGTTATTTGTGGGAGAAAAGGTCCTATTTGAAGGGGGAACCCTGGTATTTCTTGGAGAAGATGTGATATATTTGGGAGAAATGTGGCCATTCTGGAAGAAACTGTCCTCTTTTGGGGATAAAAGAGGTATTTGTGGGAGAAAAGGTCCTATTTGAAGGGGGAAAGCTGGTATTTCTTGGAGAAGATGTGATATATTTGGGAGCAATGTTGCATTTCTGGAAGAAAATGTCCTATTTGGGGGGAGAAGGCTGGTAGTTGTGTGTGAGAAGGTCCTATTTCAGGAGGAATCCTGGTATTTCTTGGAGAAGATGTGATATATTTGGGAGAAATCAGGCCTTTCTGGAAGAAACTGTCCTCTTTTGGGGATAAAAGATGTATTTGTGGGTGAAAAGGTCCTATTTCAGGAGGATTCCTGGTATTTCTAGGAGAAGATGTGATATATTTGGGAGAAATGTGGCATTTCTGGAAGAAAATGTCCTCTTTTGGGGATAAAAGAGGTATTTTTGGAGAAAAGGTTCTATTTCAAGGGCGAAAGCTGGTATTTCTTGGAGAAGATGTGATATATTTGGGAGAAATGTGGCATGTCTGGAAGAAACTGTCCTCTTTTGGGGATAAAAGAGGTATTTGTGGGTGATAAGGTCCTATTTGAAGGGGGAACCCTGGTATTTCTTGGAGAAGATGTGTTATATGTGGGAGAAATGTGGCATGTCAGAAAGAAAATGTCCAATTTGGGGGGATAAAAGAGGTATTTGTGGGTGAAAAGGGCCTATTTGAAGGGGGAAACGTGGTATTTCTTGGAGAAGATGTGATATATTTGGGAGAAATCTGGCATTTCTGGAAGAAACTGTCCTCTTTTGGGGATAAAAGAGGTATTTGTGGGAGAAAAGGTCCTATTTCCTGGTGAAAAGCTGGTATTTCTTGGAGAAGATGTGATATATTTGGGAGAAATCTGGCATATCTGGAAGAAAATGTCCTATCTGGGGGGAGAATGCTAGTATTTGTTAGAGAAAAGGTTCGATTTCAGGAGGAATCCTGGTATTTCTTGGAGGAGATGTGATCTATTTGGGAGAAATGTGGCATTTCTGGAAGAAACTGTCCTCTTTTGGGGATAAAAGAGGTATTTGTGGGTGAAAAGGTCCTATTTGAACGGGGAACCCTGGTATTTCTTGGAGAAGATGTGATATATTTGGGAGAAATGTGGCATGTCTGGATGAAACTGTCCTCTTTTAGGGATAAAAGAAGTATTTGTGGGAGAAAAGGTCCTATTTGAAGGGGGAAACCTGGTATTTCTTGGAGAAGATGTGATATGTTTGGGAGAAATGTGGCATTTCTGGAAGAAACTGTCCTCTTTTGGGGATAAAAGAGGTATTTGTGGGTGAAAAGGTCCTATTTGAAGAGGGAAACCTGGTATTTCTTGGAGAAGATGTGATGTATTTGGGAGAAATGTGGCATTTCTGGAAGAAACTGTCCTATTTTGGGGATAAAAGAGGTATTTGTGGGTGAAAAGGCACTATTTCCAGGGGGAACCCTGGTATTTCTTGGAGAAGATGTGATATGTTTGGGAGAAATCTTGCATTTCTGGAAGAAACTGTCGTCTTTTGGGGATAAAAGAGGTATTTGTGGGTGAAAAGGTCCTATTTCAAGGGGGAACCTGGTATTTCTTGGAGGAGATGTGATCTATTTGGGAGAAATTTGGCATTTCTGGCAGAAACTGTCCTCTTTTGGGGATAAAAGAGGTATTTGTGGGTGAAAAGGTCCTATTTGAAGGGGGAACCCTGGTATTTCTTGGAGAAGATGTGATCTATTTGGGAGAAATGTGGCATTTCTGGAAGAAACTGTCCTATTTTGGGGATAAAACATGTATTTGTGTTTGAAAAGGTCCTCTTTCAAGGGGGAAACCTGTTATTTCTTGGAGGAGATGTGATATGTTTGGGAGAAATGTGGCATTTCTGGCTGAAACTGTCCTCTTTTGGGGATAAAAGAGGTATATGAGGGTGAAAAGGTCCTATTTGAAGGGGGAAACGTGGTATTTCTTGGAGAAGATGTGATATGTTTGCGAGAAATCTGGCATGTCTGGAAGAAAATGTTCAATTTGAGGGTTAAAACAGGTATTTGTGGGTGAAAAGGTCCTATTTGAAGGGGGAAACCTGGTATTTCTTGGAGAAGATGTGATCTATTTGGGAGAAATGTGGCATTTCTGGAAGAAACTGTCCTATTTTGGGGATGATAGAGTTACTTGTGGGTGATAAGGTCCTATTTGAAGGGGTAAACCTGGTATTTCTTGGAGAAGATGTGATCTATTTGGGAGAAATGTGGCATGTCTGGAAGAAACTGTCCTATTTTGGGGATAAAACAGGTATTTGTGTTCGAATAGGTCCTATTTGAAGGGGGAACCGTGGTATTTCTTGGAGAAGATGTGATCTATTTGGGAGAAATGTGGCATTTCTGGCAGAAACTGTCCTCTTTTGGGGATAAAAGAGGTATTTGTGGGTGAAAAGGTCCTATTTGAAGGGGGAAACCTGGTATTTCTTGGAGAAGATGTGATATGTTTGCGAGAAATCTGGCATTTCTGGAAGAAAATGTTCAATTTGAGGGTTAAAACAGGTATTTGTGGTTGAAAAGGTCCTATTTGAAGGGGGAAACCTGGCATTTCTTGGAGAAGATGTGATATATTTGGGAGAAATGTGGCATTTCTGGAAGAAACTGTCCTATTTTGGGATAAAACAGGTATTTGTGTTTGAATAGATCTTATTTGAAGGGGGAAGCCTGGTATTTCTTGGAGAAGATGTGATATATTTGGGAGAAATGTGGCATTTCTGGAAGAAACTGTCCTATTTTGGGGATAAAAGAGGTATTTGTGGGTGAAAAGGTCCTATTTGAAGGGGGAAAGCTGGTATTTCGGGGAGAAGATGTGATATATTTGAGAGAAATGTGGCATTTCTGGAAGAAACTGTCCTCTTTTGGGTATAAAACAGGTATTTGTGGCAGAAAAGGTCCTATTTGAAGGGGGAAAGCTGGTATTTCTTGGAGAAGATGTGATATATTTGGGATTAATGTGGCATTTCTGGAAGAAACTGAGCTATTTTGGGGATCAAAGAGGTATTTGTGGGTGAAAAGGTCCTATTTGAAGGGGGAAAGCTGGTATTTCTTGGAGAAGATGTGATATATTTGGGGGGAGAAATGTGGCATTTCTGGAAGAAACTGTGCTTTTTTGGGGATTAAACAGGTATTTGTAGGTGAAAAGGTCCTATTTCAAGGGGGAAAGCTAGTATTTCTAGGAGAAGATGATATATTTGGGAGAAATGTGGCCTTTCTGGAAGAAACTGTCCTATTTTGGGGATAAAAGAGGTATTTGTGGGTGAAAAGGCCCTATTTCCAGGGGGAAACCTGGCATTTCTTGGAGAAGATGTGATCTATTTGGGAGAAATGTGGCATGTCTGGAAGAAACTGTCCTATTTGGGGGATAAAAGAGGTATTTGTGGGTGAAAAGGTCCTATTTGAAGGGGGAAACGTGGTATTTCTTGGAGAAGATGTGATATATTTGCGAGAAATCTGGCATTTCTGGAAGAAAATGTTCAATTTGAGGGTTAAAACAGGTATTTGTGGGTGAAAAGGTCCTATTTGAAGGGGGAAACCTGGTATTTCTTGGAGAAGATGTGATCTATTTGGGAGAAATCTGGCATTTCTGGAAGAAACTGTCCTATTTTGGGGATCAAACAGGTATTTGTTGGAGAAAAGGTCCTATTTGAAGGGGGAAAGCTGGTATTTCTTGGAGAAGATGTGATATATTTGGGAGAAATGTGGCATTTCTGGAAGAAACTGTCCTATTTTGGGGATGATAGAGTTATTTGTGGGTGATAAGGTCCTATTTGAAGGGGTAAACCTGGTATTTCTTGGAGAATATGTGATCTATTTGGGAGAAATGTGGCATGTCTGGCAGAAACTGTCCTCTTTTGGGGATCAAACAGGTGTTTGTGGGTGAAAAGGTCCTATTTGAAGGGGGAAAGCTGGTATTTCTTGGAGAAGATGTTAATTATTTGGGAGAAATGTGGCATTTCTGGCAGAAACTGTCCTCTTTTGGGGATAAAACAGGTATTTGTGTTTGAATAGGTCCTATTTGAAGGGGGAAACCTGGTATTTCTTGGTGAAGATGTGATATATTTGGGAGAAATCTGGCATGTCTGGAAGAAAATGTCAAATATGGGGGGAGAAGGCTGGTAGTTGTGGGTGAGAAGGTCCTATTTCAGGAGGAATCCTGGTATTTCTTGGGGAAGATGTGATATATTTGGGAGAAATGTGGCATTTCTGGAAGAAACTGTCGTATTTTGGGGATCAAAGAGGTATTTGTGGGTGAAAAGGTCCTATTTGAAGGGGGAAACCTGGTATTTCTTGGAGAAGATGTGATATATTTGGGGGGAGAAATGTGGCATTTCTGCAAGAAACTGTCCTCTTTTGGGGATAAAACAGGTATTTGTAGGTGAAAAGGTCCTATTTCAAGGGGGAAAGCTGGTATTTCTTGGAGAAGATGATATATTTGGGAGAAATGTGGCATATCTGGAAGAAACTGTCCTCTTTTGAGGATAAAAGAGGTATTTGTGTGTGAAAAGGTCCTATTTCAAGGGGGAAACGTGGTATTTCTTGGTGAAGATGTGATATATTTGGGAGAAATGTGGCCTTTCTGGAAGAAACTGTCCTCTTTTGGGGATAAAAGAGGTATTTGTGGGAGAAAAGGTCCTATTTGAAGGGGGAAACCTGGTATTTCTTGGAGAAGATGTGATATGTTTGGGAGAAATGTGGCATGTCTGGAAGAAACTGTCCTCTTTTGGGGATAAAAGAGATATTTTTGGAAAAAAGGTCCTATTTCAAGGGGGAATGCTGGTATTTCTTGGAGAAGATGTGATATATTTGGGAGAAATGTGGCATTTCTGGAAGAAACTGTCCTATTTTGGGGATAAAAGAGGTATTTGTGGGTGAAAAGGTCCTATTTGAAGGGGGAAAGCTGGTATTTCTTGGAGAAAATGTGATGTATTTGGGAGAAATGTGGCATTTCTGGCAGAAACTGTCCTCTTTTGGGGATCAAAGAGGTATTTGTGGGTGAAAAGGTCCTATTTGAAGGGTGAAAGCTGGTATTTCTTGGAGAAGATGTGATCTATTTGTGAGAAATGTGGCCTTTCTGGAAGAAACTGTCCTCTTTTGGGGATAAAAGAGGTATTTGTGGGAGAAAAGGTCCTATTTGAAGGGGGAAAGCTGGTAGTTCTTGCAGGAGATATGATCTATTTGGGAGAAATGTGGCATTTCTGGAAGAAACTGTCCTCTTTTGGGGATAAAAGAGGTATTTGTGTTTGAAAAGGTCCTATTTGAAGGGGGAAAGCAGGTCGTTCTTGCTGGAGATGTGATATATTTGGGAGAAATGTGGCATTTCTTGAAGAAACTGTCCTCCTTTGGGGATCAAACAGGTATTTGTGGGTGAAAAGGTCCTATTTGAAGCGGGAACCCTGGTATTTCTTGGAGAAGATGTGATATGTTTGGGAGAAATCTGGCATTTCTGGAAGAAACTGTTCTATTTTGGGGATTAAAGAGGTATTTGTGGGTGAAAAGGTCCTTTTTCAAGGGGGAAAGCTGGTATTTCTTGTAGAAGATGTGATATTTTTGGGAGAAATGTGGCATTTCTTGAAGAAAATGTCCAATTTGTGGGATAAAACAGGTATTTGTGGTGAAAAGGTCCTATTTGAAGGGGTAAACCTGGTATTTCTTGGAGAATACGTGATCTATTTGGGAGAAATATGGCATGTCTGGAAGAAACTGTCCTATTTTGGGGATAAAAGAGGTATTTGTGTTTGAATAGGTCCTATTTGAAGGGGGAAACCTGGTATTTCTTGGTGAAGATGTGATATATTTGGGAGATATCTGGCATGTCTGGAAGAAAATGTCCAATATGTGGGGATAAGGCTGGTAGTTGTGGGTGAGAAGGTCCTATTTCAGGAGGAATCCTGGTATTTCTTGGAGAAGATGAGATCTATTTGGGAAAAATGTGGCCTTTCTGGCAGAAACTGTAGTATTTTGGGGATCAAAGAGGTATTTGTGGGTGAAAAGGTCCTATTTGAAGGGGGAAACGTGGTATTTCTTGGAGAAGATGTGATATATTTGCGAGAAATCTGGCATTTCTGGAAGAAAATGTTCAATTTGAGGGTTAAAACAGGTATTTGTGGGTGAAAAGGTCCTATTTGAAGGGGGAAACCTGGTATTTCTTGGAGAAGATGTGATCTATTTGGGAGAAATCTGGCATTTCTGGAAGAAACTGTCCTATTTTGGGGATCAAACAGGTATTTGTTGGAGAAAAGGTCCTATTTGAAGGGGGAAAGCTGGTATTTCTTGGAGAAGATGTGATATATTTGGGAGAAATGTGGCATTTCTGGAAGAAACTGTCCTATTTTGGGGATGATAGAGTTATTTGTGGGTGATAAGGTCCTATTTGAAGGGGTAAACCTGGTATTTCTTGGAGAATATGTGATCTATTTGGGAGAAATGTGGCATGTCTGGCAGAAACTGTCCTCTTTTGGGGATCAAACAGGTGTTTGTGGGTGAAAAGGTCCTATTTGAAGGGGGAAAGCTGGTATTTCTTGGAGAAGATGTTAATTATTTGGGAGAAATGTGGCATTTCTGGCAGAAACTGTCCTCTTTTGGGGATAAAACAGGTATTTGTGTTTGAATAGGTCCTATTTGAAGGGGGAAACCTGGTATTTCTTGGTGAAGATGTGATATATTTGGGAGAAATCTGGCATGTCTGGAAGAAAATGTCAAATATGGGGGGAGAAGGCTGGTAGTTGTGGGTGAGAAGGTCCTATTTCAGGAGGAATCCTGGTATTTCTTGGGGAAGATGTGATATATTTGGGAGAAATGTGGCATTTCTGGAAGAAACTGTCGTATTTTGGGGATCAAAGAGGTATTTGTGGGTGAAAAGGTCCTATTTGAAGGGGGAAACCTGGTATTTCTTGGAGAAGATGTGATATATTTGGGGGGAGAAATGTGGCATTTCTGCAAGAAACTGTCCTCTTTTGGGGATAAAACAGGTATTTGTAGGTGAAAAGGTCCTATTTCAAGGGGGAAAGCTGGTATTTCTTGGAGAAGATGATATATTTGGGAGAAATGTGGCATATCTGGAAGAAACTGTCCTCTTTTGAGGATAAAAGAGGTATTTGTGTGTGAAAAGGTCCTATTTCAAGGGGGAAACGTGGTATTTCTTGGTGAAGATGTGATATATTTGGGAGAAATGTGGCCTTTCTGGAAGAAACTGTCCTCTTTTGGGGATAAAAGAGGTATTTGTGGGAGAAAAGGTCCTATTTGAAGGGGGAAACCTGGTATTTCTTGGAGAAGATGTGATATGTTTGGGAGAAATGTGGCATGTCTGGAAGAAACTGTCCTCTTTTGGGGATAAAAGAGATATTTTTGGAAAAAAGGTCCTATTTCAAGGGGGAATGCTGGTATTTCTTGGAGAAGATGTGATATATTTGGGAGAAATGTGGCATTTCTGGAAGAAACTGTCCTATTTTGGGGATAAAAGAGGTATTTGTGGGTGAAAAGGTCCTATTTGAAGGGGGAAAGCTGGTATTTCTTGGAGAAAATGTGATGTATTTGGGAGAAATGTGGCATTTCTGGCAGAAACTGTCCTCTTTTGGGGATCAAAGAGGTATTTGTGGGTGAAAAGGTCCTATTTGAAGGGTGAAAGCTGGTATTTCTTGGAGAAGATGTGATCTATTTGTGAGAAATGTGGCCTTTCTGGAAGAAACTGTCCTCTTTTGGGGATAAAAGAGGTATTTGTGGGAGAAAAGGTCCTATTTGAAGGGGGAAAGCTGGTAGTTCTTGCAGGAGATATGATCTATTTGGGAGAAATGTGGCATTTCTGGAAGAAACTGTCCTCTTTTGGGGATAAAAGAGGTATTTGTGTTTGAAAAGGTCCTATTTGAAGGGGGAAAGCAGGTCGTTCTTGCTGGAGATGTGATATATTTGGGAGAAATGTGGCATTTCTTGAAGAAACTGTCCTCCTTTGGGGATCAAACAGGTATTTGTGGGTGAAAAGGTCCTATTTGAAGCGGGAACCCTGGTATTTCTTGGAGAAGATGTGATATGTTTGGGAGAAATCTGGCATTTCTGGAAGAAACTGTTCTATTTTGGGGATTAAAGAGGTATTTGTGGGTGAAAAGGTCCTTTTTCAAGGGGGAAAGCTGGTATTTCTTGTAGAAGATGTGATATTTTTGGGAGAAATGTGGCATTTCTTGAAGAAAATGTCCAATTTGTGGGATAAAACAGGTATTTGTGGTGAAAAGGTCCTATTTGAAGGGGTAAACCTGGTATTTCTTGGAGAATACGTGATCTATTTGGGAGAAATATGGCATGTCTGGAAGAAACTGTCCTATTTTGGGGATAAAAGAGGTATTTGTGTTTGAATAGGTCCTATTTGAAGGGGGAAACCTGGTATTTCTTGGTGAAGATGTGATATATTTGGGAGATATCTGGCATGTCTGGAAGAAAATGTCCAATATGTGGGGATAAGGCTGGTAGTTGTGGGTGAGAAGGTCCTATTTCAGGAGGAATCCTGGTATTTCTTGGAGAAGATGAGATCTATTTGGGAAAAATGTGGCCTTTCTGGCAGAAACTGTTGTATTTTGGGGATCAAAGAGGTATTTGTGGGTGAAAAGGTCCTATTTGAAGGGGGAAACCTGGCATTTCTTGGAGAAGATGTGATATATTTGGGAGAAATGTGGCATTTCTGGAAGAAACTGTCCTCTTTTGGGGATAAAAGAGGTATTTGTGGCAGAAAAGGTCCAATTTGAAGGGGGAACCCTGGTATTTCTTGGAGAAGATGTGATATATTTGGGAGAAATGTGGCCTTTCTGGAAGAAACTGTCGTATTTTGGGAATCAAAGAGGTATTTGTGGGTGAAAAGGTCCTATTTCAAGGAGGAAAGCTGGTATTTCTTGGAGAAAATGTGATATATTTGGGTGGAGAAATGTGGCATTTCTGCAAGAAACTGTGCTTTTTTGGGGATTAAACAGGTATTTGTAGGTGAAAAGGTCCTATTTCAAGGGGGAAAGCTGGTATTTCTTGGAGAAGATGATATATTTGGGAGAAATGTGGCATTTCTGGAAGAAACTGTCCTCTTTTGGGGATCAAACAGGTATTTGTGGGTTAAAAGGTCCTATTTCAAGGGGGAAACGTAGTATTTCTTGGAGAAGATGTGATATATTTGGGAGAAATCTGGCCTTTCTGGAAGAAACTGTCCTCTTTTGGGGTTAAAAGAGGTATTTGTGGGTGAAAAGGTCCTATTTCAGGAGGAATCCTTGTATTTCTTGGAGAAGATGTGATATATTTGGGAGAAATGTGGCATGTCTGGAAGAAACTGTCCTCTTTTTGGGATAAAAGAGGTATTTGTGGAAAAAAGGTCCTATTTGAAGGGGGAAACGTGGTATTTCTTGGAGAAGATGTGATCTATTTGGGAGAAATCTGGCCTTTCTGGAAGAAACTGTCCTATTTTGGGGGAGAATGCTGGTATTTGTGGGAGAAAATGTCCTATTTCAGGAGGAATCCTGTTATTTCTTGGAGAAGATGTGATCTATTTGGGAGAAATGTGGCATTTCTGGAAGAAACTGTCCTCTTTTGGGGGTAAAAAAGGTATTTGTGGGTGAAATGGTCCTATTTGAAGGGGGAAAACTGGTATTTCTTGGAGAAGATGTGATATGTTTGGGAGAAATGTGGCATGTGTGGAAGAAACTGTCCTCTTTTGGGGATAAAAGAGGTATTTGTGGGTGAAAAGGCCCTATTTCCAGGGGGAAACCTGGCATTTCTTGGAGAAGATGTGATATGTTTGGAAGAAATCAGGCATTTCTGGAAGAAAATTTCCTATTTTGGGGGTAAAAGAGGTATTTGTGGGTGAAAAGGTCCTATTTGAAGGGGGAAACCTGGTATTTCTTGGAGGAGATGTGATATATTTGGGAGAAATGTGGCATTTCTGGAAGAAACTGTCGTATTTGGGGGATAAAAGAGGTATTTGTGGGTGAAAAGGTCCTATTTGAAGGGGGAACCCTGGTATTTCTTGGAGAAGATGTGATATATTTGGGAGAAATGTGGCATTTCTGGAAGAAACTGTCCTCTTTTGGGGATGAAACACGTATTTGTGGGTGAAAAGGTCCTCTTTCAAGGGGGAAACGTGGTATTTATTGGAGAAGATGTGATATGTTTGCGAGAAATCTGGCATTTCTGGAAGAAAATGTTCAAATTGAGGGTTAAAACAGGTATTTGTGGTTGAAAAGGTCCTATTTGAAGGGGGAAACCTGGTATTTCTTGGAGAAGATGCGATCTATTTGGGAGAAATGTGGCATGTCAGGAAGAAACTGTCCTATTTTGGGGATCAAACAGGTATTTGTTGGTGAAAAGGTTCTATTTGAAGGGGGAAACCAGGTATTTCTTGGAGAAGATGTGATATATTTGGGAGAAATTTGGCATGTCTGGCAGAAACTGTCCTATCTTGGGGATGATAGAGTTATTTGTGGGTGATAAGGTCCTATTTGAAGGGGTAAACCTGGTATTTCTTGGAGAATATGTGATCTATTTGGGAGAAATGTGGCATGTCTGGCAGAAACTGTCCTCTTTTGGGGATAAAAGAGGTATTTGTGGGAGAAAAGTTCCTAATTCCAGGGGGAATGCTGGTATTTCTTGGAGAAGATGTGATATATTTGGGAGAAATGTGGCATTTCTGGCAGAAACTGTCCTCTTTTGGGGATAAAACAGGTATTTGTGGGTGAAAAGGTCCTATTTGAAGGGGGAAACGTGGTATTTCTTGGAGAAGATGTGATATATTTGGGAGAAATCTGGCATGTCTGGAGGAAAATGTCTAATATTGGGGTAGAAGGCTGGTAGTTGTGGGTGAGAAGGTCCTATTTCAGGTGGAATCCTGGTATTTCTTGGAGAAGATGTGATCTATATGGGAGAAATGTGGCCTTTCTGAAAGAAACTGTTGTATTTTGGGGATCAAAGAGGTATTTGTGGGTGAAAAGGTCCTATTGGAAGGGGGAAAGCTGGTATTTCTTGGAGAAGATGTGATATATATGGGGGGAGAAATGTGGCATTTCTGCAAGAAACTGTCCTCTTTTGGGGATAAAACAGGTATTTCTAGGTGAAAAGGTCCTATTTCAAGGGGGAATCCTGGTATTTCTTGGAGAAGATGATATATTTGGGAGAAATGTGGCATTTCTTGAAGAAACTGTCCTCTTTTGGGGATCAAAGAGGTATTTGTGGGTGAAAAGGTCCTATTTCAAGGGGGAAACGTGGTATTTCTTTGAGAAGATGTGATATATTTGGGAGAAATGTGGCCTTTCTGGAAGAAACTGTCCTCTTTTGGGGATAAAAGAGGTATTTGTGGGTGAAAAGGTCCTATTTGAAGGGGGAACCCTGGTATTTCTTGGAGAAGATGTGATATATTTGGGAGAAATGTGGCATGTCTGGAAGAAACTGTCCTCTTTTGGGGATAAAAGAGGTATTTTTGGAAAAAAGGTCCTATTTCCAGGGGGAAACCAGGTATTTCTTGGAGAAGATGTGATTTATTTGGGAGAAATTTGGCATTTCTGGAAGAAACTGTCCTCTTTTGGGGATAAAAGAGGTATTTGTGGGTGAAAAGGTCCTATTTGATGGGGGAAACCTGGTATTTCTTGGAGAAGATGTGATATATTTGGGAGAAATGTGGCATGTCTGGAAGAAACTGTCCTCTTTTGGGGATAAAAGAGGTATTTGTGGAAAAAAGGTCCTATTTGAAGGGGGAAACGTGGTATTTCTTGGAGAAGATGTGATCTATTTGGGAGAAATCTGGCATGTCTGGAAGAAACTGTCCTATTTTGGGGGAGAAGGCTGGTATTTGTGGGAGAAAATGTCCTATTTCAGGAGGAATCCTGGTAGTTCTTGGAGAAGATGTGATCTATTTGGGAGAAATGTGGCATTTCTGGAAGAAACTGTCCTCTTTTGGGGGTAAAAAAGGTATTTGTGGGTGAAATGGTCCTATTTGAAGGGGGAAACCAGGTATTTCTTGGAGAAGATGTGATATGTTTGGGAGAAATGTGGCATGTGTGGAAGAAACTGTCCTATTTTGGGGATAAAAGAGGTATTTGTGGGTATAAAGGCCCTATTTCCAGGGGGAAACCTGGCATTTCTTGGAGAAGATGTGATATGTTTGGAAGAAATCAGGCATTTCTGGAAGAAAATGTCCTATTTTGGGGGTAAAAGAGGTATTTGTGGGTGAAAAGGTCCTATTTGAAGGGGGAAACCTGGTATTTCTTGGAGGAGATGTGATATATTTGGGAGAAATGTGGCATTTCTGGAAGAAACTGTCGTATTTGGGGGATAAAAGAGGTATTTGTGGGTGAAAAGGTCCTATTTGAAGGGGGAACCCTGGTATTTCTTGGAGAAGATGTGATATATTTGGGAGAAATGTGGCATTTCTGGAAGAAACTGTCATATTTTGGGGATGAAACACGTATTTGTGGGTGAAAAGGTCCTCTTTCAAGGGGGAAACCTGGTATTTCTTGGAGAAGATGTGATATGTTTGGGAGAAATGTGGCATTTCTGGAAGAAACTGTCCTCTTTTGGGGATGAAACACGTATTTGTGGGTGAAAAGGTCCTCTTTCAAGGGGGAAACGTGGTATTTATTGGAGAAGATGTGATATGTTTGCGAGAAATCTGGCATTTCTGGAAGAAAATGTTCAATTTGAGGGTTAAAACAGGTATTTGTGGTTGAAAAGGTCCTATTTGAAGGGGGAAACCTGGTATTTCTTGGAGAAGATGCGATCTATTTGGGAGAAATGTGGCATGTCAGGAAGAAACTGTCCTATTTTGGGGATCAAACAGGTATTTGTTGGTGAAAAGGTTCTATTTGAAGGGGGAAACCAGGTATTTCTTGGAGAAGATGTGATATATTTGGGAGAAATTTGGCATGTCTGGCAGAAACTGTCCTATCTTGGGGATGATAGAGTTATTTGTGGGTGATAAGGTCCTATTTGAAGGGGTAAACCTGGTATTTCTTGGAGAATATGTGATCTATTTGGGAGAAATGTGGCATGTCTGGCAGAAACTGTCCTCTTTTGGGGATAAAAGAGGTATTTGTGGGAGAAAAGTTCCTAATTCCAGGGGGAATGCTGGTATTTCTTGGAGAAGATGTGATCTATTTGGGAGAAATGTGGCATTTCTGGCAGAAACTGTCCTCTTTTGGGGATAAAACAGGTATTTGTGGGTGAAAAGGTCCTATTTGAAGGGGGAAACGTGGTATTTCTTGGAGAAGATGTGATATATTTGGGAGAAATCTGGCATGTCTGGAGGAAAATGTCTAATATTGGGGTAGAAGGCTGGTAGTTGTGGGTGAGAAGGTCCTATTTCAGGTGGAATCCTGGTATTTCTTGGAGAAGATGTGATCTATATGGGAGAAATGTGGCCTTTCTGAAAGAAACTGTTGTATTTTGGGGATCAAAGAGGTATTTGTGGGTGAAAAGGTCCTATTGGAAGGGGGAAAGCTGGTATTTCTTGGAGAAGATGTGATATATTTGGGGGGAGAAATGTGGCATTTCTGCAAGAAACTGTCCTCTTTTGGGGATAAAACAGGTATTTCTAGGTGAAAAGGTCCTATTTCAAGGGGGAATCCTGGTATTTCTTGGAGAAGATGATATATTTGGGAGAAATGTGGCATTTCTGGAAGAAACTGTCGTATTTTGGGGATCAAACAGGTATTTGTTGGTGAAAAGGTTCTATTTGAAGGGGGAAACCAGGTATTTCTTGGAGAAGATGTGATATATTTGGGAGAAATTTGGCATGTCTGGAAGAAACTGTCCTCTTTTGGGGATAAAAGAGATATTTTTGGAAAAAAGGTCCTATTTCAAGGGGGAATGCTGGTATTTCTTGGAGAAGATGTGATCTATTTGGGAGAAATGTGGCATTTCTGGAAGAAACTGTCCTATTTTGGGGATAAAAGAGGTATTTGTGGGTGAAAAGGTCCTATTTGAAGGGGGAAACCTGGTATTTCTTGGAGAAGATGTGATGTATTTGGGAGAAATCTGGCATGTCTGGCAGAAACTGTCCTCTTTTGGGGATAAAAGAGGTATTTGTGGGTGAAAATGTCCTATTTGAAGGGAGAAAGCTGGTATTTCTTGGAGAAGATGTGATCTATTTGTGAGAAATGTGGCCTTTCTGGAAGAAACTGTCCTCTTTTGTGGATAAAACAGGTATTTGTGGGAGAAAAGGTCCTATTTGAAGGGGGAAACCTGGTATTTCTTGGTGAAGATATGATATATTTTGGAGATATCTGGCATGTCTGGAAGAACATGTCCAATATGGGGGGATAAGGCTGGTAGTTGTGGGTGATAAGGTCCTATTTCAGGAGGAATCCTGGTATTTCTTGGAGAAGATGAGATCTATTTGGGAGAAATGTGGCCTTTCTGGCAGAAACTGTTGTATTTTGGGGATCAAAGAGGTATTTGTGGGTGAAAATTTCCTATTTGAAGGGGGAAAGCTGGTAGTTCTTGGAGAAGATGTGATATATTTGGGAGAAATGTGGCATGTCTGGAAGAAACTGTCCTCTTTTGGGGATAAAAGAGGTATTTGTGGCAGAAAAGGTCCTATTTGAAGCGGGAACCCTGGTATTTCTTGGAGAAGATGTGATATGTTTGGGAGAAATCTGGCATTTCTGGAAGAAACTGTTCTATTTTGGGGATTAAAGAGGTATTTGTGTTTGAAAAGGTCCTATTTGAAGGGGGCATCCTGGTATTTCTTGGAGAAGATGTGATATATTTGGGAGAAATGTGGCATTTCTTGAAGAAAATGTCCAATTTGTGGGATAAAACAGGTATTTGTGGTGAAAAGGTCCTATTTGAAGGGGGAAACCTGGTATTTCTTGGAGAAGATGTGATATATTTGGGAGAAATCTTGCATGTCTGGAAGAAACTGTCCTACTTTGGGATAAAAGAGGTATTTGTGGGTGAAAAGGTCCTTTTTCAAGGGGGAAAGCTGGTATTTCTTGTAGAAGATGTTATATTTTTGGGAGAAATGTGGCATTTCTGGAAGAAACTGTCCTCTTTTGGGGATGATAGAGTTATTTGTGGGTGATAAGGTCCTATTTGAAGGGGTAACCCTGGTATTTCTTGGAGAATACGTGATCTATTTGGGAGAAATGTGGCCTTTCTGGAAGAAACTGTCCTCTTTTGGGGATAAAACAGGTATTTGTGGTTGAAAAGGTCCTATTTGAAGGGGAAAACCTGGTATTTCTTGGTGAAGATATGATATATTTTGGAGATATCTGGCATGTCTGGAAGAACATGTCCAATATGGGGGGATAAGGCTGGTAGTTGTGGGTGATAAGGTCCTATTTCAGGAGGAATCCTGGTATTTCTTGGAGAAGATGAGATCTATTTGGGAGAAATGTGGCCTTTCTGGCAGAAACTGTTGTATTTTGGGGATCAAAGAGGTATTTGTGGGTGAAAATTTCCTATTTGAAGGGGGAAAGCTGGTAGTTCTTGGAGAAGATGTGATATATTTGGGAGAAATGTGGCATGTCTGGAAGAAACTGTCCTCTTTTGGGGATAAAAGAGGTATTTGTGGCAGAAAAGGTCCTATTTGAAGGGGGAACCCTGGTATTTCTTGGAGAAGATGTGATATATTTGGGAGAAATGTGGCCTTTCTGGAAGAAACTGTCGTATTTTGGGAATCAAAGAGGTATTTGTGGGTGAAAAGGTCCTATTTCAAGGAGGAAAGCTGGTATTTCTTGGAGAAGATGTGATATATTTGGGTGGAGAAATGTGGCATTTCTGCAAGAAACTGTGCTTTTTTGGGGATAAAAGAGGTATTTGTGGGTGAAAAGGTCCTATTTCAAGGGGGAAACCTGGTATTTCTTGGAGAAGATGATATATTTGGGAGAAATGTGGCATTTCTGGAAGAAACTGTCCTATTTTGTGGATCAAACAGGTATTTGTGGGTTTAAAGGTCCTATTTCAAGGGGGAAACGTGGTATTTCTTGGAGAAGATGTGATATATTTGGGAGAAATCTGGCCTTTCTGGAAGAAACTGTCCTCTTTTGGGGATAAAAGAGGTATTTGTGGGTGAAAAGGTCCTATTTCAGGAGGAATCCTTGTATTTCTTGGAGAAGATGTGATATATTTGGGAGAAATGTGGCATGTCTGGAAGAAACTGTCCTCTTTTGGGGATAAAAGAGGTATTTGTGGAAAAAAGGTCCTATTTGAAGGGGGAAACGTGGTATTTCTTGGAGAAGATGTGATCTATTTGGGAGAAATCTGGCATGTCTGGAAGAAAATGTCCTATTTTGGGGGAGAAGGCTGGTATTTGTGGGAGAAAATGTCCTATTTCAGGAGGAATCCTGTTATTTCTTGGAGAAGATGTGATCTATTTGGGAGAAATGTGGCATTTCTGGAAGAAACTGTCCTCTTTTGGGGGTAAAAAAGGTATTTGTGGGTGAAATGGTCCTATTTGAAGGGGGAAACCTGGTATTTCTTGGAGAAGATGTGATATGTTTGGGAGAAATGTGGCATGTGTGGAAGAAACTGTCCTATTTTGGGGATAAAAGAGGTATTTGTGGGTGAAAAGGCCCTATTTCCAGGGGGAAACCTGGCATTTCTTGGAGAAGATGTGATATGTTTGGAAGAAATCAGGCATTTCTGGAAGAAAATTTCCTATTTTGGGGGTAAAAGAGGTATTTGTGGGTGAAAAGGTCCTATTTGAAGGGGGAAACCTGGTATTTCTTGGAGAATACGTGATCTATTTGGGAGAAATGTGGCCTTTCTGGAAGAAACTGTCCTCTTTTGGGGATAAAAGAGGTATTTGTGTTTGAAAAGGTCCTATTTGAAGGGGGAACCCTGGTATTTCTAGGAGAAGATGTGATATATTTGGGAGAAATGTGGCATTTCTGGAAGAAACTGTCATATTTTGGGGATGAAACACGTATTTGTGGGTGAAAAGGTCCTCTTTCAAGGGGGAAACCTGGTATTTCTTGGAGAAGATGTGATATGTTTGGGAGAAATGTGGCATTTCTGGAAGAAACTGTCCTCTTTTGGGGATGAAACACGTATTTGTGGGTGAAAAGGTCCTCTTTCAAGGGGGAAACGTGGTATTTCTTGGAGAAGATGTGATATGTTTTCGAGAAATCTGGCATTTCTGGAAGAAAATGTTCAATTTGAGGGTTAAAACAGGTATTTGTGGTTGAAAAGGTCCTATTTGAAGGGGGAAACCTGGTATTTCTTGGAGAAGATGTGATCTATTTGGGAGAAATGTGGCATGTCAGGAAGAAACTGTCCTATTTTGGGGATCAAACAGGTATTTGTTGGTGAAAAGGTTCTATTTGAAGGGGGAAACCAGGTATTTCTTGGAGAAGATGTGATATATTTGGGAGAAATTTGGCATGTCTGGCAGAAACTGTCCTATCTTGGGGATGATAGAGTTATTTGTGGGTGATAAGGTCCTATTTGAAGGGGTAAACCTGGTATTTCTTGGAGAATATGTGATCTATTTGGGAGAAATGTGGCATGTCTGGCATAAACTGTCCTCTTTTGGGGATAAAAGAGGTATTTGTGGGAGAAAAGTTCCTAATTCCAGGGGGAATGCTGGTATTTCTTGGAGAAGATGTGATCTATTTGGGAGAAATGTGGCATTTCTGGCAGAAACTGTCCTCTTTTGGGGATAAAACAGGTATTTGTGGGTGAAAAGGTCCTATTTGAAGGGGGAAAGCTGGTATTTCTTGGAGAAGATGAGATATATTTGGGAGAAATCTGGCATGTCTGGAAGAAAATGTCTAATATTGGGGTAGAAGGCTGGTAGTTGTGGGTGAGAAGGTCCTATTTCAGGAGGAATCCTGGTATTTCTTGGAGAAGATGTGATCTATATGGGAGAAATGTGGCCTTTCTGAAAGAAACTGTTGCATTTTGGGGATCAAAGAGGTATTTGTGGGTGAAAAGATCCTATTGGAAGGGGGAAAGCTGGTATTTCTTGGAGAAGATGTGATATATTTGGGGGGAGAAATGTGGCATTTCTGGCAGAAACTGTCCTCTTTTGGGGATAAAACAGGTATTTCTAGGTGAAAAGGTCCTATTTCAAGGGGGAAAGCTGGTATTTCTTGGAGAAGATGATATATTTGGGAGAAATGTGGCATTTCTGGAAGAAACCGAGCTCTTTTCAGGATAAAAGAGGTATTTGTGGGTGAGAAGGTCCTATTTCAAGGGGGAAACGTGGTATTTCTTGGAGAAGATGTGATATATTTGGGAGAAATGTGGCCTTTCTGGAAGAAACTGTCCTCTTTTGGGGATAAAAGAGGTATTTGTGGGTGAAAAGGTCCTATTTGAAGGGGGAAACGTGGTATTTCTTGGAGAAGATGTGATATATTTGGGAGAAATGTGGCATGTCTGGAAGAAACTGTCCTCTTTTGGGGATAAAACAGGTATTTTTGGAAAAAAGGTCCTATTTCCAGGGGGAAACCTGGTATTTCTTGGAGAAGATGTGATATATTTGGGAGAAATGTGGCATTTCTGGAAGAAACTGTCCTCTTTTGGGGATAAAGAGGTATTTGTGGGAGAAAAGGTCCTATTTGAAGGGCGAAAGATGGTATTTCTTGGAGAAGATGTGATCTATTTTGGAGAAATGTGGCATTACTGGCAGAAACTGTCCTCTTTTGGGGATAAAAGAGGTATTTGTGGGTGAAAAGGTCCTATTTGATGGGGGAAACCTGGTATTTCTTGGAGAAGATGTGATATATTTGGGAGAAATGTGGCATGTCTGGAAGAAACTGTCCTCTTTTGGGGATAAAAGAGGTATTTTTGGAAAAAAGGTCCTGTTTGAAGGGGGAAATGTGGTATTTCTTGGAGAAGATGTGATCTATTTGGGAGAAATCTGGCATGTCTGGAAGAAACTGTCCTATTTTGGGGGAGAAGGCTGGTATTTGTGGGAGAAAATGTCCTATTTCAGGAGGAATCCTGGTAGTTCTTGGAGAAGATGTGATCTATTTGGGAGAAATGTGGCATTTCTGGAAGAAACTGTCCTCTTTTGGGGGTAAAAAAGGTATTTGTGGGTGAAATGGTCCTATTTGAAGGGGGAAACCAGGTATTTCTTGGAGAAGATGTGATATGTTTGGGAGAAATGTGGCATGTGTGGAAGAAACTGTCCTATTTTGGGGATAAAAGAGGTATTTGTGGGTGCAAAGGCCCTATTTCCAGGGGGAAACCTGGCATTTCTTGGAGAAGATGTGATATGTTTGGAAGAAATCAGGCATTTCTGGAAGAAAATTTCCTATTTTGGGGGTAAAAGAGGTATTTGTGGGTGAATAGGTCCTATTTGAAGGGGGAAACCTGGTATTTCTTGGAGGAGATGTGATATATTTGGGAGAAATGTGGCATGTCTGGAAGAAACTGTCCTCTTTTGGGGATAAAAGAGGTATTTGTGGGAGAAAAGGTCGTGTTTCAAGGGAGAATCCTGGTATTTCTTGGAGAAGATGTGATATATTTGGGAGAAATGTGGCATTTCTGGAAGAAACTGTCATATTTTGGGGATGAAACACGTATTTGTGGGTGAAAAGGTCCTCTTTCAAGGGGGAAACCTGGTATTTCTTGGAGAAGATGTGATATGTTTGGGAGAAATGTGGCATTTCTGGAAGAAACTGTCCTCTTTTGGGGATGAAACACGTATTTGTGGGTGAAAAGGTCCTCTTTCAAGGGGGAAACGTGGTATTTCTTGGAGAAGATGTGATATGTTTGCGAGAAATCTGGCATTTCTGGAAGAAAATGTTCAATTTGAGGGTTAAAACAGGTATTTGTGGTTGAAAAGGTCCTATTTGAAGGGGGAAACCTGGTATTTCTTGGAGAAGATGCAATCTATTTGGGAGAAATGTGGCATGTCAGGAAGAAACTGTCCTATTTTGGGGATCAAACAGGTATTTGTTGGTGAAAAGGTTCTATTTGAAGGGGGAAACCAGGTATTTCTTGGAGAAGATGTGATATATTTGGGAGAAATGTGGCATGTCTGGCAGAAACTGTCCTATCTTGGGGATGATAGAGTTATTTGTGGGTGATAAGGTCCTATTTGAAGGGGTAAACCTGGTATTTCTTGGAGAATATGTGATCTATTTGGGAGAGATGTGGCATGTCTGGCAGAAACTGTCCTCTTTTGGGGATAAAAGAGGTATTTGTGGGAGAAAAGTTCCTAATTCCAGGGGGAATGCTGGTATTTCTTGGAGAAGATGTGATATATTTGGGAGAAATGTGGCATTTCTGGCAGAAACTGTCCTCTTTTGGGGATCAAACAGGTATTTGTGGGTGAAAAGGTCCTATTTGAAGGGGGAAACGTGGTATTTCTTGGAGAAGATGTGATATATTTGGGAGAAATCTGGCATGTCTGGAAGAAAATGTCTAATATTGGGGTAGAAGGCTGGTAGTTGTGGGTGAGAAGGTCCTATTTCAGGTGGAATCCTGGTATTTCTTGGAGAAGATGTGATCTATATGGGAGAAATGTGGCCTTTCTGAAAGAAACTGTTGTATTTTGGGGATCAAAGAGGTATTTGTGGGTGAAAAGGTCCTATTGGAAGGGGGAAAGCTGGTATTTCTTGGAGAAGATGTGATATATTTGGGGGGAGAAATGTGGCATTTCTGCAAGAAACTGTCCTCTTTTGGGGATAAAACAGGTATTTCTAGGTGAAAAGGTCCTATTTCAAGGGGGAATCCTGGTATTTCTTGGAGAAGATGATATATTTGGGAGAAATGTGGCATTTCTGGAAGAAACTGTCCTATTTTGGGGATAAAAGAGGTATTTGTGGGTGAGAAGGTCCTATTTGAAGGGGGAAACGTGGTATTTCTTGGAGAAGATGTGATATATTTGGGAGAAATGTGGCCTTTCTGGAAGAAACTGTCCTCTTTTGGGGATAAAAGAGGTATTTGTGGGTGAAAAGGTCCTATTTGAAGGGGGAAACGTGGTATTTCTTGGAGAAGATGTGATATATTTGGGAGAAATGTGGCATGTCTGGAAGAAACTGTCCTCTTTTGGGGATAAAAGAGGTATTTTTGGAAAAAAGGTCCTATTTGAAGGGGGAAACGTGGTATTTCTTGGAGAAGATGTGATATATTTGGGAGAAATGTGGCATTTCTGGAAGAAACTGTCCTCTTTTGGGGATAAAAGAGGTATTTGTGGGTGAAAAGGTCCTATTTGAAGGGGGAAACCTGGTATTTCTTGGAGAAGATGTGATATATTTGGGAGAAATCTGGCCTTTCTGGAAGAAACTGTCCTCTTTTGGGGATAAAAGAGGTATTTGTGGGTGAAAAGGTCCTATTTGAAGGGGGAAACCTGGTATTTCTTGGAGAAGATGTGATATATTTGGGAGAAATCTGGCCTTTCTGGAAGAAACTGTCCTACTTTGGGATAAAAGAGGTATTTGTGGGTGAAAAGGTCCTATTTCAAGGGGTAAAGCTGGTATTTCTTGGAGAAGATGTGATATTTTTGGGAGAAATGTGGCATTTCTGGAAGAAACTGTCCTCTTTTGGGGATCAAACAGGTATTTGTGGGTTAAAAGGTCCTATTTGAAGGGGGAAACCTGGTATTTCTTGGAGAAGATGTGATATATTTGGGAGAAATCTGGCCTTTCTGGAAGAAACTGTCCTCTTTTGGGGATAAAAGAGGTATTTGTGGGTGAAAAGGTCCTATTTCAGGAGGATTCCTGGTATTTCTTGGAGAAGATGTGATATATTTGGAAGAAATGTGGCCTTTCTGGAAGAAACTGTCCTCTTTTGGGGATAAAAGAGGTATTTTTGGAGAAAAGGTTCTATTTCAGGGGGGAAAGCTGGTATTTCTTGGAGAAGATGTGATATATTTGGGAGAAATGTGGCATGTCTGGAAGAAAATGTCCTCTTTTGGGGATAAAACAGGTGTTTGTGGGTGAAAAGGTCCTATTTGAAGGGGGAAAGCTGGTATTTCTTGCAGAAGATGTGATATATTTGGGAGAAATGTGGCATTTCTGGAAGAAACTGTCGTATTTTGGGAATCAAAGAGGTATTTGTGTTTGAAAAGGTCCTATTTGAAGGGGGAATCCTGGTATTTCTTGGAGAAGATGTGATATGTTTGGGAGAAATGTGGCATTTCTGCAAGAAACTGTCCTCTTTTGGGGATAAAAGAGGTATTTGTGGGTGAAAAGGTCCTATTTGTAGGGGGAAAGCTGGTATTTCTTGGAGAAGATGTGATCTATTTGGGAGAAATGTGGCATGTCTGGCAGAAACTGTCCTCTTTTGGGGATAAAAGAGGTATTTGTGGGTGAAAAGGTCCTATTTGAAGGAGGAAAGCTGTTATTTCTTGGAGAAGATGTGTTATATTTGGGAGAAATGTGGCATGTCTGGAAGAAACTGTCCTCTTTTGGGGATAAAAGAGGTATTTGTGGGTGAAAAGGGCCTATTTGAAGGGGGAAAGCTGGTATTTCTTGGAGAAGATGTGATATATTTGGGAGAAATGTGGCATTTCTGGAAGAAACTGTCCTCTTTAGGGGATAAAAGAGGTATTTGTGGGAGAAAAGGTCCTATTTCCAGGTGCAAAGCTGGTATTTCTTGGAGAAGATGTGATATATTTGGGAGAAATGTGGCATTTCTGGAAGAAAATGTCCTATCTGGGGGGAGAATGCTAGTATTTGTTGGAGAAAAGGTTCTATTTCGGGAGGAATCCTGGTATTTCTTGGAGAAGATGTGATATGTTTGGGAGAAATGTGCCATTTCTGGCAGAAACTGTCCTATTTGGGGGATCATACAAGTATTTGTGGGTGAAAGGTTTTTATTTCCGGGGGGAAAGCTGGTATTTCTTGGAGAAGATGTGATGTGTTTGGTAAAAATGTGGCATTTCTGGAAGAAACTGTCCTCTTTTGGGGATAAAAGAGGTATTTGTGGGTGAAAAGGTCCTATTTGAAGGGGGAAACCTGGCTTTTCTTGGAGAAGATGTGATATATTTGGGAGAAATGTGGCATTTCTGGAAGAAACTGTCCTCTTTTGGGGATAAAAGAGGTATTTGTGGGTGAAAAGGTCCTATTTGAAGGGGGAAAGCTGGTATTTCTTGGAGAAGATATTGTATATTTGGGAGAAATGTGGCCTTTCTGGAAGAAACTGTCCTCTTTTGGGGATCAAACAGGTATTTGTGGGAGAAAAGGTCCTATTTGAAGCGGGAACCCTGGAATTTCTTGGAGAAGATGTGATATATTTGGGAGAAATGTGGCATGTCTGGAAGAAACTGTCCTCTTTTGGGGATCAAACAGGTATTTGTGGTTGAAAAGGTCCTATTTGAAGGGGGAAAGCTGGTATTTCTTGGAGAAGATGTGATATATTTGGGAGAATTGTGGCATGTCTGGAAGAAACTGTCCTCTTTTGGGGATAAAAGAGATATTTTTGGAAAAAAGGTCCTATTTGAAGGGGGAAACCTGGTATTTCTTGGAGAAGATGTGATATGTTTGGGAGAAATCTGGCATTTCTGGAAGAAACTGTCCTCTTTTGGGGATAAAAGAGGTATTTGTGGGAGAAAAACCCCTATTTCCAGGGTGAAACCTGGTATTTCTTGGAGAAGATGTGATATATTTGGGAGAAATGTGGCATTTCTGGAAGAAACTGTCCTATTTTGGGGGTAAAACAGGTATTTGTGGGAGAAAAGGTCCTATTTGAAGGGGGAAACCTGGCATTTCTTGGAGAAGATGTGATGTATTTGGGAGAAATGTGGCATTTCTGGAAGAAACTGTCCTATTTGGGGGATCATACAAGTATTTGTGGGTGAAAGGTTTTTATTTCCGGGGGGAAAGCTGGTATTTCTTGGAGAAGATGTGATATATTTGGGAGAAATGTGGCCTTTCTTGAAGAAACTGTCCTCTTTTGGGGATCAAAGAGGTATTTGTGGGTGAAAAGGTCCTATTTGAAGAGGGAAAGCTGGTAATTCTTGGAGAAGATATGGTATATTTGGGAGAAATGTGGCCTTTCTGGAAGAAACTGTCCTCTTTTGGGGATAAAAGAGGTATTTGTGGGTGAAAAGGTCCTACTTGAAGGGGGAACCCTGGTATTTCTTGGAGAAGATGTGATATATTTGGGAGAAATGTGGCATTTCTGGAAGAAACTGTCCTCTTTTGGGGATAAAAGAGGTATTTGTGGGTGAAAAGGTCCTATTTGAAGGGGGAAAGCTGGTATTTCTTGGAGAAGATGTGATATATTTGGGGGAAATCTGGCATTTCTGGAAGATAACGTCCTATTTTGGGGATCAAAAGATGTATTTGTGGGTGAAAAGGTCCTATTTGAAGGGGGAAAGCAGGTATTTCTTGGTGAAGATGTGATATATTTGGGAGAAATGTGTCATTTCTGGATGAAACTGTCCTATTTTGGGGATAAAAGAGGTATTTGTGGGTGAAAAGGTCCTACTTGAAGGGGGAAAGCTGGTATTTCTTGGAGAAGATGTGATATATTTGGGAGAAATGTGGCATTTCTGGCAGAAACTGTCCTCTTTTGGGGATAGAACAGGTATTTGTGGGAGAAAAGGTCCTATTTGAAGGGGGAAACGTGGTATTTCTTGGAGAAGATGTGATATGTTTCGGAGAAATGTGGCATGTCAGGAAGAAACTGTTCTATTTTGTGGATAAAAGAGGTATTTTTGGGAGAAAAGGTCCTATTTGAAGGGGGAAACCTGGTATTTCTTGGAGAAGATGTGATATATTTGGGAGAAATCTGGCATGTCTGGAAGAAAATGTCCTATTTGGGGGGAGAAGTCTGGTATTTTTGGGAGAAATGGTCGTATTTCAGGAAGAATCCTGGTATTTCTTGGAGAAGATGTGATCTATTTGGGAGAAATTTGGCGTGTCTGGAAGAAACTGTCCTATTTTGGGATTAAATCAGGTGTTTGTGGGTGAAAAGGTCCTATTTCAGAAAGAATCCTTATTTTCTTGGAGAAGATGAGATCTATTTGGGAGAAATGTGGCATGTCTGGAAGAAACTGTCCTCTTTTGGGGATAAAACAGGTATTTGTGGGTGAAAAGGTCCTATTTGAAGGGGGAACCCTGGTATTTCTTGGAGAAGATGTGATATATTTGGGAGAAATCTGGCATGTCTGGAAGAAACTGTCCTATTTTGGGGATAAAAGAGGTATTTGTGGGTGAAAAGGTCCTATTTGAAGGGGGAAACGTGGTATTTCTTGGAGAAGATGTGATATATTTGGGAGAAATGTGGCATTTCTGGAAGAAACTGTCCTCTTTAGGGGATAAAAGAGGTATTTGTGGGAGAAAAGGTCCTATTTCCAGGTACAAAGCTGGTATTTCTTGGAGAAGATGTGATATATTTGGGAGAAATGTGGCATTTCTGGAAGAAAATGTCCTATCTGGGGGGAGAATGCTAGTATTTGTTGGAGAAAAGGTTCTATTTCGGGAGGAATCCTGGTATTTCTTGGAGAAGATGTGATATGTTTGGGAGAAATGTGCCATTTCTGGCAGAAACTGTCCTATTTGGGGGATCATACAAGTATTTGTGGGTGAAAGGTTTTTATTTCCGGGGGGAAAGCTGGTATTTCTTGGAGAAGATGTGATGTGTTTGGTAAAAATGTGGCATTTCTGGAAGAAACTGTCCTCTTTTGGGGATAAAAGAGGTATTTGTGGGTGAAAAGGTCCTATTTGAAGGGGGAAACCTGGCTTTTCTTGGAGAAGATGTGATATATTTGGGAGAAATGTGGCATTTCTGGAAGAAACTGTCCTCTTTTGGGGATAAAAGAGGTATTTGTGGGTGAAAAGGTCCTATTTGAAGGGGGAAAGCTGGTATTTCTTGGAGAAGATATTGTATATTTGGGAGAAATGTGGCCTTTCTGGAAGAAACTGTCCTCTTTTGGGGATCAAACAGGTATTTGTGGGAGAAAAGGTCCTATTTGAAGCGGGAACCCTGGAATTTCTTGGAGAAGATGTGATATATTTGGGAGAAATGTGGCATGTCTGGAAGAAACTGTCCTCTTTTGGGGATCAAACAGGTATTTGTGGTTGAAAAGGTCCTATTTGAAGGGGGAAAGCTGGTATTTCTTGGAGAAGATGTGATCTATTTGGGAGAAATTTGGCGTGTCTGGAAGAAACTGTCCTATTTTGGGATTAAATCAGGTGTTTGTGGGTGAAAAGGTCCTATTTCAGAAAGAATCCTTATTTTCTTGGAGAAGATGAGATCTATTTGGGAGAAATGTGGCATGTCTGGAAGAAACTGTCCTCTTTTGGGGATAAAACAGGTATTTGTGGGTGAAAAGGTCCTATTTGAAGGGGGAACCCTGGTATTTCTTGGAGAAGATGTGATATATTTGGGAGAAATCTGGCATGTCTGGAAGAAACTGTCCTATTTTGGGGATAAAAGAGGTATTTGTGGGTGAAAAGGTCCTATTTGAAGGGGGAAACGTGGTATTTCTTGGAGAAGATGTGATATGTTTGGGAGAAATGTGGCATTTCTGCAAGAAACTGTGCTTTTTTGGGGATTAAACAGTTATTTGTGGGAGAAAAGGTCCTATTTGAAGGGGGAACCCTGGTATTTCTTGGAGAAGATGTGATATATTTGGGAGAAATGTGGCCATTCTGGAAGAAACTGTCCTCTTTTGGGGATAAAAGAGGTATTTGTGGGAGAAAAGGTCCTATTTGAAGGGGGAAAGCTGGTATTTCTTGGAGAAGATGTGATATATTTGGGAGCAATGTTGCATTTCTGGAAGAAAATGTCCTATTTGGGGGGAGAAGGCTGGTAGTTGTGTGTGAGAAGGTCCTATTTCAGGAGGAATCCTGGTATTTCTTGGAGAAGATGTGATATATTTGGGAGAAATCAGGCCTTTCTGGAAGAAACTGTCCTCTTTTGGGGATAAAAGATGTATTTGTGGGTGAAAAGGTCCTATTTCAGGAGGATTCCTGGTATTTCTAGGAGAAGATGTGATATATTTGGGAGAAATGTGGCATTTCTGGAAGAAAATGTCCTCTTTTGGGGATAAAAGAGGTATTTTTGGAGAAAAGGTTCTATTTCAAGGGCGAAAGCTGGTATTTCTTGGAGAAGATGTGATATATTTGGGAGAAATGTGGCATGTCTGGAAGAAACTGTCCTCTTTTGGGGATAAAAGAGGTATTTGTGGGTGATAAGGTCCTATTTGAAGGGGGAACCCTGGTATTTCTTGGAGAAGATGTGTTATATGTGGGAGAAATGTGGCATGTCAGAAAGAAAATGTCCAATTTGGGGGGATAAAAGAGGTATTTGTGGGTGAAAAGGGCCTATTTGAAGGGGGAAACGTGGTATTTCTTGGAGAAGATGTGATATATTTGGGAGAAATCTGGCATTTCTGGAAGAAACTGTCCTCTTTTGGGGATAAAAGAGGTATTTGTGGGAGAAAAGGTCCTATTTCCTGGTGAAAAGCTGGTATTTCTTGGAGAAGATGTGATATATTTGGGAGAAATCTGGCATATCTGGAAGAAAATGTCCTATCTGGGGGGAGAATGCTAGTATTTGTTAGAGAAAAGGTTCGATTTCAGGAGGAATCCTGGTATTTCTTGGAGGAGATGTGATCTATTTGGGAGAAATGTGGCATTTCTGGAAGAAACTGTCCTCTTTTGGGGATAAAAGAGGTATTTGTGGGTGAAAAGGTCCTATTTGAACGGGGAACCCTGGTATTTCTTGGAGAAGATGTGATATATTTGGGAGAAATGTGGCATGTCTGGATGAAACTGTCCTCTTTTAGGGATAAAAGAAGTATTTGTGGGAGAAAAGGTCCTATTTGAAGGGGGAAACCTGGTATTTCTTGGAGAAGATGTGATATGTTTGGGAGAAATGTGGCATTTCTGGAAGAAACTGTCCTCTTTTGGGGATAAAAGAGGTATTTGTGGGTGAAAAGGTCCTATTTGAAGAGGGAAACCTGGTATTTCTTGGAGAAGATGTGATGTATTTGGGAGAAATGTGGCATTTCTGGAAGAAACTGTCCTATTTTGGGGATAAAAGAGGTATTTGTGGGTGAAAAGGCACTATTTCCAGGGGGAACCCTGGTATTTCTTGGAGAAGATGTGATATGTTTGGGAGAAATCTTGCATTTCTGGAAGAAACTGTCGTCTTTTGGGGATAAAAGAGGTATTTGTGGGTGAAAAGGTCCTATTTCAAGGGGGAACCTGGTATTTCTTGGAGGAGATGTGATCTATTTGGGAGAAATTTGGCATTTCTGGCAGAAACTGTCCTCTTTTGGGGATAAAAGAGGTATTTGTGGGTGAAAAGGTCCTATTTGAAGGGGGAACCCTGGTATTTCTTGGAGAAGATGTGATCTATTTGGGAGAAATGTGGCATTTCTGGAAGAAACTGTCCTATTTTGGGGATAAAACATGTATTTGTGTTTGAAAAGGTCCTCTTTCAAGGGGGAAACCTGTTATTTCTTGGAGGAGATGTGATATGTTTGGGAGAAATGTGGCATTTCTGGCTGAAACTGTCCTCTTCTGGGGATAAAAGAGGTATATGAGGGTGAAAAGGTCCTATTTGAAGGGGGAAACGTGGTATTTCTTGGAGAAGATGTGATATGTTTGCGAGAAATCTGGCATGTCTGGAAGAAAATGTTCAATTTGAGGGTTAAAACAGGTATTTGTGGGTGAAAAGGTCCTATTTGAAGGGGGAAACCTGGTATTTCTTGGAGAAGATGTGATCTATTTGGGAGAAATGTGGCATTTCTGGAAGAAACTGTCCTATTTTGGGGATGATAGAGTTACTTGTGGGTGATAAGGTCCTATTTGAAGGGGTAAACCTGGTATTTCTTGGAGAAGATGTGATCTATTTGGGAGAAATGTGGCATGTCTGGAAGAAACTGTCCTATTTTGGGGATAAAACAGGTATTTGTGTTCGAATAGGTCCTATTTGAAGGGGGAACCGTGGTATTTCTTGGAGAAGATGTGATCTATTTGGGAGAAATGTGGCATTTCTGGCAGAAACTGTCCTCTTTTGGGGATAAAAGAGGTATTTGTGGGTGAAAAGGTCCTATTTGAAGGGGGAAACCTGGTATTTCTTGGAGAAGATGTGATATGTTTGCGAGAAATCTGGCATTTCTGGAAGAAAATGTTCAATTTGAGGGTTAAAACAGGTATTTGTGGTTGAAAAGGTCCTATTTGAAGGGGGAAACCTGGCATTTCTTGGAGAAGATGTGATATATTTGGGAGAAATGTGGCATTTCTGGAAGAAACTGTCCTATTTTGGGATAAAACAGGTATTTGTGTTTGAATAGATCTTATTTGAAGGGGGAAGCCTGGTATTTCTTGGAGAAGATGTGATATATTTGGGAGAAATGTGGCATTTCTGGAAGAAACTGTCCTATTTTGGGGATAAAAGAGGTATTTGTGGGTGAAAAGGTCCTATTTGAAGGGGGAAAGCTGGTATTTCGGGGAGAAGATGTGATATATTTGAGAGAAATGTGGCATTTCTGGAAGAAACTGTCCTCTTTTGGGTATAAAACAGGTATTTGTGGCAGAAAAGGTCCTATTTGAAGGGGGAAAGCTGGTATTTCTTGGAGAAGATGTGATATATTTGGGATTAATGTGGCATTTCTGGAAGAAACTGAGCTATTTTGGGGATCAAAGAGGTATTTGTGGGTGAAAAGGTCCTATTTGAAGGGGGAAAGCTGGTATTTCTTGGAGAAGATGTGATATATTTGGGGGGAGAAATGTGGCATTTCTGGAAGAAACTGTGCTTTTTTGGGGATTAAACAGGTATTTGTAGGTGAAAAGGTCCTATTTCAAGGGGGAAAGCTAGTATTTCTAGGAGAAGATGATATATTTGGGAGAAATGTGGCCTTTCTGGAAGAAACTGTCCTATTTTGGGGATAAAAGAGGTATTTGTGGGTGAAAAGGCCCTATTTCCAGGGGGAAACCTGGCATTTCTTGGAGAAGATGTGATCTATTTGGGAGAAATGTGGCATGTCTGGAAGAAACTGTCCTATTTGGGGGATAAAAGAGGTATTTGTGGGTGAAAAGGTCCTATTTGAAGGGGGAAACGTGGTATTTCTTGGAGAAGATGTGATATATTTGCGAGAAATCTGGCATTTCTGGAAGAAAATGTTCAATTTGAGGGTTAAAACAGGTATTTGTGGGTGAAAAGGTCCTATTTGAAGGGGGAAACCTGGTATTTCTTGGAGAAGATGTGATCTATTTGGGAGAAATCTGGCATTTCTGGAAGAAACTGTCCTATTTTGGGGATCAAACAGGTATTTGTTGGAGAAAAGGTCCTATTTGAAGGGGGAAAGCTGGTATTTCTTGGAGAAGATGTGATATATTTGGGAGAAATGTGGCATTTCTGGAAGAAACTGTCCTATTTTGGGGATGATAGAGTTATTTGTGGGTGATAAGGTCCTATTTGAAGGGGTAAACCTGGTATTTCTTGGAGAATATGTGATCTATTTGGGAGAAATGTGGCATGTCTGGCAGAAACTGTCCTCTTTTGGGGATCAAACAGGTGTTTGTGGGTGAAAAGGTCCTATTTGAAGGGGGAAAGCTGGTATTTCTTGGAGAAGATGTTAATTATTTGGGAGAAATGTGGCATTTCTGGCAGAAACTGTCCTCTTTTGGGGATAAAACAGGTATTTGTGTTTGAATAGGTCCTATTTGAAGGGGGAAACCTGGTATTTCTTGGTGAAGATGTGATATATTTGGGAGAAATCTGGCATGTCTGGAAGAAAATGTCAAATATGGGGGGAGAAGGCTGGTAGTTGTGGGTGAGAAGGTCCTATTTCAGGAGGAATCCTGGTATTTCTTGGGGAAGATGTGATATATTTGGGAGAAATGTGGCATTTCTGGAAGAAACTGTCGTATTTTGGGGATCAAAGAGGTATTTGTGGGTGAAAAGGTCCTATTTGAAGGGGGAAACCTGGTATTTCTTGGAGAAGATGTGATATATTTGGGGGGAGAAATGTGGCATTTCTGCAAGAAACTGTCCTCTTTTGGGGATAAAACAGGTATTTGTAGGTGAAAAGGTCCTATTTCAAGGGGGAAAGCTGGTATTTCTTGGAGAAGATGATATATTTGGGAGAAATGTGGCATATCTGGAAGAAACTGTCCTCTTTTGAGGATAAAAGAGGTATTTGTGTGTGAAAAGGTCCTATTTCAAGGGGGAAACGTGGTATTTCTTGGTGAAGATGTGATATATTTGGGAGAAATGTGGCCTTTCTGGAAGAAACTGTCCTCTTTTGGGGATAAAAGAGGTATTTGTGGGAGAAAAGGTCCTATTTGAAGGGGGAAACCTGGTATTTCTTGGAGAAGATGTGATATGTTTGGGAGAAATGTGGCATGTCTGGAAGAAACTGTCCTCTTTTGGGGATAAAAGAGATATTTTTGGAAAAAAGGTCCTATTTCAAGGGGGAATGCTGGTATTTCTTGGAGAAGATGTGATATATTTGGGAGAAATGTGGCATTTCTGGAAGAAACTGTCCTATTTTGGGGATAAAAGAGGTATTTGTGGGTGAAAAGGTCCTATTTGAAGGGGGAAAGCTGGTATTTCTTGGAGAAAATGTGATGTATTTGGGAGAAATGTGGCATTTCTGGCAGAAACTGTCCTCTTTTGGGGATCAAAGAGGTATTTGTGGGTGAAAAGGTCCTATTTGAAGGGTGAAAGCTGGTATTTCTTGGAGAAGATGTGATCTATTTGTGAGAAATGTGGCCTTTCTGGAAGAAACTGTCCTCTTTTGGGGATAAAAGAGGTATTTGTGGGAGAAAAGGTCCTATTTGAAGGGGGAAAGCTGGTAGTTCTTGCAGGAGATATGATCTATTTGGGAGAAATGTGGCATTTCTGGAAGAAACTGTCCTCTTTTGGGGATAAAAGAGGTATTTGTGTTTGAAAAGGTCCTATTTGAAGGGGGAAAGCAGGTCGTTCTTGCTGGAGATGTGATATATTTGGGAGAAATGTGGCATTTCTTGAAGAAACTGTCCTCCTTTGGGGATCAAACAGGTATTTGTGGGTGAAAAGGTCCTATTTGAAGCGGGAACCCTGGTATTTCTTGGAGAAGATGTGATATGTTTGGGAGAAATCTGGCATTTCTGGAAGAAACTGTTCTATTTTGGGGATTAAAGAGGTATTTGTGGGTGAAAAGGTCCTTTTTCAAGGGGGAAAGCTGGTATTTCTTGTAGAAGATGTGATATTTTTGGGAGAAATGTGGCATTTCTTGAAGAAAATGTCCAATTTGTGGGATAAAACAGGTATTTGTGGTGAAAAGGTCCTATTTGAAGGGGTAAACCTGGTATTTCTTGGAGAATACGTGATCTATTTGGGAGAAATATGGCATGTCTGGAAGAAACTGTCCTATTTTGGGGATAAAAGAGGTATTTGTGTTTGAATAGGTCCTATTTGAAGGGGGAAACCTGGTATTTCTTGGTGAAGATGTGATATATTTGGGAGATATCTGGCATGTCTGGAAGAAAATGTCCAATATGTGGGGATAAGGCTGGTAGTTGTGGGTGAGAAGGTCCTATTTCAGGAGGAATCCTGGTATTTCTTGGAGAAGATGAGATCTATTTGGGAAAAATGTGGCCTTTCTGGCAGAAACTGTAGTATTTTGGGGATCAAAGAGGTATTTGTGGGTGAAAAGGTCCTATTTGAAGGGGGAAACGTGGTATTTCTTGGAGAAGATGTGATATATTTGCGAGAAATCTGGCATTTCTGGAAGAAAATGTTCAATTTGAGGGTTAAAACAGGTATTTGTGGGTGAAAAGGTCCTATTTGAAGGGGGAAACCTGGTATTTCTTGGAGAAGATGTGATCTATTTGGGAGAAATCTGGCATTTCTGGAAGAAACTGTCCTATTTTGGGGATCAAACAGGTATTTGTTGGAGAAAAGGTCCTATTTGAAGGGGGAAAGCTGGTATTTCTTGGAGAAGATGTGATATATTTGGGAGAAATGTGGCATTTCTGGAAGAAACTGTCCTATTTTGGGGATGATAGAGTTATTTGTGGGTGATAAGGTCCTATTTGAAGGGGTAAACCTGGTATTTCTTGGAGAATATGTGATCTATTTGGGAGAAATGTGGCATGTCTGGCAGAAACTGTCCTCTTTTGGGGATCAAACAGGTGTTTGTGGGTGAAAAGGTCCTATTTGAAGGGGGAAAGCTGGTATTTCTTGGAGAAGATGTTAATTATTTGGGAGAAATGTGGCATTTCTGGCAGAAACTGTCCTCTTTTGGGGATAAAACAGGTATTTGTGTTTGAATAGGTCCTATTTGAAGGGGGAAACCTGGTATTTCTTGGTGAAGATGTGATATATTTGGGAGAAATCTGGCATGTCTGGAAGAAAATGTCAAATATGGGGGGAGAAGGCTGGTAGTTGTGGGTGAGAAGGTCCTATTTCAGGAGGAATCCTGGTATTTCTTGGGGAAGATGTGATATATTTGGGAGAAATGTGGCATTTCTGGAAGAAACTGTCGTATTTTGGGGATCAAAGAGGTATTTGTGGGTGAAAAGGTCCTATTTGAAGGGGGAAACCTGGTATTTCTTGGAGAAGATGTGATATATTTGGGGGGAGAAATGTGGCATTTCTGCAAGAAACTGTCCTCTTTTGGGGATAAAACAGGTATTTGTAGGTGAAAAGGTCCTATTTCAAGGGGGAAAGCTGGTATTTCTTGGAGAAGATGATATATTTGGGAGAAATGTGGCATATCTGGAAGAAACTGTCCTCTTTTGAGGATAAAAGAGGTATTTGTGTGTGAAAAGGTCCTATTTCAAGGGGGAAACGTGGTATTTCTTGGTGAAGATGTGATATATTTGGGAGAAATGTGGCCTTTCTGGAAGAAACTGTCCTCTTTTGGGGATAAAAGAGGTATTTGTGGGAGAAAAGGTCCTATTTGAAGGGGGAAACCTGGTATTTCTTGGAGAAGATGTGATATGTTTGGGAGAAATGTGGCATGTCTGGAAGAAACTGTCCTCTTTTGGGGATAAAAGAGATATTTTTGGAAAAAAGGTCCTATTTCAAGGGGGAATGCTGGTATTTCTTGGAGAAGATGTGATATATTTGGGAGAAATGTGGCATTTCTGGAAGAAACTGTCCTATTTTGGGGATAAAAGAGGTATTTGTGGGTGAAAAGGTCCTATTTGAAGGGGGAAAGCTGGTATTTCTTGGAGAAAATGTGATGTATTTGGGAGAAATGTGGCATTTCTGGCAGAAACTGTCCTCTTTTGGGGATCAAAGAGGTATTTGTGGGTGAAAAGGTCCTATTTGAAGGGTGAAAGCTGGTATTTCTTGGAGAAGATGTGATCTATTTGTGAGAAATGTGGCCTTTCTGGAAGAAACTGTCCTCTTTTGGGGATAAAAGAGGTATTTGTGGGAGAAAAGGTCCTATTTGAAGGGGGAAAGCTGGTAGTTCTTGCAGGAGATATGATCTATTTGGGAGAAATGTGGCATTTCTGGAAGAAACTGTCCTCTTTTGGGGATAAAAGAGGTATTTGTGTTTGAAAAGGTCCTATTTGAAGGGGGAAAGCAGGTCGTTCTTGCTGGAGATGTGATATATTTGGGAGAAATGTGGCATTTCTTGAAGAAACTGTCCTCCTTTGGGGATCAAACAGGTATTTGTGGGTGAAAAGGTCCTATTTGAAGCGGGAACCCTGGTATTTCTTGGAGAAGATGTGATATGTTTGGGAGAAATCTGGCATTTCTGGAAGAAACTGTTCTATTTTGGGGATTAAAGAGGTATTTGTGGGTGAAAAGGTCCTTTTTCAAGGGGGAAAGCTGGTATTTCTTGTAGAAGATGTGATATTTTTGGGAGAAATGTGGCATTTCTTGAAGAAAATGTCCAATTTGTGGGATAAAACAGGTATTTGTGGTGAAAAGGTCCTATTTGAAGGGGTAAACCTGGTATTTCTTGGAGAATACGTGATCTATTTGGGAGAAATATGGCATGTCTGGAAGAAACTGTCCTATTTTGGGGATAAAAGAGGTATTTGTGTTTGAATAGGTCCTATTTGAAGGGGGAAACCTGGTATTTCTTGGTGAAGATGTGATATATTTGGGAGATATCTGGCATGTCTGGAAGAAAATGTCCAATATGTGGGGATAAGGCTGGTAGTTGTGGGTGAGAAGGTCCTATTTCAGGAGGAATCCTGGTATTTCTTGGAGAAGATGAGATCTATTTGGGAAAAATGTGGCCTTTCTGGCAGAAACTGTTGTATTTTGGGGATCAAAGAGGTATTTGTGGGTGAAAAGGTCCTATTTGAAGGGGGAAACCTGGCATTTCTTGGAGAAGATGTGATATATTTGGGAGAAATGTGGCATTTCTGGAAGAAACTGTCCTCTTTTGGGGATAAAAGAGGTATTTGTGGCAGAAAAGGTCCAATTTGAAGGGGGAACCCTGGTATTTCTTGGAGAAGATGTGATATATTTGGGAGAAATGTGGCCTTTCTGGAAGAAACTGTCGTATTTTGGGAATCAAAGAGGTATTTGTGGGTGAAAAGGTCCTATTTCAAGGAGGAAAGCTGGTATTTCTTGGAGAAAATGTGATATATTTGGGTGGAGAAATGTGGCATTTCTGCAAGAAACTGTGCTTTTTTGGGGATTAAACAGGTATTTGTAGGTGAAAAGGTCCTATTTCAAGGGGGAAAGCTGGTATTTCTTGGAGAAGATGATATATTTGGGAGAAATGTGGCATTTCTGGAAGAAACTGTCCTCTTTTGGGGATCAAACAGGTATTTGTGGGTTAAAAGGTCCTATTTCAAGGGGGAAACGTAGTATTTCTTGGAGAAGATGTGATATATTTGGGAGAAATCTGGCCTTTCTGGAAGAAACTGTCCTCTTTTGGGGTTAAAAGAGGTATTTGTGGGTGAAAAGGTCCTATTTCAGGAGGAATCCTTGTATTTCTTGGAGAAGATGTGATATATTTGGGAGAAATGTGGCATGTCTGGAAGAAACTGTCCTCTTTTTGGGATAAAAGAGGTATTTGTGGAAAAAAGGTCCTATTTGAAGGGGGAAACGTGGTATTTCTTGGAGAAGATGTGATCTATTTGGGAGAAATCTGGCCTTTCTGGAAGAAACTGTCCTATTTTGGGGGAGAATGCTGGTATTTGTGGGAGAAAATGTCCTATTTCAGGAGGAATCCTGTTATTTCTTGGAGAAGATGTGATCTATTTGGGAGAAATGTGGCATTTCTGGAAGAAACTGTCCTCTTTTGGGGGTAAAAAAGGTATTTGTGGGTGAAATGGTCCTATTTGAAGGGGGAAAACTGGTATTTCTTGGAGAAGATGTGATATGTTTGGGAGAAATGTGGCATGTGTGGAAGAAACTGTCCTCTTTTGGGGATAAAAGAGGTATTTGTGGGTGAAAAGGCCCTATTTCCAGGGGGAAACCTGGCATTTCTTGGAGAAGATGTGATATGTTTGGAAGAAATCAGGCATTTCTGGAAGAAAATTTCCTATTTTGGGGGTAAAAGAGGTATTTGTGGGTGAAAAGGTCCTATTTGAAGGGGGAAACCTGGTATTTCTTGGAGGAGATGTGATATATTTGGGAGAAATGTGGCATTTCTGGAAGAAACTGTCGTATTTGGGGGATAAAAGAGGTATTTGTGGGTGAAAAGGTCCTATTTGAAGGGGGAACCCTGGTATTTCTTGGAGAAGATGTGATATATTTGGGAGAAATGTGGCATTTCTGGAAGAAACTGTCATATTTTGGGGATGAAACACGTATTTGTGGGTGAAAAGGTCCTCTTTCAAGGGGGAAACCTGGTATTTCTTGGAGAAGATGTGATATGTTTGGGAGAAATGTGGCATTTCTGGAAGAAACTGTCCTCTTTTGGGGATGAAACACGTATTTGTGGGTGAAAAGGTCCTCTTTCAAGGGGGAAACGTGGTATTTATTGGAGAAGATGTGATATGTTTGCGAGAAATCTGGCATTTCTGGAAGAAAATGTTCAAATTGAGGGTTAAAACAGGTATTTGTGGTTGAAAAGGTCCTATTTGAAGGGGGAAACCTGGTATTTCTTGGAGAAGATGCGATCTATTTGGGAGAAATGTGGCATGTCAGGAAGAAACTGTCCTATTTTGGGGATCAAACAGGTATTTGTTGGTGAAAAGGTTCTATTTGAAGGGGGAAACCAGGTATTTCTTGGAGAAGATGTGATATATTTGGGAGAAATTTGGCATGTCTGGCAGAAACTGTCCTATCTTGGGGATGATAGAGTTATTTGTGGGTGATAAGGTCCTATTTGAAGGGGTAAACCTGGTATTTCTTGGAGAATATGTGATCTATTTGGGAGAAATGTGGCATGTCTGGCAGAAACTGTCCTCTTTTGGGGATAAAAGAGGTATTTGTGGGAGAAAAGTTCCTAATTCCAGGGGGAATGCTGGTATTTCTTGGAGAAGATGTGATATATTTGGGAGAAATGTGGCATTTCTGGCAGAAACTGTCCTCTTTTGGGGATAAAACAGGTATTTGTGGGTGAAAAGGTCCTATTTGAAGGGGGAAACGTGGTATTTCTTGGAGAAGATGTGATATATTTGGGAGAAATCTGGCATGTCTGGAGGAAAATGTCTAATATTGGGGTAGAAGGCTGGTAGTTGTGGGTGAGAAGGTCCTATTTCAGGTGGAATCCTGGTATTTCTTGGAGAAGATGTGATCTATATGGGAGAAATGTGGCCTTTCTGAAAGAAACTGTTGTATTTTGGGGATCAAAGAGGTATTTGTGGGTGAAAAGGTCCTATTGGAAGGGGGAAAGCTGGTATTTCTTGGAGAAGATGTGATATATTTGGGGGGAGAAATGTGGCATTTCTGCAAGAAACTGTCCTCTTTTGGGGATAAAACAGGTATTTCTAGGTGAAAAGGTCCTATTTCAAGGGGGAATCCTGGTATTTCTTGGAGAAGATGATATATTTGGGAGAAATGTGGCATTTCTTGAAGAAACTGTCCTCTTTTGGGGATCAAAGAGGTATTTGTGGGTGAAAAGGTCCTATTTCAAGGGGGAAACGTGGTATTTCTTTGAGAAGATGTGATATATTTGGGAGAAATGTGGCCTTTCTGGAAGAAACTGTCCTCTTTTGGGGATAAAAGAGGTATTTGTGGGTGAAAAGGTCCTATTTGAAGGGGGAACCCTGGTATTTCTTGGAGAAGATGTGATATATTTGGGAGAAATGTGGCATGTCTGGAAGAAACTGTCCTCTTTTGGGGATAAAAGAGGTATTTTTGGAAAAAAGGTCCTATTTCCAGGGGGAAACCAGGTATTTCATGGAGAAGATGTGATTTATTTGGGAGAAATTTGGCATTTCTGGAAGAAACTGTCCTCTTTTGGGGATAAAAGAGGTATTTGTGGGTGAAAAGGTCCTATTTGATGGGGGAAACCTGGTATTTCTTGGAGAAGATGTGATATATTTGGGAGAAATGTGGCATGTCTGGAAGAAACTGTCCTCTTTTGGGGATAAAAGAGGTATTTGTGGAAAAAAGGTCCTATTTGAAGGGGGAAACGTGGTATTTCTTGGAGAAGATGTGATCTATTTGGGAGAAATCTGGCATGTCTGGAAGAAACTGTCCTATTTTGGGGGAGAAGGCTGGTATTTGTGGGAGAAAATGTCCTATTTCAGGAGGAATCCTGGTAGTTCTTGGAGAAGATGTGATCTATTTGGGAGAAATGTGGCATTTCTGGAAGAAACTGTCCTCTTTTGGGGGTAAAAAAGGTATTTGTGGGTGAAATGGTCCTATTTGAAGGGGGAAACCAGGTATTTCTTGGAGAAGATGTGATATGTTTGGGAGAAATGTGGCATGTGTGGAAGAAACTGTCCTATTTTGGGGATAAAAGAGGTATTTGTGGGTATAAAGGCCCTATTTCCAGGGGGAAACCTGGCATTTCTTGGAGAAGATGTGATATGTTTGGAAGAAATCAGGCATTTCTGGAAGAAAATGTCCTATTTTGGGGGTAAAAGAGGTATTTGTGGGTGAAAAGGTCCTATTTGAAGGGGGAAACCTGGTATTTCTTGGAGGAGATGTGATATATTTGGGAGAAATGTGGCATTTCTGGAAGAAACTGTCGTATTTGGGGGATAAAAGAGGTATTTGTGGGTGAAAAGGTCCTATTTGAAGGGGGAACCCTGGTATTTCTTGGAGAAGATGTGATATATTTGGGAGAAATGTGGCATTTCTGGAAGAAACTGTCATATTTTGGGGATGAAACACGTATTTGTGGGTGAAAAGGTCCTCTTTCAAGGGGGAAACCTGGTATTTCTTGGAGAAGATGTGATATGTTTGGGAGAAATGTGGCATTTCTGGAAGAAACTGTCCTCTTTTGGGGATGAAACACGTATTTGTGGGTGAAAAGGTCCTCTTTCAAGGGGGAAACGTGGTATTTATTGGAGAAGATGTGATATGTTTGCGAGAAATCTGGCATTTCTGGAAGAAAATGTTCAATTTGAGGGTTAAAACAGGTATTTGTGGTTGAAAAGGTCCTATTTGAAGGGGGAAACCTGGTATTTCTTGGAGAAGATGCGATCTATTTGGGAGAAATGTGGCATGTCAGGAAGAAACTGTCCTATTTTGGGGATCAAACAGGTATTTGTTGGTGAAAAGGTTCTATTTGAAGGGGGAAACCAGGTATTTCTTGGAGAAGATGTGATATATTTGGGAGAAATGTGGCATGTCTGGCAGAAACTGTCCTATCTTGGGGATGATAGAGTTATTTGTGGGTGATAAGGTCCTATTTGAAGGGGTAAACCTGGTATTTCTTGGAGAATATGTGATCTATTTGGGAGAAATGTGGCATGTCTGGCAGAAACTGTCCTCTTTTGGGGATAAAAGAGGTATTTGTGGGAGAAAAGTTCCTAATTCCAGGGGGAATGCTGGTATTTCTTGGAGAAGATGTGATCTATTTGGGAGAAATGTGGCATTTCTGGCAGAAACTGTCCTCTTTTGGGGATCAAACAGGTATTTGTGGGTGAAAAGGTCCTATTTGAAGGGGGAAACGTGGTATTTCTTGGAGAAGATGTGATATATTTGGGAGAAATCTGGCATGTCTGGAAGAAAATGTCTAATATTGGGGTAGAAGGCTGGTAGTTGTGGGTGAGAAGGTCCTATTTCAGGTGGAATCCTGGTATTTCTTGGAGAAGATGTGATCTATATGGGAGAAATGTGGCCTTTCTGAAAGAAACTGTTGTATTTTGGGGATCAAAGAGGTATTTGTGGGTGAAAAGGTCCTATTGGAAGGGGGAAAGCTGGTATTTCTTGGAGAAGATGTGATATATTTGGGGGGAGAAATGTGGCATTTCTGCAAGAAACTGTCCTCTTTTGGGGATAAAACAGGTATTTCTAGGTGAAAAGGTCCTATTTCAAGGGGGAATCCTGGTATTTCTTGGAGAAGATGATATATTTGGGAGAAATGTGGCATTTCTGGAAGAAACTGTCGTATTTTGGGGATCAAACAGGTATTTGTTGGTGAAAAGGTTCTATTTGAAGGGGGAAACCAGGTATTTCTTGGAGAAGATGTGATATATTTGGGAGAAATTTGGCATGTCTGGAAGAAACTGTCCTCTTTTGGGGATAAAAGAGATATTTTTGGAAAAAAGGTCCTATTTCAAGGGGGAATGCTGGTATTTCTTGGAGAAGATGTGATCTATTTGGGAGAAATGTGGCATTTCTGGAAGAAACTGTCCTATTTTGGGGATAAAAGAGGTATTTGTGGGTGAAAAGGTCCTATTTGAAGGGGGAAACCTGGTATTTCTTGGAGAAGATGTGATGTATTTGGGAGAAATCTGGCATGTCTGGCAGAAACTGTCCTCTTTTGGGGATAAAAGAGGTATTTGTGGGTGAAAATGTCCTATTTGAAGGGAGAAAGCTGGTATTTCTTGGAGAAGATGTGATCTATTTGTGAGAAATGTGGCCTTTCTGGAAGAAACTGTCCTCTTTTGTGGATAAAACAGGTATTTGTGGGAGAAAAGGTCCTATTTGAAGGGGGAAACCTGGTATTTCTTGGTGAAGATATGATATATTTTGGAGATATCTGGCATGTCTGGAAGAACATGTCCAATATGGGGGGATAAGGCTGGTAGTTGTGGGTGATAAGGTCCTATTTCAGGAGGAATCCTGGTATTTCTTGGAGAAGATGAGATCTATTTGGGAGAAATGTGGCCTTTCTGGCAGAAACTGTTGTATTTTGGGGATCAAAGAGGTATTTGTGGGTGAAAATTTCCTATTTGAAGGGGGAAAGCTGGTAGTTCTTGGAGAAGATGTGATATATTTGGGAGAAATGTGGCATGTCTGGAAGAAACTGTCCTCTTTTGGGGATAAAAGAGGTATTTGTGGCAGAAAAGGTCCTATTTGAAGCGGGAACCCTGGTATTTCTTGGAGAAGATGTGATATGTTTGGGAGAAATCTGGCATTTCTGGAAGAAACTGTTCTATTTTGGGGATTAAAGAGGTATTTGTGTTTGAAAAGGTCCTATTTGAAGGGGGCATCCTGGTATTTCTTGGAGAAGATGTGATATATTTGGGAGAAATGTGGCATTTCTTGAAGAAAATGTCCAATTTGTGGGATAAAACAGGTATTTGTGGTGAAAAGGTCCTATTTGAAGGGGGAAACCTGGTATTTCTTGGAGAAGATGTGATATATTTGGGAGAAATCTTGCATGTCTGGAAGAAACTGTCCTACTTTGGGATAAAAGAGGTATTTGTGGGTGAAAAGGTCCTTTTTCAAGGGGGAAAGCTGGTATTTCTTGTAGAAGATGTTATATTTTTGGGAGAAATGTGGCATTTCTGGAAGAAACTGTCCTCTTTTGGGGATGATAGAGTTATTTGTGGGTGATAAGGTCCTATTTGAAGGGGTAACCCTGGTATTTCTTGGAGAATACGTGATCTATTTGGGAGAAATGTGGCCTTTCTGGAAGAAACTGTCCTCTTTTGGGGATAAAACAGGTATTTGTGGTTGAAAAGGTCCTATTTGAAGGGGAAAACCTGGTATTTCTTGGTGAAGATATGATATATTTTGGAGATATCTGGCATGTCTGGAAGAACATGTCCAATATGGGGGGATAAGGCTGGTAGTTGTGGGTGATAAGGTCCTATTTCAGGAGGAATCCTGGTATTTCTTGGAGAAGATGAGATCTATTTGGGAGAAATGTGGCCTTTCTGGCAGAAACTGTTGTATTTTGGGGATCAAAGAGGTATTTGTGGGTGAAAATTTCCTATTTGAAGGGGGAAAGCTGGTAGTTCTTGGAGAAGATGTGATATATTTGGGAGAAATGTGGCATGTCTGGAAGAAACTGTCCTCTTTTGGGGATAAAAGAGGTATTTGTGGCAGAAAAGGTCCTATTTGAAGGGGGAACCCTGGTATTTCTTGGAGAAGATGTGATATATTTGGGAGAAATGTGGCCTTTCTGGAAGAAACTGTCGTATTTTGGGAATCAAAGAGGTATTTGTGGGTGAAAAGGTCCTATTTCAAGGAGGAAAGCTGGTATTTCTTGGAGAAGATGTGATATATTTGGGTGGAGAAATGTGGCATTTCTGCAAGAAACTGTGCTTTTTTGGGGATAAAAGAGGTATTTGTGGGTGAAAAGGTCCTATTTCAAGGGGGAAACCTGGTATTTCTTGGAGAAGATGATATATTTGGGAGAAATGTGGCATTTCTGGAAGAAACTGTCCTATTTTGTGGATCAAACAGGTATTTGTGGGTTTAAAGGTCCTATTTCAAGGGGGAAACGTGGTATTTCTTGGAGAAGATGTGATATATTTGGGAGAAATCTGGCCTTTCTGGAAGAAACTGTCCTCTTTTGGGGATAAAAGAGGTATTTGTGGGTGAAAAGGTCCTATTTCAGGAGGAATCCTTGTATTTCTTGGAGAAGATGTGATATATTTGGGAGAAATGTGGCATGTCTGGAAGAAACTGTCCTCTTTTGGGGATAAAAGAGGTATTTGTGGAAAAAAGGTCCTATTTGAAGGGGGAAACGTGGTATTTCTTGGAGAAGATGTGATCTATTTGGGAGAAATCTGGCATGTCTGGAAGAAAATGTCCTATTTTGGGGGAGAAGGCTGGTATTTGTGGGAGAAAATGTCCTATTTCAGGAGGAATCCTGTTATTTCTTGGAGAAGATGTGATCTATTTGGGAGAAATGTGGCATTTCTGGAAGAAACTGTCCTCTTTTGGGGGTAAAAAAGGTATTTGTGGGTGAAATGGTCCTATTTGAAGGGGGAAACCTGGTATTTCTTGGAGAAGATGTGATATGTTTGGGAGAAATGTGGCATGTGTGGAAGAAACTGTCCTATTTTGGGGATAAAAGAGGTATTTGTGGGTGAAAAGGCCCTATTTCCAGGGGGAAACCTGGCATTTCTTGGAGAAGATGTGATATGTTTGGAAGAAATCAGGCATTTCTGGAAGAAAATTTCCTATTTTGGGGGTAAAAGAGGTATTTGTGGGTGAAAAGGTCCTATTTGAAGGGGGAAACCTGGTATTTCTTGGAGAATACGTGATCTATTTGGGAGAAATGTGGCCTTTCTGGAAGAAACTGTCCTCTTTTGGGGATAAAAGAGGTATTTGTGTTTGAAAAGGTCCTATTTGAAGGGGGAACCCTGGTATTTCTAGGAGAAGATGTGATATATTTGGGAGAAATGTGGCATTTCTGGAAGAAACTGTCATATTTTGGGGATGAAACACGTATTTGTGGGTGAAAAGGTCCTCTTTCAAGGGGGAAACCTGGTATTTCTTGGAGAAGATGTGATATGTTTGGGAGAAATGTGGCATTTCTGGAAGAAACTGTCCTCTTTTGGGGATGAAACACGTATTTGTGGGTGAAAAGGTCCTCTTTCAAGGGGGAAACGTGGTATTTCTTGGAGAAGATGTGATATGTTTTCGAGAAATCTGGCATTTCTGGAAGAAAATGTTCAATTTGAGGGTTAAAACAGGTATTTGTGGTTGAAAAGGTCCTATTTGAAGGGGGAAACCTGGTATTTCTTGGAGAAGATGTGATCTATTTGGGAGAAATGTGGCATGTCAGGAAGAAACTGTCCTATTTTGGGGATCAAACAGGTATTTGTTGGTGAAAAGGTTCTATTTGAAGGGGGAAACCAGGTATTTCTTGGAGAAGATGTGATATATTTGGGAGAAATTTGGCATGTCTGGCAGAAACTGTCCTATCTTGGGGATGATAGAGTTATTTGTGGGTGATAAGGTCCTATTTGAAGGGGTAAACCTGGTATTTCTTGGAGAATATGTGATCTATTTGGGAGAAATGTGGCATGTCTGGCATAAACTGTCCTCTTTTGGGGATAAAAGAGGTATTTGTGGGAGAAAAGTTCCTAATTCCAGGGGGAATGCTGGTATTTCTTGGAGAAGATGTGATCTATTTGGGAGAAATGTGGCATTTCTGGCAGAAACTGTCCTCTTTTGGGGATAAAACAGGTATTTGTGGGTGAAAAGGTCCTATTTGAAGGGGGAAAGCTGGTATTTCTTGGAGAAGATGAGATATATTTGGGAGAAATCTGGCATGTCTGGAAGAAAATGTCTAATATTGGGGTAGAAGGCTGGTAGTTGTGGGTGAGAAGGTCCTATTTCAGGAGGAATCCTGGTATTTCTTGGAGAAGATGTGATCTATATGGGAGAAATGTGGCCTTTCTGAAAGAAACTGTTGCATTTTGGGGATCAAAGAGGTATTTGTGGGTGAAAAGATCCTATTGGAAGGGGGAAAGCTGGTATTTCTTGGAGAAGATGTGATATATTTGGGGGGAGAAATGTGGCATTTCTGGCAGAAACTGTCCTCTTTTGGGGATAAAACAGGTATTTCTAGGTGAAAAGGTCCTATTTCAAGGGGGAAAGCTGGTATTTCTTGGAGAAGATGATATATTTGGGAGAAATGTGGCATTTCTGGAAGAAACCGAGCTCTTTTCAGGATAAAAGAGGTATTTGTGGGTGAGAAGGTCCTATTTCAAGGGGGAAACGTGGTATTTCTTGGAGAAGATGTGATATATTTGGGAGAAATGTGGCCTTTCTGGAAGAAACTGTCCTCTTTTGGGGATAAAAGAGGTATTTGTGGGTGAAAAGGTCCTATTTGAAGGGGGAAACGTGGTATTTCTTGGAGAAGATGTGATATATTTGGGAGAAATGTGGCATGTCTGGAAGAAACTGTCCTCTTTTGGGGATAAAACAGGTATTTTTGGAAAAAAGGTCCTATTTCCAGGGGGAAACCTGGTATTTCTTGGAGAAGATGTGATATATTTGGGAGAAATGTGGCATTTCTGGAAGAAACTGTCCTCTTTTGGGGATAAAGAGGTATTTGTGGGAGAAAAGGTCCTATTTGAAGGGCGAAAGATGGTATTTCTTGGAGAAGATGTGATCTATTTTGGAGAAATGTGGCATTACAGGCAGAAACTGTCCTCTTTTGGGGATAAAAGAGGTATTTGTGGGTGAAAAGGTCCTATTTGATGGGGGAAACCTGGTATTTCTTGGAGAAGATGTGATATATTTGGGAGAAATGTGGCATGTCTGGAAGAAACTGTCCTCTTTTGGGGATAAAAGAGGTATTTTTGGAAAAAAGGTCCTGTTTGAAGGGGGAAATGTGGTATTTCTTGGAGAAGATGTGATCTATTTGGGAGAAATCTGGCATGTCTGGAAGAAACTGTCCTCTTTTGGGGGAGAAGGCTGGTATTTGTGGGAGAAAATGTCCTATTTCAGGAGGAATCCTGGTAGTTCTTGGAGAAGATGTGATCTATTTGGGAGAAATGTGGCATTTCTGGAAGAAACTGTCCTCTTTTGGGGGTAAAAAAGGTATTTGTGGGTGAAATGGTCCTATTTGAAGGGGGAAACCAGGTATTTCTTGGAGAAGATGTGATATGTTTGGGAGAAATGTGGCATGTGTGGAAGAAACTGTCCTATTTTGGGGATAAAAGAGGTATTTGTGGGTGCAAAGGCCCTATTTCCAGGGGGAAACCTGGCATTTCTTGGAGAAGATGTGATATGTTTGGAAGAAATCAGGCATTTCTGGAAGAAAATTTCCTATTTTGGGGGTAAAAGAGGTATTTGTGGGTGAATAGGTCCTATTTGAAGGGGGAAACCTGGTATTTCTTGGAGGAGATGTGATATATTTGGGAGAAATGTGGCATGTCTGGAAGAAACTGTCCTCTTTTGGGGATAAAAGAGGTATTTGTGGGAGAAAAGGTCGTGTTTCAAGGGAGAATCCTGGTATTTCTTGGAGAAGATGTGATATATTTGGGAGAAATGTGGCATTTCTGGAAGAAACTGTCATATTTTGGGGATGAAACACGTATTTGTGGGTGAAAAGGTCCTCTTTCAAGGGGGAAACCTGGTATTTCTTGGAGAAGATGTGATATGTTTGGGAGAAATGTGGCATTTCTGGAAGAAACTGTCCTCTTTTGGGGATGAAACACGTATTTGTGGGTGAAAAGGTCCTCTTTCAAGGGGGAAACGTGGTATTTCTTGGAGAAGATGTGATATGTTTGCGAGAAATCTGGCATTTCTGGAAGAAAATGTTCAATTTGAGGGTTAAAACAGGTATTTGTGGTTGAAAAGGTCCTATTTGAAGGGGGAAACCTGGTATTTCTTGGAGAAGATGCAATCTATTTGGGAGAAATGTGGCATGTCAGGAAGAAACTGTCCTATTTTGGGGATCAAACAGGTATTTGTTGGTGAAAAGGTTCTATTTGAAGGGGGAAACCAGGTATTTCTTGGAGAAGATGTGATATATTTGGGAGAAATGTGGCATGTCTGGCAGAAACTGTCCTATCTTGGGGATGATAGAGTTATTTGTGGGTGATAAGGTCCTATTTGAAGGGGTAAACCTGGTATTTCTTGGAGAATATGTGATCTATTTGGGAGAGATGTGGCATGTCTGGCAGAAACTGTCCTATTTTGGGGATAAAACAGGTATTTGTGGGAGAAAAGTTCCTAATTCCAGGGGGAATGCTGGTATTTCTTGGAGAAGATGTGATATATTTGGGAGAAATGTGGCATTTCTGGCAGAAACTGTCCTCTTTTGGGGATCAAACAGGTATTTGTGGGTGAAAAGGTCCTATTTGAAGGGGGAAACGTGGTATTTCTTGGAGAAGATGTGATATATTTGGGAGAAATCTGGCATGTCTGGAAGAAAATGTCTAATATTGGGGTAGAAGGCTGGTAGTTGTGGGTGAGAAGGTCCTATTTCAGGTGGAATCCTGGTATTTCTTGGAGAAGATGTGATCTATATGGGAGAAATGTGGCCTTTCTGAAAGAAACTGTTGTATTTTGGGGATCAAAGAGGTATTTGTGGGTGAAAAGGTCCTATTGGAAGGGGGAAAGCTGGTATTTCTTGGAGAAGATGTGATATATTTGGGGGGAGAAATGTGGCATTTCTGCAAGAAACTGTCCTCTTTTGGGGATAAAACAGGTATTTCTAGGTGAAAAGGTCCTATTTCAAGGGGGAATCCTGGTATTTCTTGGAGAAGATGATATATTTGGGAGAAATGTGGCATTTCTGGAAGAAACTGTCCTATTTTGGGGATAAAAGAGGTATTTGTGGGTGAGAAGGTCCTATTTGAAGGGGGAAACGTGGTATTTCTTGGAGAAGATGTGATATATTTGGGAGAAATGTGGCCTTTCTGGAAGAAACTGTCCTCTTTTGGGGATAAAAGAGGTATTTGTGGGTGAAAAGGTCCTATTTGAAGGGGGAAACGTGGTATTTCTTGGAGAAGATGTGATATATTTGGGAGAAATGTGGCATGTCTGGAAGAAACTGTCCTCTTTTGGGGATAAAAGAGGTATTTTTGGAAAAAAGGTCCTATTTGAAGGGGGAAACGTGGTATTTCTTGGAGAAGATGTGATATATTTGGGAGAAATGTGGCATTTCTGGAAGAAACTGTCCTCTTTTGGGGATAAAAGAGGTATTTGTGGGTGAAAAGGTCCTATTTGAAGGGGGAAACCTGGTATTTCTTGGAGAAGATGTGATCTATTTGGGAGAAATGTGGCATTTCTGGAAGAAACTGTCCTCTTTTGGGGATAAAAGAGGTATTTGTGGGTGAAAAGGTCCTATTTGATGGGGGAAACCTGGTATTTCTTGGAGAAGATGTGATATATTTGGGAGAAATGTGGCATTTCTGGAAGAAACTGTCCTCTTTTGGGGATAAAAGAGGGATTTGTGGTTGAAAAGGTCCGATTTGAAGGGGGAAACCTGGTAATTCCATGAGAAGATGTGATATGTTTGGGAGAAATCAGGCATGTCTTTAAGAAACTGTCCTATTTAGGGGATTAAAGAGGTATTTGTGGGAGATAAGGTCCTATTTGAAGGGGGAAACCTGGATGTTCTTGCAGGAGATGTTATCTATTTGGGAGAAATGTGGCATTTCTGGCAGAAACTGTCCTCTTTTGGGGATAAAACAGGTATTTGTGGGTGAAAAGGTCTAATTTGATGGGGGAAAGCTGGTATTTCTTAGAGAAGATGTGATATATTTGGGAGAAATGTGGCATTTCTGGAAGAAACTGTCCTCTTTTGGGGATAAAACAGGTATTTGTGGGAGAAAAGGTCCTATTTGAAGGGGGAAAGCAGGTAGTTCTCGCAGGAGATATGATATATTTGGGAGAAATGTAGCATTTCTGGAAGAAACTGTCCTCTTTTGGGGATAAAAGAGGTATTTGTGGGTGAAAAGGTCGTATTTGAAGGGGGAAAGCTGGTAGTTCTTGCAGGAGATGTGATATATTTGGGAGAAATGTGGCATTTCTGGAAGAAACTGTCCTCTTTTGGGGATCAAACAGGTATTTGAGGGTGAAAAGGTCCTATTTGAAGCGGGAACACTGGTATTTCTTGGAGAAGATGTGATATATTTGGGAGAAATCTGGTATTTCTTGAAAAAAATGTCCAATTTGTGGGATAAAACAGGTATTTGTGGGTGAAATGGTCCTATTTGAAGGGGGAAACCTGGTATTTCTTGGAGAAGATGTGATCTATTTGGGAGAAATCTGGCATGTCTGGAAGAATCTGTCCTATTTGAGGGATAAAACAGGTATTTGTGGGTGAAAAGGTCCTATTTGAAGGGGGAAACCAGGTATTTCTTGGAGAAGATGTGATATGTTTCTGAGAAATGTGGCATGTCTGGAAGAAACTGTCGTATTTTGGGGATAAAACAGGTATTTGTGGGTGAAAAGGTCCTATTTGAAGGGGGAAAGCTGGTATTTCTTGGAGAAGATGTGATATATTTGGGAGAAATGTGGCATTTCTTGAAGAAACTGTCCTATTTTGGGGATAAAACAGGTATTTGTTGGTGAAAAGGTCCTATTTGAAGGGGGAAACCTGGTATTTCTTGGAGAAGATGTGATCTATTTGGGAGAAATGTGGCATTTCTGGAAGAAACTGTCCTCTTTTGGGGATAAAAGAGGTATATGTGGGTGAAAAGTTCCTATTTCAAGGGGGAACCCTGGTATTTCTTGGAGAAGATGTGGTATATTTGTGAGATATGTGGCATTTCTGGCAGATACTGTCCTCTTTTCGGGATAAAAGAGGTATTTGAGGGTGAAAAGGTCCTATTTGAAGGGGGAAACCTGGTATTTCTTGGAGAAGATGTGATATGTTTGCGAGAAATCTGGCATTTCTGGAAGAAACTGTTCTATTTTGGGGATTAAAGAGGTATTTGTGTTTGAAAAGGTCCTATTTGAAGGGGGTATCCTGGTATTTCTTGGAGAAGATGTGATCTATTTGGGAGAAATGTGGCATGTCTGGAAGAAACTGTCCTCTTTTGGGGATAAAACAGGTATTTGTGGGTGAAAAGGTCCTATTTGAAGGGGGAAACCTGGTATTTCTTGGAGAAGATGTGATCTATTTGGGAGAAATGTGGCATTTCTGGAAGAAACTGTCCTCTTTTGGGGATAAAAGAGGTATTTGTGGGTGAAAAGGTCCTATTTGATGGGGGAAACCTTGTATTTCTTGGAGAAGATGTGAAATATTTGGGAGAAATCTGGCATTTCTGGCAGAAACTGTTCTATTATGGGGATAAAAGAGGTATTTGTGGGAGAAAAGGTCCTAATTCAAGGGGGAAACCTGGTATTTCTTGGAGGAGTTGTGATATATTTGGGAGAAATGTGGCATTTCTGGAAGAAACTGTCCAATTTTGAGTATAAAAGAGCTATTTGTGGGTGATAAGGTCCTATTTGAAGGGGGAAACCCGGTATTTCTTGGAGAAGATGTGATCTATTTGGGAGAAGTCTGGCATGTCTGGAAGAAACTGTCCTCTTTTGGGGATAAAAGAGGTATTTGAGGGTGAAAAGGTCCTATTTGAAGGGGGAAACGTGGTATTTCTTGGAGAAGATGTGATCTATTTGGGAGAAATCTGGCATGTCTGGAAGAAACTGTCCTATTTTGGGGATAAAAGAGGTATTTCATGGAGAAAATTTCCTAATTCAAGGGGGAAACCTGGTATTTCTTGGAGGAGATGTGATCTATTTGGGAGAAATGTGGCATTTCTGGAAGAAACTGTCCTCTTTTGGGGATAAAAGAGGTATTTGTGGGTGAAAAGGTCCTATTTGAAGGGGGAAAGCTGGTATTTCTTGGAGAAGATGTGATATATTTGGGAGAAATGTGGCATTTCTGGAAGAAACTGTCCTCTTTTGGGGATAGAACAGGTATTTGTGGGTGAAAAGGTCCTATTTGAAGGGGGAAACCTGGTATTTCTTGGTGAAGATGTGATATGTTTGCGAGAAATGTGGCATGTCTGGAAGAAACTGTCCTCTTTTGGGGATAAAAGAGGTATTTGTGGGTGAAAAGGTCCTATTTGAAGGGGGAAAGCTGGTATTTCTTGGAGAAGATGTGATATATTTGGGAGAAATATGACATTTCTGGAAGAAACTGTCCTATTTTGGGGGTAAACGAGGTATTTGTGGTTGAAAAGGTCCTATTTGAAGGGGGAAACCTGGTATTTCTTGGAGAAGATGTGATATATTTGGGAGAAATGTGGCATTTCTGGAAGAAACTGTCCTCTTTTGGGGATAAAAGAGGTATTTGTGGGTGAAAAGGTCCTATTTGAAGGGGGAACCCTGGTATTTCTTGGAGAAGATGTGATCTATTTGTGAGAAATGTGGCATGTCTGGAAGAAACTGTCCTATTTTGGGGATAAAAGAGGTATTTGTGGGTGAAAAGGTCCTATTTGAAGGGGGAACCCTGGTATTTCTTGGAGAAGATGCGATATATTTGGGAGAAATGTGGCCTTTCTGGAAGACACTGTCCTATTTTGGGGATAAAACACGTATTTGTGGCTGAAAAGGTCCTATTTGAAGGGGGAAACCTGGTATTTCTTGGAGAAAGTGTGATATATTTGGGAGAAATGTGGCCTTTCTGGAAGAAACTGTACTCTTTTGGGGGTAAAAGAGGTATTTGTGGGTGAAAAGGTCCTATTTGAAGGGGGAAACCTGGTATTTCTTGGAGAAGATGTGATATGTTTGTGAGAAATCAGGCATTTCTGGAAGAAACTGTCCTCTTTTTGGGATAAAAGAGGTATTAAAGGGTGAAAAGGTCCTATTGGAAGGGGGAAAGCTGGTATTTCTTGGAGAAGATGTGATATATTTGGGAGAAATGTGGCATTTCTGGAAGAAACCGTCCTATTTTGGGGATAAAAGAGGTATTTGTGGTTGAAAGGGTCCTATTTGAAGGGGGAAACCTGGTATTTCTTGGTGAAGATGTGATCTATTTGGGAGAAATGTGGCATGTCTGGAAGAAACTGTCCTATTTTGGGGATCAAAGAGGTATTTGTGGGTGAAAAGGACCTATTTGAAGGGGGAAAGCTGGTATTTCTTGGAGAAGATGTGATATATTTGGGAGAAATCTGGCATGTCTGGAAGAAACTGTCCTATTTTGGGGGTAAACGAGGTATTTGTGGGTGAAAAGGTCCTATTTCCAGGGGGGAACCTGGTATTTCTTGGAGAAGATGTGATATGTTTGCGAGAAATCTGGCATTTCTGGAAGAAACTGTCCTCTTTTGGGAATAAAAGAGGTGTTTGAGGCTGAAAAGTTCCTATTTGAAGGGGGAAACGTGGTATTTCTTGGAGAAGATGTGATCTATTTGGGAGAAATCTGGCATGTCTGAAAGAAACTGTCCTACTTTGGGGATAAAACAGGTATTTGTGGGTGAAAAGGTCCTTTTGAAGGGGGAACCCTGGTATTTCTTGGAGAAGATGTGATCTATTTGGGAGAAATGTGGCATGTCTGGAAGAAACTGTCCTCTTTTGGGGATAAAAGAGGTATTTGTGGGTGAAAAGGTCCTATTTGAAGGGGGAAAGATGGTATTTCTTGGAGAAGATGTGATATATTTGGGAGAAATGTGGCCATTCTGGAAGAAACTGTCCTCTTTTGGGGATAAAAGAGGTATTTCATGGAGAAAAGGTCCTATTTCCATGGGGAAACCTGGTATTTCTTGGAGGAGTTGTGATATATTTGGGAGAAATGTGGCATTTCTGGAAGAAACTGTCCTCTTTTGGGGATAAAAGAGGTATTTTTTGGAGATAAGGTCCTATTTGAAGGGGGAAACGTGGTATTTCTTGGAGAAGATGTGATATATTTGGGAGAAATGTGGCATGTCTGGAAGAAAATGTCCTATTTTGAGGATAAAAGAGGTATTTGTGGGTGAAAAGGTCCTATTTGAAGGGGGAAACCTGGTATTTCTTGGAGAAGATGTGATATATTTGGGAGAAATCTGGCATTTCTGGAATAAACTGTCCTCTTTTGGGGATAAAAGAGGTATTTGTGGGTGAAAAGGTCCAATTAGAAGGGGGAACCCTGGTATTTCTATGAGAAGATGTGATATGTTTGGGAGAAATCTGGCATTTCTGGCAGAAACTGTTCTATTTTGGGGATAAAAGAGGTATTTGTGGGTGAAAAGGTCCTATTTGAAGGGGGAACCCTGGTATTTCTTGGAGAAGATGTGATATATTTGGGAGAAAGGTGGCATTTCTGGAAGAAACTGTCCTATTTTGGGGATAAAAGAGGTATTTGAGGGTGAAAAGGTCCTATTTGAAGGGGGAAACGTGGTATTTCTTGGAGAAGATGTGATATATTTGGGAGAAATGTGGCATTTCTGGAAGAAACTGTCCTCTTTTGGGGATAAAAGAGGTATTTGTGGGTGAAAAGGTCGTATTTGAAGGGGGAAAGCTGGTAGTTCTTGCAGGAGATGTGATATATTTGGGAGAAATGTGGCATTTCTGGAAGAAACTGTCCTCTTTTGGGGATCAAACAGGTATTTGAGGGTGAAAAGGTCCTATTTGAAGCGGGAACACTGGTATTTCTTGGAGAAGATGTGATATATTTGGGAGAAATCTGGTATTTCTTGAAAAAAATGTCCAATTTGTGGGATAAAACAGGTATTTGTGGGTGAAATGGTCCTATTTGAAGGGGGAAACCTGGTATTTCTTGGAGAAGATGTGATCTATTTGGGAGAAATCTGGCATGTCTGGAAGAATCTGTCCTATTTGAGGGATAAAACAGGTATTTGTGGGTGAAAAGGTCCTATTTGAAGGGGGAAACCAGGTATTTCTTGGAGAAGATGTGATATGTTTCTGAGAAATGTGGCATGTCTGGAAGAAACTGTCGTATTTTGGGGATAAAACAGGTATTTGTGGGTGAAAAGGTCCTATTTGAAGGGGGAAACCTGGTATTTCTTGGAGAAGATGTGATATATTTGGGAGAAATGTGGCATTTCTTGAAGAAACTGTCCTATTTTGGGGATCAAACAGGTATTTGTTGGTGAAAAGGTCCTATTTGAAGGGGGAAACCTGGTATTTCTTGGAGAAGATGTGATCTATTTGGGAGAAATGTGGCATTTCTGGAAGAAACTGTCCTCTTTTGGGGATAAAAGAGGTATATGTGGGTGAAAAGGTCCTATTTCAAGGGGGAAAGCTGGTATTTCTTGGAGAAGATGTGGTATATTTGTGAGATATGTGGCATTTCTGGCAGATACTGTCCTCTTTTCGGGATAAAAGAGGTATTTGAGGGTGAAAAGGTCCTATTTGAAGGGGGAAACCTGGTATTTCTTGGAGAAGATGTGATATGTTTGCGAGAAATCTGGCATTTCTGGAAGAAACTGTTCTATTTTGGGGATTAAAGAGGTATTTGTGTTTGAGAAGGTCCTATTTGAAGGGGGTATCCTGGTATTTCTTGGAGAAGATGTGATCTATTTGGGAGAAATGTGGCATGTCTGGAAGAAACTGTCCTCTTTTGGGGATAAAACAGGTATTTGTGGGTGAAAAGGTCCTATTTGAAGGGGGAAACCTGGTATTTCTTGGAGAAGATGTGATCTATTTGGGAGAAATGTGGCATTTCTGGAAGAAACTGTCCTCTTTTGGGGATAAAAGAGGTATTTGTGGGTGAAAAGGTCCTATTTGATGGGGGAAACCTTGTATTTCTTGGAGAAGATGTGAAATATTTGGGAGAAATCTGGCATTTCTGGCAGAAACTGTTCTATTATGGGGATAAAAGAGGTATTTGTGGGAGAAAAGGTCCTAATTCAAGGGGGAAACCTGGTATTTCTTGGAGGAGTTGTGATATATTTGGGAGAAATGTGGCATTTCTGGAAGAAACTGTCCAATTTTGAGTATAAAAGAGCTATTTGTGGGTGATAAGGTCCTATTTGAAGGGGGAAACCCGGTATTTCTTGGAGAAGATGTGATCTATTTGGGAGAAGTCTGGCATGTCTGGAAGAAACTGTCCTCTTTTGGGGATAAAAGAGGTATTTGAGGGTGAAAAGGTCCTATTTGAAGGGGGAAACGTGGTATTTCTTGGAGAAGATGTGATCTATTTGGGAGAAATCTGGCATGTCTGGAAGAAACTGTCCTATTTTGGGGATAAAAGAGGTATTTCATGGAGAAAATTTCCTAATTCAAGGGGGAAACCTGGTATTTCTTGGAGGAGATGTGATCTATTTGGGAGAAATGTGGCATTTCTGGAAGAAACTGTCCTCTTTTGGGGATAAAAGAGGTATTTGTGGGTGAAAAGGTCCTATTTGAAGGGGGAAAGCTGGTATTTCTTGGAGAAGATGTGATATATTTGGGAGAAATGTGGCATTTCTGGAAGAAACTGTCCTCTTTTGGGGATAGAACAGGTATTTGTGGGTGAAAAGGTCCTATTTGAAGGGGGAAACCTGGTATTTCTTGGTGAAGATGTTCTATATTTGGGAGAAATGTGGCATGTCTGGAAGAAACTGTCCTCTTTTGGGGATAAAAGAGGTATTTGTGGGTGAAAAGGTCCTATTTGAAGGGGGAAAGCTGGTATTTCTTGGAGAAGATGTGATATATTTGGGAGAAATATGACATTTCTGGAAGAAACTGTCCTATTTTGGGGGTAAACGAGGTATTTGTGGTTGAAAAGGTCCTATTTGAAGGGGGAAACCTGGTATTTCTTGGAGAAGATGTGATATATTTGGGAGAAATGTGGCATTTCTGGAAGAAACTGTCCTCTTTTGGGGATAAAAGAGGTATTTGTGGGTGAAAAGGTCCTATTTGAAGGGGGAACCCTGGTATTTCTTGGAGAAGATGTGATCTATTTGTGAGAAATGTGGCATGTCTGGAAGAAACTGTCCTATTTTGGGGATAAAAGAGGTATTTGTGGGTGAAAAGGTCCTATTTGAAGGGGGAACCCTGGTATTTCTTGGAGAAGATGCGATATATTTGGGAGAAATGTGGCCTTTCTGGAAGACACTGTCCTATTTTGGGGATAAAACACGTATTTGTGGCTGAAAAGGTCCTATTTGAAGGGGGAAACCTGGTATTTCTTGGAGAAAGTGTGATATATTTGGGAGAAATGTGGCCTTTCTGGAAGAAACTGTACTCTTTTGGGGGTAAAAGAGGTATTTGTGGGTGAAAAGGTCCTATTTGAAGGGGGAAACCTGGTATTTCTTGGAGAAGATGTGATATGTTTGTGAGAAATCAGGCATTTCTGGAAGAAACTGTCCTCTTTTTGGGATAAAAGAGGTATTAAAGGGTGAAAAGGTCCTATTGGAAGGGGGAAAGCTGGTATTTCTTGGAGAAGATGTGATATATTTGGGAGAAATGTGGCATTTCTGGAAGAAACCGTCCTATTTTGGGGATAAAAGAGGTATTTGTGGTTGAAAGGGTCCTATTTGAAGGGGGAAACCTGGTATTTCTTGGTGAAGATGTGATCTATTTGGGAGAAATGTGGCATGTCTGGAAGAAACTGTCCTATTTTGGGGATCAAAGAGGTATTTGTGGGTGAAAAGGACCTATTTGAAGGGGGAAAGCTGGTATTTCTTGGAGAAGATGTGATATATTTGGGAGAAATCTGGCATGTCTGGAAGAAACTGTCCTATTTTGGGGGTAAACGAGGTATTTGTGGGTGAAAAGGTCCTATTTCCAGGGGGGAACCTGGTATTTCTTGGAGAAGATGTGATATGTTTGCGAGAAATCTGGCATTTCTGGAAGAAACTGTCCTCTTTTGGGAATAAAAGAGGTGTTTGAGGCTGAAAAGTTCCTATTTGAAGGGGGAAACGTGGTATTTCTTGGAGAAGATGTGATCTATTTGGGAGAAATCTGGCATGTCTGAAAGAAACTGTCCTACTTTGGGGATAAAACAGGTATTTGTGGGTGAAAAGGTCCTTTTGAAGGGGGAACCCTGGTATTTCTTGGAGAAGATGTGATCTATTTGGGAGAAATGTGGCATGTCTGGAAGAAACTGTCCTCTTTTGGGGATAAAAGAGGTATTTGTGGGTGAAAAGGTCCTATTTGAAGGGGGAAAGATGGTATTTCTTGGAGAAGATGTGATATATTTGGGAGAAATGTGGCCATTCTGGAAGAAACTGTCCTCTTTTGGGGATAAAAGAGGTATTTCATGGAGAAAAGGTCCTATTTCCATGGGGAAACCTGGTATTTCTTGGAGGAGTTGTGATATATTTGGGAGAAATGTGGCATTTCTGGAAGAAACTGTCCTCTTTTGGGGATAAAAGAGGTATTTTTTGGAGATAAGGTCCTATTTGAAGGGGGAAACGTGGTATTTCTTGGAGAAGATGTGATATATTTGGGAGAAATGTGGCATGTCTGGAAGAAAATGTCCTATTTTGAGGATAAAAGAGGTATTTGTGGGTGAAAAGGTCCTATTTGAAGGGGGAAACCTGGTATTTCTTGGAGAAGATGTGATATATTTGGGAGAAATCTGGCATTTCTGGAATAAACTGTCCTCTTTTGGGGATAAAAGAGGTATTTGTGGGTGAAAAGGTCCAATTAGAAGGGGGAACCCTGGTATTTCTATGAGAAGATGTGATATGTTTGGGAGAAATCTGGCATTTCTGGCAGAAACTGTTCTATTTTGGGGATAAAAGAGGTATTTGTGGGTGAAAAGGTCCTATTTGAAGGGGGAACCCTGGTATTTCTTGGAGAAGATGTGATATATTTGGGAGAAAGGTGGCATTTCTGGAAGAAACTGTCCTATTTTGGGGATAAAAGAGGTATTTGAGGGTGAAAAGGTCCTATTTGAAGGGGGAAACGTGGTATTTCTTGGAGAAGATGTGATATATTTGGGAGAAATGTGGCATTTCTGGAAGAAACTGTCCTCTTTTGGGGATAAAAGAGGTATTTGTGGGTGAAAAGGTCCAATTTGAAGGGGGTACCCTGGTATTTCTTGGAGAAGATGTGATATGTTAGGGAGAAATCTGGCATTTCTGGCAGAAACTGTCCTCTTTTGGGGATAAAAGAGGTATTTGTGGGTGAAAAGATCCTATTTGAAGGGGGAAACCCGGTATTTCTTGGAGAAGATGTGATATATTTGGGAGAAATGTGGCCTTTCTGGAAGAAACTGTCCTCTTTTGGGGATAAAAGAGGTATTTGTGGGAGAAAAGGTCCTATTTGAAGGGGGAAACCTGGCATTTCTCGAAGAAGATGTGATCTACTTGGGAGAACTGAGGTATTTCTGGAAGATAATGTCCAATTTGAGGGATAAAAGAGGTATTTGTGGGTGAAAAGGTCCTATTTGAAGGGGGAAACCTGGTATTTCTTGGAGAAGATGTGATATATTTGGGAGAAATCTGGCATTTCTGGAAGAAACTGTCCTCTTTTGGGGATAAAAGAGGTATTTGTGGGTGAAAAGGTCCAATTTGAAGGGGAACCCTGGTATTTCTTGGAGAAGATGTGATATGTTTGGGAGAAATCTGGCATTTCTGGCAGAAACTGTCCTCTTTTGGGATAAAAGAGGTATTTGTGGGTGAAAAGATCCTATTTGAAGGGGGAAACCCGGTATTTCTTGGAGAAGATGTGGTATATTTGGGAGAAATATGGCATGTATGGCAGAAACTGTCCTCTTTTGGGGATAAAAGAGGTATTTGTGGGTGAAAAGGTGCTATTTGAAGGGGGAAAGCTGGTATTTCTTGGAGAAGAAGTGATATATTTGGGAGAAATGTGGCATTTCTGGAAGAAACTGCCCTGTTTTGGGGACAAAAGAGATATTTGTGGGTGAAAAGGTCCTATTTGAAACGGGAACCCTGGTATTTCGTGGAGAAGATGTGATATATTTGGGAGAAATGTGGCCTTTCTGGAAGAAACTGTTCTATTTTGGGATAATAGTGGTTAGACTACCTGCTTTCCCCCTTCAAATAGGACCTTTTCACCCACAAATACCTCTTTTATCCCCAAAAGAGGACAGTTTCTTCCAGAAATGCCACATTTCCCCCAAATATATCACATCTCCTGCAAGACCATCCAGCTATCACCCTGGAAATAGGACCTTTTCTCCCTGTAATACCTGTTTTATCCCCAAAAGAGGACAGTTACTTCCACAAAGACCTGATTTATCCCCAAAAGAGGACAGTTTCTTCCAGAAAGGCAACATTTCTCCCAAATATATCACATCTTCTCCAAGAAATACCAGGATTCCTCCTGAAATAGGACCGTTTCACCCACAAATACCAGCCTCCTCCCCCCAAATAGGACATTTTCTTCCAGACATGCCACATTTCTCCCAAATATATCACATCTTCTCCAAGAAATACCACGTTTCCCCCTGGAAATAGGACCTTTTCACCCACAAATACCTCTTTTATCCCCAAAAGAGGACAGTTTCTGCCAGAAATGCCACATTTCTCCCAAATATATCACATCTCCTCCAAGAAATACCAGGTTTCCCCCTTCAAATTGGACCTTTTCTCCCACAAATACCTGTTTTATCCCCAAAAGAGGACAGTTTCATCCAGACATGCCACATTTCTCCCAAATAGATCACATCTTCTCCAAGAAATACCAGCATTCCTCCTGAAATAGGACCTTTTCACACACAAATACCAGCCTCCTCCCCCCAAATAGGACATTTTCTTCCAGAAATGCCAGATTTCTCCCAAATATATCACATCTTCTCCAAGAAATACCAGGTTTCCCCCTTCAAATAGGAACTTTTCTCCCACAAATACCTCTTTTATCCCCAACATAGGACAGTTTCTTCCAGAAATGCCACATTTCTCCCAAATATATCACATCTTCTCCAAGAAATACCAGCTTTCCCCCTTCAAATAGGACCTTTTCACCCACAAATACCTCTTTTATCCCCAAAACAGGACAGTTTCTTCCAGAAAGGCCACATTTCTCCCAAATATATCACATCTTCTCCAAGAAATACCAGCTTTCCCCCTTCAAATAGGAACTTGTCTCCCACAAATACCTGTTTTATCCCCAAAAGAGGACAGTTTCTTCCAGAAATGCCACATTTCTCCCAAATATATCACATCTTCTCCAAGAAATACCAGGTTCCCCCTTGAAAGAGGACCTTTTCACCCACAAATACCTCTTTTATCCCCAAAAGAGGACAGTTTCTTCCAGACATGCCACATTTCTCAGAAACATATCACATCTTCTCCAAGAAATACCTGGTTTCCCCCTTCAAATAGGACCTTTTCACCCACAAATACCTCTTTTATCCCCAAAAGAGGACAGTTTCTTCCAGAAATGCCACATTTCTCCCAAATATATCACATCTTCTCCAAGAAATACCAGGTTTCCCCCTAGAAATAGGAACTTTTCACCCACAAATACCTCTTTTATCCCCAAAAGAGGACAGTTTCTTCCAGAAATGCCACATTTCTCGCAAATATACCACATCTTCTCCAAGAAATACCAGGTTTCCCCCTTCAAATAGGACCTTTTCACCCACAAATACCTCTTTTATCCCCAAAATAGGACAGTTTCTTCCAGACATGCCAGATTTCTCCCAAATATATCACATCTTCTCCAAGAAATACCAGGTTTCCCCCTTCAAATAGGACCTTTTCACCCACAAATACCTCTTTGATCCCCAAAATAGGACAGTTTCTTCCAGAAATGACACATTTCTCCCAAATATATCACATCTTCTCCAAGAAATACCAGCTTTCCCCCTTCAAATAGGACTTTTTGTCCCAGAGATACCTGTTTGATCCCCAAAAGAGGACAGTTTCTTCCAGAAATGCCACATTTCTCCCAAATATATCACATCTTCTCCAAGAAATACCAGGATTCCCCCTTGAAACACGACCTTTTCTCCCACAAATACCTCTTTTATCCCCAAAAGAGGACAGTTTCTTCCAGACATGCCACATTTCTCCCAAATAGATCACATCTTCTCCAAGAAATACCGGGTTTCCCCTTGAAATAGGACATTTTCACCCACAAATACCTCTTTTATCCCCAAAAGAGGACAGTTTCTTCCAGAAATGCCACATTTCTCCCAAATATATCACATCTTCTCCATGAAATACCAGCTTTCCCTCTTCAAATAGGACCTTTTCTCCCACAAATACCTCTTTTATCCCCAAAAGAGGACAGTTTCTTCCAGACATGCCACATTTCTCCGAAACATATCACATCTTCTCCAAGAAATACCAGCTTTCCCCCTTCAAAAAGGACCTTTTCACCCACAAATACCTCTTTTATCCCCCAAATAGCGCAGTTTATTCCAGAAATGCCACATTTCTCCAAAATATATCACATCTTCTCCAAGAAATACCAGTTTTCCCCTTCAAATAGGACCATATCTCCCACAAATACCTGTTTTAATCCCAAAATAGGACAGTTTCTTCCAGAAAGGCCACATTTCTTCCAAGCATATCACATCTTATCCAGGAAATACCAGGTTTCCCCCATCACATAGGACCTTTTCACCCACAAATACCTCTTTTATCCCCAAGAGAGGACAGTTTCTTCCAGAAATGCCACATTTCTCCCAAATATATCACATCTTCTCCAAGAAATAACAGGTATCCCCCTTGAAAGAGAACCTTTTCACCCACAAATACGTCTTTTATCCCCTAAAGAGGACAGTTTCTTCCAGACATGCCACATTTCTCCCAAATATATCACATCTTCTCCAAGAAATATAAGGATTCCCCCTTCAAAAGGACCTTTTCACCCACAAATACCTGTTTTAACCCCAAAACAGGACAGTTTCTTCCAGAAATGCCACATTTCTCGCAAATATATCACATCTTCTCCAAGAATTACGAGGATTCCTCCTGAAATAGGACCTTCTCACACACAACTACCAGCCTTCTCCCCCCAAATTGGACACTTTATTCCAGAAAGGCCTCATTTCTCCCAAATATATCACTTCTTCTCCAAGAAATACCAAGTTTCCCCCTTCAAATAGGACCTTTTCACCCACAAATCCCTCTTTTATCCCCAAAAGAGGACAGTTTCTTCCAGAAAGGCCACATTTCTCCCAAATATATCACATCTTCTCCAAGAAATACCAGGTTTCCCCTTCAAATAGGACCTTTTCACCCACAAATACCTCTTTTATCCCCAAAAGAGGACAGTTTCTTCCAGACATGCCACATTTCTCCCAAATATATCACATCTTCTCCAAGAAATATAAGGATTCCCCCTTCAAAAGGACCTTATCACCCACAAATACCTCTTTGATCCCCAAAATGGGACAGTTTCTTCCAGAAATGCCACATTTCTCCCAAATATATCACATCTTCTCCAAGAAATACCAGCTTTCCCCCTTGAAACAGGAACTTTTCTCCCACAAATACCTCTTTTATCCCCAAAAGAGGACAGTTTCTTCCAGACATGCCACATTTCTCCGAAACATATCACATCTTCTCCAAGAAATACCAGGTTTTCCCCTTCAAATACGACCTTTTCACCCACAAATACCTCATTTATCCCCAAAAGAGGACAGTTTCTTCCAGAAATGCCACATTTCTCCCAAACATATCACGTCTTCTCCAAGAAATACCAGGTTTCCCCCTTCAAATAGGACCTTTTCACCCACAAATACCTCTTTTATCCCCAAAAGAGGACAGTTTCTTCCTGACATGCCACATTTCTCCCAAATATATATCATCTTCTCCAAGAAATACCAGGTTTCCCCCTGCAAATAGGACCTTTTCAACCACAAATACCACTTTTATCCCCAAAATAGGACAGTTTCTTCCAGAAAGGCCACATTTCTCCCAAATAGATCACATCTTCTCCAAGAAATGCCAGGTTTCCCCCTTCAAATAGGACCTTTTCACCCACAAATACCTCTTTTATCCCCAAGATAGGACATTTTCTGCCAGAAAGGCCAGATTTCTACCAAATGTATCACATCTTCTCCAAGAAATACCAGGTTTCCCCCTTCAAATAGGACCATTTCTCCCACAGATCCCTGTTTTATACCCAAAATAGGACAGTTTCTTCCAGAAAGGCCACATTTCTCCCACATACATCACATCTTCTCCAAGAAATACCAGGATTCCCCCTTCAAATAGGGCCTTTTCTCCCACAAATACCTGTTTGATCCCCAAAATAGAACATTTTCTGCCAGAAATGCCACATTTCTCCCAAATATATCACATCTTCTCCAAGAAATACCAGCTTTCCCCCTTCAAATAGGACCTTTTCACCCACAAATACCTCTTTTATCCCCAAAAGAGGACAGTTTCTTCCAGAAATGCCACATTTCTCCCAAATATAGAAAATCTTCTCCAAGAAATACCAGGATTGCCCCTTCAAATAGGACCTTATCACCCACAAATACCAGCCTTCTCCCCCAAATTGGACATTTTCTTCCAGACATGCCACATTTCTCCCAAACATATCACATCTTCTCCAAGAAATACCAGGTTTCCCCCTTCAAATAGGACCTTTTCACCCACATATACCTCTCTTATCCCCAAAAGAGGACAGTTTCTTCCAGAAATGCCACATTTCTCCCAAATATATCACATCTTCTCCTAGAAATACCACGATTCCTCCTGAAATAGGACCTTCTCATCCACAACTACCAGCATTCTCCCCCAAAATTGGACATTTTCTTCCAGACATGCCATATTTCTCCGAAATAGATCACATCTTCTCCAAGAAATACCAGGTTTCCCCCTTCAAATTGGACCTTTTCACCCACAAATACCTGTTTTATCCCCAAAAGAGGACAGTTTCTGCCAGAAATGCCACATTTCTCCCAAATATATCACATCTTCTCCAAGAAATACCAGGATTTCCCTTGGAAATAGGGCCTTTTCACCCACAAATACCTCTTTTATCCCCTAAATACGACAGTTTCTTCCATAAATGCCACATCTCTCCCAAACATATCACATCTTCCCCAAGAAATACCCGGTTTCTCCCTTCAAATAGGACCTTTTCACCCACAAATACCTCTTTTATCCCCAAAAGAGGACAGTTTCTTCCCGACATGCCACATTTCTCCCAAATATATCACATCTTCTCCAAGAAATACCACGTTTCCCCCATCAAATAGGACCTTTTCACCCACAAATACCTCTTTTATCCCCATAAGAGGACAGTTTCTTCCAGAAATGCCACATTTCTCCCAAACATATCACATCTTCTCCAAGAAATACCAGGTTTCCCCCTTCAAATACGTACTTTTCACCCACAAATACCTCTTTTATCCCCAAAAGAGGACAGTTTCTGCCAGATATGCCACATTTCTCCCAAATAGATCACATCTTCTCCAAGAAATACCAGGTTTCCCACTTCAAATAGGACCTTTTCACCCACAAATACCTGTTTTATCCCCAAAAGAGGACAGTTTCTTCCAGAAATGCCACATTTCTCCCAAACATATCACATCTTCTCCAAGAAATACCAGGTTTCCCCCTTCAAATACGTACTTTTCACCCACAAATACCTCTTTTATCCCCAAAAGAGGACAGTTTCTGCCAGATATGCCACATTTCTCCCAAATAGATCACATCTTCTCCAAGAAATACCAGGTTTCCCACTTCAAATAGGACCTTTTCACCCACAAATACCTGTTTTATCCCCAAAAGAGGACAGTTTCTTCCAGAAATGCCACATTTCTCCCAAATATATCACATCTTCTCCAAGAAATACCAGCTTTCCCCCTTGAAACAGGAACTTTTCTCCCACAAATACCTCTTTTATCCCCAAAAGAGGACAGTTTCTTCCAGACATGCCACATTTCTCCGAAACATATCACATCTTCTCCAAGAAATACCAGGTTTTCCCCTTCAAATACGACCTTTTCACCCACAAATACCTCTTTTATCCCCAAAAGAGGACAGTTTCTTCCAGAAATGCCACATTTCTCCCAAACATATCACGTCTTCTCCAAGAAATACCAGGTTTCCCCCTTGAAAGAGGACCTTTTCACCCACAAATACCTCTTTTATCCCCAAAAGAGGACAGTTTCTTCCTGACATGCCACATTTCTCCCAAATATATATCATCTTCTCCAAGAAATACCAGGTTTCCCCCTGCAAATAGGACCTTTTCAACCACAAATACCACTTTTATCCCCAAAATAGGACAGTTTCTTCCAGAAAGGCCACATTTCTCCCAAATAGATCACATCTTCTCCAAGAAATGCCAGGTTTCCCCCTTCAAATAGGACCTTTTCACCCACAAATACCTCTTTTATCCCCAAGATAGGACATTTTCTGCCAGAAAGGCCAGATTTCTACCAAATGTATCACATCTTCTCCAAGAAATACCAGGTTTCCCCCTTCAAATAGGACCATTTCTCCCACAGATCCCTGTTTTATACCCAAAATAGGACAGTTTCTTCCAGAAAGGCCACATTTCTCCCACATACATCACATCTTCTCCAAGAAATACCAGGATTCCCCCTTCAAATAGGGCCTTTTCTCCCACAAATACCTGTTTGATCCCCAAAATAGAACATTTTCTGCCAGAAATGCCACATTTCTCCCAAATATATCACATCTTCTCCAAGAAATACCAGCTTTCCCCCTTCAAATAGGACCTTTTCACCCACAAATACCTCTTTTATCCCCAAAAGAGGACAGTTTCTTCCAGAAATGCCACATTTCTCCCAAATATAGAAAATCTTCTCCAAGAAATACCAGGATTGCCCCTTCAAATAGGACCTTATCACCCACAAATACCAGCCTTCTCCCCCAAATTGGACATTTTCTTCCAGACATGCCACATTTCTCCCAAACATATCACATCTTCTCCAAGAAATACCAGGTTTCCCCCTTCAAATAGGACCTTTTCACCCACATATACCTCTCTTATCCCCAAAAGAGGACAGTTTCTTCCAGAAATGCCACATTTCTCCCAAATATATCACATCTTCTCCTAGAAATACCACGATTCCTCCTGAAATAGGACCTTCTCATCCACAACTACCATCATTCTCCCCCAAAATTGGACATTTTCTTCCAGACATGCCATATTTCTCCGAAATAGATCACATCTTCTCCAAGAAATACCAGGTTTCCCCCTTCAAATTGGACCTTTTCACCCACAAATACCTGTTTTATCCCCAAAAGAGGACAGTTTCTGCCAGAAATGCCACATTTCTCCCAAATATATCACATCTTCTCCAAGAAATACCAGGATTTCCCTTGGAAATAGGGCCTTTTCACCCACAAATACCTCTTTTATCCCCTAAATACGACAGTTTCTTCCATAAATGCCACATCTCTCCCAAACATATCACATCTTCCCCAAGAAATACCCGGTTTCTCCCTTCAAATAGGACCTTTTCACCCACAAATACCTCTTTTATCCCCAAAATAGGACAGTTTCTTCCCGACATGCCACATTTCTCCCAAATATATCACATCTTCTCCAAGAAATACCACGTTTCCCCCATCAAATAGGACCTTTTCACCCACAAATACCTCTTTTATCCCCATAAGAGGACAGTTTCTTCCAGAAATGCCACATTTCTCCCAAACATATCACATCTTCTCCAAGAAATACCAGGTTTCCCCCTTCAAATACGTACTTTTCACCCACAAATACCTCTTTTATCCCCAAAAGAGGACAGTTTCTGCCAGATATGCCACATTTCTCCCAAATAGATCACATCTTCTCCAAGAAATACCAGGTTTCCCACTTCAAATAGGACCTTTTCACCCACAAATACCTGTTTTATCCCCAAAAGAGGACAGTTTCTTCCAGAAATGCCACATTTCTCCCAAACATATCACATCTTCTCCAAGAAATACCAGGTTTCCCCCTTCAAATAGGACCTTTTCACCCACAAATACCAGTCTTCTACCCCCAAATTGGACAGTTTCTTCCAGAAATGCCACATTTCTCCAAAATAGATCACATCTTCTCCAAGAAATACCAGGTTTCCCCCTGGAAATAGGACCTTTTCACCCACAAATACCTCTTTTATCCCCAAAAGAGGACAGTTGCTTCCAGAAAGGCCACATTTCTCCCAAATATATCACATCTTCTCCAAGAAATACCAGGGTTCCCCCTTCAAATAGGACCTTTTCACCCACAAATACCTCTTTTATCCCCAAAAGAGGACAGTTTCTTCCAGAAATGCCACATTTCTCCCAAATATATCACATCTCCTGCAAGAACATCCAGCTTTCCCCCTTCAAATAGGACCTCTTCTCCCACAAATACATGTTTTATCCCCAAAATAGGACAGTTTCTTCCAGAAATGCCACATTTCTCCCAAATAGATCACAGCTTCTCCAAGAAATACCAGCTTTCCCCCTTCAAATAGGACCTTTTCACCCACAAATACCTCTTTTATCCCCAAAAGAGGACAGTTTCATCCAGACATGCCACATTTCTCCCAAATAGATCACATCTTCTCCAAAAAATACCAGCTTTCCCCCTTGAAATAGGACCTTTTCACCCACAAATACCTCTATCATCCCCAAAAGAGGACAGTTTCTGCCAGAAATGCCACATTTCTCCCATATGTATCACATCTTCACCAAGAAATACCAGCTTTCCTTCTTCTAATAGGACGTTTTCACCCACAAATACCTGTTCTATCCCCAAAAGAGGACAGTTTCTTCCAGACATGCCACATTTCTCCCAAATAGATCACATCTTCTCCAAGAAATACCAGGGTTCCCCCTTCAAATAGGACCTTTTCACCCACAAATACCTCTTTTATCCCCAAAATAGGACAGTTTCTTCCAGAAATGCCACATTTCTCCCAAATATATCACATCTTCTCCAAGAAATACCAGGGTTCCCCCTTCAAATAGGACCTTTTCACCCACAAATACCTCTTTTATCCCCAAAAGAGGACAGTTTCTTCCAGAAATGCGTCATTTCTCCCAAATATATCACATCTTCTCCAAGAAATACCAGCTTTCCCCCTTCAAATAGGACCTTTTCACCCACAAATACCTCTTTTATCCCCAAAATAGGACAGTTTCTTCCAGAAATGCCACATTTCTCCCAAATATATCACATCTTCTTTAAGAATTACCAGCATTCTTCCTGAAATAGGACCTTTTCTCCCTTTTGGGGGGAGAAGGCTGGTATTTGTGGGAGAAAAGGTCCTATTTCAGGAGGAATCCTGGTATTTCTTGGAGGAGATGTGGTATATTTGGGAGAAATCTGGCATGTCTGGAAGAAACTGTCCTATCTTGGGGATAAAACAGGTATTACAGGGTGAAAAGGTCGTATTTGAAGGGGGAACCCTGGTATTTCTTGGAGAAGATGTGATCTATTTGGGAGAAATGTGGCATTTCTGGAAGAAACTGTCCTCTTTTGGGGATAAAAGAGGTATTTGTTGGTGAAAAGGTCCTATTTGAAGGGGGAACCCTGGTATTTCTTGGAGAAGATGTGATATATTTGGGAGAAATGTGGTATTTCTGGAAGAAACTGTCCTATTTTGGGGATAAAACAGGTATTTGTGGGTGACAAGGTCCTATTTGAAGGGGGAAACCTGGTATTTCTTGGAGAAGATGTGATCTATTTGAGAGAAATGTGGCATTTCTGGAAGAAACTGTCCTCTTTTGGGGATAAAACAGGAATTAGTGGGAGAAAAGGTCCTATTTGAAGGGGTAATGCTGGTATTTCTTGGAGAAGATGTGATATATTTGGGAGAAATGTGGCATGTCAGGAAGAAACTGTCCTATTTTGGGGATAAAAGAGGTATTTGTGGGTGAAATGGTCCTATTTCAAGGGGGAAAGCTGGTAATTCTTGGAGAAGATGTGATATATTTGGGGAAATGTGGCATTTCTGAAAGAAACTGTCCTCTTTTGGGGATCAAACAGGTATCTGTGGGTGAAAAGGTCTTATTTGAAGGGGGAACCCTCGTATTTCTTGGAGGAGATGTGATCTATTTGGGAGAAATGTGGCATGTCTGCAAGAAACTGTCCTATTTTGGGGATAAAACAGGTATTTGTGGGTGAAAAGGTCCTATTTGAAGGGGGAAACCTGGTATTTCTTGGAGAAGATTTTCTATATTTGGGAGAAATGTGGCATTTCTGAAAGAAACAGTCCTCTTTTGGGGATAAAAGAGGTATTTGTGGGTAAAAAGGTGCTATTTGTTGGGGGAAAGCTGGTATTTCTTGGAGAAGATGTGATATATTTGGGAGAAATGTGGCCTTTCTGGAAGAAACTGTCCTATTTTGGGGATAAAACAGGTATTTGTGGGAGAAAAGGTCCTATTTGAAGGGGGAAACCTGGTACTTCTTGGAGAAGATGTGATATATTTGGGAGAAATGTGGCATTTCTGGAAGAAACTGTCCTCTTTTGGGGATAAAAGAGGTATTTGTGGGTGAAAAGGTCGTATTTGAAGGGGGAAACCTGGTATTTCTTGGAGAAGATGTGAAATATTTGGGAGAAATGTGGCCTTTCTGGAAGAAACTGTCCTATTTTGGGGGTAAAACAGGTATTTGTGGGTGAAAAGTTCCTCTTTGAAGGGGGAAACCTGGTATTTCTTGGAGAAGATGTGAAATATTTGGGAGAAATGTGGCATTTCTGGCAGAAACTGCTCTATTATGGGAAAAAAGAGGTATTTGTGGGAGAAAAGGTCCTATTTGAAGGGGGAAACGTGGTATTTCTTGGAGAAGATGTGATATGTTTCGGAGAAATGTGGCATGTCTGGAAGAAAATGTCCTATTGGGGGGAGAAGGCTGGTATTTGTGGGAGAAAAGGTCCTATTTCAGGAGGAATCCTGGTATTTCTTGGAGGAGATGTGATATGTTTGGGAGAAATGTGGCATTTCTGGAAGAAACTGTCCTATTTTGGGGATAAAGCAGGTATTTGTGGGTGAAAAGGTCCTATTTGAAGGGGGAAAGCTGGTATTTCTTGGAGAAGATGTGATCTATTTGGGAGAAATGTGGCCTTTCTGGAAGAAAAAGTCCTGTTTTGTGGATAAAACAGGTATTTGTGGGAGAAGAGGTCCTATTTGAAGGGGGAATCCTGGTATTTCTTGGAGAAGATGTGATATGTTTGGCTGAAATGTGGCATTTCTGGAAGAAACTGTTCTATTTTGGGGATAAAAGAGGTATTTGTAGGCGAAAAGGTCCTATTTGAAGGGGGAAAGCTGGTATTTCTTGGAGAAGATGTGATATATTTGGGTGATATGTGGCATGTCTGTAAGAAAATGTCCTATTTGGGAGGAGAAGGCTGGTATTTGTGGGAGAAAAGGTCCTATTTCAGGAGGAATCCTGGTATTTCTTGGAGGAGATGTGATCTATTTGGGAGAAATGTGGCATGTCTGGAAGAAACTGTCCTCTTTTGGGGATAAAACAGGTATTTTGAGTGAAAAGGTCCTATTTGATGGGGGAACCTGGTATTTCTTGGAGAAGATGTGATAAATTTGGGAGAAATGTGGCATGTCTGGAAGAAACTGTCCTATCTTGGGGATAAAACAGGTATTACAGGGTGAAAAGGTCGTATTCGAAGGGGGAAACCTGTTATTTCTTGGAGAAGATGTGATTTGTTTGGGAGAAATCTGGCATTTGTGGAAGAAACTGTCGTATTTTGGGGATCAAAGAGGTATTTGTGGGTGAAAATTTCCTATTTCAAGGGGTAACCTGGTATTTCTTGGAGAAGATGTGATCTATTAGGGAGAAATGTGGCATTTCTGGAAGAAACTGTCCTCTTTTGGGGATAAAAGAGGTATTTGTGCCTGAAAAGGTCCTATTTGAAGGGGGAACCCTGGCATTTCTTGGAGAAGATGTGATATACTTGGGAGAAATGTGGCATTTCTGGAAGAAAATATACTCTTTTGGGGATAAAAGAGGAATTAGTGGGAGAAAAGGTCCTATTTGAAGGGTAAAGCTGGTATTTCTTGGAGAAGATGTGATATATTTGGGAGAAATGTGGCCTTTCTGGAAGAAACTGTCCTATTTGGGGGCAGAAGGCAGGAATTTGTGGGACACAAGTTCCTATTTGAAGGGGGAAAGCTGGTATTTCTTGGAGAAGATGTGATATATTTGGGAGAAATGTGGCCTTTCTGGAAGAAACTGTCCTCTTTTGGGGATAAAAGAGGTATTTGTTGGTGAAAAGGTCCTATTTCCAGGGGGAAAGCTGGTATTTCTAGAAGAAGATGTGATATATTTGGGTGATATGTGAAATGTCTGGAAGAAAATGTCCTATTTCGGAGGAGAATGTTGGTATTTGTGGGAGAAAAGGTCCTATTTCAGGAGGAATCCTGGTATTTCTTGGGGGAGATGTGATCTATTTGGGAGAAATGTGGAATTTCTGGATGAAACTGTCCTATTTTGGGGATAAAACAGGTATTTTGGGTGAAAAGGTCCTATTTGAAGGGGGAACCCTGGTATTTCTTGGAGAAGACGTGATATACTTGGGAGAAATCTGGCATGTCTGGAAGAAACTGTCCTATCTTGGGGATAAAACAGGTATTACAGGGTGAAAAGGTCGTATTTGAAGGGGGAAACCTGTTATTTCTTGGAGAAGATGTGATATGTTTGGGAGAAATCTGGCATTTCTGGAAGAAACTGTCCTCTTTTGGGGATCAAATAGGTATTTGTGGGTGAAAGTTCCTATTTCCAGGGGAAAACCTTGTATTTCTTGGAGAAGATGTGATCTATTTGGGAGAAATGTGGCATTTCTGGAAGAAACTGTCCTCTTTTGGGGATAAAAGAGGTGTTTGTGGGTGAAAAGGTCGTATTTGAAGGGGGAAACCGGGTATTTCTTGGAAAAGATGTGATATACTTGGGAGAAATGTGGCATTTCTGGAAGAAACTGTCCTGTTTTGGGGATAAAACAGGTATTTGTGGCAGAAAAGGTCCTATTTGAAGGGGGAAACCTGGTATTTCTTGGAGGAGATGTAATCTATTTGGGAGAAATGTGGCATTTCTGGAAGAAACTGTCCTATTTGGTGGATAAAACAGGTATTTTGGCTGAAAAGGTCCTATTTGAAGGGGGAACCTGGTATTTCTTGGAGAAGATTTGGTATATCTGGGAGTAATCTGGCATGTCTGGAAGTAACTGTCCTATCTTGGGGATAAAACAGGTATTACAGGGTGAAAAGGTCGTATTTGAAGGGGGAAACCTGTTATTTCTTGGAGAAGATGTGATATATTTGGGAGAAATGTGGCATTTCTGGAAGAAACTGTCCTCTTTTGGGGATAAAAGAGGTATTTGTGGGTGAAAAGGTCCTATTTGAAGGGGTAAACCTGGTATTTCTTGGAGAAGATGTGATATATTTGGGAGAAATGTGGCCTTTCTGGAAGAAACTGTCCTCTTTTGGGGATAAAAGAGGTATTTGTGGGTGAAAAGGTCCTATTTGAAGGGGGAAACCTGGTATTTCTTGGAGAAGATGTGATATACTTGGGAGAAATGTGGCATGTCTGGAAGAAACTGTCCTCTTTTGGGGATCAAAGAGGTATTTGTGGGAGAAAAGGTCCTATTTGAAGGGGGAAAGCTGGTATTTCTTGGAGAAGATGTGATATATTTGGGAGAAATGTGGCCTTTCTGGAAGAAACTGTCCAATTTGTGGGGAGAAGGCTGGTAGTTTTGGGTGAGAAGGTCCTATTTCAGGAGGAATCCTGGTATTTCTTGGAGAAGATGTGCTATATTTGGGAGAAATGTGGCATGTCAGGAAGAAACTGTCCTCTTTTGGGGATAAAAGAGGTATTTGTGGGTGAAAAGTTCCTATTTGAAGGGGGAAACCTGGTATTTCTTGGAGAAGATGTGATATACTTGGGTGAAATGTGGCATTTCTGGAAGAAACTGTCCTCTTTTGGGGATAAAACAGGTATTTGTGGGTGATAAGGTCCTATATGAATGGGGAAAGCTGGTATTTCTGGGAGGAGATGGGATCTATTTGGGAGAAATGTGGCATTTCTGGAAGAAACTGTCCTATTTGGGGGATAAAACAGGTATTTGTGGGTGAAAAGGTCCTATTTCAAGGGGGAACCAGGTATTTCTTGGAGAAGATGTGGTATATTTGGGAGAAATCTGGCATGTCTGGAAGAAACTGTCCTATCTTGGGGATAAAACAGGTATTTGTGGGTGAAAAGGTCCTATTTGAAGGGGGAAAGCTGGTATTTCCTGGAGAAGATGTGATATATTTGGGAGAAATGTGGCATTTCTGGAAGAAACTGTCCTATTTTGGGGATAAAAGAGGTATTTGTGGGTGAAAAGATCCTTTTTGAAAGAGGAAAACTGGTATTTCTTGGAGAAGATGTGATATATCTGGGAGAAATGTGGCATGTCTGGAAGAAACTGTCCTCTTTTGGGGATAAAAGAGGTATTTTTTGGTGAAAAGGTCCTATTTGAAGGGGGAAACGTGGTATTTCTTGGAGAAGATGTGGTATATTTGGGAGAAATGTGGCATGTCTGGAAGAAACTGTCGTCTTTTGGGGGGAGACGGCTGGTATTTGTGGGAGAAAGAGTCCTATTTCAGGAGGAATCCTGGTATTTCTTGGAGGAGATGTGATCTATTTGGGAGAAATCTGGCATTTCTGGCAGTAACTGTCCTGTTTTGGGGATAAAAGAGGTATTTGTGGGTGAAAAGGTCGTATTTGAAGGCGGAAAGCTGGTATTTCTTGGAGAAGATGTGATCTATTTGGGAGAAATGTGGCATTTCTTGAAGAAACTGTCCTATTTTGGGGATCAAACAGGTATTTGTTGGTGAAAAGGTCCTATTTGAAGGGGGAAACCTGGTATTTCTTGGAGAAGATGTGATATATTTGGGAGAAATGTGGCATTTCTGGAAGAAACTGTCCTATTTTGGGGGAGAAGGCTGGTAATTGTGGGTGAAAAGGTCCTATTTCCAGGGGGAAACCTGGTATTTCTGAGGAGATGTGATATATTTGGGAGAAATCTGGCATGTCTGGAAGAAAATGTCCAATATGGGGGGAGAAGGCTGGTAGTTGTGGGTGAGAAGGTCCTATTTCAGGAGGAATCCTGGTATTTCTTGGAGAAGATGTGATATATTTGTGCGAAATGTGGCATTTCTGGAAGAAACTGTCCTCTTTTGGGGATAAAAGAGGTATTAGTGGTTGAAAAGGTCCTATTTGAAGGGGGAAACCTGGTATTTCTTGGAGAAGATGTGATATATTTGGGAGAAATGTGGCATGTCTGGAAGAAACTGTCCTGTTTTGGGGATAAAAGAGGTATTTGTGGGTGAAAAGGTCCTATTTGAAGGGGGAACCCTGGTATTTCTTGGAGAAGATGAGATATATTTGGGAGAAATGTGGCATTTCTGGAAGAAACTGTCCTCTTTTGGGGATAAAAGAGGTATGTGTGGGTGAAAAGGTCCTATTTGAAGGGGGAAAGCTGGTATTTCTTGGAGAAGATGTGATATATTTGGGAGAAATGTGGCCTTTCTGGAAGAAACTGTCCTATTTGGGGGGAGAAGGCTGGTATTTTTGGTAGAAAAGGTCCTATATCAGGAGGAATCCTGGTATTTCTTGGAGGAGATGTGATATATTTGGGAGAAATGTGGCATTTCTGGAAGAAACTGTCCTATTTTGGAGATAAAACAGGTATTTGTGGGTGAAAAGGTCCTATTTGAAGGGGGAAACCTGGTATTTCTTGGAGAAGATGTGATATGTTTGGGAGAAATATGGCATTTCTGGAAGAAACTGTCCTATTTAGGGGATCAAAGAGGTATTTGTGGGTGAAAAGATCCTATTTGAAAGGGGAAACCTGGTATTTCTTGGAGAAGATGTGATATATTTGGGAGAAATGTGGCCTTTCTGGAAGAAACTGTCCTCTTTTGGGGATAAAAGAGGTATTTGTGGGAGAAAAGGTCCTATTTGAAGGGGGAAGCCTGGTATTTCTTGGAGAAGATGTGATCTATTTGGGAGAAATGTGGCATGTCTGGAAGAAACTGTCCTCTTTTGGGGATAAAACAGGTATTTGTGGGAGAAAAGGTCCTATTTGAAGGGGGAACCCTGGTATTTCTTGGAGAAGATTTGATATGTTTGGGAGAAATGTGGCATTTCTGGAAGAAACTGTTCTATTTTGGGGATAAAAGAGGTATTTGTAGGTGAAAAGGTCCTATTTCTAGGGGGAAAGCTGGTATTTCTTGGAGAAGATGTGATATATTTGGGTGATATGTGGCATGTCTGGAAGAAACTGTCCTATTTGGGGGGAGAAGGCTGGTATTTGTGGGAGAAAGAGTACTATTTCAGGAGGAATCCTGGTATTTCTTGGAGGAGATGTGATCTATTTGGGAGAAATCTGGCATTTCTGGCAGAAACTGTCCTGTTTTGGGGATAAAAGAGGTATTTGTGGGTGAAAAGGTCCTATTTGAAGGGGGAAAGCTGGTATTTCTTGGAGAAGATGTGATCTATTGGGGAGAAATGTAGCATTTCTGGAAGAAACTGTCGTATTTAGGGGATAAAAGAGGTATTTGTGGGTGAAAAGGTCCTAATTCAAGGGGGAAACCTGGTATTTCATGGAGAAGATGTGATATGTTTGGGAGAAATGTGGCATTTCTGGACGTAACTGTTCCATTTTGGGGATAAAAGAGGTATTTGTGGGTGAAAAGGTCCTATTTGAAGGGGGAAAGCTGGTACTTCTTGGAGAAGATGTGATATATTTGGGAGAAATGTGCCATTTCTGGAAGAAACTGTCCTATTTTGGGGATAAAACAGGTAATTGTGGGTGAAAAGGTCCTATTTGAAGGGGGAAAGCTGGTATTTCTTGGAGAAGATGTGATCTATTTGGGAGAAATCTGGCATTCCTGGAAGAAACTGTCCTCTTTTGGGGATAAAATAGATTTTTTTGGGGAAAAGGTCCTATTTCCAGGGGGAAACCTGGTATTTCTTGGAGAAGATGTGATATATTTGGGAGAAATGTGGCATTTCTGGAAGAAAATGTTCTATTTTTGGGATTAAAGATGTATTTGTGGGTGAAAAGGACCTATTTGAAGGGGGAAACCTGGTATTTCTTGGAGAAGATGTGCTATATTTGGGAGAAATGTGGCATTTCTGGAAGAAACTGTCCTATTTTGGGGATAAAAGATGTATTTGTGGGTGAAAAGGTCCTATTTGAAGGGGGAACCCTGGTATTTCTTGGTGGAGATGTGATCTATTTGGGAGAAATGTGGCATGTCTGGAAGAAATTGTCCTATTTTGGGGATAAAAGAGGTATTTGTGGGTGAAAAGGTACTATTTGAAGGGGGAAACCTGGTATTTCTTGGAGAAGATGTGATATGTTTGGGTGAAATGTGGCATTTCTGGAAGAAACTGTTCTATTTTGGGGATAAAAGAGGTATTTGTGGGTGAAAAGGTCCTATTTCTAGGGGGAAAGATGGTATTTCTAGGAGAAGATGTGATATATTTGGGTGATATGTGGCATGTCTGGAAGAAACTGTTCTATTTTGGGGATAAAACAGGTACTTGTGCTTGAAAAGGTCCTATTTGAAGGGGGAAAGCTGGTATTTCTTGGAGAAGATGTGATATGTTTGGGAGAAATGTGGCATGTCTGGAAGAAACTGTCCTATTTGGGGGGAGAAGGCTGGTATTTGTGGGAGAAAGAGTCCTATTTCAGGAGGAATCCTGGTATTTCTTGGAGGAGATGTGATCTATTTGGGTGAAATGTGGCATTTCTGGCAGAAACTGTCCTGTTTTGGGGATAAAAGAGGTATTTGTGGGTGAAAAGGTCGTATTTGAAGGGGGAAAGCTGGTATTTCTTGGAGAAGATGATATATATTTGGGAGAAATGTGGCATGCCTGGAAGAAACTGTCCTATTTTGGGGATAAAAGAGGTATTTGTGGGTGAAAAGGTACTATTTGAAGGGGGAAACCTGGTATTTCTTGGAGAAGATGTGATATGTTTGGGAGAAATGTGGCATTTCTGGACGTAACTGTTCTATTTTGGGGATAAAAGAGGTATTTGTGGGTGATAAGGTCCTATTTGAAGGGGGAAAGCTGGTAGTTCTTGGAGAAGATGTGATCTGTTTGGGAGAAATGTGGCATGTCTGGAAGAAAATGTCCTATTTGGGGGGAGAAGGGTGGTATTTGTGGGAGAAAAGGTCCTATATCAGGAGGAATCCTGGTATTTCTTGGAGGAGATGTGATATATTCGGGAGAAATGTGGCCTTTCTGGAAGAAACTGTCCTCTTTTGGGGATAAAACAGGTATTTGTGGGTGAAAAGGTCCTATTTGAAGGGGGAACCCTGGTATTTCTTGGAGAAGATGTGATATATTCGGGAGAAATGTGGCATGTCTGGAAGAAACTGTCCTCTTTTGGGGATAAAAGAGTTATTTTTGGGGAAAAGGTCCTATTTCCAGGGGAAAACCTGGTATTTCTTGGAGAAGATGTGATATATTTGGGAGAAATGTGGCATTTCTGGAAGAAACTGTCCTATTTTGGGGATAAAATAGGTATTTGTGGGTGAAAAGGTCCTATTTGAAGGGGGAACCCTGGTATTTCTTGGAGGAGATGTGATCAATTTGGGAGAAATGTGGCATGTCTGGAAGAAAATGTTCTATTTGATTGGAAAAGGCTGGTATTTGTGGGAGAAAAGGTCCTATTTCTGGAGGAATCCTGGTATTTCTTGGAGGAGATGTAATATGTTTGGGAGAAATGTGGCATTTCTGGTAGAAACTGTTCTATTTTTGGGATAAAAGAGGTATTTGTGGGTGAATAGGTCCTATTTGAAGGGGGAAACCTGGTATTTCTTGGAGAAGATGTGCTATATTTGGGAGAAATGTGGCCTTTCTGGAAGAAACTGTCCTCTTTTGGGGATAAAAGAGGTATTTGTGGGTGAAAAGGTCCTATTTGAAGGGGGAACCCTGGTATTTCTTGGAAAAGATGTGATCTATTTGGGAGAAATGTGGCATGTCTGGAAGAAACTGTCCTCTTTTGGGGATAAAAGAGGTATTTGTGGGAGAAAAGGTCCTATTTGAAGGGGGAAACCTGGTATTTCTTGGAGAAGATGTGATATGTTTGGGTGAAATGTGGCATTTCTGGAAGAAACTGATCTATTTTGGGGATAAAAGAGGTATTTGTAGGTGAAAAGGTCCTATTTCTAGGGGGAAAGATGGTATTTCTTGGAGAAGATGTGATATATTTGGGTGATATGTGGCATGTCTGGAAGAAACTGTTCTATTTCGGGGATAAAACAGGTATTTGTGGGTGAAAAGGTCCTATTTGAAGGGGGAAACCTGGTATTTCTTGGAGAAGATGTGATATATTTGGGAGAAATGTGGCATGTCTGGAAGAAACTGTCTTATTTGGTGGAGAAGGCTGGTATTTGTGGGAGAAAGAGTCATATTTCAGGAGGATTCCTGGTATTTCTTGGAGGAGATGTGATCTATTTGGGAGAAATGTGGCATTTCTGGCAGAAACTGTCCTGTTTTGGGGATAAAAGAGGTATTTGTGGGTGAAAAGTTCGTATTTGAAGGGGGAAACCTGGTATTTCTTGGAGAAGATGTGATCTATTTGGGAGAAATGTGGCATTTCTGGAAGAAACTGTCGTATTTTAAGCATAAAACAGGTATTTGTGGGTGAAAAGGTCCTATTTGAAGGGGGAACCCTGGTATTTCTTGGAGAAGATGTGATCTATTTGGGAGAAATCTGGCATTTCTGGAAGAAACTGTCCTATTTTGGGGAGAATCCTGGTAATTGTGGGTGAAAAGGTCCTATTTGAAGGGGGAAACCTGGTATTTCTTGGAGGAGATGTGATCTATTTGGGAGAAATCTGGCATGTCTGGAAGAAAATGTCCAATATGGGGGGAGAAGGCTGGTAGTTTTGGGTGAGAAGGTCCTCTTTCAGGTGGAATCCTGGTATTTCTTGGAGAAGATGTGATATATTTGGGAGAAATGTGGCCTTTGTGGAAGAAACTGTCCTATTTTGGGGATAAAAGAGGTATTTGTGGGTGATAAGGTCCTATTTGAAGGGGGAACCCTGGTATTTCTTGGAGAAGATGTGATATATTTGGGAGAAATGTGGCATTTCTGGTAGAAACTGTCCTCTTTTGGGGATAAAAGAGGTATTTGTGGGTGAAAAGGTTCTATTTGAAGGGGGAAAGCTGGTATTTCTTGGAGAAGATGTGATATATTTGGGTGATATGTGGCATGTCTGGAAGAAAATGTCCTATTTGGGGTGAGAAGGCTGGTATTTGAGGGAGAAAAAGTCCTATTTCAGGAGGAATCCTGGTATTTCTTGGAGGAGATATGATCTATTTGGGAGAAATCTGGCATTTCTTGAAGAAACTGTCCTCTTTTGGGGATAAAAGAGGTATTTGTGGGTGAAAAGGTCGTATTTGAAGGGGGAAAGCTGGTATTTCTTCGAGAAGATGTGATATATTTGGAAGAAATGAGGCATGTCTGGAAGAAACTGTCCTCTTTTGGGGATAAAAGAGGTATTTGTGGGTGAAAAGGTCCTATTTCAAGGGGGAAAGCTGGTATTTCTTGGAGAAGATGTGATATATTTGGGAGAAATGTGGCATGTCAGGAAGAAACTGTCCTATTTGGGGGGAGAAGCCTGGTATTAGTGGGTGAAAAGGTCCTATTTGAAGGGGGAAACCTGGTATTTCTTGGAGAAGATGTGATATGTTTGGGAGAAATGTGGCATTTCTGGAAGAAACTGTCCTCTTATGGGGATAAAAGAGGTATTTGTGGGTGAAAAAGTCCTATTTCCAGGGGGAAACCTGGTATTTCTTGGAAAAGATGTGATCTATTTGGGAGAAATGTGGCATGTCTGGAAGAAACTGTCCTCTTTTGGGGATAAAAGAGGTATTTGTGGGTGAAAAGGTCCTATTTGAAGGGGGAAACCTGGTATTTCTTGGAGAAGATGTGATATATTTGGGAGAAATGTGGCAAGTCCGGATGAAACTGTCCTCTTTTGGAGATAAAAGACGTATTTGTGGGTGATAAGGTCCTATTTGAAGGGGGAACCCTGGTATTTCTTGGAGAAGATGTGATCTATTTGGGAGAAATGTGGCATTTCTGGAAGAAACTGTCCTATTTTGGGGATAAAAGAGGTATTTGTGGGTGAAAATGTCCTATTTGAAGGGGGAAACCTGGTATTTCTTGGAGAAGATGTGATATGTTTGGGTGAAATGTGGCATGTCTGGAAGAAACTGTCCTATTTGAGGGATAAAAGATGTATTTGTGGGTGAAGAGGTCCTATTTGAAGGGGGAAAGCTGGTATTTCTTGGAGAAGATGTGATCTATTGGGGAGAAATGTGGCCTTTCTGGTAGAAAATGTCCAATTTGGGGGGAGAAGGCTGGTAGTTTTGGGTGAGAAGGTCCTCTTTCAGGAGGAATCCTGGTATTTCTTGGAGAAGATGTGATATATTTGGGAGAAATGTGGCCTTTCTGGAAGAAAATGTCCAATTTGGGGGGAGAAGGCTGGTATTTGTGGGAGAATAGGTCCTATTTGAAGGGGGAATCCTGGTATTTCTTGGAGAAGATGTGATCTATTTGGGAGAAATCTGGCATTTCTGGAAGAAACTGTCCTCTTTTGGGGATAAAAGAGGTATTTCATGGAGAAAAGTTCCTAATTGAAGGGGGAAAGCTGGTATTTCTTGGAGAAGATGTGATATATTTGGGAGAAATGTGGCCTTTCTGGAAGAAACTGTTCTATTATGGGAAAAAAGAGGTATTTGAGGGTGAAAAGGTCCTAATTCAAGGGGGAAACCTGGTATTTCTTGGAGGAGTTGTGATATATTTGGGAGAAATGCGGCATGTCTGGAAGAAAATGTCCTCTTTTGGGGATAAAAGAGGTATTTGTGGGAGAAAAGGTCCTATTTGAAGGTGGAAACCTGGTATTTCTTGGAGAAGATGTGATATATTTGGGAGAAATGTGGCATGTCTGGAAGAAACTGTCCTCTTTTGGGGATAAAAGAGGTATTTGTGGGTGAAAAGGTCCTATTTGAAGGGGGAAAGCTGGTATTTCTTGGAGAAGATGTGATATATTTGGGAGAAATCTGGCATTCCTTGAAGAAACTGTTCTATTTTGGGGATAAAAGAGGTTTTTTTTGGGAAAAGGTCCTATTTGAAGGGGGAAAGCTGGTATTTCTTGGAGAAGATGTGATATGTTTGGGAGAAATGTGGCATTTCTGGAAGAAACTGTCCTCTTATGGGGATAAAACCGGTATTTGTGGGTGAAAAGGTCCTATTTCCATGGGGAAACCTGGTATTTCCTGGAGAAGATGTGATCTATTTGGGAGAAATGTGGCATGTCTGGAAGAAAATGTCCAATTTTGGGGAGTGAAGGGTGGTATTTGTGGGAGAAAATTCCTATTTCAGGAGGAATCCTGGTATTTCTTGGAGGAGATGTGTAATGTTTGGGAGAAATGTGGCCTTTCTGGAAGAAACTGTCCTCTTATGGGGATAAAAGAGGTATTTGTGGGTGAAAAGGTCCTATTTGAAGGGGGAAAGCTGGTATTTCTTGGAGAAGATGTGATATATTTGGGAGAAATGTGGCATTTCTTGAAGAAACTGTCCTATTTGGGGGGAGAAGCCTGGTATTAGTGGGTGAAAAGGTCCTATTTGATGGGGGAAACCTGGTATTTCTTGGAGAAGATGTGATATATTTGGGAGAAATGTGGCATTTCTGGAAGAAACTGTCCTATTTTGGGGAATAAACAGGAATTTGTGGGTGAAAACGTTGTATTTGAAGGGGGAAAGGTGGTATTTCTTGGAGAAGATGTGATATGTTTGGGTGAAATGTGGCATTTCTGGAAGAAACTGTTCTATTTTGGGGATAAAAGAGGTATTTGTAGGTGAAAAGGTCCTATTTCTAGGGGGAAAGATGGTATTTCTTGGAGAAGATGTGATATATTTGGGAGATATGTGGCATGTCTGGAAGAAACTGTTCTATTTTGGGGATAAAACAGGTATTTGTGGGTGAAAAGGTCCTATTTGAAGGGGGAACCCTGGTATTTCTTGGAGAAGATGTGATATATTTGGGAGAAATGTGGCATGCCTGGAAGAAACTGTCCTATCTGGGGGGAGAAGGCTGGTATTTGTGGGAGAAAGAGTCATATTTCAGGAGGAATCCTGGTATTTCTTGGAGGAGATGTGATCTATTTGGGAGAAATGTGGCATTTCTGGAAGAAACTGTCCTCTTTTGGGGATAAAAGAGGTATTTCATGGAGAAAAGGTCCTAATTCAAGGGGGAAACCTGGTATTTCTTGGAGGAGTTGTGATATATTTGGGAGAAATGTGGCATTTCTGGAAGAAACTGTCCTCTTTTGGGGATAAAAGAGGTATTTGTGGGTGAAAAGTTACTATTTGAAGGGGGATACCTGGTATTTCTTGGAGAAGATGTGATCTATTTGGGAGAAATCTGGCATTTCTGGAAGAAACTGTCCTATTTTGGGGAGAATCCTGGTAATTGTGGGTGAAAAGGTCCTATTTCCAGGGGGAAACCTGGTATTTCTTGGAGGAGATGTGAGATATTTGGGAGAAATGTGGCATTCCTGGAAGAAACTGTCCTCTTTTGGGGATAAAAGAGGTATTTGTGGGTGAAAAGGTCCTATTTGAAGGGGGAAAGCTGGTATTTCTTGGAGAAGATGAGATATATTTGGGTGATATGTGGCATGTCTGGAAGAAAATGTCCTATTTGGGGTGAGAAGGCTGGTATTTGAGGGAGAAAAAGTCCTATTTCAGGAGGAATCCTGGTATTTCTTGGAGGAGATATGATCTATTTGGGAGAAATGTGGCATTTCTGGAAGAAACTGTCCTGTTTTGGGGATAAAAGAGGTATTTGTGGGTGAAAAGGTCGTATTTGAAGGGGGAAAGCTGGTATTTCTTGGAGAAGATGTGATATATTTGGGAGAAATGTGGCATGTCTGGAAGAAACTGTCCTCTTTTGGGGATAAAAGAGGTATTTGTGGGTGAAAAGGTCCTATTTGAAGGGGGAAAGCTGGTATTTCTTGGAGAAGATGTGATATATTTGGGAGAAATGTGGCATTTCTGGAAGAAACTGTCCTATTTGGGGGCAGAAGCCTGGTATTAGTGGGTGAAAAGGTCCTATTTGAAGGGGGAAACCTGGTATTTCTTGGAGAAGATGTGATATGTTTGGGAGAAATGTGGCATTTCTGGAAGAAACTGTCCTCTTTTCGGGATAAAAGAGGTATTTGTGGGTGAAAAGGTCCTATTTGAAGGGGAAACCTGGTATTTCTTGGAAAAGATGTGATCTATTTGGGAGAAATGTGGCATGTCTGGAAGAAACTGTCCTCTTTTCGGGATAAAAGAGGTATTTGTGGGTGAAAAGGTCCTATTTGAAGGGGGAAACCTGGCATTTCTTGGAGAAGATGTGATATGTTTGGGAGAAATGTGGCATTTCTGGACGTAACTGTTCTATTTTGGGGATAAAAGAGATATTTGTGGGTGATAAGGGCCTATTTGAAGGGGGAAAGCTGGTAGTTCTTGGAGAAGATGTGATCTGTTTGGGAGAAATGTGGCATGTCTGGAAGAAAATGTCCTATTTGGGGGGAGAAGGTTGGTATTTGTGGGAGAAAAGGTCCTATATCAGGAGGAATCCTGGTATTTCTTGGAGGAGATGTGATATGTTTGGGAGAAATGTGGCATGTCTGGAAGAAACTGTCCTCTTTTGGGGATAAAAGAGGTATTTGTGGGTGAAAAGGTCCTATTTGAAGGGGGAACCCTGGTATTTCTTGGAGGAGATGTGATCTATTTGGGAGAAATGTGGCATGTCTGGAAGAAACTGTCCTCTTTTGGGGATAAAAGAGGTATTTGTGGGTGAAAAGGTCCTATTTGAAGGGGGAAAGCTGGTATTTCTTGGAGAAGATGTGATATGTTTGGGTGAAATGTGGCATTTCTGGAAGAAACTGTTCTATTTTGGGGATAAAAGAGGTATTTGTAGGTGAAAAGGTCCTATTTCTAGGGGGAAAGATGGTATTTCTTGGAGAAGATGTAATATATTTGGGTGATATGTGGCATGTCTGGAAGAAAATGTCCTATTTGGGGGGAGAAGGGTGGTATTTGTGGGAGAAAAGGTCCTATTTCAGGAGGAATCCTGGTATTTCTTGGAGGAGATGTGATCTATTTGGGAGAAATCTGGCATTTCTGGCTGTAACTGTCCTGTTTTGGGGATAAAAGAGGTATTTGTGGTTGAAAAGGTCGTATTTGAAGGGGGAAAGCTGGTATTTCTTGGAGAAGATGTGATATATTTGGGAGAAATCTGGCATTTCTGGAAGAAACTGTCCTCTTTTGGGGATAAAAGAGGTATTTGTGGGTGAAAAGGTCCTATTTGAAGGGGGAAACCTGGTATTTCTTGGAGAAGATGTGATCTATTTGGGAGAAATGTGGCATTTCTGGAAGAAACTGTCCTATTTGGGGGGAGAAGCCTGGTATTAGTTGGTGAAAAGGTCCTATTTGAAGGGGGAATCCTGGTATTTCTTGGAGAAGATGTGATCTATTTGGGAGAAATGTGGCCTTTCTGGAAGAAACTGTCCTATTTGGGGGGAGAAGCCTGGTATTAGTTGGTGAAAAGGTCCTATTTGAAGGGGGAATCCTGGTATTTCTTGGAGAAGATGTGATATATTTGGGAGAAATGTGGCATTCCTGGAAGAAACTGTCCTCTTTTGGGGATAAAAGAGGTTTTTTGGGGGAAAAGGTCCTATTTGAAGGGGGAAAGCTGGTATTTCTTGGAGAAGATGTGATATGTTTGGGAGAAATGTGGCATTTCTGGAAGAAACTGTCCTCTTTTGCGGATAAAAGAGGTATTTGTGGGTGAAAAGGTCCTATTTGAAGGGGGAACCCTGGTATTTCTTGGAGAAGCTGTGATCTATTTGGGAGAAATGTGGCATGTCTGGAAGAAAATGTCCAATTTTGGGGGGTGAAGGGTGGTATTTGTGGGAGAAAAGTTCCTATTTCAGGAGGAATCCTGGTATTTCTTGGAGGAGATGTGATATATTTGGGAGAAATGTTGCATTTCTGGAAGAAACTGTCCTATTTTGGGGAATAAACAGGTATTTGTGGGTGAAAAGGTCCTATTTGAAGGGGGAAACCTGGTATTTCTTGGAAAAGATGTTATATATTTGGAAGAAATGTGGCATGTCTGGAAGAAACTGTCCTATTTTGGGGATAAAAGAGGTATTTGTGGGTGAAAAGGTCCTATTTCCAGGGGGAAAACTGGTATTTCTTGGAGAAGATGTGATCTGTTTGGGAGAAATGTGGCATGTCTGGAAGAAACTGTCCTCTTTGGGGGGAGAAGGGTGGTATTTGTGGGAGAAAAGGTCCTATATCAGGAGGAATCCTGGTATTTCTTGGAGGAGATGTGATATATTTGGGAGACAAGTGGCCTTTCTGGAAGAAACTGTCCTCTTTTGAGGATAAAAGAGGTATTTGTGGGTGAAAAGGTCCTATTTGAAGGGGGAAACCTGGTATTTCTTGGAGAAGATGTGATATATTTGGGAGAAATCTGGCAGTCCTGGAAGAAACAGTCCTCTTTTGGAGATAAAAGAGTTTTTTTTGGGGAAAAGGTCCTATTTCCATGGGAAAACCTGGTATTTCTTGGAGAAGATGTGATATATTTGGGAGAAATGTGGCATGTCTGGAAGAAAATGTTCTATTTGAGGGGAAAAGGCTGGTATTTGTGGGAGAAAAGGTCCTATTTCTGGAGGAATCCTGGTATTTCTTGGAGGAGATGTGATATGTTTCGGAGAAATGTGGCATTTCTGGAAGAAACTGTACTATTTTGGGGATACAAGAGGTATTTCTGGGTGAAAAGGTCCTATTTGAAGGGGGAAACCTGTTATTTCTTGGAGAAGATGTGCTATATTTGGGAGAAATGTGGCATTTCTGGAAGAAACTGTCCTATTTTGGGGATAAAAGAGGTATTTGTGGGTGAAAAGGTCCTATTTGATGGGGGAACCCTGGTATTTCTTGGAGGAGATATGATCTATTTGGGAGAAATGTGGCATGTCTGGAAGAAACTGTCCTCTTTTGGGGATAAAAGAGGTATTTGTGGGTGATAAGGTCCTATTTGAAGGGGGAACCCTGGTATTTCTTGGAGAAGATGTGATATATTTGGGAGAAATGTGGCATGTCTGGAAGAAACTGTCCTATTTTGGGGATAAAACAGGTATTTGTGGGTGAAAAGTTCCTATTTCTAGGGGGAAAGATGGTATTTCTTGGAGAAGATGTGATATATTTGGGTGATATGTGGCATGTCTGGAAGAAAATGTACTATTTGGGGGGAGAAGGGTGGTATTTGTGGGAGAAATGGTCCTATTTCAGGAGGAATCCTGGTATTTCTTGGAGGAGATGTGATATATTTGGGAGAAATGCGGGATTTCTGGAAGAAAATGTCCTCTTTTGGGGATAAAAGAGGTATTTGTGGGAGAAAAGGTCCTATTTGAAGGGGGAAACCTGGTATTTCTTGGAGAAGATGTGATCTATTTGGGAGAAATGTGGCATGTCTGGAAGAAACTGTCCTATTTTGGGGATAAAAGAGGTATTTGTGGGTGAAAAGGTCCTATTTGAAGGGGGAAACCTGGTATTTCTTGGAGAAGATGTGATATATTTGGGAGAAATCTGGCATTTCTGGAAGAAACTGTCCTCTTTTGGAGATAAAAGAGGTATTTGTGGGTGATAAGGTCCTATTTGATGGGGGAACCCTGGTATTTCTTGGAGGAGATGTGATATATTTGGGAGAAATGTGGCATTTCTGGAAGAAACTGTCCTCTTTTGGGGATCAAAGAGGTATTTGTGGGTGAAAAGGTCCTATTTGAAGGGGGAAAGCTGGTATTTCTTGGAGAAGATGTGTTATATTTGGGAGAAATGTGGCATGTCTGGAAGGAACTGTCCTCTTTTGGGGATAAAAGAGGTATTTGTGGGTGAAAAGGTCCTATTTGAAGGGGGAAAGCTGGTATTTCTTGGAGAAGATGTGATCTATTTGGGAGAAATCTGGCATGTCTGGAAGAAAATGTCCAATTTGGGGGGAGAAGGCTGGTAGTTTTCGGTGAGAAGATCCTATTTCAGGCGGAATCCTGGTATTTCTTGGAGAAGATGTGATATATTTGGGAGAAATGTGGCATGTCTGGAAGAAACTGTCCTATTTGGGGGATAAAAGAGGTATTTGTGGGTGAAAAGGTACTATTTGAAGGGGGAAAGCTGGTATTTCTTGGAGAAGATGTGATCTTTTTGGGAGAAATCTGGCATGTCTGGAAGAAACTGTTCTATTATGGGAAAAAAGAGGTATTTGTGGGTGAAAAGGTCCTAATTCAAGGGGGAAACCTGGTATTTCTTGGAGGAGTTATGATATATTTGGGAGAAATGTGGCATGTCTGGAAGAAACTGTCCTCTTTTGGGGATAAAAGAGGTATTTGTGGGAGAAAAGGTCATATTTGAAGGGGGAAAGCTGGTATTTCTTGGAGAAGATGTGATATATTTGGGAGAAATGTGGCATGTCTGGAAGAAACTGTCGTATTTTGGGGATAAAAGAGGTATTTGTGGGTGATAAGGTCCTATTTGAAGGGGGAAACCTGGTATTTCTTGGAGAAGATGTGATCTATTTGGGAGAAATGTGGCTTTTCTGGAAGAAACTTTCCTATTTTGGGGATAAAAGAGGTATGTTTCGGGAAAAGGTCCTATTTGAAGGGGGAAACGTGGTATTTCTTGGAGAAGATGTGATATGTTTGGGAGAAATGTGGCATTTCTGGAAGAAACTGTCCTCTTTTGGGGATAAAAGAGGTATTTGTGGGTGAAAAGGTCCTATTTCCAGGGGGAAAACTGGTATTTCTTGGAGAAGATGTGATATATTTGGGAGAAATGTGGCATGTCTGGAAGAAAATGTCCATTTTTGGGGGGTGAAGGGTGGTATTTGTGGGAGAAAAATTCCTATTTCAGGAGGAATCCTGGTATTTCTTGGAGGAGATGTGATATGTTCGGGAGAAATGTGGCCTTTCTGGCAGAAACTGCCCTATTTTGGGGATAAAAGAGGTATTTGTGGGTGAAAAGGTCCTATTTCCAGGGGGAAAACTGGTATTTCTTGGAGAAGATGTGATATATTTGGGAGAAATGTGGCATGTCTGGAAGAAAATGTCCATTTTTGGGGGGTGAAGGGTGGTATTTGTGGGAGAAAAATTCCTATTTCAGGAGGAATCCTGGTATTTCTTGGAGGAGATGTGATATGTTCGGGATAAATGTGGCCTTTCTGGCAGAAACTGTCCTATTTTGGGGATAAAAGAGGTATTTGTGGGTGAAAAGGTCCTATTTGAAGGGGGAAACCTGGTATTTCTTGGAGAAGATGTGATATGTTTGGGAGAAATATGGCATTTCTGGAAGATACTGTCCTCTTTTGGGGATAAAAGAGGTATTTGTGGGTGAAAAGGTCCTATTTCAAGGGGGAATCCTGGTATTTCTTGGAGAAGATGTGATGTATTTGGGAGAAATGTGGCCTTTCTGGAAGAAACAGTCCTCTTTTGGGGATACAAGAGGTATTTGTGGTTGAAAAGGTCCTATTTGAAGGGGGAAACCTGGTATTTCTTGGAGAAGATGTGATCTATTTGGGAGAAATGTGGCATGTCTGGAAGAAACTGTCCTCTTTTGGGGATAAAAGAGGTATTTGTGGGTAAAAAGTTCCTCTTTGAAGGGGGAAAGCTGGTATTTCTTGGAGAAGATGTGATATGTTTGGGAGAAATGTGGCCTTTCTGGAAGAAACTGTACTCTTTTGGGGATAAAACAGGTATTTGTGGGTGAAAAGGTCCTATTTGAAGAGGGAAACCTGGTATTTCTTGGAGAAGATGTGCTATATTTGGGAGAAAACTGGCATTTCTGGAAGAAACTGTCGTATTTTGGGGATAAAAGAGGTATTTGTGGGTGAAAAGGTCCTATTTGAAGGGGGAACCCTGGTATTTCTTGGAGAAGATGTGGTATATTTGGGAGAAATGTGGCCTTTCTGGAAGAAACTGTCCTCTTTTGGGCATAAAACAGGTATTTGTGGGTGAAAAGGTCCTATTTGAAGGGGGAAAGCTGGTATTTCTTGGAGAAGATGTGATATATTTGGGAGAAATCTGGCATGTATGGAAGAAACTGTCTTATTTGGGGGATAAAACAGGTATTTGTGGGTGAAAAGGTCCTATTTGAAGGGGGAAACCTGGTATTTCTTGGAGAAGATGTGGTATATTTGGGAGAAATGTGGCCTTTCTGGAAGAAACTGTCCTCTTTTGGGGATAAAACAGGTATTTGTGGGTGAAAACGTTGTATTTGAAGGGGGAAACCTGTTATTTCTTGGAGAAGATGTGATATATTTTGGAGAAATGTGGCATTTCTGGAAGAAACTGTCCTATTTTGGGGATAAAAGAGGTATTTGTGGGTGAAAAGGTCCTATTTGAAGGGGAAAACCTGGTATTTCTTGGAGAAGATGTGATATATTTGGGAGAAATCTGGCATTTCTGGAAGAAACTGTCCTTTTTTGGGGATAAAAGAGGTATTTGTGGGTGATAAGGTCCTATTTGAAGGGGGAACCTGGTATTTCTTGGAGAAGATGTGATATATTTTGGAGAAATGTGGCATTTCTGGAAGAAACTGTCCTCTTTTGGGGATAAAAGAGGTATTTGTGGGTGAAAAGGTCCTATTTGAAGGGGGAAAGCTGGTATTTCTTGGAGAAGATGTGATATATTTGGGAGAAATGTGGCATGTCTGGAAGAAACTGTCCTATTTGAGGGATAAAAGAGGTATTTGTGGGAGAAAAGGTCCTATTTGAAGGGGGAAAGCTGGTATTTCTTGGAGAAGATGTGATCTTTTTGGGAGAAATCTGGCATGTCTGGAAGAAAATGTCCAATTTGGGGGGAGAAGGCTGGTAGTTTTCGGTGAGAAGGTCCTATTTCAGGAGGAATCCTGGTATTTCTTGGAGGAGATGTGATATATTTGGGAGAAATGTGGCATGTCTGGAAGAAAATGTCCTATTTGGGGGATAAAAGAGGTATTTGTGGGTGAAAAGGTCCTATTTGAAGGGGGAAACCTGGTATTTCTTGGAGAAGATGTGATATGTTTGGGAGAAATGTGGCATTTCTGGAAGAAACTGTCCTTTTTGGGGGGAGAAGGCTGGTATTTGTGGGGGAAAAGGTCCTCTTTCAGGAGGAATCCTGGTATTTCTTGGAGAAGATGTGATATATTTGGGAGAAATGTGGCATGTCTGGTAGAAACTGTCCTCTTTTGGGGATAAAAGTGGTATTTGTGAGTGAAAAGGTCCTATTTGAAAGGGGAAACCTGTTATTTCTTGGAGAAGATGTGATATATTTGGGAGAAATGTGGCATTTATGTAAGAAACTGTCCACTTTTGGGGATAAAAGAGGTATTAGTGGTTGAAAAGGTCCTATTTCCAGGGGGAAACCTGGTATTTCTTGGAGAAGATGTGATATATTTGGGAGAAATGTGGCATGTCTGGCAGAAACTGTCCTCTTTTGGGGATAAAAGAGGTATTAGTGGGTGAAAATGTCCTATTTGAAGGGGGAAATGTGGTATTTCTTGGAGAAGATGTGATATATTTGGGAGAAATGTGGCATGTCTGGAAGAAACTGTCCTCTTTTGGGGATAAAAGTGGTATTTGTGGGTGAAAAGGTCCTATTTGAAGGGGGAACCCTGGTATTTCTTGGAGAAGCTGTGATCTATTTGGGAGAAATGTGGCATGTCTGGAAGAAAATGTCCAATTTTGGGGGGTGAAGGGTGGTATTTGTGGGAGAAAAGTTCCTATTTCAGGAGGAATCCTGGTATTTCTTGGAGGAGATGTGATATATTTGGGAGAAATGTTGCATTTCTGGAAGAAACTGTCCTATTTTGGGGAATAAACAGGTATTTGTGGGTGAAAAGGTCCTATTTGAAGGGGGAAACCTGGTATTTCTTGGAAAAGATGTTATATATTTGGAAGAAATGTGGCATGTCTGGAAGAAACTGTCCTATTTTGGGGATAAAAGAGGTATTTGTGGGTGAAAAGGTCCTATTTCCAGGGGGAAAACTGGTATTTCTTGGAGAAGATGTGATCTGTTTGGGAGAAATGTGGCATGTCTGGAAGAAACTGTCCTCTTTGGGGGGAGAAGGGTGGTATTTGTGGGAGAAAAGGTCCTATATCAGGAGGAATCCTGGTATTTCTTGGAGGAGATGTGATATATTTGGGAGACAAGTGGCCTTTCTGGAAGAAACTGTCCTCTTTTGAGGATAAAAGAGGTATTTGTGGGTGAAAAGGTCCTATTTGAAGGGGGAAACCTGGTATTTCTTGGAGAAGATGTGATATATTTGGGAGAAATCTGGCAGTCCTGGAAGAAACAGTCCTCTTTTGGAGATAAAAGAGTTTTTTTTGGGGAAAAGGTCCTATTTCCATGGGAAAACCTGGTATTTCTTGGAGAAGATGTGATATATTTGGGAGAAATGTGGCATGTCTGGAAGAAAATGTTCTATTTGAGGGGAAAAGGCTGGTATTTGTGGGAGAAAAGGTCCTATTTCTGGAGGAATCCTGGTATTTCTTGGAGGAGATGTGATATGTTTCGGAGAAATGTGGCATTTCTGGAAGAAACTGTACTATTTTGGGGATACAAGAGGTATTTCTGGGTGAAAAGGTCCTATTTGAAGGGGGAAACCTGTTATTTCTTGGAGAAGATGTGCTATATTTGGGAGAAATGTGGCATTTCTGGAAGAAACTGTCCTATTTGGGGGATAAAAGAGGTATTTGTGGGTGAAAAGGTCCTATTTGAAGGGGGAACCCTGGTATTTCTTGGAGGAGATATGATCTATTTGGGAGAAATGTGGCATGTCTGGAAGAAACTGTCCTCTTTTGGGGATAAAAGAGGTATTTGTGGGTGATAAGGTCCTATTTGAAGGGGGAACCCTGGTATTTCTTGGAGAAGATGTGATATATTTGGGAGAAATGTGGCATGTCTGGAAGAAACTGTCCTATTTTGGGGATAAAACAGGTATTTGTGGGTGAAAAGTTCCTATTTCTAGGGGGAAAGATGGTATTTCTTGGAGAAGATGTGATATATTTGGGTGATATGTGGCATGTCTGGAAGAAAATGTACTATTTGGGGGGAGAAGGGTGGTATTTGTGGGAGAAATGGTCCTATTTCAGGAGGAATCCTGGTATTTCTTGGAGGAGATGTGATATATTTGGGAGAAATGTGGGATTTCTGGAAGAAAATGTCCTCTTTTGGGGATAAAAGAGGTATTTGTGGGAGAAAAGGTCCTATTTGAAGGGGGAAACCTGGTATTTCTTGGAGAAGATGTGATCTATTTGGGAGAAATGTGGCATGTCTGGAAGAAACTGTCCTCTTTTGGGGATAAAAGAGGTATTTGTGGGTGAAAAGGTCCTATTTGAAGGGGGAAACCTGGTATTTCTTGGAGAAGATGTGATATATTAGGGAGAAATGTGGCATTTCTGGACGTAACTGTTCTATTTTGGGGATAAAAGAGGTATTTGTGGGTGATAAGGTCCTATTTGAAGGGGGAAAGCTGGTATTTCTTGGAGAAGATGTGATATATTTTGGAGAAATGTGGCATGTCTGGAAGAAACTGTCCTCTTTTGTTGATAAAAGAGGTATTTGCGGGTGAAAATGTTGTATTTGAAGGGGGAAACCTGTTATTTCTTGGAGAAGATGTGATATATTTTGGAGAAATGTGGCATTTCTGGAAGAAACTGTCCTATTTTGGGGATAAAAGAGGTATTTGTGGGTGAAAAGGTCCTATTTGAAGGGGGAAACCTGGTATTTCTTGGAGAAGATGTGATATATTTGGGAGAAATCTGGCATTTCTGGAAGAAACTGTCCTCTTTTGGAGATAAAAGAGGTATTTGTGGGTGATAAGGTCCTATTTGATGGGGGAACCCTGGTATTTCTTGGAGGAGATGTGATATATTTGGGAGAAATGTGGCATTTCTGGAAGAAACTGTCCTATTTGGGGGATAAAAGAGGTATTTGTGGGTGAAAAGGTCCTATTTGAAGGGGGAAAGCTGGTATTTCTTGGAGAAGATGTGTTATATTTGGGAGAAATGTGGCATGTCTGGAAGGAACTGTCCTCTTTTGGGGATAAAAGAGGTATTTGTGGGTGAAAAGGTCCTATTTGAAGGGGGAAAGCTGGTATTTCTTGGAGAAGATGTGATCTATTTGGGAGAAATCTGGCATGTCTGGAAGAAAATGTCCAATTTGGGGGGAGAAGGCTGGTAGTTTTCGGTGAGAAGATCCTATTTCAGGCGGAATCCTGGTATTTCTTGGAGAAGATGTGATATATTTGGGAGAAATGTGGCATGTCTGGAAGAAACTGTCCTATTTGGGGGATAAAAGAGGTATTTGTGGGTGAAAAGGTACTATTTGAAGGGGGAAAGCTGGTATTTCTTGGAGAAGATGTGATCTTTTTGGGAGAAATCTGGCATGTCTGGAAGAAACTGTTCTATTATGGGAAAAAAGAGGTATTTGTGGGTGAAAAGGTCCTAATTCAAGGGGGAAACCTGGTATTTCTTGGAGGAGTTATGATATATTTGGGAGAAATGTGGCATGTCTGGAAGAAACTGTCCTCTTTTGGGGATAAAAGAGGTATTTGTGGGAGAAAAGGTCATATTTGAAGGGGGAAAGCTGGTATTTCTTGGAGAAGATGTGATATATTTGGGAGAAATGTGGCATGTCTGGAAGAAACTGTCGTATTTTGGGGATAAAAGAGGTATTTGTGGGTGATAAGGTCCTATTTGAAGGGGGAAACCTGGTATTTCTTGGAGAAGATGTGATCTATTTGGGAGAAATGTGGCTTTTCTGGAAGAAACTTTCCTATTTTGGGGATAAAAGAGGTATGTTTCGGGAAAAGGTCCTATTTGAAGGGGGAAACGTGGTATTTCTTGGAGAAGATGTGATATGTTTGGGAGAAATGTGGCATTTCTGGAAGAAACTGTCCTCTTTTGGGGATAAAAGAGGTATTTGTGGGTGAAAAGGTCCTATTTCCAGGGGGAAAACTGGTATTTCTTGGAGAAGATGTGATATATTTGGGAGAAATGTGGCATGTCTGGAAGAAAATGTCCATTTTTGGGGGGTGAAGGGTGGTATTTGTGGGAGAAAAATTCCTATTTCAGGAGGAATCCTGGTATTTCTTGGAGGAGATGTGATATGTTCGGGAGAAATGTGGCCTTTCTGGCAGAAACTGCCCTATTTTGGGGATAAAAGAGGTATTTGTGGGTGAAAAGGTCCTATTTCCAGGGGGAAAACTGGTATTTCTTGGAGAAGATGTGATATATTTGGGAGAAATGTGGCATGTCTGGAAGAAAATGTCCATTTTTGGGGGGTGAAGGGTGGTATTTGTGGGAGAAAAATTCCTATTTCAGGAGGAATCCTGGTATTTCTTGGAGGAGATGTGATATGTTCGGGAGAAATGTGGCCTTTCTGGCAGAAACTGCCCTATTTTGGGGATAAAAGAGGTATTTGTGGGTGAAAAGGTCCTATTTGAAGGGGGAAACCTGGTATTTCTTGGAGAAGATGTGATATGTTTGGGAGAAATATGGCATTTCTGGAAGATACTGTCCTCTTTTGGGGATAAAAGAGGTATTTGTGGGTGAAAAGGTCCTATTTCAAGGGGGAACACTGGTATTTCTTGGAGAAGATGTGATATATTTGGGAGAAATGTGGCCTTTCTGGAAGAAACTGTCCTCTTTTGGGGATACAAGAGGTATTTGTGGTTGAAAAGGTCCTATTTGAAGGGGGAAACCTGGTATTTCTTGGAGAAGATGTGATCTATTTGGGAGAAATGTGGCATGTCTGGAAGAAACTGTCCTATTTTGGGGATAAAAGAGGTATTTGTGGGTAAAAAGTTCCTCTTTGAAGGGGGAAAGCTGGTATTTCTTGGAGAAGATGTGATATGTTTGGGAGAAATGTGGCCTTTCTGGAAGAAACTGTACTCTTTTGGGGATAAAACAGGTATTTGTGGGTGAAAAGGTCCTATTTGAAGAGGGAAACCTGGTATTTCTTGGAGAAGATGTGCTATATTTGGGAGAAAACTGGCATTTCTGGAAGAAACTGTCGTATTTTGGGGATAAAAGAGGTATTTGTGGGTGAAAAGGTCCTATTTGAAGGGGGAACCCTGGTATTTCTTGGAGAAGATGTGGTATATTTGGGAGAAATGTGGCATGTCAGGAAGAAACAGTCCTCTTTTGGGGATAAAAGAGGTATTTGTGGGTGAAAAGGTCCTATTTGAAGGGGGAAAGCTGGTATTTCTTGGAGAAGATGTGATATATTTGGGAGAAATCTGGCATGTATGGAAGAAACTGTCTTATTTGGGGGATAAAACAGGTATTTGTGGGTGAAAAGGTCCTATTTGAAGGGGGAAACCTGGTATTTCTTGGAGAAGATGTGGTATATTTGGGAGAAATGTGGCCTTTCTGGAAGAAACTGTCCTCTTTTGGGGATAAAACAGGTATTTGTGGGTGAAAACGTTGTATTTGAAGGGGGAAACCTGTTATTTCTTGGAGAAGATGTGATATATTTGGGAGAAATGTGGCATTTCTGGAAGAAACTGTCCTATTTTGGGGATAAAAGAGGTATTTGTGGGTGAAAAGGTCCTATTTGAAGGGGAAAACCTGGTATTTCTTGGAGAAGATGTGATATATTTGGGAGAAATCTGGCATTTCTGGAAGAAACTGTCCTTTTTTGGGGATAAAAGAGGTATTTGTGGGTGATAAGGTCCTATTTGAAGGGGGAACCTGGTATTTCTTGGAGAAGATGTGATATATTTTGGAGAAATGTGGCATTTCTGGAAGAAACTGTCCTCTTTTGGGGATAAAAGAGGTATTTGTGGGTGAAAAGGTCCTATTTGAAGGGGGAAAGCTGGTATTTCTTGGAGAAGATGTGATATATTTGGGAGAAATGTGGCATGTCTGGAAGAAACTGTCCTATTTGAGGGATAAAAGAGGTATTTGTGGGTGAAAAGGTCCTATTTGAAGGGGGAAAGCTGGTATTTCTTGGAGAAGATGTGATCTTTTTGGGAGAAATCTGGCATGTCTGGAAGAAAATGTCCAATTTGGGGGGAGAAGGCTGGTAGTTTTCGGTGAGAAGGTCCTATTTCAGGAGGAATCCTGGTATTTCTTGGAGGAGATGTGATATATTTGGGAGAAATGTGGCATGTCTGGAAGAAAATGTCCTATTTGGGGGATAAAAGAGGTATTTGTGGGTGAAAAGGTCCTATTTGAAGGGGGAAACCTGGTATTTCTTGGAGAAGATGTGATATGTTTGGGAGAAATGTGGCATTTCTGGAAGAAACTGTCCTTTTTGGGGGGAGAAGGCTGGTATTTGTGGGGGAAAAGGTCCTCTTTCAGGAGGAATCCTGGTATTTCTTGGAGAAGATGTGATATATTTGGGAGAAATGTGGCATGTCTGGTAGAAACTGTCCTCTTTTGGGGATAAAAGTGGTATTTGTGAGTGAAAAGGTCCTATTTGAAAGGGGAAACCTGTTATTTCTTGGAGAAGATGTGATATATTTGGGAGAAATGTGGCATTTATGTAAGAAACTGTCCACTTTTGGGGATAAAAGAGGTATTAGTGGTTGAAAAGGTCCTATTTCCAGGGGGAAACCTGGTATTTCTTGGAGAAGATGTGATATATTTGGGAGAAATGTGGCATGTCTGGCAGAAACTGTCCTCTTTTGGGGATAAAAGAGGTATTAGTGGGTGAAAATGTCCTATTTGAAGGGGGAAACGTGGTATTTCTTGGAGAAGATGTGATATATTTGGGAGAAATGTGGCATGTCTGGAAGAAACTGTCCTCTTTTGGGGATAAAAGAGGTATTTGTGGGTGAAAAGGTCCTATTTGAAGGGGGAAACCTGGTATTTCTTGGAGAAGATGTGCTATATTTGGGAGAAATCTGGCATTCCTGGAAGAAACTGTCCTCTTTTTGGGATAAAAGAGTTTTTTTTGCGGAAAAGGTCCTATTTCCAGGGGAAAACCTGGTATTTCTTGTAGAAGATGTGATATATTTGGGAGAAATGTGGCATGTCTGGAAGAAAATGTTCTATTTAGGGGGAAAAGGCTGGTATTTGTGGGAGAAAAGGTCCTATTTCAGGAGGAATCCTGGTATTTCTTGGGGGAGATGTGATCTATTTGGGAGAAATCTAGCATTTCTGGCTGAAACTGTCCTGTTTTGGGGATAAAAGAGGTATTTGTGAGTGAAAAGGTCGTATTTGAAGGGGGAAAGCTGGTATTTCTTGGAGAAGATGTGATATATTTGGGAGAAATCTGGCATTTCTGGAAGAAACTGTCCTCTTTTGGGGATAAAACAGGTATTTGTGGGTGAAAAGGTCCTATTTGAAGGGGGAAAGCTGGTATTTCTTGGAGAAGATGTGATCTATTTGGGAGAAATGTGGCATTTCTGGAAGAAACTGTCCTATTTGGGGGGAGAAGCCTGGTATTAGTGGGTGAAAATGTCCTATTTGAAGGGGGAAACCTGGTATTTCTTGGAGAAGATGTGATATATTTGGGAGAAATGTGACATTTCTGGAAGAAACTGTCCTATTTTGGGGATAAAAGAGGTATTTGTGGGTGAAAAGGTCCTATTTGAAGGGGGAAACCTGGTATTTCTTGGAGAAGATGTGATCTATTTGGGAGAAATGTGGCATGTCTGGCAGAAACTGTCCTCTTTTGGGGATAAAACAGGTATTTGTGGGTGAAAAGGTCCTATTTGAAGGGGGAAAGCTGGTATTTCTTGGAGAAGATGTGATATATTTGGGAGAAATGTGGCCTTTCTGGTAGAAACTGTCCTCTTTTGGGGATCAAACAGGTATTTGTGGGTGAAAAGGTCCTATTTGAAGGGGGAAAGCTGGTATTTCTTGGAGAAGATGTGATATATTTGGGAGAAATGTGGCATTTCTGGAAGAAACTGTCCTCTTTTGGGGATAAAAGAGGTATTTGTGGGTGAAAAGGTCCTATTTGAAGGGGGAAAGCTGGTATTTCTTGGAGAAGATGTGACATATTTGGGAGAAATGTGGCATTTCTGGAAGAAACTGTCCTCTTTTGGGGATAAAAGAGGTATTTGTGGGTGATAAGGTCCTATTTGAAGGGGGAACCCTGGTATTTCTTGGATAAGAAGATGTGATATATTTGGGAGAAATGTGGCATTTCTGGAAGAAACTGTCCTCTTTTGGGGATAAAAGAGGTATTTGTGGATGAAAAGGTCCTATTTGAAGGGGGAAACGTGGTATTTCTTGGAGAAGATGTGATATATTTGGGAGAAGTGTGGCATTTATGGCAGAAAATGTCCAATTTGGGGGGAGAAGGCTGGTAGTTTTCGGTGAGAAGGTCCTATTTCAGGAGGAATCCCGGTATTTCTTGGAGAAGATGTGATATATTTGGGAGAAATGTGGCCTTTCTGGAAGAAAATGTCAAATTTGGGGGGAGAAGGCCGGTATTTCTGGGAGAAAAGGTCGTATTTGAAGGGGGAAAGCTGGTATTTCTTGGAGAAGATGTGATATATTTGGGAGAAATCTGGCATTTCTGGAAGAAACTGATCTATTTTGGGGATAAAAGAGGTATTTGTGGGTGAAAAGGTCCTATTTGAAGGGGGAAACCTGGTATTTCTTGGAGAAGATGTGATATATTTGGGAGAAATGTGGCCTTTCTGGAAGAAACTGTTCTATTATGGGAAAAAAGAGGTATTTCAGGGTGAAAAGGTCCTAATTCAAGGGGGAAACCTGGTATTTCTTGGAGGAGTTGTGATATATTTGGGAGAAATCTGGCATTTCTGGAAGAAAATGTCCTCTTTTGGGGATAAAAGAGGTATTTGTGGGAGAAAAGGACCTATTTGAAGGGGGTAACCTGGTATTTCTTGGAGAAGATGTGATATATCTGGGAGAAATGTGGCATGTCTGGAAAAAACTGTCCTCTTTTGGGGATAAAAGAGGTATTTGTGGGTGAAAAGGTCCTATTTGAAGGGGAAACCTGGTATTTCTTGGAGAAGATGTGATATATTTGGGAGAAATGTGGCATGTCTGGAAGAAAATGTCCTATTTGGGGGATAAAACAGGTATTTGTGGGTGAAAAGGTCCTATTTGAAGGGGGAAACCTGGTATTTCTTGGAGAAGATGTGATGTATTTGGGAGAAATGTGGCATGTCTGGAAGAAAATGTCCTATTTGGGGGATAAAACAGGTATTTGTGGGTGAAAAGGTCCTATTTGAAGGGGGAAACCTGGTATTTCTTGGAGAAGATGTGATATGTTTGGGAGAAATGTGGCATTTCTGGAAGAAACTGTCCTATTTGGGGGGATCAGGCTGGTATTTGTGGGGGAAAAGGTCCTCTTTCAGGAGGAATCCTGGTATTTCTTGGAGAAGATGTGATATATTTGGGAGAAATCTGGCATTTCTGGAAGAAACTGTCCTCTTTTGGGGATAAAAGTGGTATTTGTGGGTGAAAAGGTCCTATTTGAAGGGGGAAACCTGGTATTTCTTGGAGAAGATGTGATCTATTTGGGAGAAATGTGGCCTTTCTGGAAGAAACTGTCCTAATTTGGGGATAAAAGAGGTATTTGTGGGTGAAAAGGTCGTATTTGAAGGTGGAAAGCTGGTATTTCTTGGAGAAGATGTGATATATTTGGGAGAAATGTGGCATTTCTGGAAGAAACTGTCCTATTTGGGGGATAAAACAGGTATTTGTGGGTGAAAAGGCCCTATTTCCAGGGGGAAACCTGGTATTTCTTGGAGAAGATGTGATATATTTGGGAGAAATGTGGCCTTTCTGGAAGAAACTGTCCTAATTTGGGGATAAAAGAGGTATTTGTGGGTGAAAAGGTCGTATTTGAAGGTGGAAAGCTGGTATTTCTTGGAGAAGATGTGATATATTTGGGAGAAATGTGGCCTTTCTGGAAGAAACTGTCCTATTTGGGGGATAAAACAGGTATTTGTGGGTGAAAAGGCCCTATTTCCAGGGGGAAACCTGGTATTTCTTGGAGAAGATGTGATATATTTGGGAGAAATGTGGCATTTCTGGAAGAAACTGTCCTATTTGGGGGGAGAAGGCTGGTATTTTTGGGAAAAAAGTTCCTCTTTCAGGAGGAATCCTGGTATTTCTTGGAGAAGATGTGATCTATTTGGGAGAAATGTGGCATTTCTGGCAGAAACTGTCCTATTTTGGGGATACAAGAGGTATTTGTGGGTGAAAAGGTCCTATTTGAAGGGGGAAACCTGGCATTTCTTGGAGAAGATGTGATATATTTGGGAGAAATGTGGCATTCCTGGAAGAAACTGTCCTCTTTTGGGGATAAAAGAGGTATTTGTGGGTGAAAAGGTCCTATTTGAAGGGGGAAACCTGGTATTTCTTGGAGAAGATGTGATATTTTTGGGCGAAATGTGGCCTTTCTGGAAGAAACTGTCCTCTTTTGGGGATAAAAGAGGTATTTGTGGGTGAAAAGGTCCTATTTGAAGGGGGAATCCTGGTATTTCTTGGAGAAGATGTGATATATTTGGGAGAAATCTGGCATTCCTGGAAGAAACTGTCCTCTTTTGGGGATAAAAGAGGTTTTTTTGGGGAAAAGGTCCTATTTGAAGGGGAAAACCTGGTATTTCTTGGAGAAGATGTGATATATTTGGGAGAAATGTGGCATGTCTGGAAGAAAATGTCCTATTTTGGGGGAGAAGGCTGTTATTTGTGGGAGAAAAGTTCCTATTTCAGGAGGAATCCTGGTATTTCTTGGAGGAGATGTGATATGTTTGGGAGAAATGTGCCATTTCTGGAAGAAACTGTCCTATTTTGGGGATAAAAGAGGTATTTGTGGGTGAAAAGGTCCTATTTGAAGGGGGAAACCTGGTATTTCTTGGAGAAGATGTGATCTATATGGGAGAAATCTGGCATTTCTGGAAGAAACTGTCCTCTTTTGGGGATAAAACAGGTATTTGTGGCTGAAAAGGTCCTATTTGAAGGGGGAAACCTGGTATTTCTTGGAGAAGACGTGATATATTTGGGAGAAATATGGCCTTTCTGGAAGAAACTGTCCAATTTAGGGGATAAAAGAGGTATTTGTGGGTGAAAAGGTCCTATTTGAAGGGGGAAACCTGGTATTTCTTGGAGAAGATGTGATATGTTTGGGAGAAATGTGGCATGTCTGGAAGAAACTGTCCTCTTTTGGGGATAAAAGAGGTATTTGTGGGTGAAAAGGTCCTATTTGAAGGGGTAAACCTGGTATTGGAGAAGATGTGATCTATTTGGGAGAAATCAGGCATTTCTGGCAGAAACTGTCCTATTTTGGGGATAAAAGAGGTATTTGTGGGTGAAAAGGTCCTATTTGAAGGGGGAAACCTGGTATTTCTTGGAGAAGATGTGATATGTTTGGGAGAAATGTGGCATTTCTGGAAGAAACTGTCCTATTTGCGGGGAGAAGGCTGGTATTTGTGGGAAAAAATGTCCTCTTTCAGGAGGAATCCTGGTATTTCTTGGAGAAGATGTGATATATTTGGGAGAAATGTGGCATTTATGGCAGAAACTGTCCTATTTTGGGGATACAAGAGGTATTTGTGGGTGAAAAGGTCGTACTTGAAGGGGGAAACCTGGTATTTCTTGGAGAAGATGTGATATATTTGGGAGAAATGTGGCATTCCTGGAAGAAACTGTCCTCTTTTGGGGATAAAAGAGGTATTTGTGGGTGAAAAGGTCCTATTTGAAGGGGGAAACCTGGCATTTCTTGGAGAAGATGTGATATATTTGGGAGAAATGTGGCCTTTCTGGAAGAAACTGTCCTCTTTTGGGGATAAAAGAGGTATTTGTGGGTGAAAAGGTCCTATTTGAAGGGGGAAACCTGGTATTTCTTGGAGAAGATGTGGTATATTTGGGAGAAATGTGGCATTTCTGTAAGAAACTGTCCTCTTTTGTTGATAAAAGAGGTATTTGTGGGTGAAAACGTTGTATTTGAAGGGGGAAACCTGTTATTTCTGGGAGAAGATGTGATATATTTTGGAGAAATCTGGCATGTCTGGAAGAAACTGTCCTCTTTTGGGGATAAAAGAGGTATTTGTGGGAGAAAAGGTCCTAATTGAAGGGGGAAAGCTGGTATTTCTTGGAGAAGATGAGATCTATTTGGGAGAAATGTGGCCTTTCTGGAAGAAGATGTCCAATGTGGGGGGAGAGGGCTGGTAGTTTTCGGTGAGAAGTTCCTATTTCAGGAGGAATCCTGGCATTTCTTGGAGAAGATGTGATATATTTGGGAGAAATGTGGCATTTCTGGAAGAAACTGTCCTCTTTTGGGGATAAAAGAGGTATTAGTGGTTGAAAAGGTCCTATTTGAAGGGGGAAACCTGGTATTTCTTGGAGAAGATGTGATCTATTTGGGAGAAATGTGGCATTTCTGGAGGAAAATGTCCTGTTTTGGGGATAAAAGAGGTATTTGTGGGTGAAAAGGTCCTATTTGAAGGGGGAAAGCTGGTATTTCTTGGAGGAGATGTGATATATTTTGGAGAAATGTGGCATTTCTGGAAGAAACTGTCCTCTTTTGGGGATAAAAGAGGTATTTGTGGGTGAAAAGGTCCTATTTGAAGGCGGAATCCTGGTATTTCTTGGAGAAGATGTGATCTATTTGGGAGAAATGTGGCATGTCTGGAAGAAACTGTCCTCTTTTGGGGATAAAAGAGGTATTTGTGTGTGAAAAGGTCCTATTTCAAGGGGGAAACCTGGTATTTCTTGGAGAAGATGTGCTATATTTGGGAGAAATGCGGCATTTCTGGCAGAAACTGTCCTATTTTGGGGATAAAAGTGGTATTTGTGGGTGAAAAGTTCCTATTTGAAGGGGGAAACGTCGCATTTCTTGGAGAAGACGTGATCTATTTGGGAGAAATGTGGCATTTCTGGAAGAAACTGTCCTCTTTTGGGGATAAAAGAGGTATTTGTGGGTGAAAAGGTCCTATTTGAAGGGGGAAACGTGGTATTTCTTGGGGAAGATGTGATACGTTTGGGAGAAATGTGGCCTTTCTGGAAGAAACTGTTCCAGTTCGGGGATAAAAGTGGTATTTGTGGGTGATAAGGTCCTATTTGAAGGGGGAACCCTGGTATTTCTTGGAGAAGATGTGATATATTTGGGAGAAATGTGGCATTTCTGGAAGAAACTGTCCTATTTTGGGGATACAAGAGGTATTTGTGGGTGAAAAGGTCCTATTTGAAGGGGGAACCCTGGTATTTCTTGGAGAAGATGTGATATATTTGGGAGAAATGTGGCATTTCTGGCAGAAACTGTCCTCTTTTGGGGATAAAAGAGGTATTTGTGGGTGAAAAGGTCCTATTTGAAGGGGGAAAGCTAGTATTTCTTGGAGAAGATGTGATATATTTGGGAGAAATGTGGCATTTCTGGAAGAAACTGTCCTATTTTGGGGATAAAACAGGTATTTGTGGGTGAATAGGTCCTATTTGAAGGGGGAAACCTGGTATTTCTTGGAGAAGATGTGGTATATTTGGGAGAAATGTGGCATTTCTGGAAGAAACTGTCCTCTTTTGGGGATAAAAGAGTTATTTGTGGGTGATAAGGTCCTATTTGAAGGGGGAAACGTGGTATTTCTTGGAGAAGATGTGATATATTTGGGAGAAATGTGGCATTTCTGTAAGAAAATGTCCTATTTTGGGGATAAAAGAGGTATATCTTGGAGAAATGGTCTTAATTCAAGGGGGAAACCTGGTATTTCTTGGAGAAGATGTGATATATTTGGGAGAAATGTGGCAAGTCTGGAAGAAACTGTCCTATTTTGGGGATAAAAGAGGTATTTGTGGGTGAAAAGTTCCTATTTGAATGGGGAACCCTGGTATTTCTTGGAGAAGATGTGATATGTTTGGGAGAAATGTGGCATTTCTGGAAGAAACTGTCCTATTTGGGGGGAGAAGGCTGGTATCTGTGGGAGAAAAGGTCCTCTTTCAGGAGGAATCCTGGTATTTCTTGGAGAAGATGTGATATATTTGGGAGAAATGTGGCATGTCTGGAAGAAACTGTCCTATTTGAGCGATAAAACAGGTATTTGTGGCTGAAAAGGTCCTATTTGAAGGGGGAAACCTGGTATTTCTTGGAGAAGATTTGATCTATTTGGGAGAAATCTGGCCTTTCTGGAAGAAACTGTCCTATTTTGGGGATAAAAGAGGTATTTGTGGGTGATAAGGTCCTATTTGAAGGGGGAAACCTGGTATTTCTTGGTGAAGATGTGATCTATTTGGGAGAAATGTGGCATTTCTGGAAGAAACTGTCCTATTTTGGGGATAAAAGAGGTATTTGTGGGTGAAAAGGTCCTATTTGAAGGGGGAACCCTGGTATTTCTTGGAGAAGATGTGATATATTTGGGAGAAATGTGGCCTTTGTGGAAGGAAATGTCCAATTTGGGGGGAGAAGGCTTGTAGTTTTCGGTGAGTAGTTTCTATTTCAGGAGGAATCCTGGTATTTCTTGGAGAAGATGTGATATATTTGGGAGAAATGTGGCATTTGTGGAAGAAAATGTCCAATTTGGGGGGAGAAGGCTTGTAGTTTTCGGTGAGTAGTTTCTATTTCAGGAGGAATCCTGGTATTTCTTGGAGAAGATGTGATATATTTGGGAGAAATGTGGCCTTTCTTGTAGAAAATGTCCAATTTGGGGGGAGAAGGCTGGTAGTTTTCTGTGAGAAGTTCCTATTTCAGGAGGAATCCTGGTATTTCTTGGAGAAGATGTGATATATTTGGGAGAAATGTGGCCTTTCTGGAAGAAAATGTCCAATTTGGGGGGAGAAGGCTGGTAGTTTTGGGTGAGAAGGTCCTATTTCAAGAGGAATCCTGGCATTTCTCGGAGAAGATGTGATATATTTGGGAGAAATGTGGCCTTTCTGGCAGAAACCGTCCTCTTTTGGGGATAAAACAGGTATTAGTGGTTGAAAAGTTCCTATTTGAAGGGGGAAACCTGGTATTTCTTGGAGAAGATGTGATATATTTGGGAGAAATGTGGCATTTCTGGAAGAAACTGTCCTCTTTTGGGGATAAAAGAGGTATTTCATGGAGAAAAGGTCCTAATTCAAGGGGGAAACCTGGTATTTCTTGGAGGAGTTGTGATATATTTGGGAGAAATGTGGCATGTCTGGAAGAAACTGTCCTCTTTTGGGGATAAAAGAGGTATTTGTGGGTGAAAAGGTCCTATTTGAAGGGGGAAAGCTGGTATTTCTTGGAGAAGATGTGATATATTTGGGAGAAATCTGGCATTTCTGGAAGAAACTGTCCTCTTTTGGGGATAAAACAGGTTTTTTTGGGGAAAAGGTCCTATTTGAAGGGGGAACCCTGGTATTTCTTGGAGAAGATGTGATATGTTTGGGAGAAATGTGGCATTTCTGGAAGAAACTGTCCTCTTATGGGGATAAAAGAGGTGTTTGTGGGTGAAAAGGTCCTATTTCCAGGGGAAAACCTGGTATTTCTTGGAGAAGATGTGATATATTTGGGAGAAATGTGGCATGTCTGGAAGAAAATGTCCTATTTTGGGGGAGAAGAGTGGTATTTGTGGGAGAAAAGTTCCTATTTCAGGAGGAATCCTGGTATTTCTTGGAGGAGATGTGATATGTTTGGGAGAAATGTGGCATTTCTGGACGAAACTGTCCTATTTTGGGGATAAAAGAGGTATTTGTGGGAGAAAAGGTCCTATTTGAAGGGGGAAACCTGGTATTTCTTGGAGAAGATGTGATATGTTTGGAAGAAATGTGGCATTTCTGGAAGAAACTGTTCTATTTTGGGGATAAAAGAGGTATTTGTGAGTGAAAAGGTCCTATTTGAAGGGGGAAACGTGGTATTTCTTGGAGAAGCTGTGATAAGTTTGGGAGAAATGTGGCCTTTCTGGAAGAAACTGTCCTCTTTTGGGGATAAAAGAGTTATTTGTGGGTGAAAAGGTCCTATTTGAAGGGGGAAAGCTGGTATTTCTTGGAGAAGATGTGATATGTTTGGGAGAAATGTGGCATTTCTGGAAGAAACTGTCCTATTTGAGGGATAAAAGAGGTATTTGTGGGAGAAAAGGTCCTATTTGAAGGGGGAAACCTGGTATTTCTGGGAGAAGATGTGATATATTTGGGAGAAATGTGGCATGTCTGGAAGAAACTGTCCTCTTTTGGGGATAAAAGAGGTATTTGTGGGTGAAAAGGTCCTATTTGAAGGTGGAAACCTGGTATTTCTTGGAGAAGATGTGATATGTTTGGGAGAAATGTGGCATTTCTGGAAGAAACTGTCCTATTTGGGGGCAGAAGGCTGGTATTTGTGGGAAAAAAGGTCCTCTTTCAGGAGGAATCCTGGTATTTCTTGGAGAAGATGTGATATATTTGGGAGAAATGTGGCATTTCTGGCAGAAACTGTCCTCTTTTGGGGATAAAACAGGTATTTGTGGGTGAAAAGGTCCTATTTGAAGGGGGAAACCTGGCATTTCTTGGAGAAGATGTGATATATTTGGGAGAAATGTGGCCTTTCTGGAAGAAACTGTCCTCTTTTGGGGATAAAAGAGGTATTTGTGGGTGAAAAGGTCCTATTTGAAGGGGGAAACCTAGTATTTCTTGGAGAAGATGTGATCTATTTGGGAGAAATGTGGCATTTCTGGAAGAAACTGTCCTCTTTTGGGGATAAAAGAGGTATTTGTGGGTGAAAAGGTCCTATTTGAAGGGGGAAACCTGGTATTTCTTGGAGAAGATGTGGTATATTTGGGAGAAATGTGACATTTCTGGAAGAAACTGTCCTCTTTTGTTGATAAAAGAGGTATTTGTGGGTGAAAATGTTGTATTTGAAGGGGGAAACCTGTTATTTCTTGCAGAAGATGTGATATATTTTGGAGAAATCTGGCATGATTGGAAGAAACTGTCCTATTTTGGAGATAAAAGAGGTATTTGTGGGTGAAAAGGTCCTATTTCCAGGGGGAAACCTGGTATTTCTTGGAGAAGATGTGATATATTTGGGAGAAATGTGGCATGTCTGGAAGAAACTGTCCTATTTGAGGGATAAAAGAGGTATTTGTTGCTGAAAAGGTCCTATTTGAAGGGGGAAACCAGGTATTTCTTGGAGAGGATGTGGTATATTTGGGAGAAATCTGGCCTTTCTGGAAGAAACTGTCCTAATTTGGGGATAAAAGAGGTATTTGTGGGTGATAAGGTCCTATTTGAAGGGGGAACCCTGGTATTTCTTGGAGAAGATGTGATCTATTTGGGAGAAATGTGGCATTTCTGGAAGAAAATGTCCTATTTTGGGGATACAAGAGGTATTTGTGGGTGAAAAGGTCCTATTTGAAGGGGGAACCCTGGTATTTCTTGGAGAAGATGTGATATATTTGGGAGAAATGTGGCCTTTGTGGAAGAAAATGTCCAAGTTGGGGGGAGAAGGCTTGTAGTTTTCGGTGAGTAGTTTCTATTTCAGGAGGAATCCTGGTATTTCTTGGAGAAGATGTGATATATTTGGGAGAAATGTGGCCTTTCTGGAAGAAACCGTCCTCTTTTGAGGATAAAACAGGTATTAGTTGTTGAAAACGTCCTATTTGAAGGGGGAAACCTGGTATTTCTTGGAGAAGATGTGATATGTTTGGGAGAAATGTGGCATTTCTGGAAGAAACTGTCCTCTTATGGGGATAAAAGAGGTGTTTGTGGGTGAAAAGGTCCTATTTCAGGAGGAATCCTGGTATTTCTTGGAGGAGATGTGATATGTTTGGGAGAAATGTGCCATTTCTGGAAGAAACTGTCCTATTTTGGGGATAAAAGAGGAATTTGTGGGTGAAAACGTTGTATTTGAAGGGGGAAACGTGGTATTTCTTGGAGAAGATGTGATATGTTTGGGAGAAATATGGCATTTCTGGAAGAAACTGTCCTCTTTTGGGGATAAAAGAGGTATTTGTGGGTGAAAAGGTCCTATCTGAAGGGGGAAACCTGGCATTTCTTGGAGAAGATGTGATATATTTGGGAGAAATGTGGCCTTTCTGGAAGAAACTGTCCTCTTTTGGGGATAAAAGAGGTATTTGTGGGTGAAAAGGTCCTATTTGAAGGGGGAAACCTAGTATTTCTTGGAGAAGATGTGATATATTTGGGCGAAATGTGGCATTTCTGGAAGAAACTGTCCTCTTTTTGGGATAAAAGAGGTATTTGTGGGTGAAAAGGTCCTATTTGAAGGGGGAAACCTTGTATTTCTTGGAGAAGATGTGGTATATTTGGGAGAAATGTGACATTTCTGGAAGAAACTGTCCTCTTTTGGGGATAAAAGAGGTATTTGTGGGTGAAAAGGTCCTATTTCCAGGGGGAAACCTGGTATTTCTTGGAGAAGATGTGATATATTTGGGAGAAATCTGGCATTCCCGGAAGAAACCGAGCTCTTTGGGGGATAAAAGAGGTATTTGTGGGTGAAAAGGTCCTATTTGAAGGGGGAAACCAGGTATTTCTTGGAGAGGATGTGATATATTTGGGAGAAATCTGGCCTTTCTGGAAGAAACTGTCCTCTTTTGGGGATAAAAGAGGTATTTGTGGGTGATAAGGTCCTATATGAAGGGGGAAACCTGGTATTTCTTGGAGAAGATGTGATCTATTTGGGAGAAATGTGGCATTTCTGGAAGAAACTGTCCTCTTTTGGGGATAAAAGAGGTATTTGTGGGTGAAAAGGTCCTATTTGAAGGGGGAACCCTGGTATTTCTTGGAGAAGATGTGATATATTTGGGAGAAATGTGGCCTTTCTGGAAGAAAATGTCCAATTTCGGGGGAGAAGGCTTGTAGTTTTCGGTGAGTAGTTTCTATTTCAGGAGGAATCCTGGTATTTCTTGGAGAAGATGTGATATATTTGGGAGAAATGTGGCCTTTCTGGAAGAAAATGTCCAATTTGGGGGGAGAAGGCTGGTAGTTTTGGGTGAGAAGGTCCTATTTCAAGAGGAATCCTGGCATTTCTTGGAGAAGATGTGATATATTTGGGAGAAATGTGGCCTTTCTGGCAGAAACCGTCCTCTTTTGGGGATAAAACAGGTATTAGTGGTTGAAAAGGTCCTATTTGAAGGGGGAAAGCTGGTATTTCTTGGAGAAGATGTGATATATTTGGGAGAAATGTGGCATGTCAGAAAGAAACTGTCCTCTTTTGGGGATAAAAGAGGTATTTCATGGAGAAAAGGTCCTAATTCAAGGGGGAAACCTGGTATTTCTTGGAGGAGTTGTGATATATTTGGGAGAAATGTGGCATTTCTGGAAGAAACTGTCCTCTTTTGGGGATAAAAGAGGTATTTGTGGGTGAAAAGGTCCTATTTGAAGGCGGATCCCTGGTATTTCTTGGAGAAGATGTGATATATTTGGGAGAAATATGGCCTTTCTGGAAGAAACTGTCCTCTTTTGGGGATAAAAGAGGTATTTGTGGGTGAAAAGGTCCTATTTGAAGGGGGAAACGTGGTATTTCTTGGAGAAGATGTGATATATTTTGGAGAAATCTGGCATTCCTGGAAGAAACTGTCCTCTTTTGGGGATAAAACAGGTTTTTTTGGGGAAAAGGTCCTATTTGAAGGGGGAAAACTTGCATTTGTTGGAGAAGATGTGATATGTTTGGGAGAAATGTGGCATTTCTGGAAGAAACTGTCCTCTTATGGGGATAAAAGAGGTGTTTGTGGGTGAAAAGGTCCTATTTGAAGGGGAAAATCTGGTATTTCTTGGAGAAGATGTGATATATTTGGGATAAATGTGGCATGTCTGGAAGAAACTGTCCTCTTTTGGGGATAAAAGAGGTATTTGTGGGTGAAAAGTTCCTATTTCAGGAGGAATCCTGGTATTTCTTGGAGGAGATGTGATATGTTTGGGAGAAATGTGCCATTTCTGGAAGAAACTGTCCTATTTTGGGGATAAAAGAGGTATTTGTGGGTGAAAAGGTCCTATTTGAAGGGGGAAACCTCGTATTTCTTGGAGAAGATGTGATATGTTTGGAAGAAATATGGCATTTCTGGAAGAAACTGTCCTCTTTTGGGGATAAAAGAGGTATTTGTCAGTGATAAGGTCCTATTTGAAGGAGGAAAGCTGGTATTTCTTGGAGAAGATGTGATCTATTTGGGAGAAATGTGGCCTTTCTGGAAGAAACTGTCCTCTTTTGGGGATAAAAGAGGTATTTGTGGGTGAAAAGGTCCTATTTGAAGGGGGAAAGCTGGTATTTCTTGGAGGAGATGTGATATGTTTGGGAGAAATGTGGCATTTCTGGAAGAAACTGTCCTATTTGAGGGATAAAAGAGGTATTTGTGGGTGAAAAGGTCCTATTTGAAGGGGGAAACCTGGTATTTCTGGGAGAAGATGTGATATATTCGGGAGAAATCAGGCATTTCTGGAAGAAACTGTCCTCTTTTGGGGATAAAAGAGGTATTTGTGGGTGAAAAGGTCCTATTTGAAGGGGGAAACCTGGTATTTCTTGGAGAAGATGTGATATGTTTGGGAGAAATGTGGCATTTCTGGAAGAAACTGTCCTATCTGGGGGGAGAAGGCTGGTATTTGTGGGAAAAAAGGTCCTCTTTCAGGAGGAATCCTGGTATTTCTTGGAGAAGATGTGATATATTTGGGAGAAATGTGGCATTTCTGGCAGAAACTGTCCTATTTTGGGGATACAAGAGGTATTTGTGGGTGAAAAGGTCCTTTTTGAAGGGGGAAACCTGGCATTTCTTGGAGAAGATGTGATATATTTGGGAGAAATGTGGCCTTTCTGGAAGAAAATGTCCTCTTTTGGGGATAAAAGAGGTATTTGTGGGTGAAAAGGTCCTATTTGAAGGCGGAAACCTGGTATTTCTTGGAGAAGATGTGATATATTTGGGCGAAATGTGGCATTTCTGGAAGAAACTGTCCTCTTTTGGGGGTAAAAGAGGTATTTGTGGGTGAAAAGGTCTTATTTGTAGGGGAAACGTGGTATTTCTTGGAGAAGATGTGGTATATTTGGGAGAAATGTGACATTTCTGGAAGAAACTGTCCTCTTTTGTTGATAAAAGAGGTATTTGTGGGTGAAAAGTTCCTATTACAAGGGGGAACCCTGGTATTTCTTGGAGAAGATGTGATCTATTTGGGAGAAATGTGGCATTTCTGGAAGAAACTGTCCTATTTTGGGGATAAAAGTGGTATTTGTGGGTGAAAAGGTCCTATTTGAAGGGGGAAACGTCGCATTTCTTGGAGAAGATGTGATATGTTTGGGAGAAATGTGGCATTTCTGGAAGAAACTGTCCTATTTTGGGGATAAAAGAGGTATTAGTGGTTGAAAAGGTCCTATTTCCAGGGGGAAACCTGGTATTTCTTGGAGAAGATGTGATATATTTGGGAGAAATGTGGCATATCTGGCAGAAACTGTCCTCTTTTGGGGATAAAAGAGGTATTTGTGGATGAAAAGGTCCTATTTCAAGGGGGAAACCTGGTATTTCTTGGAGGAGTTGTGATATATTTGGGAGAAATGTGGCATTTCTGGAAGAAACTGTCCTCTTTTGGGGATAAAAGAGTTATTTGTGGATGAAAAGGTCCTATTTGAAGGGGGAAAGCTGGTATTTCTTGGAGAAGATGTGATATATTTGGGAGAAATGTGGCATGTCTGCCAGAAACTGTCCTATTTTGGGGATAAAAGAGGTATTTGTGGGTGAAAAGGTCCTATTTCCAAGGGAAAACCTGGTATTTCTTGGAGAAGATGTGATATATTTGGGAGATATGTGGCATGTCTGGAAGAAAATGTCCTATTTGTGGGGTGAAGGGTGGTATTTGTGGGAGAAATGGTCCTATTTCAGGAGGAATCCTGGTATTTCTTGGAGGAGATGTGATATGTTTGGGAGAAATGTGCCATTTCTGCCAGAAACTGTCCTGTTTTGGGGATAAAAGAGGTATTTGTGGGTGAAAAGGTCCTATTTGAAGGGGGAACCCTGGTATTTCTTGGAGAAGATGTGATATATTTGGGAGAAATGTGGCATTTGTGGAAGAAACTGTCCTCTTTTGGGGAATAAGCAGGTATTTGTGGGTGAATAGGTCCTATTTGAAGGGGGAAACCTGGCATTTCTTGGAGAAGATGTGATATATTTGGGAGAAATTTGGCCTTTCTGGAAGAAACTGTCGTATTTTGGGGATAAAAGAGGTATTTGTGGGTGAAAAGGTCCTATTTGAAGGGGGAAACCTGGTATTTCTTGGAGAAGATGTGATATATTTGGGCGAAATGTGGCATTTCTGGAAGAAACTGTCCTCTTTTGGGGATATAAGAGGTATTTGTGGGTGAAAAGGTCCTATTTGAAGGGGGAAACCTGGTATTTCTTGGAGAAGATGTGGTATATTTGGGAGAAATGTGACATTTCTGGAAGAAACTGTCCTCTTTTGTTGATAAAAGAGGTATTTGTGGGTGAAAACGTTGTATTTGAAAGGGGAAACCTGTTATTTCTTGGAGAAGTTGTGATATATTTTGGAGAAATCTGGCATGTCTGGAAGAAACTGTCCTATTTTGGAGATAAAAGAGGTATTTGTGGGTGAAAAGGTCCTAATTGAAGGGGGAAAGCTGGTATTTCTTGGAGAAGATGAGATCTATTTGGGAGAAATGTGGCCTTTCTGGAAGAAAATGTCCAATTTGGGGGGAGAGGGCTGGTAGTTTTCGGTGAGAAGTTCCTATTTCAGGAGGAATCCTGGCATTTCTTGGAGAAGATGTGATATATTTGGGAGAAATGTGGCATTTCTGGAAGGAACTGTCCTCTTTTGGGGATAAAAGAGGTATTAGTGGGAGAAAAGGTCCTATTTGAAGGGGGAAACCTGGTATTTCTTGGAGAAGATGTGATATATTTGGGAGAAATGTGGCATTTCTGGAAGAAACTGTCCTCTTTTGGGGATAAAACAGGTATTTGTGGTTGAAAAGGTCCTATTTCCAGGGGGAAACCTGCTATTTCTTGGAGAAGATTTGATCTATTTGGGAGAAATGTGGCATTTCTGGAGGAAAATGTCCTGTTTTGGGGATAAAAGAGGTATTTGTGGGTGAAAAGGTCCTATTTGAAGGGGGAAAGCTGGTATTTCTTGAAGGAGATGTGATATATTTTGGAGAAATGTGGCATGTCTGGAAGAAAATGCCCAATTTGGGGGGAGAGGGCTGGTAGTTTTCGGTGAGAAGTTCCTATTTCAGGAGGAATCCTGGTATTTCTTGGAGAAGATGAGGTATATTTGGGAGAAATGTGGCATGTCTGGAAGAAACTGTCCTCTTTTGGGGATAAAAGAGGTATTTGTGGGTGAAAAGGTCGTATTTGAAGGTGGAATCCTGGTATTTCTTGGAGAAGATGTGATCTATTTGGGAGAAATGTGGCATGTCTGGAAGAAACTGTCCTCTTTTGGGGATAAAAGAGGTATTTGTGGGTGAAAAGTTCCTATTTGAAGGGGGAACCCTGGTATTTCTTGGAGAAGATGTGATATATTTGGGAGAAATGTGGCCTTTCTGGCAGAAACTGTCCTATTTTGGGGATAAAAGTGGTATTTGTGGGTGAAAAGGTCCTATTTGAAGGGGGAAACGTCACATTTCTTGGAGAAGATGTGATATATTTGGGAGAAATGTGGCATGTCTGGAAGAAACTGTCCTCTTTTGGGGATAAAAGAGGTATTAGTGGTTGAAAAGGTCCTATTTGAAGGGGGAAAACTTGCATTTCTTGGAGAAGATGTGATATGTTTGGGAGAAATGTGGCATTTCTGGAAGAAACTGTCCTCTTATGGGGATAAAAGAGGTGTTTGTGGGTGAAAAGGTCCTATTTGAAGGGGGAAACCTGGTATTTCTTGGAGAAGATGTGATATATTTGGGAGAAATGTGGCATGTCTGGAAGAAAATGTCCTATTTTGGGGGAGAAGGGTGGTATTTGTGTGCGAAAAGTTCCTATTTCAGGAGGAATCCTGGTATTTCTTTGAGGAGATGTGATATGTTTGGGAGAAATGTGCCATTTCTGGAAGAAACTGTCCTATTTTGGGGATAAAAGTGGTATTTTTGGGTGAAAAGTTCCTATTTGAAGGGGGAAACCTGGTATTTCTTGGAGAAGATGTGATATGTTTGGAAGAAATACGGCAGTTCTGGAAGAAACTGTCCTCTTTTGGGGATAAAAGAGGTATTTGTGAGTGAAAAGGTCCTATTTGAAGGGGGAAACGTGGTATTTCTTGGAGAAGATGTGATATATTTGGGAGAAATGTGGCCTTTCTGGAAGAAACTGTCCTCTTTTGGGGATAAAAGAGGTATTTGTGGGTGAAAAGGTCCTATTTGAAGGGGGAAAGCTGGTATTTCTTGGAGGAGATGTGATATGTTTGGGAGAAATGTGGCATTTCTGGAAGAAACTGTCCTATTTGAGGGATAAAAGAAGTATTTGTGGGTGAAAAGGTCCTATTTGAAGGGGGAAACCTGGTATTTCTGGGAGAAGATGTGATATCTTCGGGAGAAATCAGGCATTTCTGGCAGAAACTGTCCTCTTTTGGGGATAAAAGAGGTATTTGTGGGTGAAAAGGTCCTATTTGAAGGGGGAAAGCTGGTATTTCTTGGAGAAGATGTGATATGTTTGGGAGAAATGTGGCATTTCTGGAAGAAACTGTCCTATTTGGGGGGAGAAGGCTGGTATTTGTGGGAAAAAAGGTCCTCTTTCAGGAGGAATCCTGGTATTTCTTGGAGAAGATGTGATATATTTGGGAGAAATGTGGCATTTCTGGCAGAAACTGTCCTATTTTGGGGATACAAGAGGTATTTGTGGGTGAAAAGGTCCTATTTGAAGGGGGAAAGCTGGTATTTCTTGGAGAAGATGTGATATATTTGGGAGAAATGTGGCATTTCTTGAAGAAACTGTCCTCTTTTGGGGATAAAAGAGGTATTTGTGGGTGAAAAGGTCCTATTTGAAGGGGGAAACCTGGTATTTCTTGGAGAAGATGTGATATATTTGGGCGAAATGTGGCATTTCTGGAAGAAACTGTCCTCTTTTGGGGATAAAAGAGGTATTTGTGGGTGAAAAGGTCCTATTTGAAGGGGGAAACCTGGTATTTCTTGGAGAAGATGTGGTATATTTGGGAGAAATGTGACATTTCTGGAAGAAACTGTCCTCTTTTGTTGATAAAAGAGGTATTTGTGGGTGAAAAGTTCCTATTTCAAGGGGGAACCCTGGTATTTCTTGGAGAAGATGTGATCTATTTGGGAGAAATGTGGCATTTCTGGCAGAAACTGTCCTATTTTGGGGATAAAAGTGGTATTTGTGGGTGAAAAGGTCCTATTTGAAGGGGGAAACATCGCATTTCTTGGAGAAGATGTGATATATTTGGGAGAAATGTGGCATGTCAGGAAGAAACTGTCCTCTTTTGGGGATAAAAGAGGTATTTGTGGGTGATAACGCTGTATTTGACGGGGGAAACCTGTTATTTCTTGGAGAAGATGTGATATATTTGGGAGAAATGTGGCATGTCAGGAAGAAACTGTCCTCTTTTGGGGATAAAAAAGGTATTTGTGGATGAAAAGGTCCTATTTCAAGGGGGAAACCTGGTATTTCTTGGAGGAGTTGTGATATATTTGGGAGAAATGTGGCATTTCTGGAAGAAACTGTCCTCTTTTGGGGATAAAAGAGGTATTTGTGGGTGAAAAGGTCCTATTTGAAGGGGGAAAGCTGGTATTTCTTGGAGAAGATGTGATATATTTGGGAGAAATGTGGCATGTCTGGCAGAAACTGTCCTCTTTTGGGGATAAAAGAGGTATTTGTGGGTGAAAAGGTCCTATTTCCAGGTGCAAAGCTGGTATTTCTTGGAGAAGATGTGATCTATTTGGGAGAAATGTGGCATGTCTGGAAGAAAATGTCCTATTTGGGGGGTGAAGGGTGGTATTTGTGGGAGAAAAGGTCCTATTTCAGGAGGAATCCTGGTATTTCTTGGAGGAGATGTGATATGTTTGGGAGAAATGTGCCATTTCTGCCAGAAACTGTCCTCTTTTGGGGATAAAAGAGGTATTTGTGGGTGAAAAGGTCCTATTTGAAGGGGGAACCCTGGTATTTCTTGGAGAAGATGTGATATATTTGGGAGAAATGTGGCATTTCTGGAAGAAACTGCCCTATTATGGGGAATAAGCAGGTATTTGTTGGTGAAAAGGTCCTATTTGAAGGGGGAAACCTGGTATTTCTTGGAGAATATGTGGTATATTTGGGAGAAATGTGGCATTTCTGGAAGAAACTGTCATCTTTTGGGGATAAAAGAGGTATTTGTGGGTGATAAGGTCCTATTTGAAGGGGGAAACGTGGTATTTCTTGGAGAAGATGTGATATATTTGGGAGAAATGTGGCATTTCTGGAAGAAACTGTCCTATTTGGGGGGAGAAGGCTGGTATTTGTGGGAGAAAAGGTCCTCTTTCAGGAGGAATCCTGGTATTTCTTGGAGAAGATGTGATATATTTGGGAGAAATGTGGCAGTTCTGGAAGAAACTGTCCTATTTGAGCGATAAAACAGGTATTTGTGGCTGAAAAGGTCCTATTTGAAGGGGGAAACCAGGTATTTCTTGGAGAAGATGTGATATATTTGGGAGAAATGTGGCATGCCAGGAAGAAACTGTCCTCTTTTGGGGATAAAAGAGGTATTTGTGGGTGAAAAGGTCCTATTTGAAGGGGGAACCCTGGTATTTCTTGGAGAAGATGTGATATATTTGGGAGAAATGTGGCATGTCAGGAAGAAACTGTCCTATTTTGGGGATAAAAGAGGTATTTGTGGGTGAAAAGGTCCTATTTGAAGGGGGAAAGCTGGTATTTCTTGGAGAAGATGTGATATATTTGGGAGAAATGTGGCATTTGTGGAAGAAAATGTCCAATTTGGGGGGAGAAGGCTTGTAGTTTTCGGTGAGTAGTTTCTATTTCAGAAGGAATCCTGGTATTTCTTGGAGAAGATGTGATATATTTGGGAGAAATGTGGCCTTTCTGGCAGAAACCGTCCTCTTTTGGGGATAAAACAGGTATTAGTGGTTGAAAAGTTCCTATTTGAAGGGGGAAACCTGGTATTTCTTGGAGAAGATGTGATATATTTGGGAGAAATGTGGCATTTCTGGAAGAAACTGTCCTCTTTTGGGGATAAAAGAGGTATTTCATGGAGAAAAGGTCCTAATTCAAGGGGGAAACCTGGTATTTCTTGGAGGAGTTGTGATATATTTGGGAGAAATGTGGCATTTCTGGAAGAAACTGTCCTCTTTTGGGGATAAAAGAGGTATTTGTGGGTGAAAAGGTCCTATTTGAAGGGGGAAACGTGGTATTTCTTGGAGAAGATGTGATATATTTGGGAGAAATGTGGCATTTCTGGAAGAAACTGTCCTCTTTTGGGGATCAAAGAGGTTTTTTTGGGGAAAAGGTCCTATTTGAAGGGGGAAAACTTGTATTTCTTGGAGAAGATGTGATATGTTTGGGAGAAATGTGGCATTTCTGGAAGAAACTGTCCTCTTATGGGGATAAAAGAGGTGTTTGTGGGTGAAAAGGTCCTATTTGAAGGGGAAAACCTGGTATTTCTTGGAGAAGATGTGATATATTTGGGAGAAATGTGGCATGTCTGGAAGAAAATGTCCTATTTTGGGGGAGAAGGGTGGTATTTGTGGGAGAAAAGTTCCTATTTCAGGAGGAATCCTGGTATTTCTTGGAGGAGATGTGATATGTTTGGGAGAAATGTGCCATTTCTGGAAGAAACTGTCCTATTTTGGGGATAAAAGAGGTATTTGTGGGTGAAAAGGTCCTATTTGAAGGGGGAAACCTGGTATTTCTTGGAGAAGATGTGATATGTTTGGAAGAAATATGGCATTTCTGGAAGAAACTGTCCTCTTTTGGGGATAAAAGAGGTATTTGTGAGTGAAAAGGTCCTATTTGAAGGGGGAAACGTGGTATTTCTTGGAGAAGATGTGATATATTTGGGAGAAATGTGGCCTTTCTGGAAGAAACTGTCCTCTTTTGGGGATAAAAGAGGTATTTGTGGGTGAAAAGGTCCTATTTGAAGGGGGAACCCTGGTATTTCTTGGAGAAGATGTGATATGTTTGGGAGAAATGTGGCCTTTCTGGAAGAAACTGTCCTATTTGAGGGATAAAAGAGGTATTTGTGGGTGAAAAGGTCCTATTTGAAGGGGGAAACCTGGTATTTCTGGGAGAAGATGTGATATATTTGGGAGAAATGTGGCATTTCTGGCAGAAACTGTCCTCTTTTGGGGATAAAAGAGGTATTTGTGGGTGAAAAGGTCCTATTTGAAGGGGGAAACCTGGTATTTCTTGGAGAAGATGTGGTATATTTGGGAGAAATGTGACATTTCTGGAAGAAACTGTCCACTTTTGTTGATAAAAGAGGTATTTGTGGGTGAAAACGTATTTGAAGGGGTAACCTGGTATTTCTTGGAGAAGATGTGATATATTTGGGAGAAATCTGGCATGTCTGGAAGAAACTGTCCTATTTTGGAGATAAAAGAGGTATTTGTGGGTGAAAAGGTCCTATTTGAAGGGGGAAACCTGGTATTTCTTGGAGAAGATGTGATATATTTGGGAGAAATGTGGCATGTCTGGAAGAAACTGTCCTATTTGAGGGATAAAAGAGGTATTTGTGGGAGAAAAGGTCCTATTTGAAGGGGGAAACCAGGTATTTCTTGGAGTGGATGTGATATATTTGGGAGAAATGTGGCCTTTCTGGAAGAAACTGTCCTAATTTGGGGATAAAAGAGGTATTTGTGGGTGATAAGGTCCTATTTCAAGGGGGAAACCTGGTATTTCTTGGAGAAGATGTGATCTATTTGGGAGAAATGTGGCATTTCTGGAAGAAACTGTCCACTTTTGGGGATAAAAGAGGTATTTGTGGGTGAAAAGGTCCTATTTGAAGGGGGAACCCTGGTATTTCTTGGAGAAGATGTGATATATTTGGGAGAAATGTGGCCTTTCTGGAAGAAAATGTCCAATTTCGGGGGAGAAGGCTTGTAGTTTTCGGTGAGTAGTTTCTATTTCAGGAGGAATCCTGGTATTTCTTGGAGAAGATGTGATATATTTGGGAGAAATGTGGCCTTTCTGGAAGAAAATGTCCAATTTGGGGGAGAAGGCTGGTAGTTTTGGGTGAGAAGGTCCTATTTCAAGAGGAATCCTGGCATTTCTTGGAGAAGATGTGATATATTTGGGAGAAATGTGGCCTTTCTGGCAGAAACCGTCCTCTTTTGGGGATAAAACAGGTATTAGTGGTTGAAAAGGTCCTATTTGAAGGGGGAAACCTGGTATTTCTTGGAGAAGATGTGATATGTTTGGGAGAAATGTGGCATTTCTGGAAGAAAATGTCCTCTTTTGGGGATAAAAGAGGTATTTCATGGAGAAAAGGTCCTAATTCAAGGGGGAAACCTGGTATTTCTTGGAGGAGTTGTTATATATTTGGGAGAAATGTGGCATTTCTGGAAGAAACTGTCCTCTTTTGGGGATAAAAGAGGTATTTGTGGGAGAAAAGGTCCTATTTGAAGGGGGAACCCTGGTATTTCTTGGAGAAGATGTGATATATTTGGGAGAAATGTGGCATTTCTGGAAGAAACTGTCCTCTTTTGGGGATAAAAGAGGTATTTGTGGGTGAAAAGGTCCTATTTGAAGGGGGAAATGTGGTATTTCTTGCAGAAGATGTGATATATTTGGGAGAAATCTGGCATTCCTGGAAGAAACTGTCCTGTTCTGGGGATAAAAGAGGTATTTATGGGTGAAAAGGTCCTATTTGAAGGGGGAATCCTGGTATTTCTTGGAGAAGATGTGATATATTTGGGAGAAATGTGGCATTTCTGGAAGAAACTGTCCTCTTATGGGGATAAAAGAGGTGTTTGTGGGTGAAAAGGTCCTATTTGAAGGGGAAAACCTGGTATTTCTTGGAGAAGATGTGATATATTTGGGAGAAATGTGGCATGTCTGGAAGAAAATGTCCTATTTTGGGGGAGAAGGGTGGTATTTGAGGGAGAAAAGTTCCTATTTCAGGAGGAATTCAGGTATTTCTTGGAGGAGATGTGATATGTTTGGGAGAAATGTGGCATTTGTGGAAGAAACGGTCCTATTTTGGGGATAAAAGAGGTATTTGTGGGTGAAAAGGTCCTATTTGAAGGGGGAAACCTGGTATTTCTTGGAGAAGATGTGATATGTTTGGAAGAAATATGGCATTTCTGGAAGAAACTGTCCTCTTTTGGGGATAAAAGAGGTATTTGTGAGTGAAAAGGTCCTATTTGAAGGGGGAAACGTGGTATTTCTTGGAGAAGATGTGATATATTTGGGAGAAATGTGGCATGTCTGGAAGAAACTGTCCCATTTGAGGGATAAAAGAGGTATTTGTGGGTGAAAAGGTCCTATTTGAAGGGGGAAACCTGGTATTTCTTGGAGAAGATGTGATATATTTGGGAGAAATGTGGCATTTCTGGCAGAAACTGTCCTATTTTGGGGATACAAGAGGTATTTGTGGGTGAAAAGGTCCTATTTGAAGGGGGAAACGTGGTATTTCTTGGAGGAGATGTGATATGTTTGGGAGAAATGTGGCATTTCTGGAAGAAACTGTCCCATTTGAGGGATAAAAGAGGTATTTGTGGGTGAAAAGGTCCTATTTGAAGGGGGAAACCTGGTATTTCTGGGAGAAGATGTGATATATTTGGGAGAAATCAGGCATTTCTGACAGAAACTGTCCTATTTTGGGGATAAAAGAGGTATTTGTGGGTGAAAAGGTCCTATTTGAAGGGGGAAACCTGGTATTTCTTGGAGAAGATGTGATATGTTTGGGAGAAATGTGGCATTTCTGGAAGAAACTGTCCTATTTGGGGGGAGAAGGCTGGTATTTGTGGGAAAAAAGGTCCTCTTTCAGGAGGAATCCTGGTATTTCTTGGAGAAGATGTGATATATTTGGGAGAAATGTGACATTTCTGGCAGAAAATGTCCTATTTTGGGGATACAAGAGGTATTTGTGGGTGAAAAGGTCCTATTTGAAGGGGGAAACGTGGTATTTCTTGGAGAAGATGTGATATATTTGGGAGAAATGTGGCCTTTCTGGAAGAAACTGTCCTCTTTTGGGGATAAAAGAGGTATTTGTGGGTGAAAAGGTCCTATTTGAAGGGGGAAACCTGGTATTTCTTGGAGAAGATGTGATATATTTGGGCGAAATGTGGCATTTCTGGAAGAAACTGTCCTCTTTTGTTGATAAAAGAGGTATTTGTGGGTGAAAACGTTGTATTTGAAAGGGGAAACCTGTTATTTCTTGGAGAAGATGTGATATATTTTGGAGAAATCTGGCATGTCTGGAAGAAACTGTCCTATTTTGGAGATAAAAGAGGTACTTGTGGGTGAAAAGGTCCTAATTGAAGGGGGAAAGCTGGTATTTCTTGGAGAAGATGAGATCTATTTGGGAGAAATGTGGCCTTTCTGGAAGAAAATGTCCAATTTGGGGGGAGAGGGCTGGTAGTTTTCGGTGAGAAGTTCCTATTTCAGGAGGAATCCTGGCATTTCTTGGAGAAGATGTGATATATTTGGGAGAAATGTGGCATTTCTGGAAGAAACTGTCCACTTTTGGGGATAAAAGAGGTAGTAGTGGGTGAAAAGGTCCTATTTGAAGGGGGAAACCTGGTATTTCTTGGAGAAGATGTGATATATTTGGGAGAAATCTGGCATGTCCGGATGTAACTGTCCTATGTTGGGGATAAAAGAGGTATTTCATGGAGAAAAGGTCCTAATTCAGGGGGGAAAGCTGGTATTTCTTGGAGAAGATGTGATATATTTGGGAGAAATGTGGCATGTCTGGAAGAAACTGTCCTATTTTGGGGATAAAAGAGGTATTTGTGGGTGATAAGGTCCTATTTGAAGGGGGAACCCTGGTATTTCTTGGAGAAGATGTGATATATTTGGGAGAAATGTGGCATGTCAGGAAAAAACTGTCCTATTTTGGGGATGATAGAGGTATTTGTGGGTGAAAAGGTCGTATTTGAAGGGGGAACCCTGGTACTTCTTGGAGAAGATGTGATGTATTTTGGAGAAATCTGGCCTTTCTGGAAGAAACTGTCCTATTTTGGGGATGAAACAGGTATTTGTGGGTGAAAAGGTCCTATTTGAAGGGGGAAAGCTGGAATTTCGTGGAGAAGATGTGGTATATTTGGGAGAAATATGGCATGTATGGCAGAAAATGTACTATTTGGGGGATAAAAGAGGTATTAGTGGGCGAAAAGGTCCTATTTGAAGGGGGAAAGCTGGTATTTCTTGGAGAAGTGATATATTTGGGAGAAATGTGGCATTTCTGGAAGAAACTGTTCTATTTTGGGGATAAAAGTGGTAAAACTACCATCTTTCCCCCTTCAAATAGGACCTTTTCACCCACAAATACCTCTTTTATCACTCAAATAGGACAGTTTCTTCCAGAAAGGCCACATTTCTCCCAAATATATCACATCTTCTCCAAGAAATACCAGGGTTCCCCCTTCAAATAGGAATTGTTCTCCCAAAAATACCACTTTTATCTCCAAAATAGGACAGTTTCTTCCAGAAATGCCACATTTCTCCCAAATATATCACATCTCCTCCAAGAAATACAAGGATTCCTCCTGAAATAGGTCCTTTTCACCCACAAATACCTCTTTTTTCCCCAACATAGGACAGTTTCCTCCAGAAATGCCACATTTCTCACAAATATATCATATCTCCTGCAAGAAATACCTGGTTTCCCCCTTCAAATAGGACCTTTTCACCCACAAATACCTCTTTTATCCCCAAAAGAGGACAGTTTCTTCCAGAAATGCCACATTTCTCCCAAATAGATCAAATCTTCTCCAAGAAATACCAGGTTTCCCCCTTCAAATAGGACCTTTTCACCCACAAATACCTCTTTTATCCCCAAAAGAGGACAGTTTCTTCCAGAAATGCCACATTTCTCCCAGATATATCACATCTTCTCCAAGAAATACCAGGTTTCCCCCTTCAAATAGGACCTTTTCACCCACAAATACTTCTTTTATCCCCAAAAGAGGACAGTTTCTTCCAGAAATGCCACATTTCTCCCAAATATATCACATCTTCTCCAAGATATACCAGGTTTCCCCCTTCAAATAGGACCTTTTCACCCACAAATACCTCTTTTATCCCCAAAAAACGACAGTTTCTCCCAGAAATGCCACATTTCTCCCAAATAGATCACATCTTCTCCAAGAAATACCACGTTTCCCCCTGGAAATAGGACCTTTTCACCCACAAATACGTGTTTCATCCCCAAAGAAGGATAGTTTCTTCCAGACATGCCACATTTCTCCCAAATATATCACATCTTCTCCAAGAAATACCAGGTTTCCCCCTTCAAATAGGACCTTTTCTCCCACAAATACCTATTTTATCCCCAAAATAGGACAGTTTCTTCCAGAAATGCCACATTTCTCCCAAATATATCACATCTTCTCCAAGAAATACCAGGTTTCCCCCTTCATATAGGACCTTTTCACCCACAAATACCTCTTTTATCCCAAAAGAGGACAGTTTCTTCCTGACATGCCAGATTTCTCCCAAATATATCACATCTTCTCCAAGAAATAACAGGTTAACCCCTGGAAATAGGACCTTTTCACCCACAAATACCTCTTGTATCCCCAAATGAGGACAGTTTCTTCCAGAAAGGCCACATTTCTCACTTAATAGATCACATCTTCTCCAAGAACTACCAGGTTTCCCCATAGATATAGGACCTTTTCACCCACAAATACCTCTTTTATCCCCAAAGGAGGACAGTTTCTTCCAGAAATGCCACATTTCTCCCACATATATCACATCTTCTCCAAGAAATACCAGGTTTCCCCTTGAAATAGGACCATTTCACCCACAAATACCTGTTTTTTCCACAAAATACGACAGTTTCTTCCTGACATGCCACAGTTCTCCCAAATATATCACATCTTCTCCAAGAAATACCAGGTTTCCCCATTGAAATAGGACCTTTTCTCCCACAAATACCTCTTTTATCCCCAAAAGAGGACAGTTTTTTCCAGAAATGCCACATTTCTCCCAAATATATCACATCCCCTCCAAGAAATACCAGGTTTCCCCCTGGAAATAGGACCTTTTCACCCACAAATACCTCTTTTATCCCCAAAATACGACAGTTTCTTCTAGACAGGCCACATTTCTCCCAAATATATCACATCTTCTCCAAGAAATACCAGCTTTCCTCCTTCAAATAGGGCTTTTTCTCCCACAGATACCTGTTTTATCCCCAAAAGAGGACAGTTTCTTCTAGAAAGGCCAGATTTCTCCCAAATAGATCACATCTTCTCCAAGAAATACCAGGTTTCCCTCTTCAAATATGACCTTAAGACCAAAAATACCTCTTTTATCCCCAAAATAGGACAGTTTCTTCCAGAAAGGGCAGATTTATCCCACATATATCACATCTTCTCTAAGAAATACCAGGTTTCCACCTTCAAATAGGACCTTTTCACCCACAAATACCTCTTTTATCCCCAAAAGAGGACAGTTTCTTCCAGGAATGCCACATTTCTCCCAAATAGATCACATCTTCTCCAAGAAATACCAGGTTTCCCCATAGATATAGGACCTTTTCACCCACAAATACCTCTTTTATCCCCAAAAGAGGACAGTTTCTTCCAGAAATGCCACATTTCTCCCACATATATCACATCTTCTCCAAGAAATACCAGGTTTCCCCCTTCAAATAGGACCATTTCACCCACAAATACCTCTTTTATCCCCAAAAGAGGACAGTTTCTTCCAGAAATGCCACATTTCTCCCAAACAGATCACATCTCCTCCAAGAAATACCAGGTTATCCCCTGGAAATAGGACCTTTTGACCCACAAATACCTCTTTTATCCCCAAAAGAGGACAGTTTCTTCCTGACATGCCAAATTTCTCCCAAATAGATCACATCTTCTCCAAGAAATACCAGGTTTCCCCCTTCAAATAGGACCTTTTCACCCACAAATACCTCTTTTATCCCCAAAAGAGGACAGTTTCTTCCAGAAATGCCACATTTCTCCCAAATAGATCACATCTTCTCCAAGAAATACCAGGTTTCCCCCTTCAAATAGGAGCTTTTCACCCACAAATACCTCTTTTATCCCCAAAAGAGGACAGTTTCTTCCAGAAAGGCCACATTTCTCCCAAATACATCACATCTTCTCCAAGAAATACCAGGTTTCCCCCTGGAAGTAGGACCTTTTCATCCACAAATACCTGCTTTAACCCCAAAAGCGGACACTTTCTTCCAGAAAGGCCACATTTCTCCCAAATATATCACATCTTCTCCAAGAAATACCACCTATCCCCCTTCAAATAGGAACTTTTCACCCACAAATACCTCTTTTATCTCCAAAATAGGACCGTTTCTTCCACAAATGCCACATTTCTCCCAAATATATCACATCTCCTCCAAGAAATACCAGGTTTTCGCCGGGAAATAGGACCTTTTCACCCACAAATACCTCTTTTATCCCCAAAAGAGGACAGTTTCTTCCAGACATGCCACATTTCTCCCAAATTGATCTCATCTTCTCCAAGAAATACCAGGTTTCCCCCTTCAAATAGGACCTTTTCACCCACAAATACCTCTTTTATCTCCAAAATAGGACAGTTTCTTCCAGAAATGCCACATTTCTCCCAAATATATCACATCTCCTCCAAGAAATACCAGGTTTTCGCCGGGAAATAGGAACTTTTCACCCACAAATACCTCATTTATCCCCAAAAGAGAACAGTTTCTTCCAGAAATGCCACATTTCTCCCTTAATAGATCACATCTTCTCCAAGAAATACCAGGTTTCCCCCTGGAAATAGGACCTTTTCACCCACAAATACCTCTTTTATCCCCAAAAGAGCTCGGTTTCTTCCAGAAAGGCCAGATTTCTCCCAAATATATCACATCTTCTCCAAGAAATACCAGGTTTCCCCCTTAAAATAGGACCTTTTCACCCACAAATACCTGTTTTATCCCCAAAAGTGGACAGTTTCTTCCAGAAATGCCACATTTCTCCCAAATATATCACATCTTCTCCAAGAAATACCAGCTTTCCCCTTCAAATAGGACCTTTTCACCCACAAATACCTCTTTTATCCCCAAAATAGGACAGTTTCTTCCAGACATGCCACATTTCTCCCTTAATAGATCACATCTTCTCCAAGAACTACCAGGTTTCCGTATTGAAATAGGACCTTTTCTCCCACAAATACCAGTTTTATCCCCAAAATAGGACATTTTCTTCCAGAAAGGCCATATTTCTCCCAAATATATATCATCTTCTCCAAGAAATACCAGGTTTCCCCCTTCAAATACGACCTTTTCACCCACAAATACCACTTTTATCCCCAAAAGAGGACAGTTTCTTTCTGACATGCCAGATTTCTCCCAAATAGATCACATCTTCTCCAAGAAATACCAGCTTTCCCCCTTCAAATAGGACCTTTTCTCCCACAAATACCTCTTTTATCCCCAAAAGAGGACAGTTTCTTCCAGACATGCCACATTTCTCCTACATATATCACATCTTCTCCAAGAAATACCAGGTTTCCCCCTGGAAATAGGACCATTTCACCCACAAATACCTCTTTTATCCCCAAAAGAGGACAGTTTCTTCCAGACATGCCACATTTCTCCCAAATAGATCACATCTTCTCCAAGAAATACCAGGTTTCCCCCTTCAAATAGGACCTTTTCACCCACAAATACCTCTTTTATCCCCAAAATAGGACAGTTTCTTCCAGAAATGCCACATTTCTCCCAAATAGATCACATCTTCTCCAAGAAATACCAGGTTTCGCCCTTCAAATAGGACCTTTTCACCCACAAATACCTCTTTTATCCCCAAAAGAGGACAGTTTCTTCCAGAAAGGCCACATTTCTCCCAAATAGATCACATCTTCTCCAAGAAATACCAGGTTTCCCCCTGGAAGTAGGACCTTTTCATCCACAAATACCTGCTTTAACCCCAAAAGAGGACACTTTCTTCCAGAAAGGCCAAATTTCTCCCAAATATATCACATCTTCTCCAAGAAATACCAGCTATCCCCCTTCAAATAGGAACTTTTCACCCACAAATACCTCTTTTATCCCCAAAATAGGACAGTTTCTTCCAGAAATGCCACATTTCACCCAAATGTATCACATCTCCTCCAAGAAATACCAGGTTTTCGCCGGGAAACAGGACCTTTTCACCAACAAATACCTCTTTTATCCCCAAAAGAGGACTGTTTCTTCCAGAAATCCCACATTTCTCCCAAATATATCACATCTTCTCAAAGAAATACCAGGTTTCCCCCTGGAAATACGACCTTTTCACCCACAAATACCTCTTTCATCCCCCAAAGAGCTCGGTTTCTTCCAGAAAGGCCAGATTTCTCTCAAATATATCACATCTTCTCCAAGAAATACCAGGTTTCCCCCTTCAAATAGGACCTTTTCACCCACAAATACCTCTTTTATCCCCAAAAGAGAACAGTTTCTTCCAGAAATGCCACATTTCTCCCAAATATATCACATCTTCTCCAAGAAATACCAGGTTTCCCCATAGATATAGGACCTTTTCACCCACAAATACCTCTTTTAGCCCCAAAATAGGACAGTTTCTTCCAGAAATGCCACATTTCTCCCAAATATATCACATCTCCTCCAAGAAATACCAGGTTTTCGCCGGGAAATAGGAACTTTTCACCCACAAATACCTCTTTTATCCCCAAAAGAGCTCGGTTTCTTCCAGAAAGGCCAGATTTCTCCCAAATATATCACATCTTCTCCAAGAAATACCAGGTTTCCCCCTTCAAATAGGACCTTTTCATCCACAAATACCTATTTATCCCCAAAAGAGGACAGTTTCTTCCAGAAATGCCACATTTCTCCCAAATATACCTCATCTTCTCCAAGAAATACCAGCTTTCCCCCTTAAAATAGGACCTTTTCACCCACAAATACCACTTTTATCCCCAAAAGAGGACAGTTTCTTCCAGAAATGCCACATTTCTCCCAAATATATCACATCTTCTCCAAGAAATACCAGCTTTCCCCCTTCAAATAGGACCTTTTCACCCACAAATACCTCTTTGATCCCCAAAATACGACAGTTTCTTCCAGACATGCCACATTTCTCCCTTAATAGATCACATCTTCTCCAAGAACTACCAGGTTTCCGTATTGAAAGAGGACCTTTTCTCCCACAAATACCTGTTTTATCCCCAAAATAGGACATTTTCTTCCAGAAAGGCCACATTTCTCCCAAATATATATCATCTTCTCCAAGAAATACCAGGTTTCCCCCTTCAAATACGAACTTTTCACCCACAAATACCACTTTTATCCCCAAAAGAGGACAGTTTCTTTCTGACATGCCAGATTTCTCCCAAATATATCACATCTTCTCCAAGAAATACCAGCTTTCCCCCTTCAAATAGGACCTTTTCACCCAAAAATACCTCTTTTATTCCCAAAATAGGACAGTTTCTTCCAGACATGCCACATTTCTCCCAAATAGATCACATCTTCTCCAAGAACTACCAGGTTTCCCCCTTCAAATAGGACCTTTTCACCCACAAATACCTGTTTTTTCCCAAAAATAGGACAGTTTCTACCTGACATGCCACATTTCTCCCAAATATATCACATCTTCTCCAAGAAATACCAGGTTTCCCCATTGAAATAGGACCTTTTCTCCCACAAATACCTGTTTTATCCCCAAAAGAGGACAGTTTTTTCCAGAAATGCCACATTTCTCCCAAATATATCACATCTCCTCCAAGAAATACCAGGTTTTCCCCTGGAAATAGGACCTTTTCAACCACAAATACCTCTTTTATCCCCAAAATACGACAGTTTCTTCCAGACAGGCCACATTTCTCCCAAATATATCACATCTTCTCCAAGAAATACCAGCTTTTCCCCTTCAAATAGGGCTTTTTCTCCCACAGATAACTGTTTTATCCCCAAAAGAGGACATTTTCTTCCAGACATGCCACATTTCTCCCAAATATATCACATCTTCTCCAAGAAATACCAGGTTTCCCTCTTCAAATAGGACCTTAAGACCAAAAATACCTCTTTTATCCCCAAAATAGGACAGATTCTTCCAGAAAGGCCAGATTTATCCCACATATATCACATCTTCTCCAAGAAATACCAGGTTTCCCCCTTCAAATAGGAACTTTTCACCCACAAATACCTCTTTTATCCCCAAAAGAGGACAGTTTCTTCCAGAAAGGCCACATTTCTCCCAAATATATCTCATCTTCTCCAAGAAATACCAGGTTTCCCCATAGATATAGGACCTTTTCACCCACAAATACCTCTTTTAGCCCCAAAATAGGACAATTTCTTCCAGAAATGCCACATTTCTCCCAAACATATATCACATCTTCTCCAAGAAATACCAGGGTTCCCCCCTGAAATAGGACCATTTCACCCACAAATACCTCTTTTATCCCCAAAAAAGGACAGTTTCTTCCAGGAATGCCACAATTCTCCCAAACATATCACATCCCCTCCAAGAAATACCAGGTTATCCCCTGGAAATAGGACCTTTTCACCCACAAATACCTCTTTTATCCCCAAAACAGGACAGTTTCTTCCTGACATGCCACATTTCTCCCAAATAGATCACATCTTCTCCACGAAATACCAGGTTTCCCCCTTCAAATAGGACCTTTTCACCCACAAATACCTCTTTTATCCCCAAAAGAGCTCGGTTTCTTCCAGAAAGGCCAGATTTCTCCCAAATATATCACATCTCCTCCAAGAAATACCAGGTTTCCCCCTTCAAATAGGACCTTTTCACCCACAAATACCTCTTTTATCCCCAAAAGAGGACAGTTTCTTCCAGAAATGCCACATTTCTCCCAAATATACCACATCTTCTCCAAGAAATACCAGCTTTCCCCCTTAAAATAGGACCTTTTCACCCACAAATACCACTTTTATCCCCAAAAGTGGACAGTTTCTTCCAGAAATGCCACATTTCTCCCAAATATATCACATCTTCTCCAAGAAATACCAGCTTTCCCCCTTCAAATAGGACCTTTTCACCCACAAATACCTCTTTTATCCCCAAAATAGGACAGTTTCTTCCAGACATGCCACATTTCTCCCTTAATAGATCACATCTTCTCCAAGAACTACCAGGTTTCCGTATTGAAATAGGACATTTTCTCCCACAAATACCTGTTTTATCCCCAAAATAGGACATTTTCTTCCAGAAAGGCCACATTTCTCCCAAATATATATCATCTTCTCCAAGAAATACCAGGTTTCCCCCTTCAAATACGACCTTTTCACCCACAAATACCACTTTTATTCCCAAAAGAGGACAGTTTCTTTCTGACATGCCAGATTTCTCCCAAATAGATCACATCTTCTCCAAGAAATACCAGCTTTCCCCCTTCAAATAGGACCTTTTCATCCACAAATACCTCTTTTATCCCCAAAATAGGACAGTTTCTTCCAGAAATGCCACATTTCTCCCACATATATCACATCTTCTCCAAGAAATACCAGGTTTCCCCCTTGAAATAGGACCATTTCACCCACAAATACCTCTTTTATCCCCAAAAGAGGACAGTTTCTTCCAGGAATGCCACATTTCTCCCAAATAGATAAATACCTCTTTTATCCCCATAAGAGGACAGTTTCTTCCAGAAATGCCACATTTCTCCCAAATAGATCACATCTTCTCCAAGAAATACCAGGTTTCCCCCTTCAAATAGGAGCTTTTCACCCACAAATACCTCTTTTATCCCCAAAAGAGGACAGTTTCTTCCAGAAAGGCCACATTTCTCCCAAATACATCACATCTTCTCCAAGAAATACCAGGTTTCCCCCTGGAAATAGGACCTTTTCATCCACAAATACCTGCTTTAACCCCAAAAGAGGACACTTTCTTCCAGAAAGGCCACATTTCTCCCAAATATATCACATCTTCTCCAAGAAATACCAGCTATCCCCCTTCAAATAGGAACTTTTCACCCACAAATACCTCTTTTATCCCCAAAAGAGGACAGTTTCTTCCAGACATGCCACATTTCTCCCAAATATATCACATCTTCTCCAAGAAATACCAGGTTTTCGCCGGGAAATAGGACCTTTTCACCCACAAATACCTCTTTTATCCCCAAAAGAGGACAGTTTCTTCCAGAAATCCCACATTTCTCCCAAATATATCACATCTTCTCCAAGAAATACCAGGTTTCCCCCTGGAAATACGACCTTTTCACCCACAAATACCTCTTTTATCCCCCAAAGATCTCGGTTTCTTCCAGAAAGGCCAGATTTCTCCCAAATATATCACATCTTCTCCAAGAAATACCAGGTTTCCCCCTTCAAATAGGACCTTTTCACCCACAAATACCTCTTTTATCCCCAAAAGAGGACAGTTTCTTCCAGAAATGCCACATTTCTCCCAAATATACCTCATCTTCTCCAAGAAATACCAGCTTTCCCCCTTAAAATAGGACCTTTTCACCCACAAATACCACTTTTATCCCCAAAAGAGGACAGTTTCTTCCAGAAATGCCACATTTCTCCCAAATATATCACATCTTCTCCAAGAAATACCAGCTTTCCCCCTTCAAATAGGACCTTTTCTCCCACAAATACCTGTTTTATCCCCAAAAGAGGACATTTTCTTCCAGAAAGGCCACATTTCTCCCAAATATATATCATCTTCTCCAAGAAATACCAGGTTTCCCCCTTCAAATACGAACTTTTCACACACAAATACCACTTTTATCCCCAAAAGAGGACAGTTTCTTTCTGACATGCCAGATTTCTCCCAAATATATCACATCTTCTCCAAGAAATACCAGCATTCCCCCTTCAAATAGGAACTTTTCACCCAAAAATACCTCTTTTATTCCCAAAATAGGACAGTTTCTTCCAGACATGCCACATTTCTCCCAAATAGATCACATCTTCTCCAAGAACTACCAGGTTTCCCCCTTCAAATAGGACCTTTTCACCCACAAATACCTGTTTTTTCCCCAAAATAGGACAGTTTCTACCTGACATGCCAAAGTTCTCCCAAATATATCACATCTTCTCCAAGAAATACCAGGTTTCCCCATTGAAATAGGACCTTTTCTCCCACAAATACCTGTTTTATCCCCAAAATACGACAGTTTCTTCAAGACAGGCCACATTTCTCCCAAGTATATCACATCTTCTCCAAGAAATACCAGCTTTCCCCCTTCAAATAGGGCTTTTTCTCCCACAGATAACTGTTTTATCCCCAAAAGAGGACAGTTTCTTCCAGAAAGGCCACATTTCTCCCAAATATATCACATCTTCTCCAAGAAATACCAGGTTTCCCTCTTCAAATAGGACCTTAAGACCAAAAATACCTCTTTTATCCCCAAAATAGGACAGATTCTTCCAGAAAGGCCAGATTTATCCCACATATATCACATCTTCTCCAAGAAATAACAGGTTTCCCCCTTCAAATAGGACCTTTTCACCCACAAATACCTCTTTTATCCCCAAAATAGGACAGTTTCTTCCAGGAATGCCACATTTCTCCCAAATATATCACATCTTCTCCAAGAAATACCAGGTTTCCCCATAGATATAGGACCTTTTCACCCACAAATACCTCTTTTAGCCCCAAAATAGGACAATTTCTTCCAGAAATGCCACATTTCTCCCACATATATCACATCTTATCCAAGAAATACCAGGTTTCCCCCTTGAAATAGGAACTTTTCACCCACAAATACCTCTTTTATCCCCAAAAGAGGACAGTTTCTTCCAGGAATGCCACATTTCTCCCAAATAGATCACATCTCCTCCAAGAAATAACAGGTTATCCCCTGGAAATAGGACCTTTTCACCCACAAATACCTCTTTTATCCCCAAAAGAGGACAGTTTCTTACAGACATGCCACATTTCTCCCAAATTGATCACATCTTCTCCAAGAAATACCAGGTTTCCCCCTTCAAATAGGACCTTAAGACCAAAAATACCTCTTTTATCCCCAAAATAGGACAGTTTCTTCCAGAAATGCCACATTTCTCCCAAATAGATCACATCTTCTCCAAGAAATACCAGGTTTCCCCCTGGAAATAGGAGCTTTTCACCCACAAATACCTCTTTTATCCCCAAAAGAGGACAGTTTCTTCCAGAAAGGCCACATTTCTCCCAAATAGATCACATCTTCTCCAAGAAATACCAGGTTCCCCCTGGAAGTAGGACCTTTTCATCCACAAATACCTGCTTTAACCCCAAAAGAGGACAGTTTCTTCCAGAAATGCCACATTTCTCCCAAATATATCACATCTTCTCCAAGAAATACCAGGTTTCCCCCTGCAAGTAGGACCTTTTCATCCACAAATACCTGCTTTAACCCCAAAAGAGGACAGTTTCTCCCAGAAATGCCACATTTCTCCCAAACATATCACATCTTCTCCAAGAAATACCAGGTTTCCCCCTTCAAATAGGACCTTTTCTCCCACAAATACCTGTTTTATCCCCAAAATAGGACAGTTTCTTCCAGGAATGCCACAATTCTCCCAAATATATCACATCTCCTCCAAGAAATACCTGGTTTTCGCCTGGAAATAGGACCTTTTCACCCACAAATACCTCTTTTATCCCCAAAAGAGGACAGTTTCTTCCTGACATGCCAGATTTCTCCCAAATATATCACATCTTCTCAAAGAAATAACAGGTTTACCCCTTCAAATAGGACCTTTTCAACCACAAATACCTGTTTTATCCCCAAAAGAGGACAGTTTCTTCCAGACATGCCACATTTCTCCCAAATATATCACATCTTCTCCAAGAAATACCAGGTTTCCCCCTTCAAATAGGACCTTGTCACCCACAAATACCGCTTTTATCCCCAAAAGAGGACAGTTTCTTCCAGACATGCCAGATTTCTCCCAAATAGATCACATCTTCTCCAAGAAATACCAGCTTTCCCCCTTCAAATAGGAACTTTTCTCCCACAGATACCTGTTTTATCCCCAAAATAGGACAGTTTCTTCCAGACATGCCACATTTCTCCCAAATAGATCACATCTTCTCCAAGAAATACCACGATTCCTCCTGAAATGGGACCTTCTCACGCACAACTACCAGACTTCTCCCCCAAAATTGGACACTTTCTTCCAGAAAGGCCACATTTCTCCCAAATATATCACATCTTCTCCAAGAAATACCAGGTTTCCCCCTTCAAATAGGACCTTTTCACCCACAAATACCTCTTTTATCCCCAAAAGAGGACATTTTCTTCCAGAAATGTCATATTTCTCCCAAATATATCACATCTTCTCCAAGAAATACCAGGTTTCCCCCTTCAAATAGGACCTTTTCACCCACAAATACCTCTTTTATCCCCAAAAGAGCTCGGTTTCTTCCAGACATGCCACATTTCTCAAAAATATATCACATCTTGTCCAAGAAATACCAGGTTTCCCCCTTCAAATAGGACCTTTTCACCCACAAATACCTCTTTTATCCCCAAAAGAGCACAGTTTCTTCAAGAAATGCCACATTTCCCCCAAATAGATAATATCTCCTCCAAGAAATACCAGGTTTTCCCCTTCAAATAGGACCTTTTCACCCACAAATACCTGTTTTATCCCCAAAAGAGGACAGTTTCTTCCAGAAATGCCACATTTCTCCCAAATATATCACATCTTCTCCAAGAAATACCAGCTTTCCACCTTCAAATAGGACCTTTTCACCCACAAATACCTGTTTCATCCACAAAATAGGACAGTTTCTTCCAGAAAGGCCAGATTTCTCCCAAATAGATCACATCTTCTCCAAGAAATACCAGGTTTCCCCCTTCAAATAGGACCTTCTCACCCACAAATACCTCTTTTATCCCTCAAATAGGACAGTTTCTTCCAGAAATGCCACATTTCTCCCTAATATACCACATCTTTTCCAAGAAATAACACGTTTCCCCGTGGAAATAGGACCTTTTCACCCACAAATACCTCTTCTATCCCTCAAATTGGACATTTTCTTCCAGAAATGCCACATTTCTCCCAAACATATCACATCTTCTCCAAGAAATACCAGGTTTCCCCCTGAAATAGCACCTTTTCACCCACAAATACCTGTTCTATCCCCAAAAGAGGACAGTTTCTTCCAGAAATGCCACATTTCTCCCAAATACATCACATCTTCTCCAAGAAATACCAGGTTTCCCCCTTCAACTAGGACCGTTTCTCACACAAATACCTCTTTTATCCCCAAAATAGCTCAGTTTCTTCCAGAAATGCCACATTTCTCCCACACATATCACATCTCCAACAAGAAGAGCCAGCTTTCCGCCTGGAAATAGGACCTTTTCACCCACAAATACCTGTTTTATCCCCAAAAGAGGACAGTTTCTTCCAGACATGCAAGATTTCTCCCAAATATATCACATCTTCACCAAGAAATACCAGGGTTCCCCCTTCGAATAGGACCTTTTCTCCCACAGATACCTCTTTTATCCCCAAAAGAGGACAGTTTCTTCCAGAAATGCCACATTTCTCCCAAATAGATCACATCTTCTCCAAGAAATACCAGGTTCCCCCTTGAAATAGGACGTTTCAACCCACAAATACCTCTTTTATCCCAAAAAGAGGACAGTTTCTTCCAGAAATGCCACATTTCTCCCAAATATATCACATCTTCTCCAAGAAATACCAGCTACCCCCCTTCAAATAGGACCTTTTCACCCACAAATACCTCTTTGATCCCCAAAATAGGACAGTTTCTTCCAGATATGCCACATTTCTCCCAAATAGATCACATCTTCTCCAAGAAATACCAGGGTTCCCCCTTCAAATAGGACCTTTTCACCCACAAATACCTCTTTTTAACCGAAAATAGGACAGTTTCTTCCAGACATGCCACATTTCTCCCAAATATATCACATCTTCTCCAAGAAATACCAGGTTTCCCCCTTCAAATAGGACCTTCTCACCCACAAATATCTGTTTGATCCCCAAAATAGGACAGTTTCTTCCAGACATGCCACATTTCTCCCAAATAGATCACATCTTCTCCAAGAAATACCAGCTTTCCCCCTTCAAATAGGACCTTTTCACCCACAAATACCTCTTTTTAACCCAAAATAGGACAGTTTCTTCCAGACATGCCAGATTTCCCCAAATATATCTCATCTTCTCCAAGAAATACCAGGTTTCCCCCTTCAAATAGGACCTTTTCTCCCACAAATACCTCTTTTATCCCCAAAAGAGGACAGTTTCTTCCAGACATGCCACATATCTCCCAAATATATCACATCTTCTCCAAGAAATACCAGCTTTCCCCCTTCAAATAGGACCTTTTCACCCACAAATACCTCTTTTATCCCCAAAATAGGACAGTTTTTCCAAAAATGGCACATTTCTCCCAAACATATCACATCTCCTCCAAGAAATACCTGGATTCCTCCTGAAATAGGAACTTTTCTCCCACAAATACCACCCTTCTCCCCCAAAATAGGACATTTTCTTCCAGACATGCCACATTTCTCCCAAATATATCACATCTTCTCCAAGAAATACCAGGTTTCCCCCTTCAAATAGGACCTTCTCACCCACAAATACCTGTTTGATCCCCAAAAGAGGACAGTTTCTTCCAGACATGCCACATTTCTCCCAAATATATCACATCTTCTCCAAGAAATACCAGGGTTCCCCCTTCAAATAGGAACATTTCACCCACAAATACCTCTTTTATCCCCAAAAGAGGACAGTTTCTGCCAGAAAGGCCACATTTCTCCCAAACATATCACATCTTCTCCAAGAAATACCAGCTTTCCCCCTTTCAAATAGGACCTTTTCACCCACAAATACCTCTTTTATCCCCAAAAGAGGACAGTTTCTTCCAGAAATGCCACATTTCTCCCAAATATATCACATCTTCTCCAAGAAATACCACGTTTCCCCCTTCAAATAGGACCTTTTCACCCACAAATACCTGTTTTATCCCCAAAAGAGGACTGTTTCTTCCTGAAATGCCACATTTCTCCCAAATATACCACATCTTCTCCAAGAAATACCAGGGTTCCCCCTTCAAATAGGACCTTATCACCCACAAATACCTCTTTTATCCCCAAAAGAGGACAGTTTCTTCCAGAAATGCCACATTTCTCCAATAATATCACATCTCCTCCAAGAAATACCAGGTTTCCCCCTTCAACTAGGACCGTTTCTCCCACAAATACCTCTTTTATCCCCAAAAGAGGACAGTTATTGCCAGAAATGCCACATTTCTCCCAAACATATCACATCTTCTCCAAGAAATACCAGCTTTCCCCCTTCAAATAGGACCTTTTCACCCACAAATACCTGTTTGATCCCCAAAACAGGACAGTTTCTTACAGAAATGCCACTTATCTCCCAAATATATCACATCTTCTCCAAGAAATACCACGTTTCCCCCTGGAAATAGGACCTTTTCTCCCACAAATACCTGTTTTATCCCCAAAATAGGACAGTTTCTTCCAGAAATGCCACATTTCTCCCAAATATATCACATCTTCTCCAAGAAATACCAGGTTCCCCCTGGAAATAGGACCTTTTCACCCACAAATACCTCTTTTATCCCCAAAAGAGGACAGTTTCTTCCAGACATGACACATTTCTCCCAAACATATCACATCTTCTCCAAGAAATACCAGGTTTCCCCCTTCAAATAGGACCTTTTCACCCACAAATACCTCTTTTATCCCCAAAACAGGACAGTTTCTTCCAGACATGCCACATTTCTCCCAAATAGATCACATCTTCTCCAAGAAATACCAGCTTTCCCCCTTCAAATAGGACCTTTTCTCCCACAAATACCTCTTTTTAAACCAAAATTGGACAGTTTCTTCCTGAAAAGCCACTTTTCTCCCAAATATATCTCAACTCGCCAAGAAATACCAGGTTTCCCCCTTGAAATAGGACCTTTTCACCCTGTAATATCTGTTTTATAACCAAAAGAGGACAGTTTCTTCAAGAAATGCCACATTTCTCCCAAATAGATCACATCTTCTCCCAGAAATACCAGCTTTCCCCCTTCAAATAGGACCATTTGGAACTCCAAGAAGTTCCAGGTTTCCCCCTTCAAATTGGACCTTTTCACCCACAAATACCTCTTTTATCCCCAAAATAGGAGAGTTTCTTCCAGACATGCCACATTTCTCCCAAATATACCACATCTTCTCCAAGAAATAACACGTTTCCCCCTTCAAATAGGACCTTTTCACCCACAAATACCTTTTTTATCCCCAAAAGAGGACAGTTTCTTCCAGAAAGGCCACATTTCTCCCAAATAGATCACATCTTCTCCAAGAAATACCAGCTTTCCCCCTTCAAATAGGACCTTTTCACCCACAAATACCTCTTTTATCCCCAAAATAGGAAAGTTTCATCCAGAAATGTCACATTTCTCCCAAATATATCACATCTTCTCCAAGAAATACCAGCTTTCCCTCTTCAAATAGGACCTTAAGACCAAAAATACCTCTTTTATCCCCAAAAGAGGACAGTTTCTTCCAGACATGCCACATTTCTCCCAAATGTATCACATCTTCTCCAAGAAATACCACGTTTCCCCCTTCAAATAGGACCTTTTCACCCACAAATACCTCTTTTATCCCCAAAAGAGGACAGTTTCTTCCAGAAATGCCACATATCTTCCAAATATATCACATCTTCTCCAAGAAATACCAGGATTCTTCCTGAAATATGACATTTAGTCCCAAAATACCACCATTCTCCCCCCAGTTAGGACAGTTTCTTCCAGAAAGGCCACATTTCTCCCAAATATATCACATCTTCTCCAAGAAATACCAGGTTTCCCCCTTCAAATAGGACCTTTTCTCCCACAAATACCTGTTTTATCCCCAAAAGAGGACAGTTTCTTCCAGACAGGCCACATTTCTCCCAAATATATCACATCTTCTCCAAGAAATACCACGTTTCCCCCTTCAAATAGGACCTTTTCACCCACAAATACCTCTTTTATTCCCAAAATAGGACAGTTTCTTCCAGACATGCCACATTTCTCCCAAATAGATCACATCTTCTCCAAGAAATACCAGCTTTCCCCCTTCAAATAGGACCTTTTCACAAACACATACATCTTTTATCCCCAAAAGAGCACGGTTTCATCCAGAAATCCAGATTTCTCCCAAATATATCACATCTTCTCCAAGAAATACCAGGTTTCCCCCTTCAAATAGGACCTTTTCACCCACAAATACCTGTTTTATCCCCAAAATAGGACAGTTTCTTCCAGAAAGGCCACATTTCTCCCAAATATATCACATCTTCTCCAAGAATTTCCAGGTTTCCCCCTTGAAATTGGACCTTTTCACCCACAAATACCTCTTTTATCCCCAAAAGAGGACAGTTTCTTCCAGAAAGGCCACATTTCTCCCAAATATATCACGTCTTCTCCAAGAAGTACCAGGTTTCCCCCTTCAAATAGGACCTTTTCACCCACAAATACCTCTTTTATCCCCAAAAGAGGACAGTTTCTTCCAGAAATGCCACATTTCACCGCAACATATCACATCTTCTCCAAGAAATACCAGGTTTCCCCCTTCAAATAGGTCCTTTTCACCCACAAATACCTGTTTCAACCCCAAAATACGACAGTTTCTTCCAGAAATGCCACATTTCTCCCAAATATATCACATTTTCTCCAAGAAGTACCAGGTTTCCCCCTTGAAATTGGACCTTTTCACCCACAAATACCAGTTTTATCCCCAAAAGAGGACAGTTTCTGCCAGAAATGCCACATTTCTCCCTAATATATCACATCTACTCCAAGAAATACCAGGTTTCCCCCTTCAAATAGGACCTTTTCACCCTCAAATACCTCTTTTATCCCCAAAAGAGGACAGTTTCTTCCAGAAAGGCCACATTTCTCCCAAATATATCACATCTTCTCGAAGAAATACCAGGTTTCCCCCTTCAAATAGGACCTTTTCACCCACAAATACCTCTTTTATCCCCAAAAGAGGACAGTTTCTTCCAGACATGCCACATTTCTCCCAAATATATCACATCTTCTCCAAGAAATACCACGTTTCCCCCTTCAAATAGGACCTTTTCACACACACTTTCATCTTTTATCCCCGAAAGAGCTCGGTTTCTTCCAGAAATCCAGATTTCTCCCAAATATATCACATCTTCTCCAAGAAGTACCAGGTTTCACCCTTCAAATAGGTCCTTTTCACCCACAAATAAGTGTTTTATCCCCAAAATAGGACAGTTTCTTCCAGAAAGGCCACATTTCTCCCAAATATATCATATCTTCTCCAGGAAATGCCAGGTTTCCCCCTTGAAATTGGACCTTTTCACCCACAAATACCTGTTTCATCCCCAAAATAGGACAGTTTCTTCCAGAAATGCCACAGTTCTCCGCAACATATCACATCTTCTCCAAAAATACCAGGTTTCCCCCTTCAAATAGGACCTTTAAAACCACAAATACCTGTTTTATCCCCAAAAGAGGACAGTTTCTTCCAGAAATGCCACATTTCTCCCAAATATATCACATCTTCTCCAAGAAATACCAGCTTTCCCCCTTCAAATAGGACCTTTTCACCCACAAATACCTCTTTTATCCCCAAAATTGGACAGTTTCTTCCTGACATGACACATTTCTCCCAAATAGATCACATCTTCTCAAAGAAATACCAGGTTTTCCCCTTCAAATAGGAACTTTTCACCCACAAATACCTCTTTTATCCCCAAAAGAGGACAGTTTCTTAAAGAAATGCTACATTTCTCCCAAATATATCACATCTTCTCCAAGAAATACCAGGGTTCCCCCTTCAAATAGGACCTTTTCACCCACAAAAACCTCTTTTATCCCCAAAAGAGGACAGTTTCTTCCAGACATGCCAGATTTCTCCCAAATATATCACATCTTCTCCAAGAAATACCAGGTTTCCCCCTTCAAATAGGACCTTCTCACCCACAAATACCTCTTTTATCCCTCAAATAGGACAGTTTCTTCCAGAAATGCCACATTTCTCCCTAATATATCACATCTTTTCCAAGAAATAACACGTTTCCCCGTGGAAATAGGACCTTTTCACCCACAAATACCTCTTCTATCCCTCAAATCGGACATTTTCTTCCAGAAATGCCACATTTCTCCCAAACATATCACATCTTCTCCAAGAAATACCAGGTTTCCCCCTGAAATAGCACCTTTTCACCCACAAATACCTGTTCTATCCCCAAAAGAGGACAGTTTCTTCCAGAAATGCCACATTTCTCCCAAATACATCACATCTTCTCCAAGAAATACCAGGTTTCCCCCTTCAACTAGGACCGTTTCTCACACAAATACCTCTTTTATCCCCAAAATAGCTCAGTTTCTTCCAGAAATGCCAAATTTCTCCCACACATATCACATCTCCAACAAGAAGAGCCAGCTTTCCGCCTGGAAATAGGACCTTTTCACCCACAAATACCTGTTTTATCCCAAAAAGAGGACAGTTTCTTCCAGAAATGCCACATTTCTCCCAAATATATCACATCTTCTCCAAGAAATACCAGCTATCCCAGTTCAAATAGGACCTTTTCACCCACAAATACCTCTTTGATCCCCAAAATAGGACAGTTTCTTCCAGATATGCCACATTTCTCCCAAATATATCACATCTTCTCCAAGAAATACCAGGGTTCCCCCTTCAAATAGGACCTTTTCACCCACAAATACCTCTTTTTAACCGAAAATAGGACAGTTTCTTCCAGAAAGGCCACATTTCTCCCAAATATATCACAACTCCTCTAAGGAATACAAGGTTACCCCCTTGAAATAGGACCTTTTCACCCACAAATACCTCTTTTATCCCCAAAATAGGACAGTTTCTTCCAGACATGCCACATTTCTCCCAAATAGATCACATCTTCTCCAAGAAATACCAGCTTTCCCCCTTCAAATAGGACCTTTTCACCCACAAATACCTCTTTTTAACCCAAAATAGGACAGTTTCTTCCAGACATGCCAGATTTCCCCAAATATATCTCATCTTCTCCAAGAAATACCAGGTTTCCCCCTTCAAATAGGACCTTTTCACCCACAAATACCTCTTTTATCCCCAAAAGAGGACAGTTTCTTCCAGACATGCCACATATCTCCCAAATATATCACATCTTCTCCAAGAAATACCAGCTTTCCCCGTTTAAATAGGACCTTTTCACCCACAAATACCTCTTTTATCCCCAAAATAGGACAGTTTCTTCCAGAAATGGCACATTTCTCCCAAACATATCACATCTCCTCCAAGAAATACCTGGATTCCTCCTGAAATAGGAACTTTTCTCCCACAAATACCACCCTTCTCCCCCAAAATAGGACATTTTCTTCCAGACATGCCACATTTCTCCCAAATATATCACATCTTCTCCAAGAAATACCAGGTTTCCCCCTTCAAATAGGACCTTCTCACCCACAAATACCTGTTTGATCCCCAAAATAGGACAGTTTCTTCCAGACATGCCACATTTCTCCCAAATATATCACATCTTCTCCAAGAAATACCAGGGTTCCCCCTTCAAATAGGAACATTTCACCCACAAATACCTCTTTTATCCCCAAAAGAGGACAGTTTCTGCCAGAAAGGCCACATTTCTCCCAAATATATCACATCTTCTCCAAGAAATACCGGGTTTCCCCCTTTCAAATAGGACCTTTTCACCCACAAATACCTCTTTTATCCCCAAAAGAGGACAGTTTCTTCCAGACATGCCACATTTCTCCCAAATATATCACATCTTCTCCAAGAAATACCAGGCTCCCCCTGGAAATAGGACCTTTTCACCCACAAATACCTCTTTTATCCCCAAAAGAGGACAGTTTCTTCCAGAAATGCCACATTTCTCCCAAACATATCACATCTTCTCCAAGAAATACCAGGTTTCCCCCTTCAAATAGGACCTTTTCACCCACAAATACCTCTTTTATCCCCAAAAGAGGACAGTTTCTTCCAGAAATGCCACATTTCTCCCAAATAGATCACATCTTCTCCAAGAAATACCAGCTTTCCCCCTTCAAATAGGACCTTTTCTCCCACAAATACCTCTTTTTAAACCAAAATAGGACAGTTTCTTCCTGAAAAGCCGCTTTTCTCCCAAATATATCTCAACTCGCCAAGAAATACCAGGTTTCCCCCTTGAAATAGGACCTTTTCACCCTGTAATATCTGTTTTATCCCCAAAAGAGGACAGTTTCTTCCAGAAATGCCACATTACTCCCAAATAGATCACATCTTCTCCCAGAAATACCAGCTTTCCCCCTTCAAATAGGACCATTTGGAACTCCAAGAAGTTCCAGGTTTCCCCCTTCAAATTGGACCTTTTCACCCACAAATACCTCTTTTATCCCCAAAATAGGAGAGTTTCTTCCAGACATGCCACATTTCTCCCAAATATACCACATCTTCTCCAAGAAATAACACGTTTCCCCCTTCAAATAGGACCTTTTCACCCACAAATACCTTTTTTATCCCCAAAAGAGGACAGTTTCTTCCAGAAAGGCCACATTTCTCCCAAATAGATCACATCTTCTCCAAGAAATACCAGCTTTCCCCCTTCAAATAGGACCTTTTCACCCACAAATACCTCTTTTATCCCCAAAATAGGAAAGTTTCATCCAGAAATGTCACATTTCTCCCAAATATATCACATCTTCTCCAAGAAATACCAGCTTTCCCTCTTCAAATAGGACCTTAAGACCAAAAATACCTCTTTTATCCTCAAAAGAGGACAGTTTCTTCCAGACATGCCACATTTCTCCCAAATATATCACATCTTCTCCAAGAAATACCAGGGTTCCCCCTTCAAATAGGACCTTTTCACCCACAAATACCTCTTTTATCCCCAAAAGAGGACAGTTTCTTCCAGAAATGCCACATATCTTCCAAATATATCACATCTTCTCCAAGAAATACCAGGATTCTTCCTGAAATATGACATTTAGTCCCAAAATACCACCATTCTCCCCCCAGTTAGGACAGTTTCTTACAGAAAGGCCACATTTCTCCCAAATATATCACATCTTCTCCAAGAAATACCAGGTTTCCCCCTTCAAATAGGACCTTTTCTCCCACAAATACCTGTTTTATCCCCAAAAGAGGACAGTTTCTTCCAGAAAGGCCACATTTCTCCCAAATATATCACATCTTCTCCAAGAAATACCAGGTTCCCCCTTCAAATAGGACCTTTTCACCCACAAATACCTCTTTTATTCCCAAAATAGGACAGTTTCTTCCAGACATGCCACATTTCTCCCAAATATATCACATCTTCTCCAAGAAATACCAGGTTTCCCCCTTCAAATAGGACCTTTTCACAAACACATACATCTTTTATCCCCAAAAGAGCACGGTTTCTTCCAGAAATCCAGATTTCTCCCAAATATATCACATCTTCTCCAAGAAGTACCAGGTTTCCCCCTTCAAATAGGACCTTTTCACCCACAAATACCTGTTTTATCCCCAAAATAGGACAGTTTCTTCCAGAAAGGCCACATTTCTCCCAAATATATCACATCTTCTCCAAGAATTTCCAGGTTTCCCCCTTGAAATTGGACCTTTTCACCCACAAATACCTCTTTTATCCCCAAAAGAGGACAGTTTCTTCCAGAAAGGCCACATTTCTCCCAAATATATCACATCTTCTCCAAGAAGTACCAGGTTTCCCCCTTCAAATAGGACCTTTTCACCCACAAATACCTGTTTTATCCCCAAAAGAGGACAGTTTCTTCCAGAAATGCCACATTTCTCCCAAATATATCACATCTTCTCCAAGAAATACCAGGTTTCCCCCTTCAAATAGGTCCTTTTCACCCACAAATACCTGTTTCAACCCCAAAATACGACAGTTTCTTCCAGAAATGCCACATTTCTCCCAAATATATCACATTTTCTCCAAGAAGTACCAGGTTTCCCCCTTGAAATTGGACCTTTTCACCCACAAATACCAGTTTTATCCCCAAAAGAGGACAGTTTCTGCCAGAAATGCCACATTTCTCCCTAATATATCACATCTTCTCCAAGAAATACCAGGTTTCCCCCTTCAAATAGGACCTTTTCACCCTCAAATACCTCTTTTATCCCCAAAATAGGACAGTTTCTTCCAGACATGCCACATTTCTCCCAAATATATCACATCTTCTCCAAGAAATACCAGGTTTCCCCATTCAAATAGGACCTTTTCACCCACAAATACCTGTTTTATCCCCAAAATGGGACAGTTTCTTCCAGACATGCCACATTTCTCCCAAATATATCACATCTTCTCCAAGAAATACCACGTTTCCCCCTTCAAATAGGACCTTTTCACACACACATACATCTTTTATCCCCGAAAGAGCTCGGTTTCTTCCAGAAATCCAGATTTCTCCCAAATATATCACATCTTCTCCAAGAAGTACCAGGTTTCACCCTTCAAATAGGTCCTTTTCACCCACAAATAAGTGTTTTATCCCCAAAATAGGACAGTTTCTTCCAGAAAGGCCACATTTCTCCCAAATATATCATATCTTCTCCAGGAAATGCCAGGTTTCCCCCTTGAAATTGGACCTTTTCACCCACAAATACCTGTTTCATCCCCATAATAGGACAGTTTCTTCCAGAAATGCCACAGTTCTCCGCAACATATCACATCTTCTCCAAAAATACCAGGTTTCCCCCTTCAAATAGGACCTTTAAAACCACAAATACCTCTTTTATCCCCAAAAGAGGACAGTTTCTTCCAGAAATGCCACATTTCTCCCAAATATATCACATCTTCTCCAAGAAATACCAGCTTTCCCCCTTCAAATAGGACCTTTTCACCCACAAATACCTCTTTTATCCCCAAAATTGGACAGTTTCTTCCTGACATGACACATTTCTCCCAAATAGATCACATCTTCTCAAAGAAATACCAGCTTTCCCCCTTCAAATAAGAACTTTTCACCCACAAATACCTCTTTTATCCCCAAAAGAGGACAGTTTCTTCCTGAAAGGCCACATTTCTCCCAAATATATCACACCTTCTCCAAGAAATACCACGTTTCCCCCGTCAAATAGGACCTTTTCACCCACAAATACCTCTTTCATCCCCAAAAGAGGACAGTTTCTTCCTGACATGCCACATTTCTCCCTAATGTATCACATCTTCACCAAGAAATACCAGGATTCTTCCTGAAATATGACCTTTTGTCCCACAAATACCACCATTCTCCCCCCAGTTAGGACATTTTCTTCCAGAAAGGCCACATTTCTCCCAAATATATCACATCTTCACCAAGAAATACCAGGTTTCCCCCTTCAAATAGGACCTTTTCTCCCACAAATACCTGTTTTATCCCCAAAACAGGACAGTTTCTTCCAGAAAGGCCACATTTCTCCCAAATATATCACATCTTCTCCAAGAAATACCAGGTTCCCCCTGGAAATAGGACCTTTTCACCCACAAATACCTCTTTTATCCCCAAAAGAGGACAGTTTCTTCCAGAAAGGCCACATTTCTCCCAAATAGATCACATCTTCTCCAAGAAATACCAGCTTTCCCCCTTCAAATAGGAACTTTTCACCCACAAATACCTCTTTTATCCCCAAAAGAGGACAGTTTCTTCCAGACATGCCACATTTCTCCCAAATATATCACATCTTCTCCAAGAAATACCAGCTTTCCCCCTTCAAATAGGAACTTTTCACCCACAAATACCTGTTTTATCCCCAAAATAGGACAGTTTCTTCCAGACATGCCACATTTCTCCCAAATAGATCACATCTTCTCCAAGAAATACCAGGATTCTTCCTGAAATATGACCTTTTGTCCCACAAATACCACCATTCTCCCCCCAGTTAGGACATTTTCTTCCAGACATGCCACATTTCTCCCAAATATATCACATCTTCTCCAAGAAATACCAGGGTTCCCCCTTGAAAGAGGACCTTTTCTCCCTCAAATACCTGTTTTATCCCTAAAAGAGGACAGTTTCTTCCAGAAATGGCACATTTCTCCCAAATATATCACATCTTCTCCAAGAAATACCAGGTTTCCCCCTTCAAATAGGACCTTTTCACCCACAAATACCTGTTTTATCCCCAAAATAGGACAGTTTCTTCCAGACATGCCACATTTCTCCCAAATATATCACATCTTCTCCAAGAAATACCAGCTTTCCCCCTTCAAATAGGACCTTTTCACCCACAAATACCTCTTTTATCCCCAAAAGAGGACAGTTTCTTCCTGACATGCCACATTTCTCCCAAATATATCACATCTTCTCCAAGAAATACCAGCTTTCCCCCTTCAAATAGGACCTTTTCACCCACAAATACCTCTTTTATCCCCAAAATAGGACAGTTTCTTCCAGAAAGGCCACATTTCTCCCAAATATATCACATCTTCTCCAAGAAATACCAGGTTTCCCCCTTCAAATACGACCTTTTCTCCCACAAATACCTCTTTTATCCCCAAAATAGGACAGTTTCTTCCAGAAATGCTACATTTCTCCCAAATATATCACATCTTCTCGAAGAAATACCAGCTTTCCCCATTCAAATAGGACCTTGTCACCCACAGATTCCTGTTTTATCCCTTTGTTCCGAGCGACTTTTCGTTTTTGAGTGTTTATCCGATGCTACACTTCAGCATTCTGTGACGATTAGAGTAGTAGTGGAAACCGCACTAATAAGGCAGCTAGAAGTTCGAGGAGTGACACACTTAGTGCTTTCATGGAGGACGTTCCAGAAAGTCGAGAGTTGTGGCTTCTTTCCTGCGAAGAAAAAACCCCCTGTTTTCAGGGAATGCAGGACGCTGAATTCGCACCTTCTCGGCATAGGAATACCGCTCCTTCGCTCTCGTGGCTCGAAAGCGGCACTCGCGCTGAACCGCTGCGGAGAGTCTGCAGTTGCTGTCCGGTCCATCGCGGTTCTGCCCGAGTGCCGCTTGCAGCCTTCAGCAGCGCTCTCGTTTCTCTCGGATGCCGGGAAAGAGCGACTTCAGCCGGATGCTTTGCTCCGACGAGTGAGCGGCTTCTTCTGCGCACATCGCAATGGAGCGCTTTTGACTTCTCCATGTGTCCATGCAGAATGCACTACGCTTCTCTCTCATTCTTATCCCTTCCTTCTGAGCGACATCTCGTTTTGGAGTGTTTATCCGATGCTACACTTCAGCATTCTGTGACGAATAGAGTAGAAGAGAAAAGCCCCACTAATAAGGCAGCTAGAAGTTCGAGGAGCAACGCACGTAGTGCTTTCAGGGAGGACGTTCCAGAAAGTCGAGAGTTGTGGCTTCTTTCCTGCGGAGAAAAAAGCCCCTGTTTTCAGGCAATGCAGGACGCTGAATTCGCTCGTTCTCGGCATAGGAATGCCGCTCCTCCTCTCTCGTGGCTCAAAAGCGGCATTTGCGCTGAACCACACCGGACAGTCTGCAGTTGCAGACTACTGAATAGCCTGAAAACAGGGGGTTTTTTCTCCGCAGGAAAGAAGCCACAACTCTCGACTTTCTGGAACGTCCTCCCGGAAAGCACTACGTGTGTCGCTCCTCGAACTTCTAGCTGCCTTATTAGTGGGGCTTTTCCCTTCTACTCTATTCATCACAGAATGCTGAAGTGTAGCATCGGATAAACACTCCAAAACGAAATGTCGCTCGGAAAAAGGGATAAGAATGAGAGAGAAGCGTAGTGCATTCTGCATGGACACATGGAGAAGTCAGAAGAGCTCCATTGCGATGTGCGCAGAAGAAGCCGCTCACTTGTCTGAGAAAAGCATCCGGCTGAAGTCGCTCTTTCCCGGCATCCGAGAGAAACGAGAGCGCTGCTGAAGGCTGCAAGCGGCACTCGGGCAGAACCGCGATGGACCGGCCAGCAACTGCAGACTCTCCGGAGCGGTTCAGCGCGAGTGCCGCTTTCGACATACGAGAGCGAAGGAGCGGTATTCCTATGCCGAGAAGGTGCGAATTCAGCGTCCTGCATTCCCTGAAAACAGGGGGTTTTTTCTTCGCAGGAAAGAAGCCACAACTCTCGACTTTCTGGAACGTCCTAGCTGAAAGCACTACGTGTGTCGCTTCTGGAGCTTCTAGCTGCCTTATTACTGGGGCTTTTCCCTTCTACTCTATTCGTCACAGAATGCTGAAGTGTAGCATCGGATAAACACCCAAAAACGAAATGTTGCTCGGAACAAAGGGATAAAACAGTTATTTGTGGGTGACAAGGTCCTATTTGAATGGGGAAAGCTGGTATTTCTTGGAGAAGATGTGACATGTTTGGGAGAAATCAGGCATGTCAGGAGGAAACTGTCCTATTTTGGGGATAAAACGGGTATTAGTGGGTGAAAAGGTCCTATTTCAGGAGGAATCCTGGTATTTCTTGGAGAAGATGTGATATATTTGGGAGAAATGTGGCCTTTCTGGAAGAAACTGTCCTATTTTGGGGAAAAAACAGGTATTTGTGGGTGAAAAGGTCCTCTTTCAAGGGGGAACCCTGGTATTTCTTGGAGAAGATGTGATATATTTGGGAGAAATCTGGCATGTCTGGAAGAAAATGTCCTAACTGGGGGGAGAATGGTGGTATTTGTGGGAGAAAAGGTCATATTTCAGGAAGAATCCCGGTATTTCTTGGAGAAGATGTGATATATTTGGGAGAAATGTGACATGTCTGGAAGAAACTGTGCTCTTTTGGGGATAAAAGAGGTATTTGTGGGTGAAAAGGTCCTATTTGAAGGGGGAAAGCTGGTATTTCTTGGAGAAGATGTGATATATTTGGGGGAAATGTGGCATTTCTGGAAGAAACTGTCCTCTTTTGGGGATAAAAGAGGTATTTGTGGGTGAAAAGGTCCTATTTGAAGGGGGAAAGCTGGTATTTCTTGGAGAAGATGTGATCTATTTGGGAGAAATGTGGCATGTCAGGAAGAAACTGTCCTATTTTGGGGATAAAAGAGGTATTTGTGGGAGAAAAGGTCCTATTTGAAGGAGGAAACCTGGTATTTCTTGGAGAAGATGTGATCTATTTGGGAGAAAAGTGGCATGTCTGGCAGAAACTGTCCTATTTTGGGGATACAAGAGGTATTTGTGGGTGAAAAGGTCCTATTTCCAGGCGAAAACCTGGTATTTCTTGGAGGAGATGTGATCTATTTGGGAGAAATGTGGCATGTCTGGAAGAAACTGTCCTATTTGATGGATCAAACAGGTATTTGTGGGTGAAAAGGTCCTATTTGAAGGGGGAAACCTGGTATTTCTTGGAGAAGATGTGATCTATTTGGGAGAAATGTGGCATTTCTTGAAGAAACTGTCCTATTTTGGGGATAAAAGAGGTATTTGTGGGTGAAAAGGTCCTATTTGAAGGGGGAAACCTGGTATTTCTTGGAGGAGATGTTATCTATTTGGGAGAAATGTGGCATTTCTTGAAGAAACTGTGCTCTTTTGGGGATAAAAGAGGTATTTGTGGGTGAAAAGGTCATATTTGAAGGGGGAAACCTGGTATTTCTTGGAGATAATGTAATCTATTTGGGAGAAATCTGGCATTTCAGGAAGAAAGTGTCCTAACTGGTGTGAGAATGGTGGTATTTGTGGGAGAAAAGGTCATATTTCAGGAAGAATCCTGGTATTTCTTGGAGAAGATGTGATATGTTTGGGAGAAATGTGGGATTTCTGGAAGAAACTGTCCTCTTTTGGGGATAAAAGAGGTATTTGTGGATGACAAGGTCCTATTTGAAGGGGTAAAGCTGGTATTTCTTGGAGAAGATGTGATATATTTGGGAGAAATGTGGCATTTCTGGAAGAAACTGTCCTCTTTTGGGGATAAAAAAGGTATTTGTGGGTGATAAGGTCCTATTTGAAGGGGGAAAGCTGGTATTTCTTGGAGAAGATGTGATTTGTTTGGGAGAAATGTGGCCGTTCTGGAAGAAAATGTACAATTTGGGGGGAGAAGGCTGGAAGTTTTGGGTGAGAAGGTCCTATTTCAAGAGGAATCCTGGCATTTCTTGGAGAAGATATGATCTATTTGGGAGAAATGTGGCATTTCTGGAAGAAACTGTCCTATTTTGGGGATAAAAGAGGTATTTGTGGGTGACAAGGTCCTATTTGAAGGGGTAAAGCTGGTATTTCTTGGAGAAGATGTGATATATTTGGGAGAAATGTGGCATGTCTGGAAGAAACTGTCCTCTTTTGGGGATAAAAGAGGTATTTGTGGGTGAAAAGTTCCTATTTGAAGGGGGAAAGCTGGTATTTCTTGCAGGAGATCTGATATATTTGGGAGAAATATGGCCTTTCTGGAAGAAAATGTCCTGTTTTGGGGATAAAACAGGTATTTTTGGGTGAAAAGTTCCTATTTCCAGGGGGAAACCTGGTATTTCTTGGAGAAGATGTGATATATTTGGGGGAAATGTGGCATTTCTGGAAGAAACTGTATTCTTTTGGGGATAAAAGAGGTATTTGTGGTTGAAAAGGTCCTATTTGAAGGGGGAAACCTGGTATTTCTTGGAGGAGATGAGATTTATTTGGGAGAAATCTGGCATTTCTGGAAGAAACTGTCCTCTTTTGGGGATAAAAGAGGTATTTGTGGGTGAAAAGGTCCTATTTGAAGGGGGAAACGTGGTATTTCTTGGAGAAGATGTGATATATTTGGGAGAAATGTGGCATGTCAGGAAGAAACTGTGCTCTTTTGGGGATAAAAGAGGTATTTGTGGGAGAAAATTTCCTATTTAAAAGGGGGAAAGCTGGTATTTCTTGGAGAAGATGTGATATATTTGGGAGAAATTTGGCCTTTCTGGAAGAAACTGTCGTATTTTGGGGAAAAAAGAGGTATTTGTGGGTGAAAAGCTCCTATTTGAAGGGGGAAACGTGGTATTTCTTGGAGAAGATGTAGTATATTTGGGAGAAATGTGGCCATTCTGGCAGAAACTGTCCTCTTTTGGGGATAAATGAGGTATATGCGGGTGAAAAGGTCCTATTTGAAGGGGGAAACGTGGTATTTCTTTGAGGAGATGTGATACATTTGGGAGAAATCTGGCCTTTCTAGAAGAAAATGTCCTAACTGGTGTGAGAATGGTGGTATTTGTGGGAGAAAAGGTCATATTTCAGGAATAATCCTGGTATTTTTTGGAGAAGATGTGACCTATTTGGGAGAAATGTGGCATTCCTGGAAGAAACTGTCCTCTTTTGGGGATAAAAGAGGTATTTGTGGGTGACAAGGTCCTATTTGAAGGGGGAAAGCTGGTATTTCTTGGAGAAGATGTGATATATTTGGGAGAAATCTGGCATGTCTGGAAGAATCTGTCCTACTTTGGGGATGAAAGTGGTATTTGTGGGTGAAAATGTCCTATTTGAAGGGGGAAACCAGGTAGTTCTTGCAGGAGATGTGATATATTTGGGAGAAATGTGGCCTTTCTGGAAGAAACTGTCCTAATTTGGGGATTAAACAGGTATTTTTAGGTGGGTGAAAAGGTCCTATTTGAAGGGGGAAACCTGGTATTTCTTGGAGAAGATGTGATATATTTGGGGAAATGTGGCATTTCTGGAAGAAACTGTCCTCTTTTGGGGATAAAAGAGGTATTTGTGGGTGAAAAGGTCCTATTTCCAGACGGAATCCTGCTATTTCTTGGAGAAGATATGATATATTTGGGAGAAATGTGGCATGTCTGGAAGAATCTGTCCTCTTTTGGGGATAAAAGAGGTATTTGTGGGTGATAAGGTCCTATTTCCAGGGGGAAACCTGGTATTTCTTGGATAAGATGTGATATGTTTTGAGAAATGTGGCATTTCTGGAAGAAATTGTCCAATTTGAGGGATAAAAGAGGTATTTGTTGGTGAAAAGGTCTTATTTGAAGGGGGAAACCTGGTATTTCTTGGAGAAGATGTGGTATATTTAGGAGAAATCTGGCATGCCGGAGGACACTGTCCTTTTTTGGGGATAAAAGAGGAATTTGTGGGTGAAAAGGTCCTATTTGAAGGGGTAAACCTGTTATTTCTTGGAGAAGATGTGATCTATTTGGGAGAAATGTGGCATGTCAGGAAGAAACAGTGCTCTTTTGGGGATAAAAGAGGTATTTGTGGGTGAAAAGGTCCTATTTCCAGGCGAAAACCTGGTATTTCTTGGAGGAGATGTGATATATTTGGGAGAAATGTGGCATGTCCGTAAGAAACTGTCCTATTTTATGGATCAAACAGGTATTTGTGGGAGAAAAGGTCCTATTTCAAGGGGGAAACCTGGTATTTCTTTGAGAAGATGTGGTATATTAGGGAGAAATGTGGCATTTCTGGAAGAAACTGTCCTCTTTTGGGGATAAAAGAGGTATTTGTGGGTGAGAAGGTCCTATTTGAAGGGGGAAACCTGGTATTTCTTGGAGAAGATGTGATCTGTTTGGGAGAAATCTGGCCTTTCTGGAAGAAACTGTCCTATTTTGTGGATGAAACAGGTATTTGTGGGTGAAAAGGTCCTATTTGAAGGTGGAAAGCTGGTATTTCTTGGAGAAGATGTGATATATTTGGGAGAAATATGGCCTTTCTGGAAGAAACTGTCCTATTTTGGGGATAAAAGAGGTATTTGTGGTTGAAAAGGTCCTATTTCCAGGGGAAAACCTGGTATTTCTTGGAGGAGATGTTATCTTTTTTGGAGAAATGTGGCATTTCTTGAAGGAACTGTCCTCTTTTGGGGATAAAAGAGGTATTTGTGGGTGAAAAGGTCCTATTTGAAGGGGGAAACCTGGTATTTCTTGGAAAAGATGAGATATATTTGGTAGAAATCTGGCATGTCTGGAAGAAACTTTACACTTTTGGGGATAAAAGAGGTATTTTTGGGTGAAAAGGTCCTATTTGAAGGGGGAAACCTGGTATTTCTTGGAGAAGATGTGATATATTTGGGAGAAATGTGGCATTTCTGGAAGAAACCGAGCTCTTTTCAGGATAAAAGAGGTATTTGTGGGTGAAAATTTCCTATTTGAAGGGGGAAAGCTGGTATTTCTTGGAGAAGATGTGATATATTTGTGAGAAATGTGGCATTTCTGGAGAAAATGTCCAATTTGGGGCTAAAAGAGGTATTTGTGGGTGAAGAGGTCCTATTTCCAGGGGGAAACCTGGTATTTCTTGGAGAAGATGTGATATATTTGGGAGAAATCTGGCATGTCAGAAAGAAACTGTCCTCTTTTGGGGATAAAAGTGGTATTTGTGGGTGAAAAGGTCGTATTTGAAGGGGGAAAGCTGGTATTTCTTGGAAAAGATGTGATCTATTTGGGAGAAATGTGGCATTTCTGGAAGAAACTGTCCACTTTTGGGGATAAAAGAGGTATTTGTGGGTGAAAAGGTCCTATTTCTAGGGGGAAACCTGGTATTTCTTGGAGAAGCTGTGATGTATTTGGGAGAAATCTGGCATTTCTGGAAGAAAATGTCCAATTTGAGGGATAAAAGAGGTATTTGTGGATGAAGAGGTCCTATTTCCAGGGGGAAACCTGGTATTTCTTGGGGAAGATGTGATATATTAGGGAGAAATGTGGCATTTCTGGAAGAAACTGTCCTCTTTTGGGGATAAAAGAGGTATTTTTGGGTGAAAAGGTCCTATTTGAAGGGGGATAGCTGGTATTTCTTGGAGAAGATGTGATATATTTGGGAGAAATGTGGCATTTCTGGAAGAAACCGAGCTCTTTTCAGGATAAAAGAGGTATTTGTGGGTGAAAAGGTCCTATTTGAAGGGGGAAACGTGGTATTTCTTGGAGAAGATGTGATCTATTTGGGAGAAATGTGGCATGTCAGGAAGAAGCTCTCCTCTTTTGGGGATCAAACAGGTATCTGTGGGAGAAAAAGTCCTATTTGAAGGGGGATAGCTGGTATTTCTTGGAGAAGATGTGATATATTTGGGAGAAATGTGGCATTTCTGGAAGAAACTGTCCTCTTTTGGGGATAAAAGAGGTATTTGTGGGTGAAAAGGTCCTATTTGAAGGGGGAAACCTGGTATTTCTTGGAGAAGATGTGATATATTTGGGAGAAATGTGGCATGTCAGGAAGAAACTGTCCTCTTTTGGGGATCAAAGAGGTATTTGTGGGTGAAAAGTTCCAATTTGAAGGGGGAAAGCTGGTATTTCTTGGAGAAGATGTGATATATTTGGGAGAAATGTGGCATTTCTGAAGAAACTGTCCTTTTTTGGGGATAAAACAGGTATTTGTGGGTGAAAAGGTCTTATTTGAAGGGGGAAACCTGTTATTTCTTGGAGAAGATGTGCTATATGAGGGAGAAATGTGGCATTTCTGGAAGAAGCTGTCCTATTTTGGGGATAAAAGAGGTATTTGTGGGTGAAAAGGTCCTATTTGAAGGGGGAAACCTGGCATTTCTTGGAGAAGATGTCATATGTTTTGAGAAATGTGGCATTTCTGGAAGAAAATGTCCAATTTGAGGGATAAAAGAGGTATTTGTGGGTGAAAAGGTCGTATTTGAAGGGGGAAAGCTGGTATTTCTTGGAGAAGATGTGATCTATTTGGGAGAAATGTGGCCTTTCTGGAAGAAACTGTCGTATTTTGGGGATAAAAGAGGTATGTGTGGGTGAAAAGGTCCTATTTCCAGGGGTAAACCAGTTATTTCTTACAGAAGATGTGATATATTTGGGAGAAATGTGGCATTTCTGGAAGAAACTGTGCTCTTTTGGGGATAAAAGAGGTATTTGTGGGTGAAAAGGTCCTATTTGAAGGGGGAAACGTGGTATTTCTTGGAGAAGATGTGATATATTTGGGAGAAATGTGGCCTTTCTGGAAGAAACTGTCCTCTTTTGGGGATAAAAGAGGTATTTGTTGGTGAAAAGGTCCTATTTGAAGGGGGAACCCTGGTATTTCTTGGAGAAGATGTGATATATTTGGGAGAAATGTGGCATGTCTGGAAGAAACTGTCCTCTTTTGGGGATAAAACAGGTATCTGTGGGAGAAAAAGTCCTATTTGAAAGGGGAAAGCTGGTATTTCTTGGAGAAGATGTGATATATTTGGGAGAAATGTAGCATGTCTGGAAGAAACTGTCCTATTTTGGGGATAAAAGTGGTATTTGTGGGTGAGAAGGTGCTATTTGAAGGAGGAAAGCTGGTATTTCTTGGAGAAGATGTGATATATTTGGGAGAAATGTGGCATTTCTGGAAGAAACTGTCCTATTTTGTGGATAAAAGAGGTATTTGTGGGTGATAAGGTCCTATTTGAAGGGGGAAACCTGGTATTTTTTGGAGAAGATGTGATATATTTGGGAGAAATGTGGCCTTTCTGGCAGAAACTTTACACTTTTGGGGATAAAAGAGGTATTTGTGGGTGAAAAGGTCCTATTTCAAGGGGGAACCTGGTATTTCTTGGATAAGATGTGATTTATTTGGGAGAAATGTGGCATTTCTGGAAGAAACTGTCCTATCTGGGGGATAAAAGAGGTATTTGTGGGTGAAAAGGTCCTATTTGAAGGGGGAAACCTGGTATTTCTGGGAGAAGATGTGATCTATTTGGGAGAAATGTGGCATTTCTGGAAGAAACTGTCCTCTTTTGGGGATAAAAGAGGTATTTGTGGGTGAAAAGGTCCTATTTGAAGGGGGAAAGCTAGTATATCTTGGAGAAGATGTGATCTGTTTGGGAGAAATCTGGCATGTCAGGAAGAAACTGTCATATTTTTGGGATAAAAGAGGTATTTGTGGGTGAAGAGGTCCTATTTCCAGGGGGAAACCTGGTATTTCTTGGAGAAGATGTGATATATTTGGGAGAAATCTGGCATGTCTGGAAGAATCTGTCCCCTTTTGGGGATAAAAGAGGTATTTGTGGGTGAAAAGGTCCTATTTGAAGGGGGAAACGTGGTATTTCTTGGAGAAGATGTGATCTATTTGGGAGAAATGTGGCATGTCAGGAAGAAGCTCTCCTCTTTTGGGGATAAAACAGGTATCTGTGGGAGAAAAAGTCCTATTTGAAGGGGGAAAGCTGGTATTTCTTGGAGAAGATGTGATATATTTGGGAGAAATGTGGCATTTCTGGAAGAAACTGTCCTCTTTTGGGGATAAAAGAGGTATTTGTGGGTGAAAAGGTCCTATTTGAAGGGGGAACCCTGGTATTTCTTGGAGAAGATGTGATATAATTGGGAGAAATGTGGCATGTCAGGAAGAAACTGTCCTCTTTTGGGGATAAAACTGGTATCTGTGGGAGAAAAAGTCCTATTTGAAGGGGGAAAGCTGGTATTTCTTGGAGAAGATGTGATATATTTGGGAGAAATGTGGCATTTCTGAAGAAACTGTCCTTTTTTGGGGATAAAACAGGTATTTGTGGGTGAAAAGGTCTTATTTGAAGGGGGAAACCTGGTATTTCTTGGAGAAGATGTGATATATTTGGGAGAAATGTGGCATTTCTGAAAGAAAATGTCCTATTTTGGGGATAAAACAGGTATTTGTGGGAGAAAAGGTCCTATTTGAAGGGAGAAACCTGGTATTTCTTGGAGAAGATGTGATCTGTTTGGGAGAAATGTGGCATTCCTGGAAGAAACTGTCCTATTTTGGGGATAAAAGAGGTATTTGTGGGTGAAAAGGTCCTATTTGAAGGGGGAAACCTGGCATTTCTTGGAGAAGATGTCATATGTTTTGAGAAATGTGGCATTTCTGGAAGAAAATGTCCAATTTGAGGGATAAAAGAGGTATTTGTGGGTGAAAAGGTCCTATTTGAAGGGGGAAAGCTGGTATTTCTTGGAGAAGATGTCATATGTTTTGAGAAATGTGGCATTTCTGGAAGAAAATGTCCAATTTGAGGGATAAAAGAGGTATTTGTGGGTGAAAAGGTCCTATTTGAAGGGGGAAAGCTGGTATTTCTTGGAGAAGATGTGATCTATTTGGGAGAAATCTGGCATGTCTGGAGGAAACTGTCCTATTTGGGGATGAAAGAGGTATTTGTGGGTGAAAAGGTCCTATTTGAAGGGGGAAAGCTGGTATTTCTTGGAGAAGATGTGATCTATTTGGGAGAAATGTGGCCTTTCTGGAAGAAACTGTCCTATTTTGGGGATAAAAGAGGTATGTGTGGGTGAAAAGGTCCTATTTCCAGGGGTAAACCAGTTATTCCCTACAGAAGATGTGATATATTTGGGAGAAATGTGGCATTTCTGGAAGAAACTGTGCTCTTTTGGGGATAAAAGAGGTATCTGTGGGTGAAAAGGTCCTATTTCCAGGGGGAAACGTGGTATTTCTTGGAGAAGATGTGATATATTTGGGAGAAATCTGGCATTTCTGAAATAAAATGTCCAATTTTAGGGATAGAAGAGGTATTTGTGGGTGAAAAGGTCCTATTTGAAGGGGGAAACGTGGTATTTCTTGGAGAAGATGTGGTATATTAGGGAGAAATGTGGCATTTCTGGAAGAAACTGTCCAATTTTGGGGATAAAAGAGGTATTTGTGGGTGAGAAGGTCCTATTTCAATGGGGAAACCTGGTATTTCTTGGAGAAGATGTGATATATTTGGGAGAAATCTGGCCTTTCTGGAAGAAACTGTCCTATTTTGGGGATAAAACAGGTATTTGTGGGTGAAAAGGACCTATTTGAAGGGGGAAACCTGGTATTTTTGGAGAAGATGTGATATGTTGCGGAGAAATGTGGCCTTTCTGGAAGAAACTGTCCTATTTTGGGGATAAAAGAGGTATTTGTGGGTGAAAAGGTCCTATTTGAAGGGGGAAAGCTGGTATTTCTTGGAGGAGATGTTATCTATTTGGGAGAAATGTGGCATGTCTGGAAGAAACTGTCCTATTTTGGGAATAAAAGAGGTATTTTTGGGTGAAAAGTACGTATTTGAAGGGGGATAGCTGGTATTTCTTGGAGAAGATGTGATATATTTTGGAGAAATGTGGCCTTTCTGGAAGAAAGTGTCCAATTTTGGGGGAGAAGGCTGGTAGTTGTGTGTGAGAAGGTGCTATTTCAGGAGGAATCGTGGTATTTCTTGGAGAAGATGAGATCTATTTGGGAGAAATCTGGCATGTCTGGAAGAAACTGTCCTATTTTGGGGATGAAACACGTATTTGTGGGTGAAAAGGTCCTCTTTCAAGGGGGAAACTGGTATTTCTTGGAGAAGATGTGATATATTTGGGAGAAATGTGGCATTTCTGGAAGAAACTGTGCTCTTTTGGGGATAAAACAGGTATTTGTTGGTGAAAAGGTCCTATTTGAAGGGGGAAAGCTGGTATTTCTTGGAGAAGATGTGATATATTTGGGAGAAATGTGGCATTTCTGGAAGAAACTGTCCTCTTTTGGGGATAAAACAGGTATCTGTGGGAGAAAAAGTCCTATTTGAAAGGGGAAAGCTGGTATTTCTTGGAGAAGATGTGATATATTTGGGAGAAATGTAGCATGTCTGGAAGAAACTGTCCTATTTTGGGGATAAAAGTGGTATTTGTGGGTGAGAAGGTGCTATTTGAAGGAGGAAAGCTGGTATTTCTTGGAGAAGATGTGATATATTTGGGAGAAATCTGGCATTTCTGGAAGAAACTGTCCTCTTTTGGGGATAAAAGAGGTATTTGTGGGTGAAAAGGTCCTATTTGAAGGTGGAAGCCTGGTATTTCTTGGAGAAGATGTGATATATTTGGGAGAAATGTGGCCTTTCTGGCAGAAACTTTACACTTTAGGGAATAAAAGAGGTATTTGTGGGTGAAAAGGTCCTATTTGAAGGGGGAACCTGGTATTTCTTGGAGAAGATGTGATCTATTTGGGAGAAATGTGGCATTTCTGGAAGAAACTGTCCTCTTTTGGGGATAAAAGAGGTATTTGTGGGTGAAAAGCTCCTATTTCCAGGGGGAAACCTGGTATTTCTTGGAGAAGATGTGATCTATTTGGGTGAAATGTGACCATTCTGGCAGAAACTGTCCTCTTTTGGCGATAAATGAGGTATATGTGGGTGAATAGGTCATATTTGAAGGGGGAAACGTGGTATTTCTTGGGGAAGATATGATACATTTGGGAGAAATCTGGGGTTTCAGGCAGAAAATGTCCTATTTTGGGGATAAAAGAGGTATTTGTGTGAGAAAAATTCCTATTTCAGGGGGAAAGCTGGTATTTCTTGGAGAAGATGTGATATATTTGGGAGAAATCTGGCCTTTCTGGAAGAAAATGTCCTAACTGGTGTGAGAATGGTGGTATTTGTGGGAGAAAAGGTCATATTTCAGGAAGAATCCTGGTATTTCTTGGAGAAGATGTGATATATTTGGGAGAAATGTGTCATGTCTGGAAGAAACTGTCCTCTTAAGGGGATAAAAGAGGTATTTGTGGGTGAAACGGTCCTATTTGAAGGGGGAAAGCTGGTATTTCTTGGAGAAGATGTGATATATTTGGGAGAAATCTGGCATGTCTGTAAGAATCTGTCCTACTTTGGGGATAAAAGTGGTATTTGTGGGTGAAAAGGTCCTATTTGAAGGGGGAAACCTGGTAGTTCTTGCAGGAGATGTGATCTATTTGGGAGAAATGTGGCATTTCTGGAAGAAACTGTCCTCTTTTGGGGATAAAAGAGGTATTTGTGGGTGAAAAGGTCCTATTAGAAGGGGGAAACCTGGTATTTCTTGGAGAAGATGTGATCAATTTGGGAGAAATGTGGCATTTCTGGAAGAAACTGTGCTCTTTTGGGGATAAAAGAGGTATTTCTGGGAGAAAAGTTCCTATTTGAAGGGGGAAAGCTGGTATTTCTTGGAGAAGATGTGTTATATTTGGGAGAAATGCGGCATTTCTGGAAGAAACTGTCCTCTTTTGGGGATAAAAGAGGTATTTGTGGGTGAAAAGGTCCTATTTGAAGGGGGAAAGCTGGTATTTCTTGGAGAAGATGTGATCTATTTGGGAGAAATGTGGCATTTCTGGAAGAAACTGTCCTATTTTGGGGATCAAACAGGTATTTGTGGGTGAAAAGGTCCTATTTGAAGGGGGAAACCTGGTATTTCTTGGAGAAGATGTGATATATTTGGGAGAAATGTGGCATTTCTGGAAGAAACTGTCCTCTTTTGGGGATAAAAGAGGTATTTGTGGGTGATAAGGTCCTATTTCCAGGGGGAAACCTGGTATTTCTTGGAGAAGATGTGGTATGTTTTGAGAAATGTGGCTTTTCTGGAAGAAACTGTTCTCTTTTGGGGATAAAAGAGGTATTTGTGGGTGAAAATGTCCTATTTCAAGGGGGAACCTGATATTTCTTGGAGAAGATGTGATATATTTTGGAGAAATGTGGCATGTCCGGAAGAAACTGTCGTATTTTGGGGATAAAAGAGGTATTTGTTGGTGAAAAGGTCCTATTTGAAGGGGGAAAGCTGGTATTTCTTGGAGAAGATGTGATCTATTTGGGAGAAATGTGGCATTTCTGGAAGAAAATGTCCAATTTGAGGGATAGAAGAGGTATTTGTGGGTGAAAAGTTCCTATTTCCAGGGGGAAACCTGGTATTTCTTGGAGAAGATGTGGTATATTAGGGAGAAATGTGGCATTTCTGGTAGAAACTGTCCTCTTTTGGGGATAAAAGAGGTATTTGTGGGTGAGAAGGTCCTATTTGAAGGGGGAAACCTGGTATTTCTTGGAGAAGATGTGATCTATTTGGGAGAAATCTGGCCTTTCTGGAAGAAACTGTCGTATTTTGGGGATAAAAGAGGTATTTGTGGGTGAAAAGGTCCTATTTCCTGGGGAAAACCTGGTATTTCTTGGAGGATATGTTATCGATTTGGGAGAAATGTGGCATTTCTGGAAGAAACTGTCCTCTTTTGGGGATAAAAGAGGTATTTGTGGGTGAAAAGGTCCTATTTGAAGGGGGAAACCTGGTATTTCTTGGAGAAGATGTGATCTATTTGGGAGAAATCTGGCATGTCTGGCAGAAACTGTCCTCTTTTGGGGATGAAAGAGGTATTAGTGGGTGAAAAGGTCCTATTTGAAGGGGGAAAGCTGGTATTTCTTGGAGAAGATGTGATATATTTGGGAGAAATGTGGCATGTCTGGATGAAACTGTCCTCTTTTGGGGATAAAAGAGGTATTTGTGGGTGAAAAGGTCCTATTTGAAGGGGGAAAGCTGGTATTTCTTGGAGGAGATGTGATCTATTAGGAGAAATGTGGCCTTTCTGGAAGAAACTGTCGTATATTGCGCATAAAACAGTTATTTGTGGGAGAAAAGGTCCTATTTGAAGAGGGAAAGCTGGTATTTCTTGGAGAAGATATGGTATATTTGGGAGAAATGTGGCCTTTCTTGAAGAAACTGTCCTATTTTGGGGATAAAACAGGTATTTGTGGGTGAAAAGGTCCTATTTCCAGGTGCAAACCTGGTATTTCTTGGAGAAGATGTGGTATATTTGGGAGAAATGTGGCGTGTCTGGAAGAAACTGTCGTATTTTGGGGATAAAACAGGTATTTATGGGTGAAAAGGTCCTATTTGAAGGGGGAAACCTGGTATTTCTTGGAGAAGATGTAATATGTTTGGGAGAAATGTGGCATTTCTGGAAGAAACTCTCCTCTTTTGGGGATAAAAGAGGTATTTGTGGGTGAAAAGGCCCTATTTCCAGGGGGAAACCTGGTATTTCTTGGAGAAGATGTGATATGTTTGGGAGAAATCAGGCAATTCTGAAAGAAAATGTCCTATTTTGGGGATAAAAGAGGTATTTGAGGGTGAAAAGGTCCTATTTGAAGGGGGAAACTTGCTATTTCTTGGAGGAGATGTGACATATTTGGGAGAAATGTGGCATGACTGGAAGAAACTGTCCTCTTTTGGGGATAAAAGAGGTATTTGTGGGTGAAAAGGTCCTATTTGAAGGGGGAACCCTGGTATTTCTTGGAGAAGATGTGATCTATTTGGGAGAAATGTGGCGTGTCTGGAAGAAACTGTCCTGTTTTGGGGCTAAAACAGGTATTTGTGGGTGAAAAGGTCTTATTACAAGGGGGAAACCTGGTATTTCTTGGAGAAGATGTGCTATATTTGGGAGAAATGTGGCCTTTCTGGAAGAAACTGTCCTCTTTTGGGGATAAAACAGGTATTTGTAGTTGAAAAGGTCCTATCTGAAGGGGGAAACCTGTTATTTCTTGGAGGAGATGTGATATGTTTGGGAGAAATGTGGCATTTCTGGAAGAAACTGTCCTATTTTCGGTTAAAAAGAGGTATTTGTGGGTGAAAAGGTCCTATTTGAAGGGGGAAAGCTGGTATTTCTTGGAGAAGTTATGGTATATTTGGGAGAAATGTGGCCTTTCTGGAAGAAACTGTCCTCTTTTGGGGATAAAAGAGGTATTTTTTGGTGAAAAGGTCCTATTTGAAGGGGGAAAGCTGGTATTTCTTGGAGAAGATGTGATATATTTGGGAGAAATGTGGCATGTCTGGAAGAAACTGTCCTATTTTGGGGATAAAAGAGGTATTTATGGGTGAAAAGGTCCTATTTGAAGGGGGAAACCTGGTATTTCTTGGAGAAGATGTGATATATTTGGGAGAAAGGTGGCATTTCTGGAAGAAACTGTCCTCTTTTGGGGATAAAACAGGTATTTGTTGGTGAAAAGGTCCTATTTGTAGGGGGAAAGCTGGTATTTCTTGGAGAAGATGTGATATATTTGGGAGAAATGTGGCACGTCTGGAAGAAACTGTCCTATTTTGGGGATAAAAGAGGTATTTGTGGGTGAAAATGTCCTATTTGAAGGGGGAAAGCTGGTATTTCTTGGAGAAGATGTGATATATTTGGGAGAAATGTGGCATTTCCGGAAGAAACTGTTCTATTTTGGGTCTAGAACAGGTATTTGTGGGTGAAAAGGTGCTATTTCCAGGGGGAAAGCTGGTATTTCTTGGAGAAGATGTGATATGTTTGGGAGAAATGTGGCAATTGTGGAAGAAACTGTTCTATTTTGGGGATAAAAGAGCTATTTTTGGGAGAAAAGGTCCTATTTGAAGGGGGAAACCTGCTATTTCTTGGAGAAGATGTGATATATTTGGGAGAAATCTGGCATGTCTGGAAGAAAATGTCCTATTTGGGGGAAGAAGGCTGGTATTTTTGGGTGAAAAGGTCGTATTTCAGGAAGAATCCTGGTATTTCTTGGAGAAGATGTGGTATATTTGGGAGAAATGTGGCATGTCTGGATGAAACTGTCCTCTTTTGGGGATAAAAGAGGTATTTGTGGGTGAAAAGGTCCTATTTGAAGGGGGAAAGCTGGTATTTCTTGGAGAAGATGTGATATATTTGGGAGAAATGTGGCATTTCTGGAAGAAACAGTCCTCTTTTGGGGATAGAAGAGGTATTTGTGGGTGAAAAGGTCCTATTTCAGAAAGAATCCTTGTTTTTCTTGGAGAAGATGAGATCTATTTGGGAGAAATGTGGCATGTCTGGAAGAAACTGTCCTCTTTTGGGGATAAAAGAGGTATTTGTGGGTGAAAAGGTCCTATTTGAAGGGGGAAACCTGGTATTTCTTGGAGGAGATGTGATATATTTGGGAGAAATGTGGCATTTCTGGAAGAAACTGTCCTCTTTTGGGGATAAAACAGGTATTTGTGGGTGAAAAGGTCCTATTTGTAGGGGGAAAGCTGGTATTTCTTGGAGAAGATGTGATATATTTGGGAGAAATATGGCATGTCTGGAAGAAACTGTCCTATTTTGGGGATAAATGTGGTATTTGTGGGTGAAAAGGTCCTATTTGAATGGGGAAAGCAGATATTTCTTGGAGAAGATGTGATCTATTTGGGAGAAATGTGGCATTTCCGGAAGAAACTGTTCCATTTTGGGGATAGAACAGGTATTTGTGGGTGAAAAGGTGCTATTTCCAGGGGGAAAGCTGGTATTTCTTGGAGAAGATGTGATATGTTTGGGAGAAATGTGGCATTTCTGGAAGAAACTGTTCTATTTTGGGGATAAAAGAGGTATTTGTGGGTGAAAAGGTCCTATTTGAAGGGGGAAACCTGGTATTTCTTGGAGAAGATGTGATATATTTGGGAGAAATGTGGCATTTCTGGAAGAAACAGTCCTCTTTTGGGGATAGAAGAGGTATTTGTGGGTGAAAAGGTCCTATTTCAGAAAGAATCCTTGTTTTTCTTGGAGAAGATGAGATCTATTTGGGAGAAATGTGGCATGTCTGGAAGAAACTGTCCTCTTTTGGGGATAAAAGAGGTATTTGTGGGTGAAAAGGTCCTATTTGAAGGGGGAACCCTGGTATTTCTTGGAGGAGATGTGATATATTTGGGAGAAATGTGGCCTTTCTGGAAGAAACTGTCCTCTTTTGGGGATCAAACAGGTATTTGTGGGAGAAAAGGTCCTATTTGAAGGGGGAAACCTGGTATTTCTTGGAGAAGATGTGATATATTTGGGAGAAATGTGGCACGTCTGGAAGAAACTGTCCTATTTTGGGGATAAAAGAGGTATTTGTGGGTGAAAATGTCCTATTTGAAGGGGGAAAGCTGGTATTTCTTGGAGAAGATGTGATATATTTGGGAGAAATGTGGCATTTCCGGAAGAAACTGTTCTATTTTGGGTCTAGAACAGGTATTTGTGGGTGAAAAGGTGCTATTTCCAGGGGGAAAGCTGGTATTTCTTGGAGAAGATGTGATATGTTTGGGAGAAATGTGGCAATTGTGGAAGAAACTGTTCTATTTTGGGGATAAAAGAGCTATTTTTGGGAGAAAAGGTCCTATTTGAAGGGGGAAACCTGCTATTTCTTGGAGAAGATGTGATATATTTGGGAGAAATCTGGCATGTCTGGAAGAAAATGTCCTATTTGGGGGGAGAAGGCTGGTATTTTTGGGAGAAAAGGTCGTATTTCAGGAAGAATCCTGGTATTTCTTGGAGAAGATGTGGTATATTTGGGAGAAATGTGGCATGTCTGGATGAAACTGTCCTCTTTTGGGGATAAAGGAGGTATTTGTGGGTGAAAAGGTCCTATTTGAAGGGGGAAACCTGGTATTTCTTGGAGAAGATGTGATCTATTTGGGAGAAATGTGGCATTTCTGGAAGAAACAGTCCTCTTTTGGGGATATAAGAGGTATTTGTGGGTGAAAAGGTCCTATTTCAGAAAGAATCCTTGTTTTTCTTGGAGAAGATGTGATATATTTGGGAGAAATGTGGCATGTCTGGAAGAAACTGTCCTCTTTTGGGGATAAAAGAGGTATTTGTGGGTGAAAAGGTCCTATTTGAAGGGGGAAACCTGGTATTTCTTGGAGGAGATGTGATATATTTGGGAGAAATGTGGCCTTTCTGTAAGAAACTGTCCTATTTTGGGGATAAAACAGGTATTTGTGGGTGAAAAGGTCCTATTTGAAGGGGGAAACCTGGTATTTCTTGGAGAATATGTGATATATTTGGGAGAAATCTGGCATGTCTGGAAGAAACTGTCCTCTTTTGGGGATAAAAGAGGTATTTGTGGGTGAAAAGGTCCTATTTGAAGGGGGAAAGCAGATATTTCTTGGAGAAGATGTGATCTATTTGGGAGAAATGTGGCATTTCTGGAAGAAACTGTCCTCTTTTGGGGATAGAACAGGTATTTGTGGGTGAAAAGGTGCTATTTCCAGGGGGAAAGCTGGTATTTCTTGGAGAAGATGTGATATGTTTGGGAGAAATGTGGCATTTCTGGAAGAAACTGTTCTATTTTGGGGATAAAAGAGGTATTTGTGGGTGAAAAGGTCCTATTTGAAGGGGGAAACCTGGTATTTCTTGGAGAAGATGTGATATGTTTGGGAGAAATGTGGCATTTCTGTAAGAAACTGTCCTCTTTTGTTGATAAAAGAGGTATTTGTGGGTGAAAAGGTCCTATTTGAAGGGGGAAACCTGGTATTTCTTGGAGAAGATGTGATCTATTTGGGAGAAATGTGGCATTTCTGGAAGAAACTGTCCTGTTTTGGGGCTAAAACAGGTATTTGTGGGTGAAAAGTCCTATTTGAAGGGGAAAACCTGGTATTTCTTGGAGAAGATGTGATATATTTGGGAGAAATGAGGCATGTCTGGAAGAAACTGTCCTCTTTTGGGGATTAAGGAGGTATTTGTGGGTGAAAAGGTCCTATTTGAAGGGGGAAACCTGGTATTTCTTGGAGAAGATGTGATATGTTTGGGAGAAATGTGGCATTTCTGGAAGAAAATGTCCTATTTTGGGGATAAAACAGGTATTTGAGGGTGAAAAGGTCCTATTTGAAGGGGGAAACCTGGTATTTCTTGGAGAAGATGTGTATGTTTGGGAGAAATCTGGCATTTCTGGACAAAACTGTCCTCTTTTGGGGATCAAACAGGTATTTGTGGGTGAAAAGGTCCTATTTGAAGGGGGAAACCTGGTATTTCTTGGAGAAGATGTGATATGTTTGGGAGAAATGTGGCATTTCTGGAAGAAACTGTCCTCTTTTGGGGATAAAACAGGTATTTGTGGGTGAAAAGGTCCTATTTGAAGGGGGAAAGCTGGTATTTCTTGGAGAAGATGTGATATATTTGAGAGAAATGTGGCATGTCTGGAAGAAACTGTCCTATTTTGGGGATAAAAGTGGTATTAGTGGGTGAAAATGTCCTATTTGAAGGGGGAAACCTGCTATTTCTTGGAGAAGATGTGATATATTTGGGAGAAATCTGGCATGTCTGGAAGAAAATGTCCTATTTGGGGGGAGAAGTCTGGTATTTTTGGGAGAAAAGGTCGTATTTCAGGAAGAATCCTGGTATTTCTTGGAGAAGATGTGGTATATTTGGGAGAAATGTGGCGTGTCTGGAAGAAACTGTCCTCTTTTTGGGATAAAACAGGTATTTGTGGGTGAAAAGGTCCTATTTGAAGGGGGAAAGCTGGTATTTCTTGGAGAAGATGTGATATATTTGGGAGAAATGTGGCATTTCTGGAAGAAACAGTTCTCTTTGGGGAATATAAGAGGTATTTGTGGGTGAAAAGGTCCAATATCAGAAAGAATCCTTGTTTTTCTTGGAGAAGATGAGATCTATTTGGGAGAAATGTGGCATGTCTGGAAGAAACTGTCCTCTTTTGGGGATAAAAGAGGTATTTGTGGGTGAAAAGGTCCTATTTGAAGGGGGAACCCTGGTATTTCTTGGAGGAGATGTGATATATTTGGGAGAAATGTGGCCTTTCTGGAAGAAACTGTCCTCTTTTGGGGATCAAACAGGTATTTGTGGGAGAAAAGGTCCTATTTGAAGGGGGAAAGCTGGTATTTCTTGGAGAAGATGTGATATGTTTGGGAGAAATGTGGCATTTCTGGAAGAAACTGTCCTATTTTGGGGATAAAAGAGGTATTTGTGGGAGAAAAGGTCCTATTTCCAGGTGCAAAGCTGGTATTTCTTGGAGAAGATGTGATCTATTTGGGAGAAATCTGGCATGTCTGGAAGAAAATGTCCTATCTGGGGGGAGAATGCTAGTATTTGTGGGAGAAAAGGTTCTATTTCAGGAGGAATCCTGGTATTTCTTGGTGAAGATGTGATATGTTTGGGAGAAATGTGCCATTTCTGGCAGAAACTGTCCTATTTTGGGGATCATACAGGTATTTGTTGGTGAAAAGTTTTTATTTCCAGGGGGAAAGCTGGTATTTCTTGTAGAAGATGTGCTATGTTTGGGAGAAATGTGGCATTTCTGTAAGAAACTGTCCTCTTTTGTTGATAAAAGAGGTATTTGTGGGTGACAAGGTCCTCTTTGAAGGGGGAAACCTGGTATTTCTTGGAGAAGATGTGATCTATTTGGGAGAAATGTGGCATTTCTGGAAGAAACTGCCCTGTTTTGGGGCTAAAACAGGTATTTGTGGGTGAAAAGGTCCTATTTGAAGGGGAAAAACTGGTATTTCTTGGAGGAGATGTGATATATTTGGGAGAAATGAGGCATGTCTGGAAGAAGCTGTCCTCTTTTGGGGATAAAAGAGGTATTTTTTGGTGAAAAGGTCCTATTTGAAGGGGGAAAGCTGGTATTTCTTGGAGAAGATGTGATATGTTTGGGAGAAATGTGGCATTTCTGGAAGAAACTGTCCTCTTTTGGGGATAAAGCAGGTATTTGTGGGTGAAAAGGTCCTATTTGAAGGGGGAAACCTGGTATTTCTTGGAGAAGATGTGATATGTTTGGGAGAAATCAGGCATTTCTGGAAGAAAATGTCCTATTTTGGGGATAAAACAGGTATTTGAGGGTGAAAAGGTCCTATTTGAAGGGGGAAAGCTGGTATTTCTTGGAGAAGATGTGATATGTTTGGGAGAAATCTGGCATTTCTGGACGAAACTGTCCTCTTTTGGGGATCAAACAGGTATTTGTGGGTGAAAAGGTCCTATTTGAAGGGGGAAACCTGGTATTTCTTGGAGAAGATGTGATATGTTTGGGAGAAATGTGGCATTTCTGGAAGAAACTGTCCTCTTTTGGGGATAAAACAGGTATTTGTGGGTTAAAAGTTCGTATTTCCAGGGGGAAAGCTGGTATTTCTTGGAGAAGATGTGATATATTTGGGAGAAATGTGGCATGTCTGGAAGAAACTGTCCTATTTTGGGGATATAAGTGGTATTTGTGGGTGAAAAGGTCCTATTTGAAGGGGGAAAGCTGGTATTTCTTGGAGAAGATGTGATCTATTTGGGAGAAATGTGGCCTTTCTGGAAGAAACTGTCCTCTTTTGGGGATAGAACAGGTATTTGTGGGTGAAAAGGTGCTATTTCCAGGGGGAAAGTTGGTATTTCTTGGAGAAGATGTGATCTATTTGGGAGAAATGTGGCATTTCCGGAAGAAACTGTTCTATTTTGGGGATAAAAGAGCTATTTTTGGGAGAAAAGGTCCTATTTGAAGGGGGAAACCTGCTATTTCTTGGAGAAGATTTGATATATTTGGGAGAAATCTGTCATGTCTGGAAGAAAATGTCCTATTTTGTGGGAGAAGGCTGGAATTTTTGGGAGAAAAGGTCGTATTTCAGGAAGAATCCTGGTATTTCTTGGAGAAGATGTGGTATATTTTGGAGAAATGTGGCGTGTCTGGAAGAAACTGTCCTCTTTTGGGGATAAAGGAGGTATTTGTGGGTGAAAAGTTCCTATTTGAAGGGGGAAAGCTGGTATTTCTTGGAGAAGATGTGATCTATTTGGGAGAAATGTGGCATTTCTGGAAGAAACAGTCCTCTTTTGGGGATATAAGAGGTATTTGTGGGTGAAAAGGTCCAATATCAGAAAGAATCCTTGTTTTTCTTGGAGAAGATGAGATCTATTTGGGAGAAATGTGGCATGTCTGGAAGAATCTGTCCTCTTTTGGGGATAAAAGAGGTATTTGTGGGTGAAAAGGTCCTATTTGAAGGGGGAACCCTGGTATTTCTTGGAGGAGATGTGATATATTTGGGAGAAATGTGGCCTTTCTGGAAGAAACTGTCCTCTTTTGGGGATCAAACAGGTATTTGTGGGAGAAAAGATCCTATTTGAAGGGGGAATCCTTATATTTCTTGGAGAAGATGTGATATGTTTGGGAGAAATGTGGCATTTCTGGAAGAAACTGTCCTCTTTTGGGGATAAAAGAGGTATTTGTGGGTGAAAAGGTCCTTTTTGAAGGGGAAAACCTGGTATTTCTTGGAGGAGATGTGATATATTTGGGAGAAATGTGGCATGTCTGGAAGAAACTGTCCTCTTTTGGGGATAAAACAGGTGTTTGTGGGTGAAAAGGTCCTATTTGAAGGGGGAAAGCTGGTATTTCTTGGAGAAGATGTGATATATTTGGGAGAAATGTGGCATTTCTGGAAGAAACTGTCCTCTTTTGGGGATAAAAGAGGTATTTGTGGTTGAAAAGGTCCTATTTGAATGGGGAACCCTGGTATTTCATGGAGAAGATGTGATATATTTGGGAGAAATGTGGCCTTTCTGGTAGAAACTGTCGTATATAGGGGATAAAAGAGGTATTTGTGGGTGAAAAGGTCCTATTTGTAGGGGGAAACCTGGTATTTCTTGGAGAAGATGTGATATATTTGGGAGAAATGTGGCATGTCTGGCAGAAACTGTCCTCTTTTGGGGATAAAACAGGTATTTGTGTTTGAAAAGGTCCTATTTGAAGGGGGAAAGCTGGTATTTCTTGGAGAAGATGTGTTATATTTGGGAGAAATGTGGCATGTCAGGAAGAAACTGTCCTCTTTTGGGGATCAAACAGGTATTTGTGGGTGAAAAGGGCCTATTTGAAGGGGGAAAGCTGGTATTTCTTGGAGAAGATGTGATATATTTGGGAGAAATGTGGCATTTCTGGAAGAAACTGTCCTATTTTGTGGATAAAAGAGGTATTTGTGGGAGAAAAGGTCCTATTTCCAGGTGCAAAGCTGGTATTTCTTGGAGAAGATGTGATCTATTTGGGAGAAATCTGGCATGTCTGGAAGAAAATGTCCTATCTGGGGGGAGAATGCTAGTATTTGTGGGAGAAAAGGTTCTATTTCAGGAGGAATCCTGGTATTTCTTGGTGAAGATGAGATATGTTTGGGAGAAATGTGCAATTTCTGGCAGAAACTGTCCTATTTTGGGGATCATACAGGTATTTGTGGGTGAAAAGTTTTTATTTCCAGGGGGAAACCAGTTATTTCTTGGAGAAGATGTGATATGTTTGGGAGAAATGTGTCATTTCTGGAAGAAACTGTCCTCTTTTGGGGATCAAAGAGGTATTTGTGGGTGAAAAGGTCCTCTTTGAAGGGGGAAACCTGGTATTTCTTGGAGAAGATGTGATCTATTTGGGAGAAATGTGGCATTTCTTTAAGAAACTGTCCTGTTTTGGGGCTAAAACAGGTATTTGTGGGTGAAAAGGTCCTATTTGAAGGGGGAAACCTGGTATTTCTTGGAGAATATGTGATATATTTGGGAGAAATGAGGCATGTCTGGAAGAAACTGTCCTCTTTTGGGGATAAAAGAGGTATTTTTTGGTGAAAAGGTCCTATTTGAAGGGGGAAACCTGGTATTTCTTGGAGAAGATGTGATATGTTTGGGAGAAATGTGGCATTTCTGGAAGAAACTGTCCTCTTTTGGGGATAAAACAGGTATTTGTGGCTGAAAAGGTCCTATTTGAAGGGGGAAACCTGGTATTTCTTGGAGAAGATGTGATATGTTTGGGAGAAATCAGGCATTTCTGGAAGAAAATGTCCTATTTTGGGGATAAAACAGGTATTTGAGGGTGAAAAGGTCCTATTTGAAGGGGGAAAGCTGGTATTTCTTGGAGAAGATGTGATATATTTGGGAGAAATGTGGCATGTCTGGAAGAAACTGTCCTCTTTCGGGGATAAAAGAGGTATTTGTGGGTGAAAAGGTCCTATTTGAAGGGGGAAAGCTGGTATTTCTTGGAGAAGATGCTCTATATTTGGGAGAAATGTGGCATGTCTGGATGAAACTGTCCTCTTTTGGGGATAAAACAGGTATTTGTGGGTGAAAAGGTCCTATTTGTAGGGGGAAAGCTGGTATTTCTTGGAGAAGATGTGATCTATTTGGGAGAAATGTGGCATGTCTGGAAGAAACAGTCCTGTTTTGGGGATCAAACAGGTATTTGCGGGTGAAAAGGTCCTATTTGAAGGGGGAAACGTGGTATTTCTTGGAGGAGATGTGATATATTTGGGAGAAATGTGGCATGTCTGGATGAAACTGTCCTCTTCTGGGGATAAAAGAGGTATTCTTTGGTGAAAAGTTCCTATTTCCAGGGGGAAAGCTGGTATTTCTTGGAGGAGATGTGATATGTTTGGAAGAAATGTGGCCTTTCTGGAAGAAACTGTCCTCTTTTGGGGATAAAAGAGGTATTTGTGGGTGAAAAGGTCCTATTTGAAGGGGGAAAGCTGGTATATCTTGGAGAAGTTATGGTATATTTGGGAGAAATGTGGCCTTTCAGGAAGAAACTGTCCAATTTAGGGGATAAAAGAGGTATTTGTGGCTGAAAAGGTCCTATTTGAAGGGGCAACCCTGGTAATTCTTGGAGAAGATGTGATATATTTGGGAGAAATGTGGCATGTCAGGAAGAAACTGTCCTCTTTTTGGGATAAAACAGGTATTTGTGGCTGAAAAGGTCCTATTTGAAGGGGGAAACGTGGTATTTCTTGGAGAAGATGTGATATATTTGGGAGAAATGTGGCATGTCTGGAAGAAACTGTCCTCTTTTGGGGATAAAAGAGGTATTTGTGGGTGAAAAGGCCCTACTTCCAGGGGGAAACCTGGTATTTCTTGGAGAAGATGTGATATGTTTGGGAGAAATCAGGCATTTCTGGAAGAAACTGTCCTCTTTTGGGGATAAAACAGGTATTTGAGGGTGAAAAGGTCCTATTTGAAGGGGGAAACCTGGTATTTCTTGGAGGAGATGTGATATATTTGGGAGAAATGTGGCATTTCTGGCAGAAACTGTCCTCTTTTGGGGATAAAAGAGGTATTTGTGGGTGAAAAGGTCCTATTTGAAGGGGGAAACCTGGAATTTCTTGGAGAAGATGTGATATATTTGGGAGAAATGTGGCATGTCTGGATGAAACTGTCCTATGTTGGGGATAAAGCAGGTATTTGAGGGTGAAAAGGTCCTATTTGAAGGGGGAAAGCTGGTATTTCTTGGAGGAGATGTGATCTATTTGGGAGAAATGTGTCCTTTCTGGAAGAAACTGTGGTATTTTGGGCATAAAACAGGTATTTGTGGGAGAAAAGGTCCTATTTGAAGAGGGAAAGCTGGTATTTCTTGGAGAAGATATGGTATATTTGGGAGAAATGTGGCCTTTCTTGAAGAAACTGTCCTATTTTGGGGATAAAACCGGTATTTGTGGGTGAAAAGGTACTAGTTGAAGGGGGAACCCTGGTATTTCTTGGAGAAGATGTGATATGTTTGGGAGAAATGTGGCATGTCAGGAAGAAACTGTCCTCTTTTGGGGATAAAACAGGTATTTGTGGCTGAAAAGGTCCTATTTGAAGGGGGAAACCTGGTATTACTTGGAGAAGATGTGATATATTTCGGAGAAATCTGGCATTTCTGGAAGAAGCTGTACTATTTTGGGGATAAAAGAGGTATTTATGGGTGAAAAGGTCCTATTTGATGGGGGAAAGCTGGTATTTCTTGGAGAAGATGTAATATGTTTGGGAGAAATGTGGCATTTCTGGCAGAAACTGTCCTCTTTTGGGGATAAAAGAGGTATTTGAGGGTGAAAAGCTCCTATTTGAAGGGGGATACGTGCTATTTCTTGGAGGAGATGTGATATGTTTGGGAGAAATGTGGCATTTCTGGCAGAAACTGTCCTCTTTTGGGGATAAAAGAGGTATTTGTGGGTGAAAAGGTCCTATTTGAAGGGGGAACCCTTGTATTTCTTGGAGAAGATGTGGTATATTTGGGAGAAATGTGGCATGTCTGGAAGAAACTGTCCTATTTTGTTGATGAAACACGTATTTGTGGGTGAAAAGGTCCTCGTTCAAGGGGGAAACCTGGTATTTCTTGGAGGAGATGTGATATGTGTGGGAGAAATGTGGCATGTCTGGAAGAAACTGTCCTCTTTTGGGGATAAAAGAGGTATTTGTGGGTGAAAAGGTCCTATTTGAAGGGGGAAAGCTGGTATTTCTTGGAGAAGATGTGATATGTTTGCGAGAAATCTGGCATTTCTGGAAGAAAATGTTCAATTTGAGGGTTAAAATAGGTATTTATGGTTGAAAAGGTCCTATTTGAAGGGGGAAACCTGGTAATTCTTGGAGGAGATGTGATATGTTTGTGAGAAATGTGGCATTTCTGGAAGAAACTGTCCTCTTTTGGGGATAAAACAGGTATTTGTGGGTGAAAAGGTCCTATTTGAAGGGGGAAAGCTGGTATTTCTTGGAGAAGATGTGATATATTTGGGAGAAATGTGGCATGTCTGGAAGAAACTGTCCTATTTTGGGGATGATAGAGTCATTTGTGGGTGAAAAGGTCCTATTTGAAGGGGTAAACCTGGTATTTCTTGGAGAAGATGTGATCTATTTGGGAGAAATGTGGCATGTCTGGAAGAAAATGTCCTCTTTTGGGGCTAAAACAGGTATTTGTGGGTGAAAAGGTCCTATTTGAAGGGGGAAACCTGGTATTTCTTGGAGAAGATGTGATATATTTGGGAGAAATGTGGCATGTCTGGATGAAACTGTCCTCTTTTGGGGATAAAAGAGGTATTTGTGGGAGAAAAGGTCCTATTTGAAGGGGGAATCCTGGTATTTCTTGGAGAAGATGTGATATGTTTGGGAGAAATGTGGCATTTCTGGAAGAAACTGTCCTATTTTGGGGATAAAAGAGGTATTTATTGGTGAAAAGGTCCTATTTGAAGGGGGAAACCTGGAATTTCTTGGAGAAGATGTAATATGTTTGGGAGAAATGTGGCTTTTGTGGAAGAAACTGTCCTCTTTTGGGGATAAAACAGGTATTTGTGGGTGAAAAGGTCCTATTTGAAGGGGTAAACCTGGTATTTTTTGGAGAAGATGTGATATGTTTGTGAGAAATCAGGCATTTCTGAAAGAAAGTGTCCTATTTTGGGGATAAAACAGGTATTTGTGGATGAAAAGGTCCTATTTGAAGGGGGAAACTTGCTATTTCTTGGAGAAGATGTGATATATTTGGGAGAAATGTGGCATTTCTGGCAGAAACTGTCCTCTTTTGGGGATAAAAGAGGTATTTGTGGGTGAGAAGGACCTATTTGAAGGGGGAACCCTGGTATTTCTTGGAGAAGATGTGATCTACTTGTAAGAAATGTGGCATTTCTGGAAGAAACTGTCCTGTTTTGGGGCTAAAACAGGTATTTGTGGGTGAAAAGGTCCTATTTGAAGGGGGAAACGTGGTATTTCTTGGAGGAGATGTGATATATTTGGGAGAAATGTGGCATGTCTGGATGAAACTGTCCTCTTCTGGGGATAAAAGAGGTATTCTTTGGTGAAAAGTTCCTATTTCCAGGGGGAAAGCTGGTATTTCTTGGAGGAGATGTGATATGTTTGGAAGAAATGTGGCCTTTCTGGAAGAAACTGTCCTCTTTTGGGGATAAAACAGGTATTTGTGGGTGAAAAGGTCCTATTTGAAGGGGGAAAGCTGGTATATCTTGGAGAAGTTATGGTATATTTGGGAGAAATGTGGCCTTTCAGGAAGAAACTGTCCAATTTAGGGGATAAAAGAGGTATTTGTGGCTGAAAAGGTCCTATTTGAAGCGGGAACCCTGGTATTTCTTGGAGAAGATGTGATATATTTGGGAGAAATGTGGCATGTCAGGAAGAAACTGTCCTCTTTTGGGGATAAAAGAGGTATTTGTGGGTGAAAAGGTCCTATTTGAAGGGGGAAACGTGGTATATCTTGGAGAAGATGTGATATATTTGGGAGAAATGTGGCATTTCTGGAAGAAACTGTCCTCTTCTGGGGATAAAAGAGGTATTTGTGGGTGAAAAGGCCCTATTTCCAGGGGGAAACCTGGTATTTCTTGGAGAAGATGTGATATGTTTGGGAGAAATGTGGCATTTCTGGAAGAAACTGTCCTCTTTTGGGGATAAAACAGGTATTTGAGGGTGAAAAGGTCCTATTTGAAGGGGGAAATCTGGTATTTCTTGGAGGAGATGTGATATATTTGGGAGAATTGTGGCATTTCTGGCAGAAACTGTCCTCTTTTGGGGATAAAACAGGTATTTGTGGGTGAAAAGGTCCTATTTGAAGGGGGAAACCTGGAATTTCTTGGAGAAGATGTGATATATTTGGGAGAAATGTGGCATGTCTGGATGAAACTGTCCTATGTTGGGGATTAAGCAGCTATTTGTGGGTGAAAAGGTCCTATTTGAAGGGGGAAAGCTGGTATTTCTTGGAGGAGATGTGATATGTTTGGGAGAAATGTGGCCTTTCTGGAAGAAACTGTGGTATTTTGGGCATAAAACAGGTATTTGTGGGAGAAAAGGTCCTATTTGAAGAGGGAAAGCTGGTATTTCTTGGAGAAGATGTGATATATTTGGGAGAAATGTGGCCTTTCTTGAAGAAACTGTCCTATTTTGGGGATAAAACAGGTATTTGTGGTTGAAAAGGTACTAGTTGAAGGGGGAACCCTGGTATTTCTTGGAGAAGATGTGATATATTTGGGAGAAATGTGGCATGTCAGGAAGAAACTGTCCTCCTTTGGGGATAAAACAGGTATTTGTGGGTGAAAAGGTCCTATTTGAAGGGGTAAACCTGGTATTTCTTGGAGAAGATGTGATATATTTGGGAGAAATGTGGCATTTCTGGAAGAAACTGTCCTCTTTTGGGGATAAAAGAGGTATTTATGGGTGAAAAGGTCCTATTTGATGGGGGAAAGCTGGTATTTCTTGGAGAAGATGTAATATGTTTGGGAGAAATGTGGCATTTCTGGCAGAAACTGTCCTCTTTTGGGGATAAAAGAGGTATTTGTGGGTGAAAAGGTCCTATTTGAAGGGGGAAAGCTGGTATTTCTTGGAGAAGATGTGATATGTTTGGGAGAAATTTGGCATTTCTGGAAGAAACTGTCCTATTTTGGGGATAAAAGAGGTATTTATGGGTGAAAAGGTCCTATTTGATGGGGGAAAGCTGGTATTTCTTGGAGAAGATGTAATATGTTTGGGAGAAATGTGGCATTTCTGGCAGAAACTGTCCTCTTTTGGGGATAAAAGAGGTATTTGAGGGTGAAAAGGTCCTATTTGAAGGGGGATACGTGCTATTTCTTGGAGGAGATGGGATATGTTTGGGAGAAATGTGGCATTTCTGGAAGAAACTGTCCTCTTTTGGGGATAAAAGAGGTATTTGTGGGTGAAAAGGTCCTATTTGAAGGGGGAAACCTGGTATTTCTTGGAGAAGATGTGGTATATTTGGGAGAAATGTGGCATGTCTGGAAGAAACTGTCCTGTTTTGGGGCTAAAACAGGTATTTGTGGGTGAAAAGGTCCTATTTGAAGGGGGAAACGTGGTATTTCTTGGAGGAGATGTGATATATTTGGGAGAAATGTGGCATGTCTGGATGAAACTGTCCTCTTTTGGGGATAAAAGAGGTATTCTTTGGTGAAAAGTTCCTAATTCCAGGGGGAAAGCTGGTATTTCTAGGAGGAGATGTGATATGTTTGGAAGAAATGTGGCCTTTCTGGAAGAAACTGTCCTCTTTTGGGGATAAAAGAGGTATTTGTGGGTGAAAAGGTCCTATTTGAAGGGGGAAAGCTGGTATATCTTGGAGAAGTTATGGTATATTTGGGAGAAATGTGGCCTATCAGGAAGAAACTGTCCAATTTAAGTGATAAAAGAGGTATTTGTGGCTGAAAAGGTCCTATTTGAAGCGGGAAACCTGGTATTTCTTGGAGAAGATGTGATATATTTGGGAGAAATGTGGCATGTCAGGAAGAAACTGTCCTCTTTTGGGGATAAAAGAGGTATTTGTGGGTGAAAAGGTCCTATTTGAAGGGGGAAACTTGGTATTTCTTGCAGGAGATGTGATATATTTGGGAGAAATGTGGCATTTCTGGAAGAAACTGTCCTCTTTTGGGGATAAAAGAGGTATTTGTGGGTGAAAAGGCCCTATTTCCAGGGGGAAACCTGGTATTTCTTGGAGAAGATGTGATATGTTTGGGAGAAATCAGGCATTTCTGGAAGAAACTGTGGTATTTTGGGCATAAAACAGGTATTTGTGGGAGAAAAGGTCCTATTTGAAGAGGGAAAGCTGGTATTTCTTGGAGAAGATATGGTATATTTGGGAGATATGTGGCCTTTCTTGAAGAAACTGTCCTATTTTGGGGATAAAACAGGTATTTGAGGGTGAAAAGGTCCTATTTGAAGGGGGAAAGCTGGTATATCTTGGAGAAGTTATGGTATATTTGGGAGAAATGTGGCCTTTCAGGAAGAAACTGTCCAATTTAGGGGATAAAAGAGGTATTTATGGGTGAAAAGGTCCTATTTGATGGGGGAAAGCTGGTATTTCTTGGAGAAGATGTAATATGTTTGGGAGAAATGTGGCATTTCTGGCAGAAACTGTCCTCTTTTGGGGATAAAAGAGGTATTTGAGGGTGAAAAGGTCCTATTTGAAGGGGGATACGTGCTATTTCTTGGAGGAGATGGGATATGTTTGGGAGAAATGTGGCATTTCTGGAAGAAACTGTCCTATTTTGGGGATAAAAGAGGTATTTTTTGGTGAAAAGGTCCTATTTGAAGGGGGAAAGCTGGTATTTCTTGGAGAAGATGTGATATGTTTGCGAGAAATCTGGCATTTCTGGAAGAAAATGTTCAATTTGAGGGATAAAACAGGTATTTGTAGTTGAAAAGGTCCTATCTGAAGGGGGAAACCTGTTATTTCTTGGAGGAGATGTGATATGTTTGGGAGAAATGTGGCATTTCTGGAAGAAACTGTCCTCTTTTGGGGATAAAACAGGTATTTGTGGGAGAAAAGGTCCTATTTGAAGGGGGAAACCTGGTATTTCTTGGAGAAGATGTGATATATTTGGGAGAAATGTGGCATGTCTGGAAGAAACTGTCCTATTTTGGGGATGATAGAGTCATTTGTGGGTGAAAAGGTCCTATTTGAAGGGGTAAACCTGGTATTTCTTCGAGAAGACGTGATCTATTTGGGAGAAATGTGGCATGTCTGGAAGAAACTGTCCTCTTTTGGGGATCAAACAGGTATTTGTGGGTGAAAAGGTCCTATTTGAAGGGGGAAACCTGGTATTTCTTGGAGGAGATGTGATATATTTGGGAGAAATGTGGCATTTCTGGAAGAAACTGTCCTCTTTTGGGATAAAACAGGTATTTGTGGGTGAAAAGGTCCTATTTGAAGGGGGAACCCTGGTATTTCTTGGTGAAGATGTGATATATTTGGGAGAAATGTGGCCTTTCTGGAAGAAACTGTCCTCTTTTGGGGATAAAAGAGGTATTTGTGGGTGAGAAGGACCTATTTGAAGAGGGAAACCTGGTATTTCTTGGAGAAGATGTGATATATTTGGGAGAAATGTGGCATTTCTGGAAGAAACTGTCCTCTTTTGGGGATAAAACAGGTATTTGTGGGAGAAAAGGTCCTATTTGAAGGGGGAAACCTGGTATTTCTTGGAGAAGATGTGATATGTTTGGGAGAAATGTGGCATTTCTGGAAGAAACTGTCCTCTTTTGGGGATAGAACAGGTATTTGTGGGTGAAAAGGTCCTATTTGAAGGGGAAAACCTGGTATTTCTTGGAGAAGATGTGATCTATTTGGGAGAAATGTGGCATTTCTGGAAGAAACTGTCCTATTTTGGGGATAAAAGAGGTATTTGTGGGTGAAAAGGTCCTATTTGAAGGGGGAAAGCTGGTATTTCTTGGAGAAGATGTGATATGTTTGGGAGAAATGTGGCATTTGTGGAAGAAACTGTCCTCTTTTGGGGATAAAAGAGGTATTTGTGGGTGAAAAGGTCCTATTTGAAGGGGGAACCCTGGTATTTCTTGGAGAAGATGTAAAATGTTTGCGAGAAATGTGGCATGTCTGGAAGAAAATGTCCAATTTGGGGGGAGAAGGCTGGTAGTTGTGGGTGATAAGGTCCTATTTCAGGAGGAATCCTGGTATTTCTTGGAGAAGATGTGATCTATTTGTGAGAAATGTGGCATTTCTAGAAGAAACTGTCCTATTTTGGGGATCAAAGAGGTATTTGTGGGTGAAAAGGTCCTATTTGAAGGGGGAAAGCTGGTATTTCTTGGAGAAGATGTGATATATTTGGGAGAAATGTGGCATTTCTGGAAGAAACTGTCCTCTTTTGGGGATAAAACAGGTATTTGTGGGAGAAAAGGTCCTATTTGAAGGGGGAAAGCAGATATTTCTTGGAGAAGATGTGATATATTTGGGAGAAATGTGGCATTTCTGGCAGAAAATGTCCTCTTTTGGGGATCAAAGAGGTATTTGTGGGTGAAAAGGTCCTATTTCCAGGGGGAAACCTGGCATTTCTTGGAGAAGAGGTGATATGTTTGCGAGAATTCTTGCATTTCTGGAAGAAAATGTTCAATTTGAGGGTTAAAACAGGTATTTGTGGCTGAAAAGGTCCTATTTGAAGGGGGAAACCTGGTATTTCTTGGAGAAGATGTGATATATTTGGGAGAAATGTGGCATTTCTGGCAGAAACTGTCCTATTTTCGGGATAAAAGAGGTATTTGTGGGTGAAAAGGTCCTATTTCTAGGGGGAAAGCTGGTATTTCTTGCAGGAGATGTGATATGTTTGGGAGAAATGTGGCATTTCTGGAAGAAACTGTCCTATTTTGGGGATAAAAGAGGTATTTGTGGGTGAAAAGGTACTAGTTGAAGGGGGAAAGCAGGTATTTCTTGGTGAAGATGTGATATATTTGGGAGAAATGTGGCATTTCTGGATGAAACTGTCCTCTTATGGGGATAAAACAGGTATTTGTGGGTGACAAGGTCCTATTTGAAGGGGGAAACCTGGTATTTCTTGGAGAAGATGTGATATGTTTGGGAGAAATGTGGCATGTCTGGAAGAAACTGTCCTCTTTTGGGGATAAAAGAGGTATTTGTGGGTGAAAAGGTCCTATTTCAGAAAGAATCCTTGTTTTTCTTGGAGAAGATGAGATCTATTTGGGAGAAATGTGGCATGTCTGGAAGAAACTGTCCTCTTTTGGGGATAAAAGAGGTATTTGTGGGTGAAAAGGTCCTATTTGAAGGGGGAACCCTGGTATTTCTTGGAGAAGATGTGATATATTTGGGAGAAATGTGGCGTTTCTGGAAGAAACTGTCCTATTTTCTTGATAAAAGAGGTATTTTTGGAGAAAAGGTTCTATTTGAAGGGGGAAAGCTGGTATTTCTTGGAGAAGATGTGATATATTTGGGAGAAATGTGGCATGTCTGGAAGAAACTGTCCTCTTTTGGGGATAAAACAGGTATTTGTGTATGAAAAGGTCCTATTTGAAGGGGGAAACCTGGTATTTCCTGGTGAAGATGTGCTATATGAGGGAGAAATGTGGCATTTCTGGAAGAAACTGTCGTATTTAGGGGATAAAAGAGGTATTTGTGGGTGAAAAGGTCCTATTTGAAGGGGGAAACCTGGTATTTCTTGGAGAAGATGTGATCTATTGGGGAGAAATCTGGCATGTCTGGAAGAAAATGTCCTCTTTTGGGGATAAAAGAGGTATTTGTGGGAGAAAAGGTCCTGTTTCCAGGTGCAAAGCTGGTATTTCTTGGAGAAGATGTGATACATTTGGGAGAAATCTGGCATGTCTGGAAGAAAATGTCCTATCTGGGGGGAGAATGCTAGTATTTGTGGGAGAAAAGGTTCTATTTCAGGAGGAATCCTGGTATTTCTTGGAGAAGATGTGATATGTTTGGGAGAAATGTGGCATTTCTGGCAGAAACTGTCCTATTTTGGGGATAAAATAGGTATTTGAGGGTGAAAAGGTCCTATTTGAAGGGGGAACCCTGGTATTTCTTGGAGAAGATGTGATCTATTTGGGAGAAATGTGGCCTTTCTGGAAGAAACTGTCCTCTTTTGGGGATAAAAGAGGTATTTTTTGGTGAAAAGGTCCTATTTGAAGGGGGAAAGCTGGTATTTCTTGGAGAAGATGTGATATGTTTGCGAGAAATCTGGCATTTCTGGAAGAAAATGTTCAATTTGAGGGATAAAACAGGTATTTGTAGTTGAAAAGGTCCTATCTGAAGGGGGAAACCTGTTATTTCTTGGAGGAGATGTGATATGTTTGGGAGAAATGTGGCATTTCTGGAAGAAACTGTCCTCTTTTGGGGATAAAACAGGTATTTGTGGGAGAAAAGGTCCTATTTGAAGGGGGAAACCTGGTATTTCTTGGAGAAGATGTGATATATTTGGGAGAAATGTGGCATGTCTGGAAGAAACTGTCCTATTTTGGGGATGATAGAGTCATTTGTGGGTGAAAAGGTCCTATTTGAAGGGGTAAACCTGGTATTTCTTCGAGAAGACGTGATCTATTTGGGAGAAATGTGGCATGTCTGGAAGAAACTGTCCTATTTTGGGGATCAAACAGGTATTTGTGGGTGAAAAGGTCCTATTTGAAGGGGGAAACCTGGTATTTCTTGGAGGAGATGTGATATATTTGGGAGAAATGTGGCATTTCTGGAAGAAACTGTCCTCTTTTGGGATAAAACAGGTATTTGTGGGTGAAAAGGTCCTATTTGAAGGGGGAAACCTGGTATTTCTTGGAGAAGATGTGATATATTTGGGAGAAATGTGGCATGTCAGGAAGAAACTGTCCTCTTTTGGGGATAAAAGAGGTATTTGTGGGTGAAAAGGTCCTATTTGAAGGGGGAAACTTGGTATTTCTTGCAGGAGATGTGATATATTTGGGAGAAATGTGGCATTTCTGGAAGAAACTGTCCTCTTTTGGGGATAAAAGAGGTATTTGTGGGTGAAAAGGCCCTATTTCCAGGGGGAAACCTGGTATTTCTTGGAGAAGATGTGATATGTTTGGGAGAAATGTGGCCTTTCTGGAAGAAACTGTCCTCTTTTGGGGATAAAACAGGTATTTGAGGGTGAAAAGGTCCTATTTGAAGGGGGAAACCTGGTATTTCTTGGAGAAGATGTGATATATTTGGGAGAAATGTGGCATTTCTGGAAGAAACTGTCCTCTTTTGGGGATATAAGAGGTATTTGTGGGTGAAAAGGTCCTATTTGAAAGGGGAAACCTGGAATTTCTTGGAGAAGATGTGATATATTTGGGAGAAATGTGGCATGTCTGGATGAAACTGTCCTATGTTGGGGATAAAGCAGGTATTTGTGGGTGAAAAGGTCCTATTTGAAGGGGGAAACCTGGTATTTCTTGGAGGAGATGTGATCTATTTGGGAGAAATGTGGCCTTTCTGGAAGAAACTGTGGTATTTTGGGCATAAAACAGGTATTTGTGGGAGAAAAGGTCCTATTTGAAGAGGGAAAGCTGGTATTTCTTGGAGAAGATATGGTATATTTGGGAGATATGTGGCCTTTCTTGAAGACACTGTCCTATTTTGGGGATAAAACAGGTATTTGAGGGTGAAAAGGTACTAGTTGAAGGGGGAACCCTGGTATTTCTTGGAGAAGATGTGATATATTTGGGAGAAATGTGGCATGTCAGGAAGAAACTGTCCTCTTTTGGGGATAAAACAGGTATTTGTGGCTGAAAAGGTCCTATTTGAAGGGGGAAACCTGGTATTTCTTGGAGAAGATGTGATATATTTGGGAGAAATGTGGCATTTCTGGAAGAAACTGTACTATTTTGGGGATAAAAGAGGTATTTATGGGTGAAAAGGTCCTATTTGATGTGGGAAACCTGGTATTTCTTGGAGAAGATGTAATATGTTTGGGAGAAATGTGGCATTTCTGGAAGAAACTGTCCTATTTTGGGGATAAAAGAGGTATTTGTGGGTGAAAAGGTCCTATTTGAAGGGGGAAAGCTGGTATTTCTTGGAGAAGATGTGATATGTTTGGGAGAAATGTGGCATTTGTGGAAGAAACTGTCCTCTTTTGGGGATAAAAGAGGTATTTGTGGGTGAAAAGGTCCTATTTGAAGGGGGAAACCTGGTATTTCTTGGAGAAGATGTGATCTATTTGGGAGAAATGTGGCATGTCTGGAAGAAACTGTCCTCTTTTGGGGATACAAGAGGTATTTGTGGGTGATAAGGTCCTATTTGAAGGGGGAAACCTGGTATTTCTTGGAGAAGATGTGATATGTTTGGAAGAAATGTGGCATTTCTGGAAGAAACTGTCCTATTTTGGGGATAAAAGAGGTATTTTTTGGTGAAAAGGTCCTATTTGAAGGGGGAAAGCTGGTATTTCTTGGAGAAGATGTGATATGTTTGCGAGAAATCTGGCATTTCTGGAAGAAAATGTTCAATTTGAGGGATAAAACAGGTATTTGTAGTTGAAAAGGTCCTATCTGAAGGGGGAAACCTGTTATTTCTTGGAGGAGATGTGATATGTTTGGGAGAAATGTGGCATTTCTGGAAGAAACTGTCCTCTTTTGGGGATAAAACAGGTATTTGTGGGAGAAAAGGTCCTATTTGAAGGGGGAAACCTGGTATTTCTTGGAGAAGATGTGATATATTTGGGAGAAATGTGGCATGTCTGGAAGAAACTGTCCTATTTTGGGGATGATAGAGTCATTTGTGGGTGAAAAGGTCCTATTTGAAGGGGTAAACCTGGTATTTCTTCGAGAAGACGTGATCTATTTGGGAGAAATGTGGCATGTCTGGAAGAAACTGTCCTCTTTTGGGGATCAAACAGGTATTTGTGGGTGAAAAGGTCCTATTTGAAGGGGGAAACCTGGTATTTCTTGGAGGAGATGTGATATATTTGGGAGAAATGTGGCATTTCTGGAAGAAACTGTCCTCTTTTGGGATAAAACAGGTATTTGTGGGTGAAAAGGTCCTATTTGAAGGGGGAACCCTGGTATTTCTTGGTGAAGATGTGATATATTTGGGAGAAATGTGGCCTTTCTGGAAGAAACTGTCCTCTTTTGGGGATAAAAGAGGTATTTGTGGGTGAGAAGGACCTATTTGAAGAGGGAAACCTGGTATTTCTTGGAGAAGATGTGATATATTTGGGAGAAATGTGGCATTTCTGGAAGAAACTGTCCTCTTTTGGGGATAAAACAGGTATTTGTGGGAGAAAAGGTCCTATTTGAAGGGGGAAACCTGGTATTTCTTGGAGAAGATGTGATATGTTTGGGAGAAATGTGGCATTTCTGGAAGAAACTGTCCTCTTTTGGGGATAGAACAGGTATTTGTGGGTGAAAAGGTCCTATTTGAAGGGGAAAACCTGGTATTTCTTGGAGAAGATGTGATCTATTTGGGAGAAATGTGGCATTTCTGGAAGAAACTGTCCTATTTTGGGGATAAAAGAGGTATTTGTGGGTGAAAAGGTCCTATTTGAAGGGGGAAAGCTGGTTTTTCTTGGAGAAGATGTGATATGTTTGGGAGAAATGTGGCATTTGTGGAAGAAACTGTCCTCTTTTGGGGATAAAAGAGGTATTTGTGGGTGAAAAGGTCCTATTTGAAGGGGGAACCCTGGTATTTCTTGGAGAAGATGTAAAATGTTTGCGAGAAATGTGGCATGTCTGGAAGAAAATGTCCAATTTGGGGGGAGAAGGCTGGTAGTTGTGGGTGATAAGGTCCTATTTCAGGAGGAATCCTGGTATTTCTTGGAGAAGATGTGATCTATTTGTGAGAAATGTGGCCTTTCTAGAAGAAACTGTCCTATTTTGGGGATCAAAGAGGTATTTGTGGGTGAAAAGGTCCTATTTGAAGGGGGAAAGCTGGTATTTCTTGGAGAAGATGTGATATATTTGGGAGAAATGTGGCATTTCTGGAAGAAACTGTCCTCTTTTGGGGATAAAACAGGTATTTGTGGGAGAAAAGGTCCTATTTGAAGGGGGAAAGCAGATATTTCTTGGAGAAGATGTGATATATTTGGGAGAAATGTGGCATTTCTGGCAGAAAATGTCCTCTTTTGGGGATCAAAGAGGTATTTGTGGGTGAAAAGGTCCTATTTCCAGGGGGAAACCTGGTATTTCTTGGAGAAGAGGTGATATGTTTGCGAGAATTCTTGCATTTCTGGAAGAAAATGTTCAATTTGAGGGTTAAAACAGGTATTTGTGGCTGAAAAGGTCCTATTTGAAGGGGGAAACCTGGTATTTCTAGGAGAAGATGTGATATATTTGGGAGAAATGTGGCATTTCTGGCAGAAACTGTCCTATTTTCGGGATAAAAGAGGTATTTGTGGGTGAAAAGGTCCTATTTCTAGGGGGAAAGCTGGTATTTCTTGCAGGAGATGTGATATGTTTGGGAGAAATGTGGCATTTCTGGAAGAAACTGTCCTATTTTGGGGATAAAAGAGGTATTTGTGGGTGAAAAGGTACTAGTTGAAGGGGGAAAGCAGGTATTTCTTGGTGAAGATGTGATATATTTGGGAGAAATGTGGCATTTCTGGATGAAACTGTCCTCTTATGGGGATAAAACAGGTATTTGTGGGTGACAAGGTCCTATTTGAAGGGGGAAACCTGGTATTTCTTGGAGAAGATGTGATATGTTTGGGAGAAATGTGGCATGTCTGGAAGAAACTGTCCTCTTTTGGGGATAAAAGAGGTATTTGTGGGTGAAAAGGTCCTATTTCAGAAAGAATCCTTGTTTTTCTTGGAGAAGATGAGATCTATTTGGGAGAAATGTGGCATGTCTGGATGAAACTGTCCTCTTTTGGGGATAAAAGAGGTATTTGTGGGTGAAAAGGTCCTATTTGAAGGGGGAACCCTGGTATTTCTTGGAGAAGATGTGATATATTTGGGAGAAATGTGGCGTTTCTGGAAGAAACTGTCCTATTTTCTTGATAAAAGAGGTATTTTTGGAGAAAAGGTTCTATTTGAAGGGGGAAAGCTGGTATTTCTTGGAGAAGATGTGATATATTTGGGAGAAATGTGGCATGTCTGGAAGAAACTGTCCTCTTTTGGGGATAAAACAGGTGTTTGTGGGTGAAAAGGTCCTATTTGAAGGTGGAAAGCAGGTATTTCTTGGAGAAGATGTGATATATTTGGGAGAAATGTGGCATTTCTGGAAGAAACTGTCCTATTTAGGAGATAAAACAGGTATTTGTGTATGAAAAGGTCCTATTTGAAGGGGGAAACCTGGTATTTCCTGGTGAAGATGTGCTATATGAGGGAGAAATGTGGCATTTCTGGAAGAAACTGTCGTATTTAGGGGATAAAAGAGGTATTTGTGGGTGAAAAGGTCCTATTTGAAGGGGGAAACCTGGTATTTCTTGGAGAAGATGTGATCTATTGGGGAGAAATCTGGCATGTCTGGAAGAAAATGTCCTCTTTTGGGGATAAAAGAGGTATTTGTGGGAGAAAAGGTCCTGTTTCCAGGTGCAAAGCTGGTATTTCTTGGAGAAGATGTGATACATTTGGGAGAAATCCGGCATGTCTGGAAGAAAATGTCCTATCTGAGGGGAGAATGCTAGTATTTGTGGGAGAAAAGGTTCTATTTCAGGAGGAATCCTGGTATTTCTTGGAGAAGATGTGATATGTTTGGGAGAAATGTGGCATTTCTGGCAGAAACTGTCCTATTTTGGGGATAAAATAGGTATTTGAGGGTGAAAAGGTCCTATTTGAAGGGGGAACCCTGGTATTTCTTGGAGAAGATGTGATCTATTTGGGAGAAATGTGGCCTTTCTGGAAGAAACTGTCCTCTTTTGGGGATAAAAGAGGTATTTTTTGGTGAAAAGGTCCTATTTGAAGGGGGAAAGCTGGTATTTCTTGGAGAAGATGTGATATGTTTGCGAGAAATCTGGCATTTCTGGAAGAAAATGTTCAATTTGAGGGATAAAACAGGTATTTGTAGTTGAAAAGGTCCTATCTGAAGGGGGAAACCTGTTATTTCTTGGAGGAGATGTGATATGTTTGGGAGAAATGTGGCATTTCTGGAAGAAACTGTCCTCTTTTGGGGATAAAACAGGTATTTGTGGGAGAAAAGGTCCTATTTGAAGGGGGAAACCTGGTATTTCTTGGAGAAGATGTGATATATTTGGGAGAAATGTGGCATGTCTGGAAGAAACTGTCCTATTTTGGGGATGATAGAGTCATTTGTGGGTGAAAAGGTCCTATTTGAAGGGGTAAACCTGGTATTTCTTCGAGAAGACGTGATCTATTTGGGAGAAATGTGGCATGTCTGGAAGAAACTGTCCTCTTTTGGGGATCAAACAGGTATTTGTGGGTGAAAAGGTCCTATTTGAAGGGGGAAACCTGGTATTTCTTGGAGGAGATGTGATATATTTGGGAGAAATGTGGCATTTCTGGAAGAAACTGTCCTCTTTTGGGATAAAACAGGTATTTGTGGGTGAAAAGGTCCTATTTGAAGGGGGAACCCTGGTATTTCTTGGTGAAGATGTGATATATTTGGGAGAAATGTGGCATGTCTGGAAGAAACTGTCCTCTTTTGGGGATAAAAGAGGTATTTGTGGGTGAGAAGGACCTATTTGAAGAGGGAAACCTGGTATTTCTTGGAGAAGATGTGATATATTTGGGAGAAATGTGGCATTTCTGGAAGAAACTGTCCTCTTTTGGGGATAAAACAGGTATTTGTGGGAGAAAAGGTCCTATTTGAAGGGGGAAACCTGGTATTTCTTGGAGAAGATGTGATATGTTTGGGAGAAATGTGGCATTTCTGGAAGAAACTGTCCTCTTTTGGGGATAGAACAGGTATTTGTGGGTGAAAAGGTCCTATTTGAAGGGGAAAACCTGGTATTTCTTGGAGAAGATGTGATCTATTTGGGAGAAATGTGGCATTTCTGGAAGAAACTGTCCTATTTTGGGGATAAAAGAGGTATTTGTGGGTGAAAAGGTCCTATTTGAAGGGGGAAAGCTGGTATTTCTTGGAGAAGATGTGATATGTTTGGGAGAAATGTGGCATTTGTGGAAGAAACTGTCCTCTTTTGGGGATAAAAGAGGTATTTGTGGGTGAAAAGGTCCTATTTGAAGGGGGAACCCTGGTATTTCTTGGAGAAGATGTAAAATGTTTGCGAGAAATGTGGCATGTCTGGAAGAAAATGTCCAATTTGGGGGGAGAAGGCTGGTAGTTGTGGGTGATAAGGTCCTATTTCAGGAGGAATCCTGGTATTTCTTGGAGAAGATGTGATCTATTTGTGAGAAATGTGGCCTTTCTAGAAGAAACTGTCCTATTTTGGGGATCAAAGAGGTATTTGTGGGTGAAAAGGTCCTATTTGAAGGGGGAAAGCTGGTATTTCTTGGAGAAGATGTGATATATTTGGGAGAAATGTGGCATTTCTGGAAGAAACTGTCCTCTTTTGGGGATAAAACAGGTATTTGTGGGAGAAAAGGTCCTATTTGAAGGGGGAAAGCAGATATTTCTTGGAGAAGATGTGATATATTTGGGAGAAATGTGGCATTTCTGGCAGAAAATGTCCTCTTTTGGGGATCAAAGAGGTATTTGTGGGTGAAAAGGTCCTATTTCCAGGGGGAAACCTGGTATTTCTTGGAGAAGAGGTGATATGTTTGCGAGAATTCTTGCATTTCTGGAAGAAAATGTTCAATTTGAGGGTTAAAACTGGTATTTGTGGCTGAAAAGGTCCTATTTGAAGGGGGAATCCTGGTATTTCTTCGAGAAGATGTGATATATTTGGGAGAAATGTGGCATTTCTGGCAGAAACTGTCCTATTTTCGGGATAAAAGAGGTATTTGTGGGTGAAAAGGTCCTATTTCTAGGGGGAAAGCTGGTATTTCTTGCAGGAGATGTGATATGTTTGGGAGAAATGTGGCATTTCTGGAAGAAACTGTCCTATTTTGGGGATAAAAGAGGTATTTGTGGGTGAAAAGGTACTAGTTGAAGGGGGAAAGCAGGTATTTCTTGGTGAAGATGTGATATATTTGGGAGAAATGTGGCATTTCTGGATGAAACTGTCCTCTTATGGGGATAAAACAGGTATTTGTGGGTGACAAGGTCCTATTTGAAGGGGGAAACCTGGTATTTCTTGGAGAAGATGTGATATGTTTGGGAGAAATGTGGCATGTCTGGAAGAAACTGTCCTCTTTTGGGGATAAAAGAGGTATTTGTGGGTGAAAAGGTCCTATTTCAGAAAGAATCCTTGTTTTTCTTGGAGAAGATGAGATCTATTTGGGAGAAATGTGGCATGTCTGGAAGAAACTGTCCTATTTTGGGGATAAAAGAGGTATTTGTGGGTGAAAAGGTCCTATTTGAAGGGGGAACCCTGGTATTTCTTGGAGAAGATGTGATATATTTGGGAGAAATGTGGCGTTTCTGGAAGAAACTGTCCTATTTTTTTGATAAAAGAGGTATTTTTGGAGATAAGGTTCTATTTGAAGGGGGAAAGCTGGTATTTCTTGGAGAAGATGTGATATATTTGGGAGAAATGTGGCATGTCTGGAAGAAACTGTCCTCTTTTGGGGATAAAACAGGTGTTTGTGGGTGAAAAGGTCCTATTTGAAGGTGGAAAGCAGGTATTTCTTGGAGAAGATGTGATATATTTGGGAGAAATGTGGCATTTCTGGAAGAAACTGTCCTATTTAGGAGATAAAACAGGTATTTGTGTATGAAAAGGTCCTATTTGAAGGGGGAAACCTGGTATTTCCTGGTGAAGATGTGCTATATGAGGGAGAAATGTGGCATTTCTGGAAGAAACTGTCGTATTTAGGGGATAAAAGAGGTATTTGTGGGTGAAAAGGTCCTATTTGAAGGGGGAAACCTGGTATTTCTTGGAGAAGATGTGATCTATTGGGGAGAAATCTGGCATGTCTGGAAGAAAATGTCCTCTTTTGGGGATAAAAGAGGTATTTGTGGGAGAAAAGGTCCTGTTTCCAGGTGCAAAGCTGGTATTTCTTGGAGAAGATGTGATACATTTGGGAGAAATCTGGCATGTCTGGAAGAAAATGTCCTATCTGGGGGGAGAATGCTAGTATTTGTGGGAGAAAAGGTTCTATTTCAGGAGGAATCCTGGTATTTCTTGGAGAAGATGTGATACGTTTGGGAGAAATGTGGCATTTCTGGCAGAAACTGTCCTATTTTGGGGATAAAATAGGTATTTGAGGGTGAAAAGGTCCTATTTGAAGGGGGAACCCTGGTATTTCTTGGAGAAGATGTGATCTATTTGGGAGAAATGTGGCCTTTCTGGAAGAAACTGTCCTATTTTGGAGATAAAAGAGGTATTTGTGGGTGAAAAGGTCCTATTTCCAGGGGGAAAGCTGGTATTTCTTGGAGAAGATATGGTATATTTGGGAGAAATGTGGCATTTCTGGAAGTAACTGTCCTCTTTTGGGGATAAAACAGGTATTTGTGGGTGATAAGGTCCTATTTGAAGCGGGAACCCTGGTATTTCTTGGAGAAGATGTGATATGTTTGGGAGAAATGTGGCATTTCTGGAAGAAACTGTACTATTTTGGGGATCAAACAGGTATTTGTGGGTGAAAAGGTCCTATTTGAAGGGGGAAACCTGGTATTTCTTGGAGAAGATGTGATATGTTTGGGAGAAATGTGGCATTTCTGGAAGAAACCGTCCTATTTTGGGGATAAAAGAGGTATTTGTGGGTGAAAAGGCCCTATTTGAAGGGGGAAACCTGGTATTTCTTGGCGAAGATGTGATATATTTGGGAGAAATGTGGCATTTCTGGAAGAAAATGTCCTCTTTTGGGGATAAAACAGGTATTTGTGGGTGAAAAGGTCCTATTTGATGTGGGAAAGCTGGTATTTCTTGGAGGAGATGTGATCTATTTGGGAGAAATGTGGCGTGTCTGGAAGAAACTGTCCTCTTTTGGGGATCAAACAGGTGTTTGTGGGTGAAAAGGTCCTATTTGAAGGGGGAAAGCTGGTATTTCTTGGAGAAGATGTGATATATTTGGGAGAATTGTGGCATTTCTGGCAGAAACTGTCCTCTTTTGGGGATAAAAGAGGTATTTGTGGGTGAAAAGGTCCTATTTCTAGGGGGAAAGCTGGTATTTCTTGCAGGAGATGTGATATGTTTGGGAGAAATGTGGCATTTCTGGAAGTAACTGTCCTATTTTGGGGATAAAAGTGGTATTTGTGGGTGAAAAGGTCCTATTTGAAGGGGGAAAGGAGGTATTTCTTGGTGAAAATGTGATATATTTGGGAGAAATGTGGCATTTCTGCATGAAACTGTCCTCTTTTGGGGATAAAACAGGTATTTGTGGGTGAAAAGGTCCTATTTGAAGGGGGAAAGCTGGTATTTCTTGGAGAAGATGTGTTGTTTTTGGGAGAAATGTGGCATGTCAGGAAGAAACTGTTCTATTTGGTGGATAAAAGAGATATTTGTGGGAGAAAGGTCCTATTTGAAGGGGGAAAGCTGGTATTTCATGGAGAAGATGAGATCTATTTGGGAGAAATCTGGCATGTCTGGAAGGAAATGTCCTATTTGGGGGGAGAAGGCTGGTACTTTTGGGAGAAAAGGTCGTATTTCAGGAAGAATCCTGGTATTTCTTTGAGAAGATGTGATCTATTTGGGAGAAATTTGGCGTGTCTGGAAGAAACTGTCCTATTTTTTGGGATAAAGCAGGTATTTGTGGGTGAAAAGGTCCTATTTGAAGGGGGAAACGTGTTATTTCTTGGAGGAGATGTGATATACTTGGGAGAAATGTGGCGTGTCTGGAAGATAATGTCCTCTTTTGGGGATAAAAGAGGTATTTGTGGGTGAAAAGGTCCTATTTCAGAAAGAATCCTTGTTTTCCTTGGAGAAGATGAGATCTATTTGGGAGAAATGTGGCATGTCTGGAAGAAACTGTCCTCTTTTGGGGATAAAACAGGTATTTGTGGGTGAAAAGGTCCTATTTGAAGGGGGAACCCTGGTATTTCTTGGAGAAGATGTGATATATTAAGGAGAATTCTGCAATGTCTGGAAGAAACTAAGCTATTTTGGGGATCAAAGAGGTATTTGTGGGTGAAAAGGTCCTATTTGAAGGGGGAAACGTGGTATTTCTTGGAGAAGATGTGATATGTTTGGGTGAAATGTGGCATTTCTGGAAGAAACTGTCCTCTTTTGGGGATAAAACAGGTATTTGTGGGTGAAAAGGTCCTATTTCCAGGGGGAAAGCTGGTATTTCTTGGAGAAGATATGGTATACTTGGGAGAAATGTGGCCTTTCTGGAAGAAACTGTCCTCTTTTGGGGATCAAACAGGTATTTGTGGGTGAAAAGGTCCTATTTGAAGCGGGAACCCTGGTATTTCTTGGAGAAGATGTGATATATTTGGGAGAAATGTGGCCTTTCTGGAAGAAACTGTCCTATTTTGGAGATAAAAGAGGTATTTGTGGGTGAAAAGGTCCTATTTCCAGGGGGAAACTTGGTATTTCTTGGAGAAGATATGGTATATTTGGGAGAAAAGTGGCCTTTCTGGAAGAAACTGTCCTATTTTGGGGATAAAAGAGGTATTTGAGGGTGAAAAGGTCCTATTTGAAGGGGGATAGCTGGTATTTCTTGGAGAAGATGTGATATGTTTGGGAGAAATGTGGCATTTCTGGAAGAAACTGTCCTCTTTTGGGAATCAAACAGGTATTTGTGGGTGAAAAGGTCCTATTTGAAGGGGGAAACCTGGTATTTCTTGGAGAAGATGTGATATGTTTGGGAGAAATGTGGCATTTCTGGAAGAAACCGTCCTATTTTGGGGATAAAAGAGGTATTTGTGGGTGAAAAGGCCCTATTTGAAGGGGGAAACCTGGTATTTCTTGGCGAAGATGTGATATATTTGGGAGAAATGTGGCATTTCTGGAAGAAACTGTCCTCTTTTGGGGATAAAACAGGTATTTGTGGGAGAAAAGGTCCTATTTGAAGTGGGAAAGCTGGTATTTCTTGGAGGAGATATGATATATTTGGGAGAAATGTGGCATGTCTGGAAGAAACTGTCCTCTTTTGGGGATCAAACAGGTGTTTGTGGGTGAAAAGGTCCTATTTGAAGGGGGAAAGCTGGTATTTCTTGGAGAAGATGTGATATGTTTGGGAGAAATGTGGTATGTCAGGAAGAAACTGTTCCATTTTGTGGATAAAAGAGGTATTTTTGGGAGAAAAGGTCCTATTTGAAGGGGGAAAGCTGGTATTTCTTGGAGAAGATGAGATCTATTTGGGAGAAATGTGGCATGTCTGGAAGAAAACGTCCTATTTGGGGGGAGAAGGCTGGTATTTTTGGGAGAAAAGGTCGTATTTCAGGAAGAATCCTGGTATTTCTTTGAGAAGATGTGATCAATTTGGGAGAAATATGGCGTGTCTGGAAGAAACTGTCCTCTTTTGGGGATAAAACAGGTATTTGTGGGTGAAAAGGTCCTATTTGAAGGGGGAAACCTGGTATTTCTTGGAGAAGATGTGATATATTTAGGAGAATTCTGGCATGTCTGGAAGAAACTGAGCTATTTTGGGGATCAAAGAGGTATTTGTGGGTGAAAAGGTCCTATTTGAAGGGGGAAAGCTGGTATTTCTTGGAGAAGATGTGATATGTTTGGGAGAAATGTGGCATTTCTGGAAGAAACTGTCCTCTTTTGGGGATAAAAGAGGTATTTGTGGGTGAAAAGGCCCTATGTGAAGGGGGAAACCTGGTATTTCTTGGAGAAGATGTGATATATTCGGGAGAAATGTGGCATTTCTGGAAGAAAATGTCCTCTTTTGGGGATAAAACAGGTATTTGTGGGAGAAAAGGTCCTATTTGAAGGGGGAAAGCTGGTATTTCTTGGAGGAGATGTGATATATTTGGGAGAAATCTGGCCTTTCTGGAAGAAACTGTCCTCTTTTGGGGATCAAACAGGTATTTGTGGGTGAAAAGGTCCTATTTGAAGGGGGAAACCTGGTATTTCTTGGAGAAGATGTGATCTATTTGGGAGAAATGTGGCATGTCAGGAAGAAACTGTCCTATTTTGGGGATCAAACAGGAATTTGTGGGTGAAAAGGTCCTATTTGAAGGGGTAAACCTGGTATTTCTTGGAGAAGATGTGATATATTTGGGAGAAATGTGGCATTTCTGGCAGAAACTGTCCTCTTTTGGGGATAAAAGAGGTATTTGTGGGTGAAAAGGTCCAATTTGAAGGGGGAAAGCTGGTATTTCTTGCAGGAGATGTGATATGTTTGGGAGAAATGTGGCATTTCTGGAAGTAACTGTCCTCTTTTGGGGATAAAACAGGTATTTGTGGGTGAAAAGGTCCTATTTGAAGGGGGAAACGTGGTATTTCTTGGTGAAGATGTGATATATTTGGGAGAAATGTGGCATTTCTGGATGAAACTGTCCTCTTTTGGGGATAAAACAGGTATTTGTGGGTGAAAAGGTCCTATTTCCAGGGGGAAAGCTGGTATTTCTTGGAGAAGATGTGATCTATTTTGGAGAAATGTGTCATTTCTGGCAGAAACTGTCCTGTTTTGGGGATAAAAGAGGTATTTGTGGGTGAAAAGGTCCTATTTGAAGGGGGAAAGCTGGTATTTCTTGCAGGAGATGTGATATGTTTGGGAGAAATGTGGCATTTCTGGAAGTAACTGTCCTATTTTGGGGATAAAAGAGGTATTTGTGGGTGAAAAGGTCCTATTTGAAGGGGGAAACCTGGTATTTCTTGGAGAAGATGTGATATATTTGGGAGAAATGTGGCATTTCTGGATGAAACTGTCCTATTTTGGGGATAAAAGAGGTATTTGTGGGTGAAAAGGTCCTATTTGAAGGGGGAAAGGTGGTATTTCTTGGTGAAGATGTGATATATTTGGGAGAAATGTGGCATTTCTGGAAGAAACTGTCCTATTTTGGGGATAAAAGAGGTATTTGTGGGTGAAAAGGTCCTATTTGAAGGGGGAAACCTGGTATTTCTTGGAGAAGATGTGATATATTTGGGAGAAATGTGGCATTTCTGGCAGAAACTGTCCTCTTTTGGGGATAAAAGAGGTATTTGTGGGTGAAAAGGTCCTATTTCTAGGGGGAAAGCTGGTATTTCTTGCAGGAGTTGTGATATGTTTGGGAGAAATGTGGCATTTCTGGAAGTAACTGTCCTATTTTGGGGATAAAACAGGTATTTGTGGGTGAAAAGGTCCTATTTGAAGGGGGAAACGTGTTATTTCTTGGAGGAGATGTGATATATTTGGGAGAAATGAGGCGTGTCTGGAAGAAAATGTCCTCCTTTGGGGATAAAAGAGGTATTTGTGGGTGAAAAGGTCCTATTTCAAAAAGAATCCTTGTTTTTCTTGGAGAAGATGAGATCTATTTGGGAGAAATGTGGCATGTCTGGAAGAAACTGTCCTCTTTTGGGGATAAAACAGGTATTTGTGGGTGAAAAGGTCCTATTTGAAGGGGGAACCCTGGTATTTCTTGGAGAAGATGTGATATATTTGGGAGAAATCAGGCATGTCTGGAAGAAACTGTCCTATTTTGGGGATAAAAGAGGTATTTGTGGGTGAAAAGGTCCTATTTGAAGGGGGAAACCTGGTATTTCTTGGAGAAGATGTGATAAGTTTGGGAGAAATGTGGCATTTATGGAAGAAACTGTCCTCTTCTGGGGATAGAACAGGTATTTGTGGGAGAAAAGGTCCTATTTGAAGGGGGAACCCTGGTTTTTCTTGGAGAAGATGTGATATATTTGGGAGAAATGTGGCCATTCTGGAAGAAACTGTCCTATTTTCGGGAAAAAACAGGTATTTGTGGCTGAAAAGGTCCTATTTGAAGGGGGAAACCTGGAATTTCTTGGAGAAGATGTGATATATTTGGGAGCAATGTTGCATTTCTTCAAGAAAATGTCCTATTTGGGGGGAGAAGGCTGGTAGTTGTGTGTGAGAAGGTCCTATTTCAGGAGGAATTCTGGTATTTCTTGGAGAAGATGTGATATATTTGGGAGAAATCTGGCATTTCTGGATGAAACTGTCCTCTTTTGGGGAAAAAAGAGGTATTTGTGGGTGAAAAGGCCCTATTTGAAGGGGGAAAGCTGGTATTTCTTGGAGAAGATGTGATATATTTGGGAGAAATGTGGCATTTCTGGAAGAAAATGTCCTATTTTGGGGATCAAACAGGTATTTTTGGGAGAAAAGGTCCTATTTGAAGGGGGAAAGCTGGTATTTCTTGGAGGAGATGTGATATATTTGGGAGAAATGTGGCATTTCTGGAAGAAACTGTCCTATTTAGGAGATAAAACAGGTATTTGTGTATGAAAAGGTCCTATTTGAAGGGGGAAACCTGGTATTTCCTGGTGAAGATGTGCTATATGAGGGAGAAATGTGGCATTTCTGGAAGAAACTGTCGTATTTAGGGGATAAAAGAGGTATTTGTGGGTGAAAAGGTCATATTTGAAGGGGGAAACCTGGTATTTCTTGGAGAAGATGTGATCTATTGGGGAGAAATCTGGGATGTCTGGAAGAAAATGTCCTCTTTTGGGGATAAAAGAGGTATTTGTGGGAGAAAAGGTCCTGTTTCCAGGTGCAAAGCTGGTATTTCTTGGAGAAGATGTGATATATTTGGGAGAAATCTGGCATGTCTGGAAGAAAATGTCCTATCTGGGGGGAGAATGCTAGTATTTGTGGGAGAAAAGGTTCTATTTCAGGAGGAATCCTGGTATTTCTTGGAGAAGATGTGATATGTTTGGGAGAAATGTGGCATTTCTGGCAGAAACTGTCCTATTTTGGGGATAAAAGAGGTATTTGAGGGTGAAAAGGTCCTATTTGAAGGGGGAACCCTGGTATTTCTTGGAGAAGATGTGATATATTTGGGAGAAATGTGGCATTTCTGGAAGAAACAGTCCTCTTTTGGAGATAAAAGAAGTATTTGTGGGTGAAAAGGTCCTATTTCCTGGGGGAAAGCTGGTATTTCTTGGAGAAGATATGGTATATTTGGGAGAAATGTGGCATTTCTGGAAGTAACTGTCCTCTTTTGGGGATAAAACAGGTATTTGTGGGTGAAAAGGTCCTATTTGAAGCGGGAACCCTGGTATTTCTTGGAGAAGATGTGATATGTTTGGGAGAAATGTGGCATTTCTGGAAGAAACTGTCCTATTTTGGGGATCAAACAGGTATTTGTGGGTGAAAAGCTCCTATTTGAAGGTGGAAACCTGGTATTTCTTGGAGAAGATGTGATATGTTTGGGAGAAATGTGGCATTTCTGGAAGAAACCGTCCTATTTTGGGGATAAAAGAGGTATTTGTGGGTGAAAAGGCCCTATTTGAAGGGGGAAACCTGGTATTTCTTGGCGAAGATGTGATATATTTGGGAGAAATGTGGCATTTCTGGAAGAAAATGTCCTCTTTTGGGGATAAAACAGGTATTTGTGGGTGAAAAGGTCCTATTTGAAGTGGGAAAGCTGGTATTTCTTGGAGGAGATGTGATCTATTTGGGAGAAATGTGGCGTGTCTGGAAGAAACTGTCCTCTTTTGGGGATCAAACAGGTGTTTGTGGGTGAAAAGGTCCTATTTGAAGGGGGAAAGCTGGTATTTCTTGGAGAAGATGTGATATGTTTGGGAGAAATGTGGCATGTCAGGAAGAAAGTGTTATATTTTGTGAATAAAAGAGGTATTTTTGGGAGAAAAGGTCCTATTTGAAGGGGGAAAGCTGGTATTTCTTGGAGAAGATGTGTTGTATTTGGGAGAAATGTGGCATTTCTGGAAGAAACTGTTCTATTTGGTGGATAAAAGAGATATTTTTGGGAGAAAGGTCCTATTTGTAGGGGGAAAGCTGGTATTTCTTGGAGAAGATGAGATCTATTTGGGAGAAATCTGGCATGTCTGGAAGGAAATGTCCTATTTGGGGGGAGAAGGCTGGTACTTTTGGGAGAAAAGGTCGTATTTCAGGAAGAATCCTGGTATTTCTTGGAGGAGATGTGATCTATTTGGTAGAAATTTGGCGTGTCTGGAAGAAACTGTCCTATTTTTTGGGATAAAGCAGGTATTTGTGGGTGAAAAGGTCCTATTTGAAGGGGGAAACGTGTTATTTCTTGGAGGAGATGTGATATACTTGGGAGAAATGTGGCGTGTCTGGAAGATAATGTCCTCTTTTGGGGATAAAAGAGGTATTTGTGGGTGAAAAGGTCCTATTTCAGAAAGAATCCTTGTTTTCCTTGGAGAAGATGAGATCTATTTGGGAGAAATGTGGCATGTCTGGAAGAAACTGTCCTCTTTTGGCGATAAAACAGGTATTTGTGGGTGAAAAGGTCCTATTTGAAGGGGGAACCCTGGTATTTCTTGGAGAAGATGTGATATATTAAGGAGAATTCTGCAATGTCTGGAAGAAACTGAGCTATTTTGGGGATCAAAGAGGTATTTGTGGGTGAAAAGGTCCTATTTGAAGGGGGAAACCTGTTATTTCTTGGAGAAGATGTGATATGTTTGGGTGAAATGTGGCATTTCTGGAAGAAACTGTCCTCTTTTGGGGATAAAACAGGTATTTGTGGGTGAAAAGGTCCTATTTCCAGGGGGAAAGCTGGTATTTCTTGGAGAAGATATGGTATACTTGGGAGAAATGTGGCCTTTCTGGAAGAAACTGTCCTCTTTTGGGGATCAAACAGGTATTTGTGGGTGAAAAGGTCCTATTTGAAGCGGGAACCCTGGTATTTCTTGGAGAAGATGTGATATATTAGGGAGAAATGTGGCCTTTCTGGAAGAAACTGTCCTATTTTGGAGATAAAAGAGGTATTTGTGGGTGAAAAGGTCCTATTTCCAGGGGGAAACCTGGTATTTCTTGGAGAAGATATGGTATATTTGGGAGAAATGTGGCCTATCTGGAAGAAACTGTCCTCTTTTGGGGATAAAACAGGTATTTGTGGGTGAAAAGGTCCTATTTGAAGGGGGAACCCTGGTATTTCTTGGAGAAGATGTGATATGTTTGGGAGAAATGTGGCATTTCTGGAAGAAACTGTCCTCTTTTGGGGATCAAACAGGTATTTGTGGGTGAAAAGGTCCTATTTGAAGGGGGAAACCTGGTATTTCTTGGAGAAGATGTGATATGTTTGGGAGAAATGTGGCATTTCTGGAAGAAACCGTCCTATTTTGGGGATAAAAGAGGTATTTGTGGGTGAAAAGGCCCTATTTGAAGGGGGAAACCTGGTATTTCTTGGCGAAGATGTGATATATTTGGGAGAAATGTGGCATTTCTGGAAGAAAATGTCCTCTTTTGGGGATAAAACAGGTATTTGTGGGAGAAAAGGTCCTATTTGAAGTGGGAAAGCTGGTATTTCTTGGAGGAGATGTGATATATTTGGGAGAAATGTGGCATGTCTGGAAGAAACTGTCCTCTTTTGGGGATCAAACAGGTGTTTGTGGGTGAAAAGGTCCTATTTGAAGGGGGAAAGCTGGTATTTCTTGGAGAAGATGTGATATGTTTGGGAGAAATGTGGTATGTCAGGAAGAAACTGTTCCATTTTGTGGATAAAAGAGGTATTTGTGGGAGAAAAGGTCCTATTTGAAGGGGGAAAGCTGGTATTTCTTGGAGAAGATGAGATCTATTTGGGAGAAATGTGGCATGTCTGGAAGAAAACGTCCTATTTGGGGGGAGAAGGCTGGTATTTTTGGGTGAAAAGGTCGTATTTCAGGAAGAATCCTGGTATTTCTTTGAGAAGATGTGATAAATTTGGGAGAAATATGGCGTTTCTGGAAGAAACTGTCCTATTTTTTGGGATAAAGCAGGTATTTGTGGGTGAAAAGGTCCTATTTGAAGGGGGAAACGTGTTATTTCTTGGAGGAGATGTGATATATTTGGGAGAAATGTGGCATTTCTTGAAGAAACTGTCCTCTTTTGGGGATTGAACAGGTATTTGTGGGTGAAAAGGTCCTATTTCAGAAAGAATCCTTGTTTTCCTTGGAGAAGATGTGATCTATTTGGGAGAAATGTGGCATGTCTGGAAGAAACTGTCCTCTTTTGGGGATAAAACAGGTATTCGTGGGTGAAAAGGTCCTATTTGAAGGGGGAAAGCTGGTATTTCTTGGAGAAGATGTGATATATTTAGGAGAATTCTGGCATGTCTGGAAGAAACTGAGCTATTTTGGGGATCAAAGAGGTATTTGTGGGTGAAAAGGTCCTATTTGAAGGGGGAAAGCTGGTATTTCTTGGAGAAGATGTGATATGTTTGGGAGAAATGTGGCATTTCTGGAAGAAACTGTCCTCTTTTGGGGATAAAAGAGGTATTTGTGGGTGAAAAGGTCCTATTTGAAGGGGGAAAGCTGGTATTTCTTGGAGAAGATATGGTATATTTGGGAGAAATGTGGCCTTTCTGGAAGAAACTGTCCTCTTTTGGGGATCAAACAGGTATTTGTGGGTGAAAAGGTCCTGTTTGAAGCGGGAACCCTGGTATTTCTTGGAGAAGATGTGATATATTTGGGAGAAATGTGGCCTTTCTGGAAGAAACTGTCCTCTTTTGGGGATAAAAGAGGTATTTGTGGGTGAAAAGGTCCTATTTGAAGGGGGAAACCTGGTATTTCTTGGAGAAGATGTGATATGTTTCGGAGAAATGTGGCATTTCTGGAAGAAACTGTCCTATTCTGGGAATAAAAGAGGTATTTGTGGGTGAAAAGGCCCTATGTGAAGGGGGAAACCTGGTATTTCTTGGAGAAGATGTGATATATTCGGGAGAAATGTGGCATTTCTGGAAGAAAATGTTCTCTTTTGGGGATAAAACAGGTATTTGTGGGAGAAAAGGTCCTATTTGAAGGGGGAAAGCTGGTATTTCTTGGAGGAGATGTGATATATTTGGGAGAAATGTGGCATTTCTGGAAGAAACTGTCCTCTTTTGGGGATCAAACTGGTATTTGTGGGTGAAAAGGTCCTATTTGAAGGGGGAAAGCTGGTATTTCTTGGAGAATATGTGATCTATTTGGGAGAAATGTGGCATGTCAGGAAGAAACTGTCCTATTTTGGGGATCAAACAGGAATTTGTGGGTGAAAAGGTCCTATTTGAAGGGGGAAACCTGGTATTTCTTGGAGAAGATGTGATATATTTGGGAGAAATGTGGCATTTCTGGCAGAAACTGTCCTCTTTTGGGGATAAAAGAGGTATTTGTGGGTGAAAAGGTCCTATTTCTAGGGGGAAAGCTGGTATTTCTTGCAGGAGATGTGATATGTTTGGGAGAAATGTGGCCTTTCTGGAAGAAACTGTCCTCTTTTGGGGTTAAAACAGATATTTGTGGGTGAAAAGGTCCTATTTGAAGGGGGAAACGTGGTATTTCTTGGTGAAGATGTGATATATTTGGGAGAAATGTGGCATTTCTGGATGAAACTGTCCTCTTTTGGGGATAAAACAGGTATTTGTGGGTGAAAAGGTCCTATTTCCAGGGGGAAAGCTGGTATTTCTTGGAGAAGATGTGATCTATTTTGGAGAAATGTGTCATTTCTGGCAGAAACTGTCCTGTTTTGGGGATAAAAGAGGTATTTGTGGGTGAAAAGGTCCTATTTCTAGGGGGAAAGCTGGTATTTCTTGCAGGAGATGTGATATGTTTGGGAGAAATGTGGCATTTCTGGAAGTAACTGTCCTATTTTGGGGATAAAAGAGGTATTTGTGGGTGAAAAGGTCCTATTTGAATGGGGAAACCTGGTATTTCTTGGAGAAGATGTGATATATTTGGGAGAAATCTGGCATTTCTGGATGAAACTGTCCTCTTTTGGGGATAAAAGAGGTATTTGTGGGTGAAAAGGTCCTATTTGAAGGGGGAAACCTGGTATTTCTTGGAGAAGATGTGATATATTTGGGAGAAATGTGGCATTTCTGGCAGAAACTGTCCTCTTTTGGGGATAAAAGAGGTATTTGTGGGTGAAAAGGTCCTATTTCTAGGGGGAAAGCTGGTATTTCTTGCAGGAGATGTGATATGTTTGGGAGAAATGTGGCATTTCTGGAAGTAACTGTCCTCTTTTGGGGATAAAACAGGTATTTGTGGGTGAAAAGGTCCTATTTGAAGGGGGAAACGTGTTATTTCTTGGAGGAGATGTGATGTATTTGGGAGAAATGTGGCGTGTCTGGAAGAAAATGTCCTCCTTTGGGGATAAAAGAGGTATTTGTGGGTGAAAAGGTCCTATTTCAAAAAGAATCCTTGTTTTTCTTGGAGAAGATGAGATCTATTTGGGAGAAATGTGGCATGTCTGGAAGAAACTGTCCTCTTTTGGGGATAAAACAGGTATTTGTGGGTGAAAAGGTCCTATTTGAAGGGGGAACCCTGGTATTTCTTGGAGAAGATGAGATCTATTTGGGAGAAATCAGGCATGTCTGGAAGAAACTGTCCTATTTTGGGGATAAAAGAGGTATTTGTGGGTGAAAAGGTCCTATTTGAAGGGGGAAACCTGGTATTTCTTGGAGAAGATGTGATAAGTTTGGGAGAAATGTGGCATTTCTGGAAGAAACTGTCCTCTTCTGGGGATAGAACAGGTATTTGTGGGAGAAAAGGTCCTATTTGAAGGGGGAACCCTGGTATTTCTTGGAGAAGATGTGATATATTTGGGAGAAATGTGGCGTGTCTGGAAGAAACTGTCCTATTTTCGGGAAAAAACAGGTATTTGTGGCCGAAAAGGTCCTATTTGAAGGGGGAAAGCTGGTATTTCTTGGAGTAGATGTGATATATTTAGGAGAATTCTGGCATGTCTGGAAGAAACTGAGCTATTTTGGGGATCAAAGAGGTATTTGTGGGTGAAAAGGTCCTATTTGAAGGGGGAAAGCTGGTATTTCTTGGAGAAGATGTGATATGTTTGGGAGAAATGTGGCATTTCTGGAAGAAACTGTCCTCTTTTGGGGATAAAAGAGGTATTTGTGGGTGAAAAGGTCCTATTTGAAGGGGGAAAGCTGGTATTTCTTGGAGAAGATATGGTATATTTGGGAGAAATGTGGCCTTTCTGGAAGAAACTGTCCTCTTTTGGGGATCAAACAGGTATTTGTGGGTGAAAAGGTCCTGTTTGAAGCGGGAACCCTGGTATTTCTTGGAGAAGATGTGATATATTTGGGAGAAATGTGGCCTTTCTGGAAGAAACTGTCCTCTTTTGGGGATAAAAGAGGTATTTGTGGGTGAAAAGGTCCTATTTGAAGGGGGAAACCTGGTATTTCTTGGAGAAGATGTGATATGTTTCGGAGAAATGTGGCATTTCTGGAAGAAACTGTCCTATTCTGGGAATAAAAGAGGTATTTGTGGGTGAAAAGGCCCTATGTGAAGGGGGAAACCTGGTATTTCTTGGAGAAGATGTGATATATTCGGGAGAAATGTGGCATTTCTGGAAGAAAATGTTCTCTTTTGGGGATAAAACAGGTATTTGTGGGAGAAAAGGTCCTATTTGAAGGGGGAAAGCTGGTATTTCTTGGAGGAGATGTGATATATTTGGGAGAAATGTGGCATTTCTGGAAGAAACTGTCCTCTTTTGGGGATCAAACTGGTATTTGTGGGTGAAAAGGTCCTATTTGAAGGGGGAAAGCTGGTATTTCTTGGAGAATATGTGATCTATTTGGGAGAAATGTGGCATGTCAGGAAGAAACTGTCCTATTTTGGGGATCAAACAGGAATTTGTGGGTGAAAAGGTCCTATTTGAAGGGGGAAACCTGGTATTTCTTGGAGAAGATGTGATATATTTGGGAGAAATGTGGCATTTCTGGCAGAAACTGTCCTCTTTTGGGGATAAAAGAGGTATTTGTGGGTGAAAAGGTCCTATTTCTAGGGGGAAAGCTGGTATTTCTTGCAGGAGATGTGATATGTTTGGGAGAAATGTGGCCTTTCTGGAAGAAACTGTCCTCTTTTGGGGTTAAAACAGATATTTGTGGGTGAAAAGGTCCTATTTGAAGGGGGAAACGTGGTATTTCTTGGTGAAGATGTGATATATTTGGGAGAAATGTGGCATTTCTGGATGAAACTGTCCTCTTTTGGGGATAAAACAGGTATTTGTGGGTGAAAAGGTCCTATTTCCAGGGGGAAAGCTGGTATTTCTTGGAGAAGATGTGATCTATTTTGGAGAAATGTGTCATTTCTGGCAGAAACTGTCCTGTTTTGGGGATAAAAGAGGTATTTGTGGGTGAAAAGGTCCTATTTCTAGGGGGAAAGCTGGTATTTCTTGCAGGAGATGTGATATGTTTGGGAGAAATGTGGCATTTCTGGAAGTAACTGTCCTATTTTGGGGATAAAAGAGGTATTTGTGGGTGAAAAGGTCCTATTTGAATGGGGAAACCTGGTATTTCTTGGAGAAGATGTGATATATTTGGGAGAAATCTGGCATTTCTGGATGAAACTGTCCTCTTTTGGGGATAAAAGAGGTATTTGTGGGTGAAAAGGTCCTATTTGAAGGGGGAAACCTGGTATTTCTTGGAGAAGATGTGATATATTTGGGAGAAATGTGGCATTTCTGGCAGAAACTGTCCTGTTTTGGGGATAAAAGAGGTATTTGTGGGTGAAAAGGTCCTATTTCTAGGGGGAAAGCTGGTATTTCTTGCAGGAGATGTGATATGTTTGGGAGAAATGTGGCATTTCTGGAAGTAACTGTCCTCTTTTGGGGATAAAACAGGTATTTGTGGGTGAAAAGGTCCTATTTGAAGGGGGAAACGTGTTATTTCTTGGAGGAGATGTGATGTATTTGGGAGAAATGTGGCGTGTCTGGAAGAAAATGTCCTCCTTTGGGGATAAAAGAGGTATTTGTGGGTGAAAAGGTCCTATTTCAAAAAGAATCCTTGTTTTTCTTGGAGAAGATGAGATCTATTTGGGAGAAATGTGGCATGTCTGGAAGAAACTGTCCTCTTTTGGGGATAAAACAGGTATTTGTGGGTGAAAAGGTCCTATTTGAAGGGGGAACCCTGGTATTTCTTGGAGAAGATGAGATCTATTTGGGAGAAATCAGGCATGTCTGGAAGAAACTGTCCTATTTTGGGGATAAAAGAGGTATTTGTGGGTGAAAAGGTCCTATTTGAAGGGGGAAACCTGGTATTTCTTGGAGAAGATGTGATAAGTTTGGGAGAAATGTGGCATTTCTGGAAGAAACTGTCCTCTTCTGGGGATAGAACAGGTATTTGTGGGAGAAAAGGTCCTATTTGAAGGGGGAACCCTGGTATTTCTTGGAGAAGATGTGATATATTTGGGAGCAATGTTGCATTTCTTCAAGAAAATGTCCTATTTGGGGGGAGAAGGCTGGTAGTTGTGTGTGAGAAGGTCCTATTTCAGGAGGAATTCTGGTATTTCTTGGAGAAGATGTGATATATTTGGGAGAAATCTGGCCTTTCTGGAAGAAACTGTCCTCTTTTGGGGATAAAAGAGGTATTTGTGGGTGAAAAGGCCCTATTTGTAGGGGGAAACCTGGTATTTCTTGGAGAAGATGTGATATATTTGGGAGAAATGTGGCATTTCTGGAAGAAAATGTCCTATTTTGGGGATCAAACAGGTATTTTTGGGAGAAAAGGTCCTATTTGAAGGGGGAAAGCTGGTATTTCTTGGAGGAGATGTGATATATTTGGGAGAAATGTGGCATGTCTGGAAGAAACTGTCCTCTTTTGGGGATCAAACAGGTATTTGTGGATGAAAAGGTCCTATTTGAAGGGGGAAAGCTGGTATTTCTTGGAGAAGATGTGATCTATTCGGGAGATATGTGGCATTTCTGGAAGAAACTGTCCTCTTTTGGGGATAAAAGAGGTATTTGTGGGTGAAAAGGTCTTATTTCTAGGGGGAAAGCTGGTATTTCTTGGAGAAGATGTGATATATTTGGGAGAAATGTGGCATTTCTGGAAGTTACTGTCCTATTTTGGGGATAAAAGAGGTATTTGTGGGTGAAAAGGTCCTATTTGAAGGGGGAAAGGAGGTATTTCTTGGTGAAGATGTGATATATTTGGGAGAAATCTGGCATTTCTGGATGAAACTGTCCTCGTTTGGGGATAAAAGAGGTATTTGTGGGTGAAAAGGTCCTATTTGAAGGGGGAAAGGAGGTATTTCTTGGTGAAGATGTGATATATTTGGGAGAAATGTGGCATTTCTGGAAGAAACTGTCCTCTTTTGGGAATAAAAGAGGTATTTGTGGGTGAAAAGGTCCTATTTGAAGGGGGAAAGCTGGTATTTCTTGGAGAAGATATGGTATATTTGGGAGAAATGTGGCCTTTCTGGAAGAAACTGTCCTCTTTTGGGGATCAAACAGGTATTTGTGGGTGAAAAGGTCCTATTTGAAGCGGGAACCCTGGTATTTCTTGGAGAAGATGAGATATATTTGGGAGAAATCTGGCATTTCTGGAAGATAACGTCCTATTTTGGGGATCAAAAGAGGTATTTGTGGGTGAAAAGGTCCTATTTGAAGGGGGAAACCTGGTATTTCTTGGAGAAGATGTGATCTATTTGGGAGAAATGTGGCATTTCTGGCAGAAACTGTCCTCTTTTGGGGATAAAAGAGGTATTTGTGGGTGAAAAGGTCCTATTTCTAGGGGGAAAGCTGGTATTTCTTGCAGGAGATGTGATATGTTTGGGAGAAATGTGGCATTTCTGGAAGTAACTGTCCTCTTTTGGGGATAAAAGAGGTATTTGTGGGTGAAAAGGTCCTATTTGAAGGGGGAAACGTGGTATTTCTTGGAGAAGATGTGATATATTTGGGAGAAATGTGGCATTTCTGGATGAAACTGTACTCTTTTGGGGATAAAAGAGGTATTTGTGGGTGAAAAGGTCCTATTTGAAGGGGGAAAGCTGGTATTTCTTGGAGAAGATGTGATCTATTTGGGAGAAATGTGGCATTTCTGGAAGAAACTGTCCAATTTTGGGGATAGAACAGGTATTTGTGGGTGAAAAGGTCCTATTTGAAGGGGGAAACGTGGTATTTCTTGGAGAAGATGTGATATATTTGGGAGAAATGTGGCATGTCCGGAAGAAAATGTTCTATTTTGTGGATAAAAGAGGTATTTTTGGGAGAAAAGGTCCTATTTGAAGGGGGAAACCTGGTATTTCTTGGAGAAGATGAGATCTATTTGGTAGAAATCTGGCATGTCTGGAAGAAAATGTCCTATTTGGGGGGAGAAGGCTGGTATTTTTGGGAGAAAAGGTCGTATTTCAGGAAGAATCCTGGTATTTCTTGGAGAAGATGTGATCTATTTGGGAGAAATTTGGCGTGTCTGGAAGAAACTGTCCTATTTTTGGGATAAAACAGGTATTTGTGGGTGAAAAGGTCCTATTTGAAGGGGGAAACGTGTTATTTCTTGGAGGAGATGTGATATATTTGGGAGAAATGTGGCATGTCTGGAAGAAACTGTCCTCTTTAGGGGATAAAAGAGGTATTTGTGGGTGAAAAGGTCCTATTTCAAAAAGAATCCTTGTTTTTCTTGGAGAAGATGAGATCTATTTGGGAGAAATGTGGCATGTCTGGAAGAAACTGTCCTCTTTTGGGGATAAAACAGGTATTTGTGGGTGAAAAGGTCCTATTTGAAGGGGGAACCCTGGTATTTCTTGGAGAAGATGTGATATATTTGGGAGAAATCAGGCATGTCTGGAAGAAACTGTCCTATTTTGGGGATAAATTAGGTATTTGTGGGAGAAAAGGTCCTATTTGAAGGGGGAAACCTGGTATTTCTTGGAGAAGATGTGATAAGTTTGGGAGAAATGTGGCATTTCTGGAAGAAACTGTCCTCTTCTGGGGATAGAACAGGTATTTGTGGGAGAAAAGGTCCTATTTGAAGGGGGAACCCTGGTATTTCTTGGAGAAGATGTGATATATTTGGGAGCAATGTTGCATTTCTTCAAGAAAATGTCCTATTTGGGGGGAGAAGGCAGGTAGTTGTGTGTGAGAATGTCCTATTTCAGGAGGAATCCTGGTATTTCTTGGAGAAGATGTGATATATTTGGGAGAAATCTGGCCTTCCTGGAAGAAACTGTCCTCTTTTGGGGATAAAAGAGGTATTTGTGGGTGAAAAGGTCCTATTTCAGGAGGAATCCTGGTATTTCTTGGAGAAGATGTGGTATGTTTGGGAGAAATGTGGCATTTCTGGAAGAAACTGTCGTATTTGGGAGATAAAAGAGGTATTTGAGGGTGACAAGGTCCTATTTGAAGGGGGAACCCTGGTATTTCTTGGAGAAGATGTGATATATTTGGGAGAAATGTGGCATTTCTGGAAGAAACTGTCCTGTTTTGGGGCTAAAACAGGTATTTGTGGGTGAAAAGGTCCTATTTGAAGGGGGATAGCTGGTATTTCTTGGAGAAGATGTGATATATTTGGGAGAAATGTGGCCTTTCTGGAAGAAACTGTCCTCTTTTGGGGATCAAACAGGTATTTGTGGGTGAAAAGGTCCTATTTGAAGGGGGAAAGGAGGTATTTCTTGGTGAAGATGTGATATATTTTGGAGAAATGTGGCCTTTCTGGAAGAAACTGTCCTCTTTTGGGGATCAAACAGGTATTTGTGGTTGAAAAGGTCCTATTTGAAGCGGGAACCCTGGTATTTCTTGGAGAAGATGTGATATATTTGGGAGAAATGTGGCCTTTCTGGAAGAAACTGTCCTCTTTTGGGGATAAAAGAGGTATTTTTGGAGAAAAGGCTCTATTTCAAGGGGGAAAGCTGGTATTTCTTGGAGAAGATGTGATATATTTGGGAGAAATGTGGCATGTCTGGAAGAAACTGTCCTCTTTTGGGGATAAAAGAGGTATTTGTGGGTGAAAAGGTCCTATTTGAAGGGGGAAAGCTCGTATTTCTTGGAGAAGATGTGATCTATTTGGGAGAAATCTGGCATGTCTGGAAGAAAATGTCCTATCTGGGGGGAGAATGCTAGTATTTGTGGGAGAAAAGGTTCTATTTCAGGAGGATTCCTGGTATTTCTTGGAGAAGATGTGATATATTTGGGAGAAATGTGCCATTTCTGGCAGAAACTGTCCTATTTTGGGGATCATACAAGTATTTGTGGGTGAAAGGTTTTTATTTCCAGGGGGAAAGCTGGTATTTCTTGTAGAAGATGTGATATGTTTGGGAGAAATGTGGCATTTCTGGAAGAAACTGTCCTCTTTTGGGGATAAAAGAGGTATTTGTGGGTGAAAAGGTCCTATTTGAAGGGGGAACCCTGGTATTTCTTGGAGAAGATATGATATATTTGGGAGAAATGTGGCATTTCTGGAAGAAACTGTCCTATTTTGGGGATAAAAGAGGTATTTGTGGGTGAAAAGGTCCTATTTGAAGGGGGAAACCTGGTATTTCTTGGAGAAGATGTGATATATTTGGGAGAAATGTGGCATTTCTGGAAGAAAATGTCCTCTTTTGGGGATAAAACAGGTATTTGTGGGTGAAAAGGTCCTATTTGAAGGGGGAAAGCTGGTATTTCTTGGAGGAGATGTGATATATTTGGGAGAAATCTGGCATGTCTGGAAGAAACTGTCCTCTTTTGGGGATCAAACAGGTATTTGTGGGTGAAAAGGTCCTATTTGAAGGGGGAAAGCTGGTATTTCTTGGAGAAGATGTGATATATTTGGGAGAAATCTGGCATGTCAGGAAGAAACTGTCCTCTTTTGGGGATCAAACAGGTATTTGTGGGTGAAAAGGTCCTATTTGAAGAGGGAAAGCTGGTATTTCTTGGAGAAGATATGGTATATTTGGGAGAAATGTGGCCTTTCTGGAAGAAACTGTCCTCTTTTGGGGATAAAACAGGTATTTGTGGGTGAAAAGGTCCTACTTGAAGGGGGAAACCTGGTATTTCTTGGTGAAGATGTGATATATTTGGGAGAAATGTGGCATTTCTGGAAGAAACTGTCCTCTTTTGGGGATAAAAGAGGTATTTGTGGGAGAAAAGGTCCTATTTCCAGGTGCAAAGCTGATATTTCTTGGAGAAGATGTGATATATTTGGGAGAAATGTTGCATTTCTGGAAGAAAATGTCCTATTTGGGGGGAGAAGGCTGGTAGTTGTGTGTGAGAAGGTCCTATTTCAGGAGGAAACCTGGTATTTCTTGGAGAAGATGTGATATATTTGGGCGAAATGTGGCATTTCTGGAAGAAACTGTCCTCTTTTGGGGAAAAAAGAGGTATTTGTGGGTGAAAAGGTCCTATTTCAGGAGGATTCCTGGTATTTCTTGGAGAAGATGTGATATATTTGGGAGAAAAGTGGCCTTTTTGGAAGAAACTGTCCTATTTTGGGGATAAAAGAGGTATTTTTGGAGAAAAGGTTCTATTTCAAGGGGGAAAGCTGGTATTTCTTGGAGAAGATGTGATCTATTTGGGAGAAATGTGGCATTTCTGCAAGAAACTGTCCTCTTTTGGGGATAGAACAGGTATTTGTGGGTGAAAAGGTCCTATTTGAAGGGGGAAATGTGGTATTTCTTGGAGAAGATGTGATATGTTTCGGAGAAATGTGGCATGTCAGGAAGAAACTGTTCTATTTTGTGGATAAAAGAGGTATTTTTGGGAGAAAAGGTCCTATTTGAAGGGGGAAACCTGGTATTTCTTGGAGAAGATGTGATATATTTGGGAGAAATCTGGAATGTCTGGAAGAAAATGTCCTCTTTTGGGGATAAAAGAGGTATTTTTGGAGAAAAGGTTCTATTTCAAGGGGGAAAGCTGGTATTTCTTGGAGAAGATGTGATATATTTGGGAGAAATGTGGCATGTCTGGAAGAAACTTTCCTCTTTTGGGGATAAAACAGGTGTTTGTGGGTGATAAGGTCCTACTTGAAGGGGGAAAGCTCGTATTTCTTGGAGAAGATGTGATATATTTGGGAGAAATGTGGCATTTCTGGAAGAAACTGTCCTCTTTTGGAGATAAAACAGGTATTTGTGGGTGAAAAGGTCCTATTTGAAGGGGGAAACCTGGTATTTCTTGGAGAAGATGTGATATATTTGGGAGAAATGTGGCATTTCTGGAAGAAACAGTCGTATTTAGGGGATAAAAGAGGTACTTGTGGGTGAAAAGGTCCTATTTGTAGGGGGAAACCTGGTATTTCTTGGAGAAGATGTGGTATGTTTGGGAGTAATGTGGCATGTCTGGAAGAAACTGTCGTATTTTGGGGATAAAAGAGGTATTTGTGGGTGAAAAGGTCCTATTTGAAGGGGGAAACCTGGTATTTCTTGGAGAAGATGTGATATATTTGGAGAAATCTGGCATTTCTGGAAGAAGCTGAGCTATTTTGGGGATAAAAGAGGTATTTGTGGGAGAAAAGGTCCTATTTCCAGGTGCAAAGCTGGTATTTCTTGGAGAAGATGTGATCTATTTGGGAGAAATCTGGCATGTCTGGAAGAAAATGTCCTATCTGGGGGGAGAATGCTAGTATCTGTGGGAGAAAAGGTTCTATTTCAGGAGGATTCCTGGTATTTCTTGGAGAAGATGTGATATGTTTGGGAGAAATGTGCCATTTCTGGAAGAAACTGTCCTATTTTGGGGATCATACAAGTATTTGTGGGTGAAAGGTTTTTATTTCCAGGGGGAAAGCTGGTATTTCTTGTAGAAGATGTTATATGTTTGGGAGAAATGTGCCATTTCTGGAAGAAACTGTCCTCTTTTGGGGATAAAAGAGGTATTTGTGGGTGAAAAGGTCTTATTTGAAGGGGGAACCCTGGTATTTCTTGGAGAAGATGTGATATATTTGGGAGAAATCAGGCATTTCTGGAAGAAACTGTCCTCTTTTGGGGATTAAAGAGGTATTTGTGGGTGAAAAGGTCCTATTTGAAGGGGGAAACCTGGTATTTCTTGGAGAAGATGTGATATATTTGGGAGAAATTTGGCATTTCTGGCAGAAACTGTCCTCTTTTGGGGATAAAACAGGTATTTGTGGGTGAAAAGGTCCTATTTGAAGGGGGAAAGCTGGTATTTCTTGGAGGAGATGTGATATATTTGGGAGAAATCTGGCATGTCTGGAAGAAACTGTCCTCTTTTGGGGATCAAACAGGTATTTGTGGGTGAAAAGGTCCTATTTGAAGGGGGAAAGCTGGTATTTCTTGGAGAAGATGTGATATATTTGGGAGAAATCTGGCATGTCAGGAAGAAACTGTCCTCTTTTGGGGATCAAACAGGTATTTGTAGGAGAAAAGGTCCTATTTCCAGGTGCAAAGCTGGTATTTCTTGGAGAAGATGTGATATATTTGGGAGAAATGTTGCATTTCTGGAAGAAAATGTCCTATTTGGGGGGAGAAGGCTGGTAGTTGTGTGTGAGAAGGTCCTATTTCAGGAGGAAACCTGGTATTTCTTGGAGAAGATGTGATATATTTGGGAGAAATGTGGCCTTTCCGGAAGAAACTGTCCTCTTTTGGGGAAAAAAGAGGTATTTGTGGGTGAAAAGGTCCTATTTCAGGAGGATTCCTGGTATTTCTTGGAGAAGATGTGATATATTTGGGAGAAAAGTGGCCTTTTTGGAAGAAACTGTCCTATTTTGGGGATAAAAGAGGTATTTTTGGAGAAAAGGTTCTATTTCATGGGGGAAAGCTGGTATTTCTTGGAGAAGATGTGATCTATTTGGGAGAAATGTGGCATTTCTGCAAGAAACTGTCCTCTTTTGGGGATAGAACAGGTATTTGTGGGAGAAAAGGTCCTATTTGAAGGGGGAAACGTGGTATTTCTTGGAGAAGATATGATATGTTTCGGAGAAATGTGGCATGTCAGGAAGAAACTGTTCTATTTTGTGGATAAAAGAGGTATTTTTGGGAGAAAAGGTCCTATTTGAAGGGGGAAACCTGGTATTTCTTGGAGAAGATGTGATATATTTGGGAGAAATCTGGAATGTCTGGAATAAAATGTCCTATTTGGGGGGAGAAGGCTGGTATTTTTGGGTGAAATGGTCGTATTTCAGGAAGAATCCTGGTATTTCTTGGAGAAGATGTGATCTATTTGGGAGAAATGTGGCATGTCAGGAAGAAACTGTCCTATTTTTGGGATAAAACAGGTATTTGTGGGTGAAAAGGTCCTATTTGAAGGGGGAAACCTGTTATTTCTTGGAGGAGATGTGATATACTTGGGAGAAATGTGGCCTTTCTGGAAGAAACTGTCCTCTTTTGGGGATAAAACAGGTGTTTGTGGGTGAAAAGGTCCTATTTCAGAAAGAATCCTTGTTTTTCTTGGAGAAGATGAGAACTATTTGGGAGAAATGTGGCATGTCTGGAAGAAACTGTCCTCTTTTGGGGATAAAACAGGTATTTGTGGGAGAAAAGGTCCTATTTGAAGGGGGAACCCTGGTATTTCTTTGAGAAGATGTGATATATTTGGAAGAAATCTGGCATGTCTGGCAGAAACTGTCCTGTTTTGGGGATAAATGAGGTATTTGTGGGTGAAAAGGTCCTATTTGAAGGGGGAAAGCTGGTATTTCTTGGAGAAGATGTGATATGTTTGGGAGAAATGTGGCTTTTCTGGAAGAAACTGTCCTCTTTTGGGGATAGAACAGGTATTTGTGGGAGAAAAGGTCCTATTTGAAGGGGGAAACCTGGTATTTCTTGGAGAAGATGTGATCTATTTGGGAGAAATGTGTCATTTCTGGCAGAAACTGTCCTCTTTTGGGGATAAAAGAGGTATTTGTGGGAGAAAAGGTCCTATTTCCAGGTGCAAAGCTGGTATTTCTTGGAGAAGATGTGATATATTTGGGAGAAATGTTGCATTTCTGGAAGAAAATGTCCTATTTGGGGGGAGAAGGCTGGTAGTTGTGTGTGAGAAGGTCCTATTTCAGGAGGAAACCTGGTATTTCTTGGAGAAGATGTGATATATTTGGGAGAAATCTGGCCTTTCTGGAAGAAACTGTCCTCTTTTGGGGAAAAAAGAGGTATTTGTTGGTGAAAAGGTCCTATTTCAGGAGGATTCCTGGTATTTCTTGGAGAAGATGTGATCTATTTGGGAGAAATGTGGCATGTCTGGAAGAAACTGTCCTCTTTTGGGGATAAAACAGGTATTTGTGGGTGAAAAGGTCCTATTTGAAGGGGGAAATGTGGTATTTCTTGGAGAAGATGTGATTTAATTGGGAGAAATGTGGCATTTCTGGAAGAAACTGTCCTATATTGGAGATAAAACAGGTATTTGTGTTTGAAAAGGTCCTATTTGAAGGGGGAAACCTGGTATTTCTTGGAGAAGAGGTGATATATTTTGGAGAAATGTGGCATTTCTGGAAGAAACTGTCCTATTTTGGGGATAAAAGAGGTATTTGTGGGTGAAAAGTTCCTATTTGTAGGGGGAAAGCTGTTATTTCTTGCAGAAGATGTGATATATTTGGGAGAAATGTGGCATGTCTGGCAGAAACTGTCCTCTTTTGGGGATAAAAGAGGTATTTGTGGGTGAAAAGGTCCTATTTCAAGGGGGAAAGCTGTTATTTCTTGGAGAAGATGTGTTATATTTGGGAGAAATGTGGCATGTCAGGAAGAAACTGTCCTCTTTTGGGGATAATAGAGGTATTTGTGGGTGAAAATGTCCTATTTGAAGGGGGAAACCTGGTATTTCTTGGAGAAGATGTGATATATTTGGGAGAAATCTGGCATTTCTGGAAGAAACTGTCCACTTTTGGGGATAAAAGAGGTATTTGTGGAGAAAAGGTCCTATTTCCAGGTGCAAAGCTGGTATTTCTTGGAGAAGATGTGATATATTTGGGAGAAATCTGGCATGTCTGGAAGAAAATGTCCTATCTGTGGGGAGAATTCTAGTATTTGTGGGTGAAAAGGTTCTATTTCAGGAGGAATCCTGGTATTTCTTGGAGAAGATGTGATATGTTTGGGAGAAATGTGCCATTTCTGGCAGAAACTGACCTATTTTGGGGATCATACAAGTATTTGTGGGTGAAAGGTTTTTATTTCCAGGGGGAAAGCTGGTATTTCTTGGAGAAGATGTGATCTATTTGGGAGCAATGTGGCATTTCTGCAAGAAACTGTCCTCTTTTGGGGATAGAACAGGTATTTGTGGGAGAAAAGGTCCTATTTGAAGGGGGAAACGTGGTATTTCTTGGAGAAGATGTGATATGTTTCGGAGAAATGTGGCATGTCAGGAAGAAACTGTTCTATTTTGTGGATAAAAGAGGTATTTTTGGGAGAAAAGGTCCTATTTGAAGGGGGAAACCTGGTATTTCTTGGAGAAGATGTGATATATTTGGGAGAAATCTGGAATGTCTGGAAGAAAATGTCCTATTTGGGGGGAGAAGGCTGGTATTTTTGGGAGAAATGGTCGTATTTCAGGAAGAATCCTGGTATTTCTTGGAGAAGATGTGATCTATTTGGGAGAAATGTGGCATGTCAGGAAGAAACTGTCCTATTTTTGGGATAAAACAGGTATTTGTGGGTGAAAAGGTCCTATTTGAAGGGGGAAACCTGTTATTTCTTGGAGGAGATGTGATATACTTGGGAGAAATGTGGCCTTTCTGGAAGAAACTGTCCTCTTTTGGGGATAAAACAGGTGTTTGTGGGTGAAAAGGTCCTATTTCAGAAAGAATCCTTGTTTTTCTTGGAGAAGATGAGAACTATTTGGGAGAAATGTGGCATGTCTGGAAGAAACTGTCCTCTTTTGGGGATAAAACAGGTATTTGTGGGAGAAAAGGTCCTATTTGAAGGGGGAACCCTGGTATTTCTTTGAGAAGATGTGATATATTTGGAAGAAATCTGGCATGTCTGGCAGAAACTGTCCTGTTTTGGGGATAAATGAGGTATTTGTGGGTGAAAAGGTCCTATTTGAAGGGGGAAAGCTGGTATTTCTTGGAGAAGATGTGATATATTTGGGAGAAATGTGGCTTTTCTGGAAGAAACTGTCCTCTTTTGGGGATAGAACAGGTATTTGTGGGAGAAAAGGTCCTATTTGAAGGGGTAAACCTGGTATTTCTTGGAGAAGATGTGATCTATTTGGGAGAAATGTGTCATTTCTGGCAGAAACTGTCCTCTTTTGGGGATAAAAGAGGTATTTGTGGGAGAAAAGGTCCTATTTCCAGGTGCAAAGCTGGTATTTCTTGGAGAAGATGTGATATATTTGGGAGAAATGTTGCATTTCTGGAAGAAAATGTCCTATTTGGGGGGAGAAGGCTGGTAGTTGTGTGTGAGAAGGTCCTATTTCAGGAGGAAACCTGGTATTTCTTGGAGAAGATGTGATATATTTGGGAGAAATCTGGCCTTTCTGGAACAAACTGTCCTCTTTTGGGGAAAAAAGAGGTATTTGTTGGTGAAAAGGTCCTATTTCAGGAGGATTCCTGGTATTTCTTGGAGAAGATGTGATCTATTTCGGAGAAATGTGGCATGTCTGGAAGAAACTGTCCTCTTTTGGGGATAAAACAGGTGTTTGTGGGTGAAAAGGTCCTATTTGAAGGGGGAAAGCTGGTATTTCTTGGAGAAGATGTGATTTAATTGGGAGAAATGTGGCATTTCTGGAAGAAACTGTCCTATATTGGAGATAAAACAGGTATTTGTGTTTGAAAAGGTCCTATTTGAAGGGGGAAACCTGGTATTTCTTGGAGAAGAGGTGATATATTTTGGAGAAATGTGGCATTTCTGGAAGAAACTGTCCTATTTTGGGGATAAAAGAGGTATTTGTGGGTGAAAAGTTCCTATTTGTAGGGGGAAAGCTGTTATTTCTTGCAGAAGATGTGATATATTTGGGAGAAATGTGGCATGTCTGGCAGAAACTGTCCTCTTTTGGGGATAAAAGAGGTATTTGTGGGTGAAAAGGTCCTATTTCAAGGGGGAAAGCTGTTATTTCTTGGAGAAGATGTGTTATATTTGGGAGAAATGTGGCATGTCAGGAAGAAACTGTCCTCTTTTGGGGATAATAGAGGTATTTGTGGGTGAAAATGTCCTATTTGAAGGGGGAAACCTGGTATTTCTTGGAGAAGATGTGATATATTTGGGAGAAATCTGGCATTTCTGGAAGAAACTGTCCACTTTTGGGGATAAAAGAGGTATTTGTGGAGAAAAGGTCCTATTTCCAGGTGCAAAGCTGGTATTTCTTGGAGAAGATGTGATATATTTGGGAGAAATCTGGCATGTCTGGAAGAAAATGTCCTATCTGTGGGGAGAATTCTAGTATTTGTGGGTGAAAAGGTTCTATTTCAGGAGGAATCCTGGTATTTCTTGGAGAAGATGTGATATGTTTGGGAGAAATGTGCCATTTCTGGCAGAAACTGTCCTATTTTGGGGATCATACAAGTATTTGTGGGTGAAAGGTTTTTATTTCCAGGGGGAAAGCTGGTATTTCTTGTAGAAGATGTGATATGTTTGGGAGAAATCTGGCATTTCTGGAAGAAACTGTCCTCTTTTGGGGATAAAAGAGGTATTTGTGGGAGAAAAGGTCCTATTTGAAGGGGGAAAGCTGGTATTTCTTGGAGAAGATGTGATATATTTGGGAGAAATGTGGCATTTCTGGAAGAAACTGTCCTCTTTTGGGGATAAAAGAGGTATTTGTGGGTGAAAAGGTCCTATTTGAAGGGGGAAACCTGGTATTTCTTTAAGGAGATTTGATATATTTGGGAGAAATGTGGCCTTTCTGGAAGAAACTGTAATATTTTGGGGATAAAAGAGGTATTTGTGGCAGAAAATGTCCTACTTGAAGGGGGAACCCCGGTATTTCCTGGAGAAGATGTGATATATTTGGGAGAAATGTGGCATTTCTGGAAGAAACTGTCCTCTTTTGGGGATAAAAGAGGTATTTGTGGGTGAAAAGGTCCTATTTGAAGGGGGAAAGCTGGTATATCTTGGAGAAGATGTGATATATTTGGGAGAAATGTGGCATGTCTTGAAGAAACTGCCCTATTTTGGGGATAAAAGAGGTATTTATGGGTGAAAAGGTCCTATTTGAAGGGGGAAACCTGGTATTTCTTGGAGAAGATGTAATATGTTTGGGAGAAATGTGGTATTTCTGGAAGAAACTGTCCTATTTTGGGGATAAAAGAGGTATTTGTGGGTGAAAAGGCACTATTTCCAGGGGGAAACCTGGTATTTCTTGGAGAAGATGTGATATGTTTGGGAGAAATCAGGCCTTTCTGGAAGAAACTGTCCTCTTTTGGGGATAAAAGAGGTATTTGTGGGTGAAAAGGTCCTATTTGAAGGGGAAACCCTGGTATTTCTTGGAGGAGATGTGATCTATTTGGGAGAAATGTGGCATTTCTGGCAGAAACTGTCCTGTTTTGGGGATAAAAGAGGTATTTGTGGGTGAAAAGGTCCTATTTGAAGGGGGAACCCTGGTATTTCTTGGAGAAGATGTGATCTATTTGGGAGAAATGTGGCATTTCTGGAAGAAACTTTCCTATTTTGGGGATGAAACACGTATTTGTGTGTGAAAAGGTCCTCTTTCAAGGGGGAAACCTGTTATTTCTTGGAGGAGATGTGATATATTTGGGAGAAATGTGGCATTTCTGGAAGAAACTGTCCTCTTTTGGGGATAAAAGAGGTATTTGTGGGTGAAAAGGTCCTATTTGAAGGGGGAAACGTGGTATTTCTTGGAGAAGATGTGATATGTTTGCGAGAAATCTGGCATTTCTGGAAGAAAATGTTCTATTTGAGGGTTAAAACAGGTATTTGTGGGTGAAAAGGTCCTATTTGAAGGGGGAAAGCTGGTATTTCTTGGAGGAGATGTGATCTATTTGGGAGAAATGTGGCATGTCTGGAAGAAACTGTCCTCTTTTGGGGATAAAACAGGTATTTGTGTTTGAATAGGTCCTATTTGAAGGGGGAACCCTGGTATTTCTTGGAGAAGATGTGATCTATTTGGGAGAAATGTGGCATTTCTGGAAGAAACTGTCCTCTTTTGGGGATAAAACAGGTATTTGTGGGTGAAAAGGTCCTATTTGAAGAGGGAAACCTGGTATTTCTTGGAGAAGATGTGATCTATTTGGGAGAAATGTGGCATTTCTGGAAGAAACTGTCCTCTTATGGGGATAAAAGAGGTATTTGTGGGTGAAAAGGTCCTATTTGAAGGGGAAAACCTGGTATTTCTTGGAGAAGATGTGATCTATTTGGGAGAAATGTGGCATGTCTGGATGAAACTGTCCTCTTTTGGGGATAAAAGAGTTATTTGTGGGTGAAAAGGTCCTATTTGAAGGGGGAAACCTGGTATTTCTTGGAGAAGATGTGATATGTTTGGGAGAAATGTGGCATTTCTGGAAGAAACTGTCCTATTTTGGGGATAAAAGAGGTATTTGTGGGTGAAAAGGTCCTATTTGAAGGGGGAAAGCTCGTATTTCTTGGAGAAGATGTGATCTATTTGGGAGAAATCTGGCATGTCTGGAAGAAACTGTCCTATTTTGGGGATGAAACAGGTATTTGTGGGTGAAAAGGTCCTATTTGAAGGGGGAAACGTGTTATTTCTTGGAGGAGAAGTGATATGTTTGGGAGAAATGTGGCATTTCTGGAAGAAACTGTCCTCTTTTGGGGATAAAAGCGGTATTTCAGGGTGAAAAGGTCCTATTTGAAGGGGGAAACGTGGTATTTCTTGGAGAAGATGTGATATGTTTGCGAGAAATCTGGCATTTCTGGAAGAAAATGTTAAATTTGAGGATTAAAACAGGTATTTGTGGTTGAAAAGGTCCTATTTGTAGGGGGAAAGCTGGTATTTCTTGGAGAAGATGTGATCTATTTGGGAGAAATTTGGCATGTCAGGAAGAAACTGTCCTCTTTTGGGGATAAAACAGGTATTTGTGGGTGAAAAGGTCCTACTTGAAGGGGGAACCCTGGTATTTCTTGGAGAAGATGTGATATATTTGGGAGAAATGTGGCATTTCTGGAAGAAACTGTCCTATTTTGGGGATGATAGAGTTATTTGGGGGTGATAAGGTTCTATTTGAAGGGGGAAACCTGGTATTTCTTGGAGAAGATGTAATATGTTTGGGAGAAATCCGGCATGTCTGGAAGAAACTGTCCTCTTTTGGGGATAAAACAGGTATTTGTGGGTTAAAAGGTCCTATTTCAAGGGGGAAACCTGGTATTTCTTGGAGGAGATGTGATCTATTTGGGAGAAATGTGGCATTTCTGGCAGAAACTGTCCTCTTTTGGGGATAAAAGAGGTATTTGTGGGTGAAAAGGTCCTATTTGAAGGGGGAAACCTGGTATTTCTTGGAGGAGATGTGATATGTTTGGGAGAAATGTGGCATTTCTGGAAGAAACTGTCCTCTTTTGGGATAAAACAGGTATTTGTGGGTGAAAAGGTCCTATTTGAAGGGGGAAACCTGGTATTTCTTGGAGAATATGTGATATGTTTGCGAGAAATCTGGCATTTCTGGAAGAAAATGTTCAATTTGAGGGTTAAAACAGGTATTTGTGGGTGAAAAGTTCCTATTTGAAGGGGGAAAGCTGGTATTTCTTGGAGAAGATGTGATCTATTTGGGAGAAATGTGGCATGTCTGGAAGAAACTGTCCTATTTTGGGGATAAAACAGGTATTTGTGTTTGAATAGGTCCTATTTGAAGGGGGAACCCTGGTATTTCTTGGAGAAGATGTGATATATTTGGGAGAAATGTGGCATTTCTGGCAGAAACTGTCCTCTTTTGGGGATAAAACAGGTATTTGTGGGTGAAAAGGTCCTATTTGAAGAGGGAAAGCTGGTATTTCTTGGAGAAGATGTGATATATTTCGGAGAAATGTGGCATTTCTGGAAGAAACTGTCCTGTTTTGGGGATAAAAGAGGTATTTGTGGCTGAAAAGGTCCTATTTGAAGGGGAAAACCTGGTATTTCTTGGAGAAGATGTGATATATTTGGGAGAAATGTGGCATGTCTGGATGAAACTGTCCTCTTTTGGGGATAAAAGAGGTATTTGTGGGTGAAAAGGTCCTATTTGAAGGGGGAAACCTGGTATTTCTTGGAGAAGATGTGATATATTTGGGAGAAATCTGGCATTTCTGGATGAAACTGTCCTCTTTTGGGGATAAAAGAGGTATTTGTGGGTGAAAAGGTCCTATTTGAAGAGGGAAAGCTGGTATTTCTTGGAGAAGATGTGATATATTTGGGAGAAATGTGGCATTTCTGGAAGAAACTGTCCTATTTTGGGGATGAAACAAGTATTTGTGGGTGAAAAGGTTCTATTTGAAGGGGTAAACCTGGTATTTCTAGGAGAAGATGTGATCTATTTGGGAGAAATGTGGCATTTCTGGAAGAAACTGTCCTATTTGGGGATAAAACAGATATTTGTGTTTGAATAGGTCTTATTTGAAGGGGGAACCCTGGTATTTCTTGGAGAAGATGTGATATATTTGGGAGAAATGTGGCATTTCTGGAAGAAACTGTCCTCTTTTGGGGATTGAACAGGTATTTGTGGGTGAAAAGGTCCTATTTGAAGAGGGAAACCTGGTATTTCTTGGAGAAGATGTGATATATTTGGGAGAAATGTGGCATGTCTGGAAGAAACTGTCCTGTTTTGGGGCTAAAACAGGTATTTGTGGGTGAAAAGGTCCTATTTGAAGGGGAAAACCTGGTATTTCTTGGAGAAGATGAGATATATTTGGGAGAAATCTGGCATGTCTGGATGAAACTGTCCTATTTTGGGGATAAAAGAGGTATTTGTGGGTGAGAAGGTCCTATTTCAGGGGGAACCTGGTATTTCTTGGTCAAGATGTGATATATTTGGGAGAAATGTGGCATTTCTGGAAGAAACTGTCCTCTTTTGGGGAAAAAAGAGGTATTTGTGGGTGAAAAGGTCCTATTTGAAGGGGGAATCCTGGTATTTCTTGGAGAAGATGTGATATGTTGGGGAGAAATGTGGTATTTCTGGAAGAAACTGTCCTATTTTGGGGATAAAGGGGTATTTGTGGGTGAAAAGGCCCTATTTCCAGGGGAAACCTGGTATTTCTTGGAGAAGATGTGATCTATTTGGGAGAAATGTGGCCTTTCAGGCAGAAACTGTCGTATTTTGGGGATCAAAGAGGTATTTGTGGGTGAAAAGATCCTATTTGAAGGGGGAAAGCTGGTATTTCTTGGAGAAGATGTGATATATTTGGGAGAAATGTGGCCTTTCTGGAAGAAACTGTCCTCTTTTGGGGATAAAACAGGTATTTGTGGCAGAAAAGGTCCTATTTGAAGGGGGAACCCTGGTATTTCTTGGAGAAGATGTGATATATTTGGGAGAAATGTGGCCTTTTTGGCAGAAACTGTCGTATTTTGGGGATCAAAGAGGTATTTGTGGGTGAAAAGGTCCTATTTGAAGGGGGAAAGCTGGTATTTCTTGGAGAAGATGGGATATATTTGGGAGAAATGTGGCCTTTCCGGAAGAAACTGTCCTCTTTTGGGGATAAAAGAGGTATTTGTGGGTGAAAAGGTCCTATTTGAAGGGGGAAAGCTGGTATTTCTTGGAGAAGATGTGATATATTTGGGAGAAATGTGGCATTTCTGGAAGAAACTGAGCTATTTTGGGGATCAAAGAGGTATTTGTGGGTGAAGAGGTCCTATTTGAAGGGGGAAAGCTGGTATTTCTTGGAGAAGATGTGATATATTTGGGGGGAGAATTGTGGCATTTCTGGAAGAAACTGTGCTTTTTTGGGGATTAAACAGGTATTTGTGGGTTAAAAGGTCCTATTTCAAGGGGGAAACGTGGTATTTCTTGGAGAAGATGTGATATATTTGGGAGAAATCTGGCCTTTCTGGAAGAAACTGTCCTATTTTGGGGATAAATGATGTATTTGTGGGAGAAAAGGTCCTATTTAAAGGGGGAAAGCTGGTATTTCTTGGAGAAGATGTGATCTATTTGGGAGAAATGTGGCATGTCTGGAAGAAACTGTCCTCTTTTGGGGATAAAAGAGGTATTTTTGGAAAAAAGGTCCTATTTGAAGGGGGAAACCTGGTATTTCTTGGAGAAGATGTGATCTATTTGGGAGAAATCTGGCATGTCTGGAAGAAAGTGAGCTATTTTGGGGATCAAAGAGGTATTTGTGGGTGAAAAGGTCCTATTTGAAGGGGGAAAGCTGGTATTTCTTGGAGAAGATTTGGTATATTTGGGAGAAATGTGGCATTTCTTGAAGAAACTGTCCTCTTTTGGGGATAAAAGAGGTATTTGTGGGTGAAAAGGTCCTATTTGAAGCGGGAACCCTGGTATTTCTTGGAGAAGATGTGATATATTTGGGAGAAATCTGGCATGTCTGGAAGAAAATGTCCTATTTTGGGGGAGAAGGCTGGTATTTGTGGGAGAAAATGTCCTATTTCAGGAGTAATCCTTGTAGTTCTTGGAGAAGATGTGATATATTTGGGAGAAATCAGGCATTTCTGGAAGAAACTGTCGTCTTTTGGGGATAAAAAAAGGTATTTGTGGGTGAAAATGTCCTATTTGAAGGGGGAAATCTGGTATTTCTTGGAGAAGATGTGATATGTTTGGGAGAAATGTGGCATTTCTGGAAGAAACTGTCCTATTTTGGGGATAAAAGAGGTATTTGTGGGTGAAAAGGCCCTATTTCCAGGGGGAAACCTGGCATTTCTTGGAGAAGATGTGATATGTTTGGAAGAAATCCGGCATTTCTGGAAGAAACTGTCCTATTTTGGGGATCAAAGAGGTATTTGTGGGTGAAAAGGTCCTATTTGAAGGGGGAAACCTGGTATTTCTTGGAGGAGATGTGATCTATTTGGGAGAAATGTGGCATTTCTGGCAGAAACGGTCCTCTTTTGGGGATAAAAGAGGTATTTGTGGGTGAAAAGGTCCTATTTGAAGGGGGAACCCTGGTATTTCTTGGAGAAGATGTGATATATTTGGGAGAAATGTGGCATGTCTGGAAGAAACTGTCCTCTTTTGGGGATAAAAGAGGTATTTGTGGGTGAAAAGGTCCTCTTTCAAGGGGGAAACGTGGTATTTCTTGGAGAAGATGTGATATGTTTGGGAGAAATGTGGCATTTCTGGAAGAAACTGTCCTCTTTTGGGGATAAAAGAGGTATTTGTGGGTGAGAAGGTCCTATTTGAAGGGGGAAACGTGGTATTTCTTGAAGAAGATGTGATATGTTTGCGAGAAATCTGGCATTTCTGGAAGAAAATGTTCAATTTGAGGGTTAAAACAGGTATTTGTGGTTGAAAGGTCCTATTTGAAGGGGGAAACCTGGTATTACTTGGAGAAGATGTGATATATTTGGGAGAAATGTGGCATTTCTGGAAGAAACTGTCCTATTTTGGGGATGATAGAGTTATTTGTCGGTGATAAGGTCCTATTTGAAGGGGTAAACCTGGTATTTCTTGGAGAAGATGTGATCTATTTGGGAGAAATGTGGCATGTCTGGCAGAAACTGTCCTCTTTCGGGGATCAAACAGGTATTTGTGGGAGAAAAGGTCCAAATTCCAGGGGGAAACCTGGTATTTCTTGGAGAAGTTGTGATATATTTGGGAGAAATGTGGCATTTCTGGCAGAAACTGTCCTCTTTTGGGGATAAAACAGGTATTTGTGTTTGAATAGGTCCTATTTGAAGGGGGAAAGCTGGTATTTCTTGGAGAAGATGTGATATATTTGGGAGAAATGTGGCATGTCTGGAAGAAAATGTCCAATATGGGGGGAGAAGGCTGGTAGTTGTGGGTGAGAAATTCCTATTTCAGGAGGAATCCTGGTATTTCTTGGAGAAGATGTGATCTATTTGGGAGAAATGTGGCCTTTCTGGAAGAAACTGTCGTATTTTGGGGATAAAAGAGGTATTTGTGGGTGAAAAGGTCCTATTTGAAGGGGGAAACCTGGTATTTCTTGGAGAAGATGTGATATTTTTTGGGGGAGAAATGTGGCATTTCTGGAAGAAACTGTCCTCTTTTGGGGATAAAACAGGTATTTGTAGGTGAAAAGGTCCTATTTCAAGGGGGAATCCTGGTATTTCTTGGAGAAGATGATATATTTGGGAGAAATGTGGCATGTCTGGAAGAAACTGTCGTATTTTGGGGATAAAAGAGGTATTTGTGGGTGAAAAGGTCCTATTTGAAGGGGGAAACCTGGTATTTCTTGGAGAAGATGTGATATATTTGAGAGAAATGTGGCATGTCTGGCAGAAACTGTCCTCTTTTGGGGATAAAAGAGGTATTTGTGCGTGAAAAGGTCCTATTTGAAGGGTGAAAGCTGGTATTTCTTGGAGAAGATGTGATCTATTTGGGAGAAATGTGGCATATCTGGAAGAAACTGTCCTCTTTTGGGGATGAAACACGTATTTGTGGATGAAAAGGTCCTATTTGAAGGGGGAAACCTGGTATTTCTTGGAGAAGATGTGATATGTTTGGGAGAAATGTGGCATTTCTGGAAGAAACTGTCCTCTTTTGGGGATAAAAGAGGTATTTGTGGGTAAAATGTCCTATTTGAAGGGGGAAACGTGGTATTTCTTGGGGAAGATGTGATATGTTTGCGAGAAATCTGGCATTTCTGGAAGAAAATGTTCAATTTGAGGGTTAAAACAGGTATTTGTGGGTGAAAAGGTCCTATTTGAAGGGGGAAACCTGGTATTTCTTGGAGAAGATGTGATATGTTTGGGAGAAATCTGGCATTTCTGGAAGAAACTGTCCTATTTTGTTGATCAATCAGGTATTTGTTGGTGAAAATGTCCTATTTGAAGGGGGAAAGCTGGTATTTATTGGAGAAGATGTGATATATTTGGGAGAAATGTGGCATTTCTGGAAGAAACTGTCCTCTTTTGGGGATGATAGAGTTATTTGTGGGTGATAAGGTCCTATTTGAAGGTGTAAACATGGTATTTCTGGGAGAATATGTGATCTATTTGGGAGAAATGTGGCATTTCTGGCAGAAACTGTCCTCTTTCGGGGATCAAACAGGTATTTGTGGGAGAAAAGGTCCAAATTCCAGGGGGAAAGCTGGTATTTCTTGGAGAAGATGTGATATATTTGGGAGAAATGTGGCATTTCTGGCAGAAACTGTCCTCTTTTGGGGATAAAACAGGTATTTGTTTTTGAATAGGTCCTATTTGAAGGGGGAAACCTGGTATTTCTTGGTGAAGATGTGATATATTTGGGAGAAATGTGGCCTTTCTGGAAGAAAATGTCCAAAATGGGGGGAGAGGGCTGGTAGTTGTGGGTGAGAAGGTCCTATTTCAGGAGGAATCCTGGGATTTATTGGAGAAGATGAGATCTATTTGGGAGAAATGTGGCCTTTCTGGAAGAAACTGTCGTATTTTGGGGATCAAAGAGGTATTTGTGGGTGAAAAGGTCCTATTTGAAGGGGGAAACCTGGTATTTCTTGGAGAAGATGTGATATATTTGGGGGGAGAAATGTGGCATTTCTGGAAGAAACTGTCCTCTTTTGGGGATAAAACAGGTATTTGTAGGTGAAAAGGTCCTATTTCCAGGGGGAAAGCTGGTATTTCTTGGAGAAGATGATATTTTTCGGAGAAATCTGGCATTTCTGGAAGAAACTGAGCTATTTTGGGGATAAAAGAGGTATTTGTGGGTGAAAAGGTCCTATTTGAAGGGGGAAACGTGGTATTTCTTGGAGAAGATGTGATATATTTGGGAGAAATGTGGCCTTTCTGGAAGAAACTGTCCTATTTAGGGGATAAAAGAGGTATTTGTTGGTGAAAAGGTCCTATTTGAAGGGGGAAACCTGGTATTTCTTGGAGAAGATGTGATCTATTTGGGAGACATGTGGCATTTCTGGAAGAAACTGTCCTCTTTTGGGGATAAAAGAGGTATTTTTGGAAAAAAGGTCCTATTTCCAGGGGGAAAGCTGGTATTTCTTGGAGAAGATGTGATCTATTTGGGAGAAATGTGGCATTTCTGGAAGAAACTGTGCTATTTTGGGGATCAAAGAGGTATTTGTGGGTGAAAAGGTCCTATTTGAAGGGGGAAATCTGGTATTTCTTGGAGAAGATGTGATATATTTGGGAGAAATCTGGCATGTCTGGCAGAAACTGTCCTCTTTTGGGGATAAAAGAGGTATTTGTGGGTGAAAAGGTCCTATTTGAAGGGGGAAACCTGGTATTTCTTGGAGAAGATGTGATCTATTTGGGAGAAATGTGGCATGTCTGGAAGAAACTGTCCTCTTTTGGGGATAAAAGAGCTATTTGTGGGTGACAAGGTCCTATTTGAAGAGGGAAACCTGGTATTTCTTGGAGAAGATGTGATATATTTGGGAGAAATGTGGCATTTCTGGAAGAAACTGTCCTCTTTTGGGGATAAAAGAGGTATTTGTGGGTGAAAAGATCCTATTTCCAGGGGGAAACGTGGTATTTCTTGGACAAGATGTGATATGTTTGGGAGAAATCAGGCATGTCTGGAAGAAACTGTCCTATTTTGGGGATAAAAGAGGTATTTGTGGGAGAAAAGGTCCTATTTGAAGGGGGAAAGCTGGTAGTTCTTGCAGGAGATATGATATATTTGGGAGAAATGTGGCATTTCTGGAAGAAACTGTCCTCTTTTGGGGATAAAAGAGGTATTTGTGGGAGAAAAGGTCCTATTTCCAGGGGGAAAGCAGGTAGTTCCTGCTGGAGATGTGATATATTTGGGAGAAATGTGGCATTTCTGGAAGAAACTGTCCTCTTTTGGGGATAAAAGAGGTATTTGTGGTTGAAAAGGTCCTATTTGAATGGGGAACCCTGGTATTTCTTGGAGAAGATGTGATATGTTTGCGAGAAATCTGGCATGTCTGGAAGAAACTGTCCTATTTTGGGGATGATAGAGTTATTTGTGGGTGATAAGGTCCTATTTGAAGGGGGAAACCTGGTATTTCTTGGAGAAGATGTGATCTATTTGGGAGAAATCTGGCATGTCTGGAAGAAACTGTCCTATTTGGGGGATAAAACAGGTATTTGTGGGTGAAAAGGTCCTATTTCAAGGGGGAAAGCTTGTATTTCTTGTAGAAGATGTATTATTTTTCTGAGAAATGTGGCATTTCTGGAAGAAACTGTCCTATTTTGAGGATGATAGAGTTATTTGTGGGTGATAAGGTCCTATTTGAAGGGGTAAACCTGGTATTTCTTGGAGAATATGTGATCTATTTGGGAGAAATGTGTTATGTCTGGAAGAAACTGTCCTCTTTTGGTGATCAAACAGGTATTTGTGGGAGAAAAGGTCCTATTTCCAGGGGGAAAGCTGGTATTTCTTGGAGAAGATGTGATATATTTGGGAGAAATGTGGCATTTCTGGCAGAAACTGTCCTATTTTGGTGATAAAACAGGTATTTGTGTTTGAATAGGTCCTATTTGAAGGGGGAAACCTGGTATTTCTTGGTGAAGATGTGATATATTTGGGAGAAATGTGGCATGTCTGGAAGAAAATGTCCAATATGGGGGGAGAAGGCTGGTAGTTGTGGGTGAGAAGGTCCTATTTCAGGAGGAATCCTGGTATTTCTTGGTGAAGATGAAATCTATTTGGGAGAAATGTGGCGTTTCTGGCAGAAACTGTCGTATTTTGGGGATCAAAGAGGTATTTGTGGGTGAAAAGGTCCTATTTGAAGGGGGAACCCTGGTATTCCTTGGAGAAGATGTGATATATTCGGGAGAAATGTGGCATTTCTGGAAGAAACTGTCCTCTTTTGGGGATAAAACAGGTATTTGTGGCAGAAAAGGTCCTATTTGAAGGGGGAAACGTGGTATTTCTTGGAGAAGATGTGATATATTTTGGAGAAATGTGGCATTTCTGGAAGAAACTGAGCTATTTTGGGGATCAAAGAGGTATTTGTGGGTGAAAAGGTCCTATTTGAAGGGGGAAAGCTGGTATTTCTTGGAGAAGATGTGATGTATTTGGGGGGAGAAATGTGGCATTTCTGCAAGAAACTGTGCTTTTTTGGGGATTAAACAGGTATTTGTAGGTGAAAAGGTCCTATTTCAAGGGGGAAACCTGGTATTTCTTGGAGAAGATGATATATTTGGGAGACATGTGGCATTTCTGGAAGAAACTGTCTTATTTTGGGGATCAAACAGGTATTTGTGGGTTAAAAGGTCCTATTTCAAGGGGGAAACGTGGTATTTCTTGGAGAAGAGGTGATATATTTGGGAGAAATGTGGCATTTGTGGAAGAAACTGTTCTATTTTGTGGATAAAAGAGGTATTTGTGGGTGAAAAGGTCCTATTTCAGGAGGAATCCTTGTATTTCTTGGAGAAGATGTGATATATTTGGGAGAAATGTGGCATGTCTGGAAGAAACTGTCCTCTTATGGGGATGAAACACGTATTTGTGGGTGAAAAGGTCCTCTTTCAAGGGGGAAACCTGGTATTTCTTGGAGAAGATGTGATCTATTTGGGAGAAATCTGGCATGTCTGGAAGAAACTGTCCTATTTTGGGGATCAAAGAGGTATTTGTGGGTGAAAAGGTCCTATTTGAAGGGGGAAAGCTGGTATTTCTTGGAGAAGATATGGTATATTTGGAAGAAATTCGGCATGTCTGGAAGAAACTGTCCTCTTTTGGGGATAAAAGAGGTATTTGTGGGTGAAAAGGTCCGATTTGAAGGGGGAAACCTGGTAATTCCATGAGAAGATGTGATATGTTTGGGAGAAATGTGGCATTTCTGGAAGAAACTGTCCTATTTAGGGGATTAAAGAGGTATTTGTGGGAGATAAGGTCCTATTTGAAGGGGGAAACCTGGATGTTCTTGCAGGAGATGTTATCTATTTGGGAGAAATGTGGCATTTCTGGATGAAACTGTCCTATTTTGGGGATAAAACAGGTATTTCTGGGAGAAAAGGTCCTATTTGAAGGGGGAACCCTGGTATTTCTTGGAGAAGATGTGATATATTTGGGAGAAATGTGGCATGTCTGGAAGAAACTGTCCTCTTTTGGGGATAAAAGAGGTATTTGTGGGTGAAAAGGTCCTATTTGAAGGGGGAAAGCTGGTATTTCTTGGAGAAGATGTGATATATTTGGGAGAAATGTGGCATTTCTGGAAGAAACTGTCCTATTTTGGGAATGATAGAGTTATTTGTCGGTGATAAGGTCCTATTTGAAGGGGTAAACCTGGTATATCTTGGAGAATATGTGATCTATTTGGGAGAAATGTGGCATGTCTGGAAGAAACTGTGCTCTTTCGGGGATCAAACAGGTATTTGTGGGAGAAAAGGTCCTATTTCCAGGGGGAAACCTGGTATTTCTTGGAGAAGATGTGATATATTTGGGAGAAATGTGGCATTTCTGGCAGAAACTGTCCTATTTTGGTGATAAAACAGGTATTTGTGTTTGAATAGGTCCTATTTGAAGGGGGAAACCTGGTATTTCTTGGTGAATATGTGATATATTTGGGAGAAATCTGGCATGTCTGGAAGAAGATGTCCAATATGGGGGGAGAAGTCTGGTAGTTGTGGGTGAGAAGGTCCTATTTCAGGAGTAATCCTGGAATTTCTTGGAGAAGATGTGATCTATTTGGGAGAAATGTGGCCTTTCTGGAAGAAACTGTCGTATTTTGGGGATCAAAGAGGTATTTTTGGGTGAAAAGATCCTATTTGAAGAGGGAAAGCTGGTATTTCTTGCAGAAGATGTGATCTATTTGGGAGAAATGTGGCATGTCTGGAAGAAACTGTCCTCTTTTGGGGATAAAAGAGGTATTTGTGGGAGAAAAGGTCCTATTTGAAGGGGGAAACCTGGTATTTCTGGGAGAAGATGTGATCTATTTGGGAGAAATGTGGCATTTCTGGAAGAAACTGTGCTATTTTGGGGATAAAAGAGGTATTTGTGGGTGAAAAGGTCCTATTTGAAGGGGGAAATCCGGTATTTCTTGGAGAAGATGTGATATATTTGGGGGGAGAAATGTGGCTTTTCTGCAAGAAACTGTACTTTTTTGGGGATCAAACAGGTATTTCTAGGTGAAAAGGTCCTATTTGAAGGGGGAAAGCTGGTAGTTCTTGCAGGAGATATGATATATTTGGGAGACATGTGGCATTTCTGGAAGAAACTGTCCTCTTTTGGGGATAAAAGAGGTATTTGTGGGTGAAAAGGTCCTATTTGAAGGGGGAAACCTGGTATTTCTTGGAGAAGATGTGATATATTTGGGAGAAATGTGGCCATTCTGGAAGAAACTGTCCTATTTTGGGGGTAAAACAGGTATTTGTGGGAGAAAAGGTCCTATTTGAAGGGGGAAACCTGGTATTTCTTGGAGAAGATGTGATATATTTGGGAGAAATGTGGCCATTCTGGAAGAAACTGTCCTATTTTGGGGGTAAAACAGGTATTTGTGGGAGAAAAGGTCCTATTTGAAGGGGGAAACCTGGTATTTCTTGGAGAAGATGTGATATGTCTGGGAGAAATCTGGCATTTCTGGAAGAAGCTGTTCTATTTTGGGGATTAAAGAGGTATTTGTGTTTGAAAAGGTCCTATTTGAAGGGGGAAAGCTGGTATTTCTTGGAGAAGATGTGATATATTTGGGAGAAATCAGGCATTTCTTGAAGAAAATGTCCAATTTGAGGGATAAAACAGGTATTTGTGGGTGAAAAGGTCCTATTTGAAGGGAGAACCCTGGTATTTCTTGGAGAAGATGTGCTATATTTGGGAGAAATGTGGCATGTCTGGAAGAAACTGTCCTCTTTTGGGGATAAAAGAGGTATTTGTGGGTGAAAAGGTCCTATTTGAAGGGGGAAAGCTGGTATTTCTTGGAGAAGATGTGGTATATTTGGGAGAAATGTGGCATGTCTGGAAGAAACTGTCCTCTTTTGGGGATAAAAGAGGTATTTGTGGGTGAAAAGGTCCTATTTGAAGGGGGAAACCTGGTATTTCTTGGAGAAGATGTGATATATTTGGGAGAAATCTGGCATTCCTGGAAGAAACTGTCCTATTTTGGTGATAAAACAGGTATTTGTGGGTGAAAAGGTCCTATTTGAAGGGGGAAAGCTGGTATTTCTTGGAGAAGATGTGATATGTTTGGGAGAAATGTGGCATGTCAGGAAGAAATTGTCCTCTTTTGGGGATAAAACAGGTATTTGTGGGTGAAAAGGTCCTATTTGAAGGGGGAAACCTGGCATTTCTTGGAGAAGATGTGATATATTTGGGAGAAATGTGGCATGTCTGGAAGAAAATGTCCTAATTGGGGGGAGAAGGCTGGTATTTGTGGGAGAAAAGGTCCTATTTCAGGAGGAATCCTGGTATTTCATGGAGGAGATGTGATATGTTTGGGAGAAATGTGCCATTTCTGGAAGAAACTGTCCTCTTTTGGGGATAAAACAGGTATTTGTGGGTGAAAAGGTCCTATTTGAAGGGGGAAACCCGGTATTTCTTGGAGAAGATGTGATATATTTGGGAGAAATGTGGCCTTTCTGGAAGAAACTGTCCTGTTTTGGGGATAAAAGAGGTATTTGTGGGTGAAAAGGTCCTATTTGAAGGGGGAAACCTGGTATTTCTTGGAGAAGATGTGATCTATTTGGGAGAAGTCTGGCATGTCTGGAAGAAACTGTCCTATTTTGGGGATAAAAGAGGCATTTCATGGAGAAAAGTTCCTAATTCAAGTGGGAAACCTGGTATTTCTTGGAGGAGATGTGATCTATTTGGGAGAAATGTGGCATTTCTGGAAGAAACTGTCCTCTTTTGGGGATCAAACAGGTATTTGTTGGTGAAAAGGTCCTATTTGAAGGGGGAACCCTGGTATTTCTTGGAGAAGATGTGATATATTTGGGAGAAATCTGGCATGTCTGGAAGAAACAGTCCTATTTGGGGGGTAAAAGAGGTATTTGTGGGTGAAAAGGTCCTATTTCGAGGGGGAAACCTGGTTTTTCTTGGAGAAGATGTGATATGTTTGGGAGAAATCTGGCATTTCTGGAAGAAACTGAACTCTTTTGGGGATAAAAATGTATTTGAGGGTGAAAAGGTCCTATTTGAAGGGGGAAAGCTGGTATTTCTTGGAGAAGATGCTCTATATATGGGAGAAATATGGCATTTCTGGAAGAAACTGTCCTCTTTTGGGGATTAAACAGGTATTTGTGGGTGAAAAGGTCCTATTTGAATGGGGAAAGCTGGTATTTCTAGCAGAAGATGTAATATATTTGGGAGAAATCTGGCAAGTCTGGAAGAAACTGTCCTATTTTGGGGGTAAACGAGGTATTTGTGGGTGAAAAGGTCCTATTTGAAGGGGGAAACCTGTTATTTCTTGGAGAAGATGTGATATATTTGGGAGAAATGTGGCATTTCTGGAAGAAACTGTCCTCTTTTGGGGATACAAGAGGTATTTGTGGGTGAAAAGGTCCTATTTGAAGGGGGAAAGCTGGTATTTCTTGGAGAAGATGTGATATATTTGGGAGAAATGTGGCCTTTCTGGAAGAAACTGTCCTCTTTTGGGGATAAAAGAGGTATTTGTGGGTGAAAAGGTCCTATTTGAAGGGGGAAAGCTGGTATTTCTTGGAGATGATGTGATATGTTTGGGAGAAATGTGGCATGTCTGGAAGAAACTGTCCTATTTTGGGGATAAAAGAGGTATTTGTGGGTTAAAAGGTCCTATTTGAAGGGGGAAAGATGGTATTACTTGGAGAAGATGTGATATATTTGGAAGAAATGTGGCCTTTCTGGAAGAAACTGTCCTCTTTTGGGGATAAAAGAGGTATTTGTGGGTGAAAAGGTCCTATTTGAAGGGGGAAACCTGGTATTTCTTGGAGAAAGTGTGATATATTTGGGAGAAATCTGGCCTTTCTGGAAGAAACTGTCCTATTTTGGGTGTAAAAGAGGTATTTGTGGGTGAAAAGGTCCTATTTCGAGAGGGAAACCTGGTATTTCTTGGAGAAGATGTGATATGTTTGGGAGAAATGTGGCATTTCTGGAAGAAACTGTCGTATTTGGGGGATAAAAGAGGTATTTGTGGGTGAAAAGGTCCTATTTGAAGGGGGAAACATGGTATTTCTTGGAGAAGATGTGATATATTTGGGAGATATGTGGCATTTCTGGAAGAAACCGTCCTATTTTGGGGATAAAAGAGGTATTTGTGGGTGAAAAGGTCCTATTTGAAGGGGGAAACCTGGTATTTCTTGGTGAAGATGTGATCTATTTGGGAGAAATGTGGCATGTCTGGAAGAAACTGTCCTCTTTTGGGGATAAAACAGGTATTTGTGGGTGAAAAGTTCCTATTTGTAGGGGGAAACCTGGTATTTCTTGGAGAAGATGTGATATATTTGGGAGAAATCTGGCATGTCTGGAAGAAACTGTCCTATTTTGGGGGTAAACGAGGTATTTGTGGGTGAAAAGGTCCTATTTGAAGGGGGAAACCTGGTATATCTTGGAGAAGATGTGATACATTTGGGAGAAATGTGGCATTTCTGGAAGAAACTGTCCTCTTTTGGGGATAAAAGAGGTATTTCATGGAGAAAAGGTCCTATTTCCAGGGGGAAACCTGGTATTTCTTGGAGGAGTTGTGATATATTTGGGAGAAATGTGGCATGTCTGGAAGAAACTGTCCTATTTTGGGGATAAAAGAGGTATTTGTGGGTGAAAAGGTCCTATTTGAAGGGGGAAAGCTGGTATATCTTGGAGAAGATGTGATCTATTTGGGAGAAATCTGGCATTTCTGGAAGAAACTGTGCTATTTTGGGGATAAAAGAGGTATTTGTGGGTGAAAATGTCCTATTTGAAGGGGGAACCCTGGTATTTCTTGGAGAAGATATGATCTATTTGGGAGAAATGTGGCCTTTCTGGAAGAAAATGTCCTATTTTGGGGATAAAAGAGGTATCTGTGGGTGAAAAGGTCCTATTTGAAGGGGGAAACCTGGTATTTCTTGGAGAAGATGTGATCTATTTGGGAGAAATCTGGCATTTCTGTAAGAAACTGTCCTATGTTGGGGATAAAACAGGTATTTGTGGGTGAAAAGGTCCTATTTCCAGGGGGAAACGTGGTATTTCTTGGAGAAGATGTGATCTATTTGGGAGAAATGTGGCATTTCTGGAAGAAACTGTCCTCTTTTGGGGATAAAAGAGGTATTTGTGGGTGAAAAGGTCCTATTTGAAGGGGGAAAGCTGGTATTTCTTGTAGAAGATGAGATATATTTGGGTGATATGTGGCATGTCTGAAAGAAAATGTCCTGTTTGGGGGGAGAATTCTGGTATTTGTGGGAGAAAAGTTCCTATTTCAGAAGGAATCCTAGTATTTCTTGGAGAAGATGTGATATATTTGGGAGAAATCTGGCATTTCTGGCAGAAACTGTCCAGTTTTGGGGATAAAAGAGGTATTTGTGGGTGAAAAGTTCCTATTTGAAGGGGGAAACCTCGTATTTCTTGGAGAAGATGTGATATGTTTGGGAGAAATCTGGCATTTCTTGAAGAAACTGTCCTCTTTTGGGGATAAAAGAGGTATTTGTGGGTGAAAAGGTCCTATTTGAAGGGGTAAACCTGGTATTTCTTGGAGAAGATGTGATCTATTTGGTAGAAGTCTGGCATGTCTGGAAGAAACTGTACTCTTTTGGGGATAAAAGAGGTATTTGTGGGTGAAAAGGTCCTATTTGAAGGGGGAAACGTGGTATTTCTTGGAGAAGATGTGATCTATTTGGGAGAAATCTGGCATGTCTGGAAGAAACTGTCGTATTTTGGGGATAAAAGAGGTATTTCATGGTGAAAAGTTCCTAATTCAAGGGGGAAACCTGGTATTTCTTGGAGGAGATGTGATCTATTTGGGAGAAATGTGGCATTTCTGGAAGAAACTGTCCTCTTTTGGGGGTAAACGAGGTATTTGTGGGTGAAAAGGTCCTATTTGAAGGGAGAAACCTGTTATTTCTTGGAGAAGATGTGATATATTTGGGAGAAATGTGGCATTTCTGGAAGAAACTGTCCTCTTTTGGGGATAAAAGAGGTGTTCGTGGCTGAAAAGGTCCTATTTGAAGGGGGAAACGTGGTATTTCTTGGAGAAGATGTGATATATTTTGGAGAAATGTGGCATGTCTGCAAGAAACTGTCCTCTTTTGGGGATAAAAGAGGTATTTGTGGGTGAAAAGGTCCTTTTTGAAGGGGGAAACCTGGTATTTCTTGGAGAAGATGTCATCTATTTGGGAGAAATGTGGCATGTCTGGAAGAAACTGTCCTATTTTGGGGATAAAAGAGGTATTTGTGGGTGAAAATGTCCTATTTGAACGGGGAAACCTGGTATTTCTTGGAGAAGATGTGATATATTTGGGAGAAATGTGGCATTTCTGGAAGAAACTGTCCTCTTTTGGGGATAAAAGAGGTATTTCATGGAGAAAAGGTCCTATTTCCAGGGGGAAACCTGGTATTTCTTGGAGGAGTTGTGATATATTTGGGAGAAATGTGGCATGTCTGGAAGAAACTGTCCTATTTTGGGGATAAAAGAGGTATTTTTTGGAGATAAGGTCCTATTTGAAGGGTGAAACCTGGTATTTCTTGGAGAAGATGTGATATATTTGGGAGAAATGTGGCATGTCTGGAAGAAACTGTCCTATGTTGGAGATAAAAGAGGTATTTGTGGGTGAAAAGGTCCTATTTGAAGGGGGAAAGCTGGTATATCTTGGAGAAGATGTGATATATTTGGGAGAAATCTGGCATTTCTGGAAGAAACTGTCCTCTTTTGGGGATAAAACAGGTATTTGTGGGTGAAAAGGTCCTATTTGAAGGGGGAAACCTGGTATTTCTTGGAGAAGATGTGATCTATTTGGGAGAAATCTGGCATGTCTGGAAGAAACTGTCCTATTTGGGGGGAGAAGGTTGGTATTTGTGGGAGAAAAGGTCCTATTTCAGTAGGAATCCTGGTATTTCTTGGAGGAGATGTGATATGTTTGGGAGAAATGTGCCATTTCTGGAAGAAACTGTCCTATTTTGGGGATAAAACAGGTATTTGTGGGTGAAAAGTTCCTATTTGAAGGGGGAAAGCTGGTATTTCTTGGAGAAGATGTGATATGTTTGGGAGAAATGTGGCCTTACTGGAAGAAACTGTCCTCTTTTGGGGATAAAACAGGTATTTGTGGGTGAAAAGGTCCTATTTGAAGGGGGAAACGTGGTATTTCTTGGAGAAGATGTGATCTATTTGGGAGAAATGTGGCATGTCTGGAAGAAACTGTCCTATTTTGGGGATAAAAGAGGTATTTTTGGGTGAAAAGGTTCTATTTGAAGGGGGAAACCTGTTATTTCTTGGAGAAGATGTGATATATTTGGGAGAAATGTGGCATTTCTGGAAGAAACTGTCCTATTTTGGGGATAAAAGAGGTATTTGTGGGTGAAAAGGTCCTATTTAAAGGGGGAAACCTGGTATTTCTGGAAGAAGATGTGATCTACTTGGGAGAACTGAGGCATTTCTGGAAGAAAAAGTCCAATTTGAGGGATAAAACAGGTATTTGTGGGTGAAAAGGTCCTATTTGAAAGGGGAAAGCTGGTATTTCATGGAGAAGATGTGGTATATTTGGGAGAAATACGGCATGTATGGCAGAAACTGTCCTCTTTTGGGGATAAAAGAGGAATTCGTGGGTGAAAAGGTGCTATTTGAAGGGGGAAAGCTGGTATTTCTTGGAGAAGATGATATATATTTGGGAGAAATGTGGCATGTCAGGAAGAAACTGTCCTCTTTTGGGGACAAAAGAGATATTTGTGGGTGAAAAGGTCCTATTTGAAACGGGAACCCTGGTATTTCGTGGAGAAGATGTGATATATTTGGGAGAAATGAGGCCTTTCTGGAAGAAACTGTTCTATTTTGGGGATAAAAGAGGTTAGACTACCTGCTTTCCCCCTTCAAATACGACCTTTTCACCCACGAATACCTCTTTTATCCCCAAAGGAGGACAGTTTCTTCCAGAAATGCCACATTTCTCCCAAATATATCACATCTTCTCCACGAAATACCGGGGTCCCCCTTCAAATAGGACCTTTTCAACCACTAATACCTCTTTTATCCCCAACATAGGACAGTTTCTTCCAGAAAGGCCACATTTCTCCCAAATATATCACATCTTCTCCAAGAAATACCAGCATTCCCCCTTGAAATAGGAACTTTTCTCCCACAAATACCTCTTTTATCCCCAAAAGAGGACAGTTTCTTCCAGAAATGCCACATTTCTCCAAAATATATCACATCTTCTCCAAGAAATACCAGCTTTCCCTCTTCAAATAGGAACTTTTCTCCCACAAATACCTCTTTTATCCCCAAAAGAGGACAGTTTCTTCCAGAAATGCCACATTTCTCCCAAATATATCACATCTTCTCCAAGAAATACCTGGTTCCCCCTTCAAATAGGACCTTTTCACCCACAAATACCTCTTTTATCCCCAAAATAGGACAGTTTCTTCCAGAAAGGCCACATTTCTCCCAAATAGATCACATCTTCTCCAAGAAATACCAGGTTTCCCCCCTCAAATAGGACCTTTTCACCCACAAATACCTGTTTTATCCCCAAAATAGGACAGTTTCTTCCAGAAATGCCATATTTCTCCCAAATAGATCACATCTTCTCCAAGAAATACCAGGTTTCCCCCTTCCAATAGGACCTTTTCACCCACAAATACCTGTTTTATCCCCAAAATAGGACATTTTCCTCTAGAAATGCCAGATTACTCCCAAGTGTATCACATCTTCTCCAAGAAATACCAGGTTCCCCCTTGAAATAGGACCTTTTCACCCACAAATACCTCTTTTATCCCCAAAAGAGGACAGTTTCTTCCAGAAATGCCACATTTCTCTCAAATATATCACATATTCTGCAAGAAATACCAGCTTTCCCCCTTCAAATAGGACCTTTTCACCCACAAATACCTCTTTTATCCCCAAAAGTGGACAGTTTCTTCCTGAAATGCCACATTTCTCCCAAATAGATCACATCTTCTCCAAGAAATACCAGGTTTCCCCCTTCAAATACGACCTTTTCACCCACAAATACCTCTTTTATCCCCAAAAGAGGACAGTTTCTTCCAGAAATGCCACATTTCTCCAAAATATATCACATCTTCTCCAAGAAATACCAGCTTTCCCCCTTCAAATAGGACCTTTTCTCCCACAAATACCTGTTTTAATCCCAAAATAGGACAGTTTCTTCCAGAAAGGCCTGATTTCTCCCAAACATATCACATCTTATCCAGGAAATACCAGGTTTCCCCCTTCACATAGGACCTTTTCACCCACAAATACCTATTTATCCCCAAAATAGGACTTTTTCTTCCAGAAATGCCACATTTCTCCCAAATATATCACATCTTCTCCAAGAAATGCCAGTATTACTCCAAAAATAGGACCTTTTCACCCACAAATACCAGTCTTCTCCCCCCAAATAGGACAGTTTCTTCCAGACATGCCAGATTTCTACCAAATATATCACAACTTCTCCTAGAAATACCAGGTTTCCCCCTTCAAATAGGACCTTTTCAACCACTAATACCTCTTTTATCCCCAAAAGAGGACAGTTTCTTCCAGAAATGCCACATTTCTCCCAAATGTATCACATCTTCTCCAAGAAATACCAGGTTTCCCAATTCGAATAGGACTTTTTCACCCGCAAATACCTCTTTTATCCCCAAAAGAGGACAGTTTCTTCCAGACATGCCACATTTCTCCCAAATATATCACATCTTCTCCAAGAAATACCAGCTTTCCCCCTTCAAATAGGACCTTTTCACCCACAAAAACCTCTTTTATCCCCAAAAGAGGACAGTTTCTTCCAGACATGCCAGATTTCTCCCAAATATATCACATCTTCTCCAAGAAATACCAGGTTTCCCCCTTCAAATACGACCTTATCACACACACATACCTCTTTTATCCCCAAAAGTGGACAGTTTCTTGCAGACATGCCACATTTCTCCCAAATAGATCACATCTTCTCCAAGAAATACCAGGTTTCCCCCTTCAAATAGGACTTTTTCTCCCAGAGATACCTGTTTGCTCCCCAAAAGAGGACAGTTTCTTCCAGAAAGGCCTGATTTCTCCCAAATATATCACATCTTCTCCAAGAAATACCAGGTTTCCCCCTTCAAATAGGACCTTTTCACCCACAAATACCTCTTTTATCCCCAAAAGAGGACAGTTTCTTCCAGAAATGCCACATTTCTCCCAAATATATCACATCTTCTCCAAGAAATACCAGCTTTCCCCCTTGAAACAGGAACTTTTCTCCCAGAAGTACCTGTTTTATCCCCAAAAGAGGACAGTTTCTTCCAGACATGCCACATTTCTCCCAAATATATCACATCTTCTCCAAGAAATACCAGCTTTCCCCCTTCAAATAGGAACTTTTCTCCCACAAATACCTGTTTTATCCCCAAAAGAGGACAGTTTCTTCCAGACATGCCAGATTTCTCCCAAATATATCACATCTTCTCCAAGAAATACCGGGTTCCCCCTGGAAATAGGACCTTTTCACCCACAAATACCTCTTTTATCCCCAAAAGAGGACAGTTTCTTCCAGAAATGCCACATTTCTCCCAAATATATCACATCTTCTCCAAGAAATTCCAGCTTTCCCCCTTGAAAAAGGACCTTTTCTCCCACAAATACCTCTTTTATCCCCAAAAGAGGACAGTTTCTTCCAGACATGCCACATTTCTCCGAAACATATCACATCTTCTCCAAGAAATACCAGGTTTCCCCCTTCAAATAGGACCTTTTCACCCACAAATACCTCTTTTATCCCCAAAATAGGACAGTTTCTGCCAGAAATGCCACATTTCTGCAAAATATATCACATCTTCTCCAAGAAATACCAGTTTTCCCCTTCAAATAGGACCATATCTCCCACAAATACCTGTTTTAATCCCAAAATAGGACAGTTTCTTCCAGAAAGGCCACATTTCTCCCAAGCATATCACATCTTATCCAGGAAATACCAATTTTCCCCTGGAAATAGGACCTTTTCAAACACAAATAACTCTTTTATCCCCAAAAAATAGGACATTTTCTTCCAGAAATGCCACATTTCTCCCAAATATATCACATCTTCTCCAAGAAATACCAGGTATCCCCCTTGAAAGAGGACCTTTTCACCCACAAATACCTCTTTTATCCCCAAAATACGACAGTTTCTTCCAGAAAGGCCACATTTCTCCCAAATAGATCACATCTTCTCCAAGAAATATAAGGATTCCCCCTTCAAAAGGACATTTTCACCCACAAATACCTGTTTTATCCCCAAAATAGGACAGTTTCTTCCAGACATGCCACATTTCTACCAAATATATCACATCTTCTCCAAGAAATACCAGGTTTCCCCCTTCAAATAGGACCTTTTCACCCACAAATACCTCTTTTATCCCCAAAAGGGCACAGTTTCTTCCAGACATGCCACATTTCTCCCAAATAGATCTCATCTCCTCCAAGAAATACCAGGATTCCCCTGGAAATAGGACCTTTTCACCCACAAATACCTCTTTTATCCCCAAAAGAGGACAGTTTCTTCCAGAAATGCCACATTTCTCCCAAATAGATCACATCTTCTCCAGGAAATACCAGGTTTCCTCCTTGAAATAGGACCTTTTCTCCCACAAATACCAGCCTTCTCCCCCCAAATAGGACAGTTTCTTCCAGAAATGCCACATTTCTCCCAAATAGATCACATCTCCTCCAAGAAATACCAGGTTTCCCCCTTCAAATAGGACCTTTTCACCCACAAATACCTCTTTTATCCCCAAAATAGGACGGTTTCTTCCAGAAATGCCACATATCTCCCAAATATATCACATCTTCTCCAAGAAATACCACGTTTCCCCCTGGAAATAGGAGCTTTTCTCCCACAAATACCTCTTTTATCCCGAAAATAGGACAGTTTCTTCCAGGCATGCCACATTTCTCCCAAATATATCACATCTCCTCCAAGAAATACCAGGTTATCCCCTGGAAATAGGACCTATTCTCCCACAAATACCTCTTTTATCCCCAAAAGAGGACAGTTTCTTCCAGAAATGCCACATTTCTCCCAAATATATCACATCTTCTCCAAGAAATACCAGGTTTTCCCCTGGAAATAGGACCTTTTCACCCACAAATACCTGTTTTATCCCCAAAAGAGGACAGTTTCTTCCAGAAATGCCACATTTCTCCCAAATATATCACAACTTCACCAAGAAATACCAGGTTTCCCCCTTCAAATAGGACCTTTTCACCCACTAATACCTCTTTTATCCCCAAAAAGGACAGTTTCTTCCAGAAATGCCACATTTCTCCCAAATAGATCACATTTTCTCCAAGAAATACCAGCTTTCCCCCTTCAAATAGGATCTTTTCACCCAGAAATACCTCTTTTATCCCCAAAAGAGGACAGTTTCTGCCGGACATGCCACATTTCTCCCAAATAGATCACATCTTCTCCAAGAAATACCAGCTTTCCCCCTTCAAATAGGACCTTTTCACCCACAAATACCTCTTTTATCCCCAAAAGAGGACAGTTTCTTCCTGACATGCCACATTTCTCCCAAATATATATCATCTTCTCCAAGAAATACCACGTTTCCCCCTGCAAATAGGACCTTTTCACCCACAAATACCACTTTTATCCCCAAAATAGTACATTTTCTTCCAGAAATGCCTTATTTCTCCCAAATAGATCATATCTTCACCAAGAAATACCAGCTTTCCCCCTTCAAATAGGAACTTTTCACCCACAAATACCTCTTTTATCCCCAAAAGAGGACAGTTTCTTCCAGAAATGCCAGATTTCTCCCAAATAGATCACATCTTCTCCAAGAAATACCAAGTTTCCGCCATCAAATAGGACCTTTTCACCCAGAAATATCTCTTTTATCCCCAAAAGAGGACAGTTTCTTCCAGACATGCCACATTTCTCCCAAATATATCACATCTTCTCCAAGAAATACCAGCTTTCCCCCTTCAAATAGGACCTTTTCACCCACAAATACCTCTTTTATCCCCAAAAGAGGACAGTTTCTTCAAGAAAGGCCACATTTCTCCCAAACATATCACATCTTCTCCAAGAAATACCAGGATTCCCCCTTCAAATAGGACCTTTTCACCCACAAATACCTCTTATATCCCTCAAATTGGACATTTTCTTCCAGAAATGCCAGATTTCTCCCAAATAGATCATATCTTCTCCAAGAAATACCCGGTATCCCCCTTGAAAGAGGACCTTTTAACCCACAAATACCTCTTTTATCCCCAAAATAGGACAGTTTCTTCCAGACATGCCACATTTCTCCCAAATATACCACATCTTCTCCAAGAAATACCAGGGTTCCCCCTTCAAATAGGACCTTTTCTCCCACAAATACCTCTTTTATCCCAAAAAGAGGACAGTTTCTTCCTGACATGCCACATTTCTCCCAAATATATCACATCTTCTCCAAGAAATACCACGTTTCCCCCTTCAAATAGGACCTTTTCACCCACAAATACCACTTTTATCCCCAAAATAGTACAGTTTCTTCCAGAAATGCCACATTTCTCCCAAATAGATCATATCTTCACCAAGAAATACCACGTTTCCCCCTTCAAATATGAACTTTTCACCCACAAATACCTCTTTTATCCCCAAAAGAGGACAGTTTCTTCCAGAAAGGCCAGATTTCTCCCAAATAGATCACATCTTCTCCAAGAAATACCAGGTTTCCGCCATCAAATAGGACCTTTTCACCCACAAATACCTCTTTTATCCCCAAAATAGGACAGTTTCTTCCAGAAAGGCCACATTTCTCCCAAATATATCACATCTTCTCCAAGAAATACCAGCTTTCCCCCTTCAAATAGGACCTTTTCACCCACAAATACCACTTTTATCCCCAAAAGAGGACAGTTTCTTCAAGAAAGGCCAGATTTCTCCCAAACATATCACATCTTCTCCAAGAAATACCACGTTTCCCCCTTCAAATAGGACCTTTTCACCCACAAATACCTCTTTTATCCCCAAAATAGGACAGTTTCTTCCAGAAAGGCCAGATTTCTCCCAAATATATCATATCTTCTCCAAGAAATACCCGGTATCCCCCTTGAAAGAGGACCTTTTAACCCACAAATACCTCTTTTATCCCCAAAATAGGACAGTTTCTTCCAGACATGCCACATTTCTCCCAAATATACCACATCTTCTCCAAGAAATACCAGGGTTCCCCCTTCAAATAGGACCTTTTCACCCACAAATACCTCTTTTATCCCCAAAAGAGGACAGTTTCTTCCTGACATGCCAGATTTCTCCCAAATATATATCATCTTCTCCAAGAAATACCACGTTTCCCCCTGCAAATAGGACCTTTTCACCCACAAATACCACTTTTATCCCCAAAATAGGACAGTTTCTTCCAGAAATGCCACATTTCTCCCAAATATACCTCATCTTCTCCAAGAAATACCAGGTTTCCCCCTTCCAATAGGACCTTTTCACCCACAAATACCTCTTTTATCCCCAAAAGAGGACAGTTTCTGCCAGACATGCCACATTTCTCCCAAATATATCACATCTTCTCCAAGAAATACCAGGTTTCCCCCTTCAAATAGTACCTTTTCACCCACAAATACCTCTTTTATCCCCAAAATAGGACAGTTTCTTCCAGACATGCCACATTTCTCCCAATTATATCATATCTTCTCCAAGAAATACCAGGATTCTTCCTGAAATATGTCCTTTTCTCCCACAAATACCACCATTCTCACCCCAGTTAGGACACTTTCTTCCAGACATGCCAGATTTCTCCAAAATATATCACATCTTCTCCAAGAAATACCAGGTTTCCCCCTTCAAATACGTCCTTTTCACCCACTAATACCTCTTTTATCCCTCAAATAGGACAGTTTCTTCCAGACATGCCACATTTCTCCCAAATATATCACATCTTCTCCAAGAAATACCAGGATTCCCCCTTAAAATAGGACCTTTTCACCCACAAATACCTGCTTGATCGCAAAAGAGGACAGTTTCTGCCAGAAAGGCCACATTTCTCCCAAATATATCACATATTCTCCAGGAAATAACAGCATTCTTCCTGAAATAGGACCTTTTCTCCCACAAGTACCAGCCTTCTCCCCCCAGTTAGGACATTTTCTTCCAGACATTCCAGATTTCTCCCAAATAGATCACATCTTCTCCAAGAAATAGCAGGGTTCCCCCTTCAACTAGGACCTTTTCTCCCTCAAATACCTCTTTTATCCCCAGAATAGGACAGTTTCTTCCAGAAATGCCACATTTCTCCCAAATATATCACATCTTCTCCAAGAAATACCAGCTTTCCCCCTTCAAATAGGACCTTTTCACCCACAAATACCTCTTTTATCCCCAAAATAGGACAGTTTCTTCCAGAAATGCCACATTTCTCCCAAATATATCACATCTTCTCCAAGAAATAACAGGTTCCCCCTTCAAATAGGACCTTTTCACCCACAAATACCTCTTTTATCCCCAAAAGAGTACAGTTTCTTACAGAAATGCCACATTTCTCCCAAATATATCACATCTCCTGCAAGAAATACCAGGTTTCCCCCTTCAAATAGGACCTTTTCACCCACAAATACCACTTTTATCCCCAAAAGAGTACAGTTTCTTCCAGAAAGGCCACATTTCTCCCAAATATATCACATCTCCTGCAAGAACATCCAGCTTTCCCCCTTCAAATAGGACCTTTTCTCCCACAAATACCTGTTTTATCCCCAAAATAGGACAGTTTCTACCCGGAAATGCCACATTTCTCCCAAATAGATCACAGCTTCTCCAAGAAATACCAGCTTTCCCCCTGGAAATAGGACCTTTTCACCCACAAATACCTCTTTTATCCCCAAAATAGGACAGTTTCTTCCAGACATGCCACATTTCTCCCAAATACATCACATCTTCTCCAAGAAGTACCAGGGTTCCCCCTTCAAATAGGACCTTTTCACCCACAAATACCTCTTTTATCCCCAAAATAGGACAGTTTCTTCCAGACATGCCACATTTCTCCCTTAATAGATCACATCTTCTCCAAGAACTACCAGGTTTCCGTATTGAAATAGGACATTTTCTCCCACAAATACCTGTTTTATCCCCAAAATAGGACATTTTCTTCCAGAAAGGCCACATTTCTCCCAAATATACCACATCTTCCCCAAGAAATACCACGTTTCCCCCTTCAAATAGGACCTTTTCTCCCACAAATACCAGCCTTCTCCCCCCAAATAGGATATTTTCTTCCAACCATGCCAGATTTCTCCCAAATAGATCACATCTTCTCCAAGAAATACCAGGTTTCCCCCTTCAAATAGGACCTTATCACCCACAAATACCTCTTTTATCCCCAGAATAGGACAGTTTCTTCCAGAAATGCCACATTTCTCACAAATATATCACATCTTCTCCAAGAAATACCAGGTTTCCCCCTTCAAATAGGACCTTTTCACCCACAAATACCTCTTTTATCCACAAAATAGAACAGTTTCTTCCTGACATGCCACATTTCTCCCAAATATATATCATCTTCTCCAAGAAATACCACGTTTCCCCCTTCAAATGGGACCTTCTCACCCACAAATACCTCTTTGATCCCCAAAAGAGGACAGTTTCTTCCTGACATGCCACATTTCTCCCAAATAGATCACATCTCCTCCAAGAAATACCAGGTTTCCCCCTTCAAATAGGACCTTTTCACCCACAAATACCTCTTTTATCCCCAAAAGAGGACAGTTTCTTCCAGACATGCCACATTTCTCCCAAATAGATCACATCTTCTCCAAGATATACCAGGTTTACCCCTTCAAATAGGACCTTTTCACCCACAAATACCTCTTTTATCCCCAAAATAGGACAGTTTCTTCCAGAAATGCCACATTTCTCACAAATATAGCACATCTTCTCCAAGAAATACCAGGTTTCCCCCTTCAAATAGGACCTTTTCACCCACAAATACCTCTTTTATCCCCAAAAGAGGACAGTTTCTTCCAGACATGCCACATTTCTCCCAAATATACCACATCTTCTCCAAGAAATACCAGGGTTCCCCCTTCAAATAGGACCTTTTCACCCACAAATACCTCTTTTATCCCCAAAAGAGGACAGTTTCTTCCAGAAATGCCAGATTTCTCCCAAATATATCACATCTTCTCCAAGAAATACCAGGTTCCCCCTTCAAGTAGGACCTTTTCTGCCACAATTACCTGTTTTATCCCCAAAATAGGACAGTTTCTTCCAGAAAGGCCACATTTCTCCCAAATATACCATATCTTCTCCAAGAAATACCAGCTTTCCCTCTTCAAATAGGACCTTTTCACCCACAAATACCTCTTTTATCCCCAAAAGAGGACAGTTTCTTCCAGACATGCCACATTTCTCCCAAATAGATCACATCTTCTCCAAGAAATACCAGGTTTCCCCCTTCAAATAGGACCTTTTCACCCACAAATACCTCTTTTATCGCAAAAATAGGACAGTTTCTTCCAGAAATGCCATATTTCTCCCAATTATATCGCATCTTCTCCAAGAAATACCAGGATTCTTCCTGAAATATGACCTTTTCTCCCACAAATACCACCATTCACACCCCTGTTAGGACACTTTCTTCCAGACATGCCAGATTTCTCCAAAATATATCACATCTTCTCCAAGAAATACCAGCTTTACCCCTTCAAATAGGACCTTTTCACCCACAAATACCTCTTTTATCCGCAAAATACGACAGTTTCTTCCGGACATGGCACATTTCTCCCAAATATATCACATCTTCTCCAAGAAATACCAGGATTCCTCCAAAAATAGGACCTTTTCACCCACAAATACCTCTTTTATCCCCAAAATAGTACATTTTCTGCCAGATAGGCCAGATTTCTACCAAATGTATCACATCTTCTCCAAGAAATACCAGGTTTCCCCCTTCAAATAGGACCTTATCACCCACAAATACCTCTTTTATCCCCAGAATAGGACAGTTTCTTCCAGAAATGCCACATTTCTCACAAATATATCACATCTTCTCCAAGAAATACCAGGTTTCCCCCTTGAAATAGGACCTTATCACCCACAAATACCTCTTTTATCCACAAAATAGAACAGTTTCTTCCTGACATGCCACATTTCTCCCAAATATATCACATCTTCTCCAAGAAATACCACGTTTCCCCCTTCAAATAGGACCTTTTCTCCCACAAATACCTCTTTTATCCCCAAAAGAGGACAGTTTCTTCCTGACATGCCACATTTCTCCCAAATAGATCACATCTCCTCCAAGAAATACCAGGTTTCCCCCTTCAAATAGGACCTTTTCACCCACAAATACCTCTTTTATCCCCAAAAGAGGACAGTTTCTTCCAGACATGCCACATTTCACCCAAATAGATAATATCTCCTCCAAGAAATACCAGGTTTTCCCCTTCAAATAGGACCTTTTCACCCACAAATACCTCTTTTATCCCCAGAATAGGACAGTTTCTTCCAGAAAGGCCACATTTCTCCCAAATATACCATATCTTCTCCAAGAAATACCAGCTTTCCCTCTTCAAATAGGACCTTTTCACCCACAAATACCTCTTTTATCCCCAAAAGAGGACAGTTTCTTCTAGAAATGCCAGATTTCTCCCAAATAGATCACATCTTCTCCAAGAAATACCAGGATTCCTCCTGAAATAGAACCTTTTCACCCAGAAATATCTCTTTTATCCCCAAAAGAGGACAGTTTCTTCCAGACATGCCACATTTCTCCCAAATATATCACATCTTCTCCAAGAAATACCAGCTTTCCCCCTTCAAATAGGACCTTTTCACCCACAAATACCTCTTTTATCCCCAAAAGAGGACAGTTTCTTCCAGGAATGCCAGATTTCTCCCAAACATATCACATCTTCTCCAAGAAATACCAGGATTCCCCCTTCAAATAGGACCTTTTCACCCACAAATACCTCTTATATCCCTCAAATTGGACATTTTCTTCCAGAAATGCCAGATTTCTCCCAAATAGATCATATCTTCTCCAAGAAATACCCGGTATCCCCCTTGAAAGAGGACCTTTTAACCCACAAATACCTGTTTTATCCCCAAAATAGGACAGTTTCTTCCAGACATGCCACATTTCTCCCAAATATACCACATCTTCTCCAAGAAATACCAGGGTTCCCCCTTCAAATAGGACCTTTTAACCCACAAATACCTCTTTTATCCCAAAAAGAGGACAGTTTCTTCCTGACATGCCACATTTCTCCCAAATATATATCATCTTCTCCAAGAAATACCACGTTTCCCCCTTCAAATAGGACCTTTTCACCCACAAATACCACTTTTATCCCCAAAATAGTACAGTTTCTTCCAGAAATGCCACATTTCTCCCAAATAGATCATATCTTCACCAAGAAATACCACGTTTCCCCCTTCAAATAGGAACTTTTCACCCACAAATACCTCTTTTATCCCCAAAAGAGGACAGTTTCTTCCAGAAAGGCCAGATTTCTCCCAAATAGATCACATCTTCTCCAAGAAATACCAGGTTTCCGCCATCAAATAGGACCTTTTCACCCACAAATACCTGTTTTATCCCCAAAAGAGGACAGTTTCTTCCAGACATGCCACATTTCTCCCAAATATATCACATCTTCTCCAAGAAATACCAGCTTTCCCCCTTCAAATAGGACCTTTTCACCCACAAATACCACTTTTATCCCCAAAAGAGGACCGTTTCTTCAAGAAAGGCCAGATTTCTCCCAAACATATCACATCTTCTCCAAGAAATACCAGGATTCCCCCTTCAAATAGGACCTTTTCACCCACAAATACCTCTTTTATCCCCAAAAGAGGACAGTTTCTTCCAGATAGGCCAGATTTCTCCCAAATATATCATATCTTCTCCAAGAAATACCCGGTATCCCCCTTGAAAGAGGACCTTTTAACCCACAAATACCTCTTTTATCCCCAAAATAGGACAGTTTCTTCCAGACATGCCACATTTCTCCCAAATATACCACATCTTCTCCAAGAAATACCAGGGTTCCCCCTTCAAATAGGACCTTTTCACCCACAAATACCTCTTTTATCCCCAAAAGAGGACAGTTTCTTCCTGACATGCCAGATTTCTCCCAAATATATATCATCTTCTCCAAGAAATACCACGTTTCCCTCTGCAAATAGGACCTTTTCACCCACAAATACCACTTTTATCCCCAAAATAGGACAGTTTCTTCCAGAAATGCCACATTTCTCCCAAATATACCTCATCTTCTCCACGAAATACCAGCTTTCCCCCTTCAAAGAGGACCTTTTCACCCACAAATACCTCTTTTATCCCCAAAAGAGGACAGTTTCTGCCAGACATGCCACATTTCTCCCAAATATATCACATCTTCTCCAAGAAATACCAGGTTTCCCCCTTCAAATAGTACCTTTTCACCCACAAATACCTCTTTTATCCCCAAAATAGGACAGTTTCTTCCAGACATGCCACATTTCTCCCAATTATATCATATCTTCTCCAAGAAATACCAGGATTCTTCCTGATATATGTCCTTTTCTCCCACAAATACCACCATTCTCACCCCAGTTAGGACACTTTCTTCCAGACATGCCAGATTTCTCCAAAATATATCACATCTTCTCCAAGAAATACCAGGTTTCCCCCTTCAAATACGTCCTTTTCACCCACTAATACCTCTTTTATCCCTCAAATAGGACAGTTTCTTCCAGACATGCCACATTTCTCCCAAATATATCACATCTTCTCCAAGAAATACCAGGATTCCCCCTTAAAATAGGACCTTTTCACCCACAAATACCTGCTTGATCGCAAAAGAGGACAGTTTCTGCCAGAAAGGCCACATTTCTCCCAAATATATCACATATTCTCCAGGAAATAACAGCATTCTTCCTGAAATAGGACCTTTTCTCCCACAAGTACCAGCCTTCTCCCCCCAGTTAGGACATTTTCTTCCAGACATTCCAGATTTCTCCCAAATAGATCACATCTTCTCCAAGAAATAGCAGGGTTCCCCCTTCAACTAGGACCTTTTCTCCCTCAAATACCTCTTTTATCCCCAGAATAGGACAGTTTCTTCCAGAAATGCCACATTTCTCCCAAATATATCACATCTTCTCCAAGAAATACCAGCTTTCCCCCTTCAAATAGGACCTTTTCACCCACAAATACCTCTTTTATCCCCAAAATAGGACAGTTTCTTCCAGAAATGCCACATTTCTCCCAAATATATCACATCTTCTCCAAGAAATAACAGGTTCCCCCTTCAAATAGGACCTTTTCACCCACAAATACCTCTTTTATCCCCAAAAGAGTACAGTTTCTTACAGAAATGCCACATTTCTCCCAAATATATCACATCTCCTGCAAGAAATACCAGGTTTCCCCCTTCAAATAGGACCTTTTCACCCACAAATACCACTTTTATCCCCAAAAGAGTACAGTTTCTTCCAGAAAGGCCACATTTCTCCCAAATATATCACATCTCCTGCAAGAACATCCAGCTTTCCCCCTTCAAATAGGACCTTTTCTAACACAAATACCTGTTTTATCCCCAAAATAGGACAGTTTCTACCCGGAAATGCCACATTTCTCCCAAATAGATCACAGCTTCTCCAAGAAATACCAGCTTTCCCCCTGGAAATAGGACCTTTTCACCCACAAATACCTCTTTTATCCCCAAAATAGGACAGTTTCTTCCAGACATGCCACATTTCTCCCAGATACATCACATCTTCTCCAAGAAGTACCAGGGTTCCCCCTTCAAATAGGACCTTTTCACCCACAAATACCTCTTTTATCCCCAAAATAGGACAGTTTCTTCCAGACATATTTCTCCCAAATATATCACATCTTCTCCAAGAAATAACAGGTTCCCCCTTGAAATAGGACCTTTTCACCCACAAATACCTCTTTTATCCCCAAAATACGACAGTTTCTTCCAGAAATGCCACATTTCTCCCAAATATACCACTTCTTCCCCAAGAAATACCACGTTTCCCCCTTCAAATAGGACCTTTTCTCCCACAAATACCAGCCTTCTCCCCCCAAATAGGATATTTTCTTCCAACCATGCCAGATTTCTCCCAAATAGATCACATCTTCTCCAAGAAATACCAGGTTTCCCCCTTCAAATAGGACCTTATCACCCACAAATACCTCTTTTATCCCCAGAATAGGACAGTTTCTTCCAGAAATGCCACATTTCTCACAAATATATCACATCTTCTCCAAGAAATACCAGGTTTCCCCCTTCAAATAGGACCTTTTCACCCACAAATACCTCTTTTATCCACAAAATAGAACAGTTTCTTCCTGACATGCCACATTTCTCCCAAATATATATCATCTTCTCCAAGAAATACCACGTTTCCCCCTTCAAATGGGACCTTCTCACCCACAAATACCTCTTTGATCCCCAAAAGAGGACAGTTTCTTCCTGACATGCCACATTTCTCCCAAATAGATCACATCTCCTCCAAGAAATACCAGGTTTCCCCCTTCAAATAGGACCTTTTCACCCACAAATACCTCTTTTATCCCCAAAAGAGGACAGTTTCTTCCAGACATGCCACATTTCTCCCAAATAGATCACATCTTCTCCAAGATATACCAGGTTTACCCCTTCAAATAGGACCTTTTCACCCACAAATACCTCTTTTATCCCCAGAATAGGACAGTTTCTTCCAGAAATGCCACATTTCTCACAAATATAGCACATCTTCTCCAAGAAATACCAGGTTTCCCCCTTCAAATAGGACCTTTTCACCCACAAATACCTCTTTTATCCCCAAAAGAGGACAGTTTCTTCCAGACATGCCACATTTCTCCCAAATATACCACATCTTCTCCAAGAAATACCAGGGTTCCCCCTTCAAATAGGACCTTTTCACCCACAAATACTTCTTTTATCCCCAAAATAGGACAGTTTCTTCCAGAAATGCCACATTTCTCCCAAATATATCACATCTTCTCCAAGAAATACCAGGTTCCCCCTTCAAGTAGGACCTTTTCTGCCACAATTACCTGTTTTATCCCCAAAATAGGACAGTTTCTTCCAGAAAGGCCACATTTCTCCCAAATATACCATATCTTCTCCAAGAAATACCAGCTTTCCCTCTTCAAATAGGACCTTTTCACCCACAAATACCTCTTTTATCCCCAAAAGAGGACAGTTTCTTCCAGACATGCCACATTTCTCCCAAATAGATCACATCTTCTCCAAGAAATACCAGGTTTCCCCCTTCAAATAGGACCTTTTCACCCACAAATACCTCTTTTATCGCAAAAATAGGACAGTTTCTTCCAGAAATGCCATATTTCTCCCAATTATATCGCATCTTCTCCAAGAAATACCAGGATTCTTCCTGAAATATGACCTTTTCTCCCACAAATACCACCATTCTCACCCCTGTTAGGACACTTTCTTCCAGACATGCCAGATTTCTCCAAAATATATCACATCTTCTCCAAGAAATACCAGCTTTACCCCTTCAAATAGGACCTTTTCACCCACAAATACCTCTTTTATCCGCAAAATACGACAGTTTCTTCCGGACATGACACATTTCTCCCAAATATATCACATCTTCTCCAAGAAATACCAGGATTCCTCCAAAAATAGGACCTTTTCACCCACAAATACCTCTTTTATCCCCAAAATAGGACATTTTCTGCCAGATAGGCCAGATTTCTACCAAATGTATCACATCTTCTCCAAGAAATACCAGGTTTCCCCCTTCAAATAGGACCTTATCACCCACAAATACCTCTTTTATCCCCAGAATAGGACAGTTTCTTCCAGAAATGCCACATTTCTCACAAATATATCACATCTTCTCCAAGAAATACCAGGTTTCCCCCTTGAAATAGGACCTTATCACCCACAAATACCTCTTTTATCCACAAAATAGAACAGTTTCTTCCTGACATGCCACATTTCTCCCAAATATATCACATCTTCTCCAAGAAATACCACGTTTCCCCCTTCAAATAGGACCTTTTCTCCCACAAATACCTCTTTTATCCCCAAAAGAGGACAGTTTCTTCCTGACATGCCACATTTCTCCCAAATAGATCACATCTTCTGCAAGAAATACCAGGTTTCCCCCTTCAAATAGGACCTTTTCACCCACAAATACCTCTTTTATCCCCAAAAGAGGACAGTTTCTTCCAGACATGCCACATTTCACCCAAATAGATAATATCTCCTCCAAGAAATACCAGGTTTTCCCCTTCAAACAGGACCTTTTCACCCACAAATACCTCTTTTATCCCCAGAATAGGACAGTTTCTTCCAGAAAGGCCACATTTCTCCCAAATATACCATATCTTCTCCAAGAAATACCAGCTTTCCCTCTTCAAATAGGACCTTTTCACCCACAAATACCTCTTTTATCCCCAAAAGAGGACAGTTTCTTCCAGAAATGCCACATTTCTCCCAAATATATCACATCTTCTCCAAGAAATACCAGCTTTCCCCCTTCAAATAGGACCTTTTCACCCACAAATACCTCTTTTATCCCCAAAATAGGACAGTTTCTGCCAGAAATGCCACATTTCTCCCAAATATATCACATCTTCTCCAAGAAATACCAGGTTTCCCCTTTCAAATAGGACCTTTTCACCCACAAATACCAGTCTTCTCCCCCCAAATTGGACAGTTTCTGCCAGACATGCCACATTTCTCCCAAATATATCACATCTTCTCCAAGAAATACCAGGTTCCCCCTTCAAATAGGACCTTTTCACCCACAAATACCTCTTGTATCCCCAAAAGAGGACAGTTTCTTACAGAAATGCCACATTTCTCCCAAATATATCACATCTCCTGCAAGAAATACCAGGTTTCCCCCTTCAAATAGGACCTTTTCACCCACAAATACCTCTTTTATCCCCAAAAGAGGACAGTTTCATCCAGAAAGGCCACATTTCTCCCAAATATATCACATCTCCTGCAAGAACATCCAGCTTTCCCCCTTCAAATAGGACCTTTTCTCCCACAAATACCTCTTTTATCCCCAAAAGAGGACAGTTTCTTCCAGAAATGCCACATTTCTCCAAAATATATCACATCTTCTCCAAGAAATACCAGGTTCCCCCTTGAAATAGGACCTTTTCACCCACAAATACCTCTTTTATCCCCAAAATACGACAGTTTCTTCCAGAAATGCCACATTTCTCCCAAATATACCACATCTTCCCCAAGAAATACCAGGGTTCCCCCTTCAAATAGGACCTTTTCTCCCACAAATACCAGCCTTCTCCCCCCAGATAGGACATTTTCTTCCAGACATGCCAGATTTCTCCCAAATAGATCATATCTTCTCCAAGAAATACCACGTTTCCCCCTTCAAATGGGACCTTTTCACCCACAAATACCGCTTTTATCCCCAGAATAGGACAGTTTCTTCCAGAAATGCCACATTTCTCACAAATAGATCACATCTTCTCCAAGAAATACCAGGTTTCCCCCTTCAAATAGGACCTTTTCACCCAAAAATACCTCTTTTATCCACAAAATAGAACAGTTTCTTCCAGAAAGGCCACATTTCTCCCAAATATATCACATCTTCTCTAAGAAATACCACGTTTCCCCCTTCAAATAGGACCTTTTCACCCACAAATACCTCTTTTATCCCCAAAAGAGGACAGTTTCTTCCTGACATGGCACTTTTCTCCCAAATAGATCACATCTCCTCCAAGAAATACCAGGTTCCCCCCTTCAAATAGGACCTTTTCACCCACAAATACCTCTTTTATCTCCAAAAGAGGACAGTTTCTTCCAGAAATGCCAGAATTCTCCCAAATATATCACATCTTCTCCAAGAAATACCACAATTCCCCCTTCAAATAGGACCTTTTCTCCCACAAATACCTCTTTTATCCCCAAAAGAGGACAGTTTCTGCCAGAATGGCCAGATTTCTCCCAAATTGATCACATCTTCTCCAAGAAATACCAGGTTTCCCCCTTCAAATAGGACCTTTTCACCCACAAATACCTCTTTTATCCCCAAAAGAGGTCAGTTTCTTCCTGACATGCCACATTTCTCCCAAATATATATCATCTTCTCCAAGAAATACAAGCTTTCCCCCTTCAAATAGGACCTTTTCACCCACAAATACCTCTTTTATCCCCAAAAGAGGACAGTTTCTTCCTGACATGCCACATTTCTCCCAAATATACCACATCTTCTCCAAGAAATACCAGGGTTCCCCCTTCAAATAGGACCTTTTCACCCACAAATACCTGTTCTATCCCCAAAAGAGGACAGTTTCTTCCAGAAATGCCACATTTCTCCCAAATATATCACATCTTCTCCAAGAAATACCAGGTTTCCCCCTTCAAGTAGGACCTTTTCTGCCACAATTACCTGTTTTATCCCCAAAATAGGACAGTTTCTTCCAGACATGCCACATTTCTCCCAAATATACCATATCTTCTCCAAGAAATACCAGCTTTCCCTCTTCAAATAGGACCTTTTCACCCACAAATACCTCTTTTATGCCCAAAAGAGGACAGTTTCTTCAAGACATGCCACATTTCTCCCAAATAGATCACATCTTCTCCAAGAAATACCAGGATTCCCCCTTCAAATAGGACCTTTTCACCCACAAATACCTCTTTTATCCCCAAAATAGGACAGTTTCTTCCAGACATGCCATATTTCTCCCAATTATATCACATCTTCTCCAAGAAATACCAGGATTCTTCCTGAAATATGACCTTTTCTCCCACAAATACCACCATTCTCACCCCTGTTAGGACACTTTCATCCAGACATGCCAGATTTCTCCAAAATATATCACATCTTCTCCAAGAAATACCAGCTTTACCCCTTCAAATAGGACCTTTTCACCCACAAATACCTCTTTTATCCCCAAAATACAACAGTTTCTTCCGGACATGACACATTTCTCCCAAATATATCACATCTTCTCCAAGAAATACCAGGATTCCTCCAAAAATAGGACCTTTTCACCCACAAATACCTCTTTTATCCCCAAAATAGGACATTTTCTGCCAGATAGGCCAGATTTCTACCAAATGTATCACATCTTCTCCAAGAAATACCAGGTTTCCCCCTTCAAAAAGGACCTTATCACCCAGAAATACCTCTTTTATTCCCAGAATAGGACAGTTTCTTCCAGAAATGCCACATTTCTCACAAATATTTCACATCTTCTCCAAGAAATACCAGGGTTCCCCCTAAAAATAGGACCTTTTCACCCACAAATACCTCTTTTATCCACAAAATAGAACAGTTTCTTCTTGACATGCCACATTTCTCCCAAATATATCACATCTTCTCCAATAAATACCACGTTTCCCCCTTCAAATAGGACCTTTTCTCCCACAAATACCTCTTTTATCCCCAAAAGAGGACAGTTTCTTCCTGACATGCCACATTTCTCCCAAATAGATCACATCTCCTCCAAGAAATACCAGGTTTCCCCCTTGAAATAGGACCTTTTCACCCACAAATACCTCTTTTATCCCCAAAATAGGACAGTTTCTTCCAGACATGCCACATTTCTCCCAAATAGATCACATCTTCTCCAAGAAATACCAGCTTTCCCCCTTCAAATACGACCTTTTCACCCACAAATACCTCTTTTATCCCCAAAAGAGGACAGTTTCTTCCAGAAAGGCCACATTTCTCCCAAATAGATCACATCTTCTCCAAGAAATACCAGCTTTCCCCCTTCAAATAGGACCTTTTCACCCACAAATACCTGTTTTATCCCCAAAAGAGGACAGTTTCTGCCAGAAATGCCACATTTCTCCCAAATAGATCACATCTTCTCCAAGAAATACCAGGATTCCCCCTTCAAATAGGACCTTTTCACCCACAAATACCTCTTTTATCCCCAAAAGAGGACAGTTTCTTCCAGACATGCCACATTTCTCCCAAATATATCACATCTCCTGCAAGAACATCCAGCTTTCCCCCTTCAAATAGGACCTTTTCTCCCACAAATACCTGTTTTATCCCCAAAAGAGGACTGTTTCTTCCAGAAAGGCCACATTTCTCCCAAATAGATCACAGCTTCCCAAGAAATACCAGCTTTCCCCCTGGAAATAGGACCTTTTCACCCACAAATACCTCTTTTATCCCCAAAATAGGACAGTTTCTTCCAGAAATGCCACATTTCTCCCAAATACATCACATCTTCTCCAAGAAGTACAAGGGTTCCCCCTTCAAATAGGACCTTTTCACCCACAAATACCTCTATCATCCCCAAAATAGGACAGTTTCTTCCAGACATGGCATATTTCTCCAAAATATATCACATCTTCTCCAAGAAATACCAGGTTCCCCCTTGAAATAGGACCTTTTCACCCACAAATACCTCTTTTATCCCCAAAATACGACAGTTTCTTCCAGAAATGCCACATTTCTCCCAAATATACCACATCTTCTCCAAGAAATACCAGGGTTCCCCCTTCAAATAGGACCTTTTCTCCCACAAATACCAGCCTTCTCATCCCAAATAGGACATTTTCTTCCAGACATGCCAGATTTCTCCCAAATAGATCACATCTTCTCCAAGAAATACCAGGTTTCCCCCTGGAAATAGGACCTTTTCACCCACAAATACCTCTTTTATCCCCAGAATAGGACAGTTTCTTCCAGAAATGCCACATTTCTCACAAATATATCACATCTTCTCCAAGAATTACCTGGTTTCCCCGTTGACATAGGACCTTTTCACCCACAAATACCTCTTTTATCCACAAAATAGAACAGTTTCTTCCTGACATGCCACATTTCTCCCAAATATATCACATCTTCTCCAAGAAATACGACGTTTCCCCCTTGAAATAGGACCTTTTCACCCACAAATACCTCTTTTATCCCCAAAAGAGGTTATTTTCTTCCGGACATGCCACATTTCTCCCAAATATATCACATCTTCTCCAAGAAATACCAGGTTTCCCCCTTCAAATAGGACCTTTTCACCCACAAATACCTCTATTATCCCCAGAATAGGACAGTTACGTCCAGAAATGCCACATTTCTCCCAAATATATCACATCTTCTCCAAGAAATACCAGGTTTCCCCCTTCAAATAGGACCTTTTCACCCACAAATACCTGTTTTATCCCCAAAGGAGGACAGTTTCTTCCAGAAAGGCCACATTTCTCCCAAATATATCACATCTTCTCCAAGAAATACCAGCTTTCCCCCTTCAAATAGGACCTTTTCACCCACAAATACCTGTTTTATCCCCAAAAGAGGACAGTTTCTTCCAGAAATGCCACATTTCTCCCAAATATATCACATCTTCTCCAAGAAATACCAGGGTTCCCCCTTCAAATAGGACCTTTTCACCCACAAATACCTCTTATATCCCTCAAATTGGACATTTTCTTCCAGAAATGCCAGATTTCTCCCAAATATATCACATCTTCTCCAAGAAATACCCGGTATCCCCCTTGAAATAGGACCTTTTCACCCACAAATACCTCTTTTATCCCCAAAAGAGGACATTTTCTTCCAGACATGCCACATTTCTCCCAAATATACCACATCTTCTCCAAGAAATACCAGGGTTCCCCTTTCAAATAGGACCTTTTCACCCACAAATACCTCTTTTATCCCCAAGAGAGGACAGTTTCTTCCAGAAATGCCACATTTCTCCCAAATATATCACATCTTCTCCAAGAAATACCAGGGTTCCCCCTTCAAGTAGGACCTTTTCTGCCACAATTACCTGTTTTATCCCCAAAATAGTACAGTTTCTTCCAGAAAGGCCACATTTCTCCCAAATATACCATATCTTCTCCAAGAAATACCAGCTTTCCCTCTTCAAATAGGACCTTTTCACCCACAAATACCTCTTTTATCCCCAAAAGAGGACAGTTTCTTCCAGAAATGCCACATTTCTCCCAAATATAGCACATCTTCTCCAAGAAATACCAGCTTTCCCCCTTCAAATAGGACCTTTTCACCCACAAATACCTCTTTTATCCCCAAAATAGGACAGTTTCTTCCAGACATGCCACATTTCTCCCAAATATATCACATCTTCTCCAAGAAATACCAGGTTTCCCCTTTCAAATAGGACCTTTTCACCCACAAATACCAGTCTTCTCCCCCCAAATTGGACAGTTTCTTCCAGACATGCCACATTTCTCCCAAATATATCACATCTTCTCCAAGAAATACCAGGTTCCCCCTTCAAATAGGACCTTTTCACCCACAAATACCTCTTGTATCCCCAAAAGAGGACAGTTTCTTACAGAAATGCCACATTTCTCCCAAATATATCACATCTCCTGCAAGAAATACCAGGTTTCCCCCTTCAAATAGGACCTTTTCACCCACAAATACCTCTTTTATCCCCAAAAGAGGACAGTTTCATCCAGAAAGGCCACATTTCTCCCAAATATATCACATCTCCTGCAAGAACATCCAGCTTTCCCCCTTCAAATAGGACCTTTTCACCCACAAATACCTGTTTTATCCCCAAAATAGGACAGTTTCTTCCAGAAATGCCACATTTCTCCAAAATATATCACATCTTCTCCAAGAAATACCAGGTTCCCCCTTGAAATAGGACCTTTTCACCCACAAATACCTCTTTTATCCCCAAAATACGACAGTTTCTTCCAGAAATGCCACATTTCTCCCAAATGTACCACATCTTCCCCAAGAAATACCAGGGTTCCCCCTTCAAATAGGACCTTTTCTCCCACAAATACCAGCCTTCTCCCCCCAAATAGGACATTTTCTTCCAGACATGCCAGATTTCTCCCAAATAGATCATATCTTCTCCAAGAAATACCACGTTTCCCCCTTCAAATGGGACCTTTTCACCCACAAATACCGCTTTTATCCCCAGAATAGGACAGTTTCTTCCAGAAATGCCACATTTCTCACAAATAGATCACATCTTCTCCAAGAAATACCAGGTTTCCCCCTTCAAATAGGACCTTTTCACCCAAAAATACCTCTTTTATCCACAAAATAGAACAGTTTCTTCCAGACATGCCACATTTCTCCCAAATATATCATATCTTCTCCAAGAAATACCACGTTTCCCCCTTCAAATAGGACCTTTTCACCCACAAATACCTCTTTTATCCCCAAAAGAGGACAGTTTCTTCCTGACATGGCACTTTTCTCCCAAATAGATCACATCTCCTCCAAGAAATACCAGGTTCCCCCCTTCAAATAGGACCTTTTCACCCACAAATACCTCTTTTATCTCCAAAAGAGGACAGTTTCTTCCAGAAATGCCAGAATTCTCCCAAATATATCACATCTTCTCCAAGAAATACCACAATTCCCCCTTCAAATAGGACCTTTTCTCCCACAAATACCTCTTTTATCCCCAAAAGAGGACAGTTTCTGCCAGAATGGCCACATTTCTCCCAAATAGATCACATCTTCTCCAAGAAATACCAGGTTTCCCCCTTCAAATAGGACCTTTTCACCCACAAATACCTCTTTTATCCCCAAAAGAGGTCAGTTTCTTCCTGACATGCCACATTTCTCCCAAATATATATCATCTTCTCCAAGAAATACAAGCTTTCCCCCTTCAAATAGGACCTTTTCACCCACAAATACCTCTTTTATCCCCAAAAGAGGACAGTTTCTTCCTGACATGCCACATTTCTCACAAATATACCACATCTTCTCCAAGAAATACCAGGGTTCCCCCTTCAAATAGGACCTTTTCACCCACAAATACCTCTTTTATCCCCAAAAGAGGACAGTTTCTTCCAGAAATGCCACATTTCTCCAAAATATATCACATCTTCTCCAAGAAATACCAGGGTTCCCCCTTCAAGTAGGACCTTTTCTGCCACAAATACCTCTTTTATCCCCAAAAGAGGACAGTTTCTTCCAGACATGCCATATTTCTCCCAATTATATCACATCTTCTCCAAGAAATACCAGGATTCTTCCTGAAATATGACCTTTTCTCCCACAAATACCACCATTCTCACCCCTGTTAGGACACTTTCATCCAGACATGCCAGATTTCTCCAAAATATATCACATCTTCTCCAAGAAATACCAGTTTTACCCCTTCAAATACGACCTTTTCACCCACAAATACCTCTTTTATCCCCAAAATACAACAGTTTCTACCGGACATGACACATTTCACCCAAATATATCACATCTTCTCCAAGAAATACCAGGATTCCTCCAAAAATAGGACCTTTTCACCCACAAATACCTCTTTTATCCCCAAAATAGGACATTTTCTGCCAGATAGGCCAGATTTCTACCAAATGTATCACATCTTCTCCAAGAAATACCAGGTTTCCCCCTTCAAAAAGGACCTTATCACCCAGAAATACCTCTTTTATTCCCAGAATAGGACAGTTTCTTCCAGAAAGGCCACATTTCTCCCAAATATATCACATCTTCTCCAAGAAATACCAGGTTTCCCCCTTCAAATAGGACCTTTTCACCCACAAATACCTCTTTTATCCCCCAAACAGGACAGTTTCTTCCTGACATGCCACATTTCTCCCAAATATATCACATCTTCTCCAAGAAATACCACGTTTCCCCCTTCAAATAGGACCTTTTCTCCCACAAATACCTCTTTTATCCCCAAAAGAGGACAGTTTCTTCCTGACATGCCACATTTCTCCCAAATAGATCACATCTTCTCCAAGAAATACCAGCTTTCCCCCTTCAAATAGGACCTTTTCACCCACAAATACCTCTTTTATCCCCAAAATAGGACAGTTTATTCAAGAAATGCCACATTTCTCCCAAATATATCACATCTTCTCCAAGAAATTCCAGGATTGCCCCTGGAAATCGGACCTTTTCTCCCACAAATACCTGCCTTCTCCCCCCAGATCAGGACATTTTCTTCCAGAAATGCCAGATTTCTCCCAAACATATCACATCTTCCCCAAGAAATACCAGGTTTCCCCCTTCAAATAGGACCTTTTCACCCACAAATACCTGCTTTATCCCCAAAAGAGGACAGTTTCTTCCAGAAATGCCACATTTCTCCCAAACATATCACATCTTCTCCTAGAAATACCACGATTCCTCCTGAAATAGGACCTTCTCATCCACAACTACAAGCATTCTCCCCCAAAATTGGACATTTTCTTCCAGACATGCCATATTTCTCCCAAATAGATCACATCTTCTCCAAGAAATACCACGTTTCCCCCTTCAAATAGGACCTTTTCACCCACAAATACCTCTTTTTTCCCCAAAAGAGTACAGTTTCTTCAAGAAATGCCAGATTTCTCCCAAACATATCACATCTCCTCCAAGAAATACCAGGTTTTCCCTTGGAAATAGGGCCTTTTCACCCACAAATACCTCTTTTATCCCCAAAAGAGGACAGTTTCTTCCAGAAATGCCACATTTCTCCCAAATATATCACATCTTCTCCAAGAAATACCAGGGTTCCCCCTTCAAGTAGGACCTTTTCTGCCACAAATACCTGTTTGATCCCCAAAATAGGACAGTTTCTTCCAGAAAGGCCACATTTCTCCCAAATATATCACATCTTCTCCAAGAAATACCAGGTTTCCCCCTTCAAATAGGACCTTTTCACCCACAAATACCTCTTTTATCCCCAAAAGAGGACAGTTTCTTCCAGAAATGCCAGATTTCTCCCAAATATATCACATCTTCTCCAAGAAATACCCGGTATCCCCCTTGAAATAGGACCTTTTCACCCACAAATACCTCTTTTAATCCCAAAATAGGACAGTTTCTGCCAGAAATGCCACATTTCTCCCAAACAGATCACATCTTCTCCAAGAAATACCACGTTTCCCCCTTCAAATAGGACCTTTTCACCCACAAATACCAGTCTTCTACTCCCAAATTTGACAGTTTCTTCCAGACATGCCACATTTCTCCAAAATAGATCACATCTTCTCCAAGAAATACCAGGTTTCCCCCTTCAAATAGGACCTTTTCACCCACAAATACCTCTTTTATCCCCAAAAGAGGACAGTTTCTTCCAGAAATGCCACATTTCTCCCAAACAGATCACAGCTTCTCCAAGAAATACCAGGTTTCCCCCTTCAAATAGGACCTTTTCACCCACAAATACCTCTTTTATCCCCAAAATAGGACAGTTTCTTCCTGACATGCCACATTTCTCCCAAATATATCACATCTTCTCCAAGAAATACCAGGGTTCCCCCTTCAAATAGGACCTTTTCACCCACAAATACCTGTTTCATCCCCAAAATAGGACAGTTTCTTCCAGACATGCCAGATTTCTCCCAAATATATCACATCTTCTCCAAGAAATACCAGGTTTCCCCCTTCAAATAGGACCTTTTCACCCACAAATACCTCTTTTATCCCCAAAAGAGGACAGTTTCTGCCAGACATGCCACATTTCTCCCAAATATATCACATCTTCTCCAAGAAATACCAGCTTTCCCCCTTCAAATAGGACCTTTTCACCCACAAATACGTTATTTATCCCCAAAATACGACAGTTTCTTCCAGACATGCCACATTTCTCCCAAATAGATCACATCTTCTCCAAGAAATACCAGGATTCCCCCTTGAAATTGGACCTTTTCAACCGCAAATACCCATTTTATCCCCAAATTAGGAGAGATTCTTCCAGACATGCCACATTTCTCCCAAATATATCACATCTTCTCCAAGAAATACCAGCTTTCACCCTTCAAATAGGACCTTGTCACCCACATATAACTGTTTTATCCCTTTGTTCCGAGCAACATTTCGTTTTGGAGTGTTTATCCGATGCTACACTTCAGCATTCTGTGACGAATTGATTAGAAGAGAAAAGCCGCACTAAGAAGTCAGCTAGAAGTTCGAGGAGCGACACACCTTGTACTTTCAGGGAGGACGTTCCAGAAAGTCGAGAGTTTTGTGCTTCTTTCCTGCGGAGAAAAAACCCCCTGTTTTCAGGCAATGCAGGACGCTGAATTCGCTCCTTCTCGGCATAGGAATACCGCTCCTTCGCTCTCGTGGCTCGAAAGCGGCACTCGCGCTGAACCGCTCCGGAGAGTCTGCAGTTGCTGGCCGGTCCATCGCGGTTCTGCCCGAGTGCCGCTTGCAGCCTTCAGCAGCGCTCTCGATTCTCTCGGATGCCGGGAAAGAGCGACTTCAGCCGGATGCTTTTCTCCGATGAGTGAGCGGCTTCATCTGCGCACATCGCAATGGAGCGGTTCTGACTTCTCCATGTGTCCATGCAGAATGCACTACGCTTCTCTCTCATTCTTATCCCTTTCTTCCGAGCGACATCTCGTTTTGGAGTGTTTATCCGATGCTACACTTCAGCATTCTGTGACAAATAGTGTAGAAGGGAAAAGCCCCACTAATTAGGAAGCTAGAAGTTCGAGGAGCGACACACGTAGTGCTTTCAGGGAGGACGTTCCAGAAAGTCGAGAGTTGTGGCTTCTTTCCTGTGGAGAAAAAACCCCCTGTTTTCAGGCTATTCAGTAGTCTGCAACTGCAGACTCTCCGGTGTGGTTCAGTGCAAACTCCGCTTTCGAGCCACGAGAGAGGAGGAGCGGCATTCCTATGCCGTGAACGTGCGAATTCAGCCAATGCATTGCCTGAAAACAGGGGTTTTTTTCTCCGCAGAAAGAAGCCACAACTCTTGACTTTCTGGAACGTCCTCCCTGAAAGCACAACGTGTGTGGCTTCTGGAGCTTCTAGCTGCCTTATTAGTGGGGCTTTTCTCTTCTACTCTATTCGTCACAGAATGCTGAAGTGTAGCATCGGATAAAGACTCCAAAACGAAATGTCGCTCGGAAGAAAGGGATAAGAATGAGAGAAGCGTAGTGCATTCTGCATGGACACATGGAGAAGTCAGAACCGCTCCATTGCGATGTGCGCAGAAGAAGCCACTCACTCGTCGGAGCAAAGCATCCGGCTGAAGTCGCTCTTTCCCGGCATCCGAGAGAAACGAGAGCGCTGCTGAAGGCTGCAAGCGGCACTCGGGCAGAACCGCGATGGACCGGCCAGCAACTGCAGACTCTCCGGAGCGGTTCAGCGCGAGTGCCGCTTTCGAGCCACGAGAGCGAAGGAGCGGTATTCCTATGCCGAGAAGGAGCGAATTCAGCGTCCTGCATTGCCTGAAAACAGGGGATTTTTTCTCCGCAGGAAAGAAGCCACAACTCTCGACTTTCTGGAACGTCCTCCCTGAAAGCACAATGTGTGAGGCTTCTGGACCTTCTAGCTGCCTTATTAGTGGGGCTTTTCTCTTCTATTTTATTCGTCACAGAATGCTGAAGTGTAGCATCGGATAAACACTCCAAAACGAAAAGTCGCTCGGAACAAAGGGATAAAACAGTTATTTGTGGGTGACAAGGTCCTATTTCAGGAGGAAACCTGGTATTTCTTGGAGATGTGATAAAATTGGGAGAAATGAGGCATGTCTGGAAGAAACTGTCCTATTTGGGGGATAAAAGAGGTATTTGTGGGTGAAAAGGTCCTAGTTCAGGAGAAATCCTGGTATTTCTTGGAGAAGATGTGATCTATTAGGGAGAAATGTGGCCTTTCTGGAAGAAACTGTCGTATTTTGGGGATAAATAACGTATTTGTGGGTGAAAAGTTCCTATTTGAAGGGGGAAACCTGGTATTTCTTGGAGAAGATTTTCTATATTTGAGAGAAATGTGGCATTTCTGAAAGAAACAGTCCTCTTTTGGGGATAAAAGAGGTATTTGTGGGTGAAAAGGTCCTATTTGATGGGGGAAAGCTGGTATTTCTTGGAGAAGATGTGATATATTTGGGAGAAATGTGGCCTTTCTGGAAGAAACTGTCCTATTTTGGGGATAAAAGAGGTATTTGTGGGAGAAAAGGTCCTATTTGAAGGGGGAAAGCTGGTACTTCTTGGAGAAGATGTGATATATTTGGGAGAAATGTGGCATTTCTGGAAGAAACTGTCGTATTTTGGGGATAAAAGAGGTATTTGTGGGAGAAAAGGTCTAATTTGAAGGGGGAAAGCTGGATGTTCTTGCAGGAGATGTGATATATTTGGGAGAAATGTGGCATTTCTGGAAGAAACTGTCCTCTTTTGGGGATAAAAGAGGTATTTGTGGGTGAAAAGGTCCTAGTTCAGGAGAAATCCTGGTATTTCTTGGAGAAGATGAGATCTATTAGGGAGAAATGTGGCCTTTCTGGAAGAAACTGTCCTATTTTGGGGGTAAAACAGGTATTTGTGGGTGAAAAGTTCCTATTTGAAGGGGGAAAGCTGGTATTTCTTGGAGAAGATGTGATATATTTGGGAGAAATCCGGCATTTCTGGCAGAAACTATTCTATTATGGGAAAAAAGAGGTATTTGTGGGTGAAAAGGTCCTATTTGAAGGGGGAAACCTGGTATTTCTTGGAGAAGATGTGATATATTTGGGAGAAATGTGGCATTTCTGAAAGAAACAGTCCTCTTTTGGGGATAAAAGAGGTATTTGTGGGTGAAAAGGTCCTATTTGATGGGGGAAAGCTGGTATTTCTTGGAGAAGATGTGATATATTTGGGAGAAATGTGGCATTTCTGGACGTAACTGTCCTATTCTGGGGATAAAACAGGTATTTGTGGGAGAAAAGGTCCTATTTGAAGGGGGAAAGCTGGTACTTCTTGGAGAAGATGTGATATATTTGGGAGAAATGTGGCATGTCTGGAAGAAACTGTCCTCTTTTGGGGATAAAAGAGGTATTTGTGGCTGAAAAGGTTTTATTTGAAGGGGGAAAGCTGGATGTTCTTGCAGGAGATGAGATATATTTGGGAGAAATGTGGCCTTTCTGGAAGAAACTGTCCTCTTTTGGGGATAAAACAGGTATTTGTGGGAGAAAAGGTCCTATTTGAAGGGGGAAACGCGGTATTTCTTGGAGAAGATGTGCTATATTTGGGAGAAATGTGGCCTTTCTGGAAGAAACTGTCCTCTTTTGGGGGTAAAACAGGTATTTGTGGGTGAAAAGTTCCTATTTGAAGGGGGAAACCTGGTATTTCTTGGAGAAGATGTGAAATATTTGGGAGAAATCTGGCATTTCTGGCAGAAACTGTTCTATTATGGGAAAAAAGAGGTATTTGTGGGTGAAAAGGTCGTATTTGAAGGTGGGAACGTGGCATTTCTTGGAGAAGATGTGATATGTTTCGGAGAAATGTGGCATGTCTGGAAGAAAATGTCCTATTTGGGGGGAGAAGGCTGGTATTTGTGGGAGAAAAGGTCCTATTTCAGGAGGAATCCTGGTATTTCTTGGAGGAGATGTGATATGTTTGGGAGAAATGTGGCATTTCTGGAAGAAACTGTCCTATTTTGGGGATAAAGCAGGTATTTGTGGGTGAAAAGGTCCTATTTGAAGGGGGAAACCTGATATTTCTTGGAGAAGCTGTGATATATTTGGGAGAAATGTGGCATGTCTGGAAGAAACTGTCCTATCCTGGGGATAAAACAGGTATTACAGGGTGAAAGTTCGTATTTGAAGGGGGAAACCTGTTATTTCTTGGAGAAGATGTGATATGTTTGGGAGAAATCTGGCATTTCTGGAAGAAACTGTCGTATTTAGGGGAACAAAGAGGTATTTGTGGGTGAAAAGGTCCTATTTGAAGGGGAAAACCTGGTATTTCTTGGAGAAGATGTGATCTATTTGGGAGAAATGTGGCATGTCTGGAAGAAACTGTCCTCTTTTGGGGATAAAAGAGGTATTTGTGGGAGAAAAGGTCCTATTTGAAGGGGAAATCCTGGTATTTCTTGGAGGAGATGTGATCTATTTGGGAGAAATGTGGCATTTCTGGAAGAAACTGTCCTATTTTGTAGATAAAACAGGTATTTTGGGTGAAAAGGTCCTATTTGAAGGGGGAACCTGGTATTTCTTGGAGAAGATGTGGTATATCTGTGAGAAATCTGGCATTTCTGGAAGAAACTGTTCTATTTTGGGGATAAAAGAGGTATTTGTGGGTGAAAAGGTCCTATTTCTAGGGGGAAAGCCTGGTATTTCTTGGAGAAGATGTGATATATTTGGGTGATATGTGGCATGTCTGGAAGAAAATGTCCTATTTGGGAGGAGAAGGCTGGTATTTGTGGGAGAAAAGGTCCTATTTCAAGGGGGAAAGCTGGTATTTTTTGGAGAAGATGTGATCTATTTGGGAGAAATGTGGCATTTCTGGATGAAACTGTCAAATTTTGGGGATAAAACAGGTATTTTGGGTGAAAAGGTCCTATTTGAAGGGGGAACCTGGTATTTCTTGGAGAAGATGTGGTATATTTGGGAGAAATGTGGCATGTCTGGAAGAAACTGTCCTCTTTTGGGGATAAAACAGGTATTACAGGGTGAAAAGGTCGTATTTAAAGGGGGAAACCTGTTATTTCTTGGAGAAGATGTGATATGTTTGGGAGAAATGTGGCATTTCTGGAAGAAACTGTCGTATTTTGGGGATAAAAGAGGTATTTGTGGGTGAAAAGGTCCTATTTCCAGGGGAAAACCTGGTATTTCTTGGAGAAGATGTGATCTATTTGGGAGAAATGTGGCATGTCAGGAAGAAACTTTCCTCTTTTGGGGATAAAAGTGGTATTTGTGGGTGAAAAGGTCCTATTTGAAGGGGGAAACCTGGTATTTCTTGGAGAAGATGTGATATATTTGGGAGAAATGTGGCCTTTCTGGAAGAAACTGTCCTCTTTTGGGGATAAAACAGGTATTTTTGGGAGAAAAGGTCCTATTTGAAGGGGGAAACCTGGTATTTCTTGGAGAAGATGTGATATATTTGGGAGAAATGTGGCCTTTCTGGAAGAAACTGTCCTATTTGGGGGGAGAAGCCTGGTAGTTGTGGGTGAGAAGGTCCTATTTCAGGAGGAATCCTGGTATTTCTTGGAGAAGATGTGATCTATTTGGGAGAAATGTGGCATTTCTGGAAGAAACTGTCCTCTTTTGGGGATAAAAGAGGTATTTGTGGGTGAAAAGGTCCTATTTGAAGGGGGAAAGCTGGTAATTCTTGGAGAAGATGTGATATATTTGGGAGAAATGTGGCATTTCTGGAAGAAAATGTCCTCTTTTGGGGATAAAAGATGTATTTCATGGATAAAAGGTCCTATTTGAAGGGGGAAACCTGGTATTTCTTGGAGAAGATGTGATATATTTGGGAGAAATCTGGCATTTCTGGAAGAAACTGTCCTCTTTTGGGGATAAAAGAGGTATTTGTGGGTGAAAAGGTCCTATTTGAAGGGGGAAAGCTGGTATTTCTTGGAGAAGATGTGATATGTTTGCGAGAAATGTGGCATTTCTGGAAGAAAACGTCGAATTTGGGGGGAGAAGGCGGGTAGTTGTGGGTGAGAAGGTCCTATTTCAGGAGGAATCCTGGTATTTCTTGGAGAAGATGTGATATATTTGTGCGAAATGTGGCATTTCTGGAAGAAACTGTCCTCTTTTGGGGATAAAAGAGGTATTAGTGGTTGAAAAGGTCCTATTTGAAGGGGGAAACCTGGTATTTCTTGGAGAAGATGTGATATATTTGGGAGAAATGTGGCATGTCTGGAAGAAACTGTCCTCTTTTGGGGATATAACTGGTATTTGTGGGTGAAAAGGTCCTATTTGAAGGGGGAACCCTGGTATTTCTTGGAGATGATGAGATACATTTGGGAGAAATCTGGCATTTCTGGAAGAAACTGTCCTCTTTTGTGTATAAAAGAGGTATGTGTGGGTGAAAAGGTTCTATTTGAAGGGGCAAACCTGGTATTTCTTGGAGAAGATGTGATCTATTTGGGAGAAATGTGGCATGTCTGGAAGAAAATGTCCTATTTGGGGGGAGAAGGCTGGTATTTTTGGTAGAAAAGGTCCTATATCAGGAGGAATCCAGGTATTTCTTGGAGGAGTTGTGATATATTTGGGAGAAATGTGGCATTTCTGGAATAAAGTGTCCTCTTTTGGAGATAAAATAGGTATTTGTGGGTGAAAAGGTCCTATTTGAAGGGGGAACACTGTTATTTCTTGGAGAAGATGTGATATACCTGGGAGAAATGTGGCATGTCTGGAAGAAACTGTCCTCTTTTGGGGATAAAATAGGTATTTGTGGGAGAGAAGGCCCTATTTGATGGGGGAAACCTGGTATTTCTTGGAGAAGATGTGATCTATTTGGGAGAAATGTGGCATGTCTGGAAGAAACTGTTCTATTTTGGGGATAAAACAGGTATTTGAGGGTGAAAAGGTCCTATTTGAAGGGGGAACCTGGTATTTCTTGGAGAAGATGTGATATATTTGGGTGATATGTGGCATGTCTGGAAGAAACTGTCCTATTTGGGGGGAGAAGGCTGGTATTTGTGGGAGAAAGAGTCCTATTTCAGGAGGAATCCTGGTATTTCTTGGAGGAGATGTGATCTATTTGGGAGAAATATGGCATCTCTGGCAGAAACTGTCCTGTTTTGGGGATAAAAGAGGTATTTGTGGGTGAAAAGGTCGTATTTGAAGGGGGAAAGCTGGTATTTCTTGGAGAAGATGTGATCTATTTGGGAGAAATGTGGCATGTCTGGAAGAAACTGTCCTATTTTGGGGATAAAAGAGGTATTTGTGGGTGAAAAGGTCCTATTTGAAGGGGGAAACGTGGTATTTCTTGGGGAAGATGTGATATATTTGGGAGAAATCTGGCATTTCTGGAAGAAACTGTCCTATTTGGGGGGAGAAGCCTGGTAATTGTGGGTGAAAAGGTCCTATTTCCAGGGGGAAACCTGGTATTTCTGAGGAGATGTGATATATTTGGGAGAAATCTGGCATGTCTGGAAGAAAATGTCCTATATGGGGGGAGAAGGCTAGTAGTTGTGGGTGAGAAGGTCCTCCTTCAGGAGGAATCCTGGTATTTCTTGGAGAACATGTGATCTATTTGGGAGAAATGTGGCCTTTCTGGAAGAAACTGTCCTCTTTTGGGGATAAAAGAGGTATTTGTGGGTGATAAGGTCCTTTTTGAAGGGGGAACCCTGGTATTTCTTGGTGAAGAAGTCATATGTTTGGGTGAAATGTGGCATTTCTGGAAGAAACTGTCATATTTTGGGGATAAAATAGGTATTTGTGGGTGAAAAGGTCATATTTCTAGGGGGAAAGCTGGTATTTCTTGGAGAAGATGTGATATATTTGGGTGATATGTGGCATGTCTGCAAGAAACTGTCCTATTTGGGGGGAGAAGGCTGGTATTTGTGGGAGAAAAAGACCTATTTCAGGAGGAATCCTGGTATTTCTTGGAGGAGATGTGATCTATTTGGGAGAAATCTGGCATTTCTGGAAGAAACTGTCCTCATTTAGGGACAAAAGAGATATTTGTGGGTGAAAAGGTCCTATTTGAAGGGGGAAACCTGGTATTTCTTGGAGAAGATGTGATATATTTGGGAGAAATGTGGCATTTCTGGAAGAAACTGTCCTCTTTTGGGGATAAAAGAGGTATTTGTGGGTGAAAAGGTCCTATTTGAAGGGGGAAACGTGGTATTTCTTGGAGAAGATGTGATATGTTGCAGAGAAATGTGGCATTTCTGGAAGAAACTGTCCTATTTTGGGGATAAAACAGGTATTTGTGGGTGAAAAGGTCCTATTTCCAGGGGGAAAGCTGGTATTTCTTGGAGAAGATGTTATATATTTGGGAGAAATGTGGCATTTCTGGAAGAAACTGTCCTCATTTAGGGACAAAAGAGATATTTGTGGGTAAAAAGGTCCTATTTGAAGGGGTAAAGCTGGTATTTCTTGGAGAAGATGTGCTATATTTGGGATAAATGTGGCATTTCTGGAAGAAACTGTCCTCTTTTGGGGATAAAAGAGGTATTTGTGGGTGAAAAGGTCCTATTTGAAGGGGGAACCTGGTATTTCTTGGAGAAGATGTGATGTATTTGGGAGAAATCTGGCATGTCTGGAAGAAACTGTCCTATTTTGGGGATCAAACAGGTATTTGTGGGTGAAAAGGTCCTATTTGAAGGGGGAACCTGGTATTTCTTGGAGAAGATGTGATATATTTGGGAGAAATGTGGCATGTCTGGAAGAAACTGTCCTATTTTGGGGATAAAAGAGGTATTTGTGGGTGAAAAGGTCCTATTTCAAGGGGGAAACCTGGTATTTCTTGGAGAAGATGTGATATATTTGTGAGAAATGTGGCATTTCTGGAAGAAACTGTCCTCTTTTGGGGATAAAAGAGGTATTTGTGGGTGAAAAGGTCCTATTTGAAGGGGGAAAGCTGGTATTTTTTGGAGAAGATGTGATACATTTGGTAGAAATCTGGCCTATCTGGTAGAAAATGTCCTATTTTAGGGATAAAAGAGGTATTTGTGGGTGAAAAGGTCCTATTTTTGGAGGAATCCTGGTATTTCTTGGAGAAGATGTGATATATTTGGGAGAAATGTGTCATGTCCGGAAGAAACTGTCGTATTTTGGGGATAAAAGAGGTATTTGTGGGTGAAAAGGTCCTATTTGAAGGGGGAACCTGATATTTCTTGGAGAAGATGTGATATATTTGGGAGAAATGTGGCATTTCTGGAAGAAACTGTCCTATTTTCGGGATAAAAGAGGTATTTGTGGGTGAAAAGGTCCTATTTGAAGGGGGAAAGCTGGTATTTCTTGGAGGAGATGTGATGTATTTGGGAGAAATGTGGCATTTCTGGAAGAAACTGTCCTCTTTTAGGCATAGAAGAGGTATTTGAGGGTGAAAAGGTCCTATTTCCAGGAGGAATCCTGGTATTTCTTGGAGAAGATGTGATCTATTTGGGAGAAATGTGGCATTTCTGGAAGAAACTGTCCTCATTTAGGGACAAAAGAGATATTTGTGGGTGAAAAGGTCCTATTTGAAGGGGGAATCCTGGTATTTCTTGGAGAAGATGTGATATATTTGGGAGAAATGTGGCATTTCTGGAAGAAACTGTCCTCTTTTGGGGATAAAAGAGGTATTTGTGGGTGAAAAGGTCCTATTTGAAGGGGGAACCCTGGTATTTCTTGGAGAAGATGTGATATGTTGCAGAGAAATGTGGCATTTCTGGAAGAAACTGTCCTATTTTGGGGATAAAACAGGTATTTGTGGGTGAAAAGGTCCTATTTCCAGGGGGAAAGCTGGTATTTCTTGGAGAAGATGTGATATATTTGGGAGAAATGTGGCATGTCTGGAAGAAACTGTCCTCTTTTGGGGATAAAAGAGGTATTTGTGGGTGAAAAGGTCCTATTTGAAGGGGGAAACCTGGTATTTCTTGGAGAAGATGTGATATATTTGGGAGAAATGTGGCATTTCTGGAAGAAAATGTCCTCTTTTGGGGATAAAACAGGTATTTGTGGGTGAAAAGGTCCTATTTGAAGGGGGAAACGTGGTATTTCTTGGAGAAGATGTGATATATTTGGGTGATATGTGGCATGTCTGGAAGAAAATGTCCTATTTGGGGGGAGAAGGCTGGTATTTGTGGGAGAAAAAGACCTATTTCAGGAGGAATCCTGGTATTTCTTGGAGGAGATGTGATCTATTTGGGAGAAATGTGGCATGTCAGGAAGAAACTGTCCTCATTTAGGGACAAAAGAGATATTTGTGGGTGAAAAGGTCCTATTTGAAGGGGGAAACCTGGTATTTCTTGGAGAAGATGTGATATATTTGGGAGAAATGTGGCATTTCTGGAAGAAACTGTCCTCTTTTGGGGATAAAAGAGGTATTTGTGGGTGAAAAGGTCCTATTTGAAGGGGGAAACGTGGTATTTCTTGGAGAAGATGTGATATGTTGCAGAGAAATGTGGCATTTCTGGAAGAAACTGTCCTATTTTGGGGATAAAACAGGTATTTGTGGGTGAAAAGGTCCTATTTCCAGGGGGAAAGCTGGTATTTCTTGGAGAAGATGTTATATATTTGGGAGAAATGTGGCATTTCTGGAAGAAACTGTCCTCATTTAGGGACTAAAGAGATATTTGTGGGTAAAAAGGTCCTATTTGAAGGGGGAAAGCTGGTATTTCTTGGAGAAGATGTGCTATACTTGGGAGAAATGTGGCATTTCTGGAAGAAACTGTCCTCTTTTGGGGATAAAAGAGGTATTTGTGGGTGAAAAGGTCCTATTTGAAGGGGGAACCTGGTATTTCTTGGAGAAGATGTGATGTATTTGGGAGAAATGTGGCATTTCTGGAAGAAACTGTCCTATTTTGGGGATCAAACAGGTATTTGTGGGTGAAAAGGTCCTATTTGAAGGGGGAACCTGGTATTTCTTGGAGAAGATGTGATATATTTGGGAGAAATGTGGCATGTCTGGAAGAAACTGTCCTATTTTGGGGATAAAAGAGGTATTTGTGGGTGAAAAGGTCCTATTTCAAGGGGGAAACCTGGTATTTCTTGGAGAAGATGTGATATATTTGTGAGAAATGTGGCATTTCTGGAAGAAACTGTCCTCTTTTGGGGATAAAAGAGGTATTTGTGGGTGAAAAGGTCCTATTTGAAGGGGGAAAGCTGGTATTTCTTGGAGAAGATGTGATACATTTGGTAGAAATCTGGCCTATCTGGTAGAAAATGTCCTATTTTAGGGATAAAAGAGGTATTTGTGGGTGAAAAGGTCCTATTTTTGGAGGAATCCTGGTATTTCTTGGAGAAGATGTGATATATTTGGGAGAAATGTGTCATGTCCGGAAGAAACTGTCGTATTTTGGGGATAAAAGAGGTATTTGTGGGTGAAAAGGTCCTATTTGAAGGGGGAACCTGATATTTCTTGGAGAAGATGTGATATATTTGGGAGAAATGTGGCATTTCTGGAAGAAACTGTCCTATTTTGGGGATAAAAGAGGTATTTGTGGGTGAAAAGGTCCTATTTGAAGGGGGAACCTGGTATTTCTTGGAGAAGATGTGATGTATTTGGGAGAAATGTGGCATTTCTGGAAGAAACTGTCCTCTTTTAGGCATAGAAGAGGTATTTGAGGGTGAAAAGGTCCTATTTCCAGGAGGAATCCTGGTATTTCTTGGAGAAGATGTGATCTATTTGGGAGAAATGTGGCATTTCTGGAAGAAACTGTCCTCATTTAGGGACAAAAGAGATATTTGTGGGTGAAAAGGTCCTATTTGAAGGGGGAATCCTGGTATTTCTTGGAGAAGATGTGATATATTTGGGAGAAATGTGGCATTTCTGGAAGAAACTGTCCTCTTTTGGGGATAAAAGAGGTATTTGTGGGTGAAAAGGTCCTATTTGAAGGGGGAAACCTGGTATTTCTTGGAGAAGATGTGATATGTTGCAGAGAAATGTGGCATTTCTGGAAGAAACTGTCCTATTTTGGGGATAAAACAGGTATTTGTGGGTGAAAAGGTCCTATTTCCAGGGGGAAAGCTGGTATTTCTTGGAGAAGATGTGATATATTTGGGAGAAATGTGGCATGTCTGGAAGAAACTGTCCTCTTTTGGGGATAAAAGAGGTATTTGTGGGTGAAAAGGTCCTATTTGAAGGGGGAAACCTGGTATTTCTTGGAGAAGATGTGATATATTTGGGAGAAATGTGGCATTTCTGGAAGAAAATGTCCTCTTTTGGGGATAAAACAGGTATTTGTGGGTGAAAAGGTCCTATTTGAAGGGGGAAACCTGGTATTTCTTGGAGAAGATGTGATATATTTGGGAGAAATGTGGCATTTCTGGAAGAAAATGTCCAATTTGGGTGCAGAAGGCTGGTATGTGTTTTTGAATAGGTCCTATTTCAAGGGGGAAACGTGGTATTTCTTGGAGAAGATGTGATATATTTGGGCAAAATGTGGCATGTCTGGAAGAAACTGTCCTCTTTTGGGATTAAAAGAGGTATTTGTGGGTGAAAAGGTCCTATTTGAAGGGGGAAAGCTGGTATTTCGTGGAGGAGATGTGATATATTTGGGAGAAATGAGGCATTTCTTGAAGAACTTGTCCTATTTGGGGGGAGAAGGCTGGTATTTGTGGGTGAAAAGGTCCTATTTCAGGAGGAAACCGGGTATTTCTTGGAGAAGATGTGATATATTTTGGAGAAATGTGGCCTTTCTGGAAGCAACTGTCCTATTTGGGGGATAAAACAGGTATTTGTGGGTGAAAAGGTCCTATTTCAAGGGGGAAAGCTGGTATTTCTTGGAGAAGATGTGATCTATTTGGGAGAAATCTGGCCTTTCTGGAAGACAATGTCCTCTTTTGGGGATAAAAGAGGTATTTGTGGGTGAAAAGGTCCTATTTCCAGGGGGAAACCTGGTATTTCTTGGTGAAGATGTGATATATTTGGGAGAAATGTGGCCTTTCTGGAAGAAACTGTCCTCTTTTGGGGATAAAACTGGTATTTGTGGGTGAAAAGGTCCTATTTGAAGGGGGAAACCTGGTATTTCTTGGAGAAGATGTGATCTATTTGGGAGAAATGTGGCCTTTCTGGAAGAAACTGTCCTATTTTGGGCATAAAGGAGTTATTTGAGGGTGAAAAGGTCCTATTTGAAGGGGGAATCCTGGTATTTCTTGGAGAAGATGTGATATATTTCGGAGAAACCTGGCCTTTCTGGAAAAAAATGTCCTATTTTGGGGATAAAAGAGGTATTTGTGGGTGAAAAGGTCCTATTTCAGGAGGAAAGCTGGTATTTCTTGGAGAAGATGTGATATATTTCGGAGAAATGTGGCATGTCAGGAAGAAACTGTCCTCTTTTGGGGATAAAAGAGGTATTTGTGGGTGAAAAGATCCTATTTGAAGGGGGAAAGCTGGTATTTCTTGGAGAAGATGTGATATATTTGGGAGAAATGTGGCATGTCTGGAAGAAACTGTCCTATTTTGGGGATGAAACAGGTATTTGTGGGTGAAAAGGTGCTATTTGAAGGGGGAAACCTGGTATTTCTTGGAGAAGATGTGATATATTTGGGAGAAATGCGGCATTTCTGGAAGAACTTGTCCAATTTGGGTGGAGAAGGCTGGTATTTCTGGGTGAAAAGGTCCTATTTCAGGAGGAATCCTGGTATTTCTTGGAGAAGATGTGATATATTTGGGAGAAATTTGGCATTTCTGGAAGAAACTGTCCTATTTTGGGGATCAAACAGGTATTTGTGGGTGAAAAGGTCCTATTTCAGGAGGAAAGCTGCTATTTCTTGGAGAAGATGTGATATATTTGGGCGAAATGTGGCCTTTCTGGAATAAACTGTCCTCTTTTGGGGATAAAACAGGTATTTGTGGGTGAAAAGGTCCTATTTGAAGGGGGAAACGTGGTATTTCTTGGAGAAGATGTGATCTATTTGGGAGAAATGTGGCATTTCTGGAAGAAAATGTCCTCTTTTGGGGATAAAACGTATTTGTGGGTGAAAACTTCCTATTTGAAGGGGGAAATCCGGTATTTCTTGGAGAAGATGTGATCTATTTGGGAGAAGTCTGGCATTTCTGGAAGAAACTGTCCTATTTTGGGGATGAAACAGGTATTTGTGGGTGAAAAGGTCCTATTTGAAGGGGGAAACGTGGTATTTCTTGGAGAAGATGTGATATGTTGCAGAGAAATGTGGCATTTCTGGAAGAAACTGTCCTATTTTGGGGATAAAACAGGTATTTGTGGGTGAAAAGGTCCTATTTCCAGGGGGAAACCTGTATTTCTTGGAGAAGATGTTATATATTTGGGAGAAATGTGGCATTTCTGGAAGAAACTGTCCTCATTTAGGGACAAAAGAGATATTTGTGGGTAAAAAGGTCCTATTTGAAGGGGGAAAGCTGGTATTTCTTGGAGAAGATGTGCTATATTTGGGAGAAATGTGGCATTCCTGGAAGAAACTGTCCTCTTTTGGGGATAAAAGAGGTATTTGTGGGTGAAAAGGTCCTATTTGAAGGGGGAACCTGGTATTTCTTGGAGAAGATGTGATGTATTTGGGAGAAATGTGGCATTTCTAGAAGAAACTGTCCTATTTTGGGGATCAAACAGGTATTTGTGGGTGAAAAGGTCCTATTTGAAGGGGGAACCTGGTATTTCTTGGAGAAGATGTGATATATTTGGGAGAAATGTGGCATTTCTGGAAGAAACTGTCCTATTTTGGGGATAAAAGAGGTATTTGTGGGTGAAAAGGTCCTATTTCAAGGGGGAAACCTGGTATTTCTTGGAGAAGATGTGATATATTTGTGAGAAATGTGGCATTTCTGGAAGAAACTGTCCTCTTTTGGGGATAAAAGAGGTATTTGTGGGTGAAAAGGTCCTATTTGAAGGGGGAAAGCTGGTATTTCTTGGAGAAGATGTGATACATTTGGTAGAAATCTGGCCTATCTGGCAGAAAATGTCCTATTTTGGGGATAAAAGAGGTATTTGTGGGTGAAAAGGTCCTATTTTTGGAGGAATCCTGGTATTTCTTGGAGAAGATGTGATATATTTGGGAGAAATGTGTCATGTCCAGAAGAAACTGTCGTATTTTGGGGATAAAAGAGGTATTTGTGGGTGAATAAGTCCTATTTGAAGGGGGAACCTGGTATTTCTTGGAGAAGATGTGATATATTTGGGAGAAATGTGGCATTTCTGGAAGAAACTGTCCTCTTTTGGGGATAAAAGAGGTATTTGTGGGTGAAAAGGTCCTATTTGAAGGGGGAAAGCTGGTATTTCTTGGAGGAGATGTGATGTATTTGGGAGAAATGTGGCATTTCTGGAAGAAACTGTCCTATTTTAGGCATAGAAGAGGTATTTGAGGGTGAAAAGGTCCTATTTCCAGGAGGAATCCTGGTATTTCTTGGAGAAGATGTGATCTATTTGGGAGAAATGTGGCATTTCTGGAAGAAACTGTCCTCATTTAGGGACAAAAGAGATATTTGTGGGTGAAAAGGTCCTATTTGAAGGGGGAAACCTGGTATTTCTTGGAGAAGATGTGATATATTTGGGAGAAATGTGGCATTTCTGGAAGAAACTGTCCTCTTTTGGGGATAAAAGAGGTATTTGTGGGTGAAAAGGTCCTATTTGAAGGGGGAACCCTGGTATTTCTTGGAGAAGATGTGATATGTTGCAGAGAAATGTGGCATTTCTGGAAGAAACTGTCCTATTTTGGGGATAAAACAGGTATTTGTGGGTGAAAAGGTCCTATTTCCAGGGGGAAAGCTGGTATTTCTTGGAGAAGATGTGATATATTTGGGAGAAATGTGGCATGTCTGGAAGAAACTGTCCTCTTTTGGGGATAAAAGAGGTATTTGTGGGTGAAAAGGTCCTATTTGAAGGGGGAAACCTGGTATTTCTTGGAGAAGATGTGATATATTTGGGAGAAATCTGGCATGTCTGGAAGAAACTGTCCTATTTTGGGGATGAAACAGGTATTTGTGGGTGAAAAGGTCCTATTTGAAGGGGGAACCCTGGTATTTCTTGGAGAAGATGTGATATATTTGGGAGAAATCTGGCATGTCTGGAAGAAACTGTCCTCTTTTGGGGATAAAAGAGGTATTTACGGGTTAAAAGGTCCTATTTGAAGGGGGAAACCTGGTATTTCTTGGAGAAGCTGTGATATATTTGGGAGAAATGTGGCATTTCTGTAAGAAACTGTCCTATGTTGGGGATCAAACGGGTATTTGAGGGTGAAAATGTCTTATTTCATGGGGGAAACCTGGTATTTCTTGGAGAAGATGTGATATATTTGTGAGAAATGTGGCATTTCTGGAAGAAACTGTCCTCTTTTGGGGATAAAAGAGGTATTTGTGGGTGAAAAGGTCCTATTTGAAGGGGGAAACCTGGTATTTCTTGGAGAAGATGTGAAAGATTTGGGAGAAATGTGGCATTTCTGGAAGATAATGTCCAATTAGGGGGGAGAAGGCTGGTATTTGTGGGTGAAAAGGTCCTATTTGAAGGGGGAAACCTGGTATTTCGTGGAGAAGATGTGATATATTTGGGAGAAATGTGGCATTTCTGGAAGAAACTGTCCTCTTTTGGGGATCAAACAGGTATTTTTGGGTTAAAAGTTCCTATTTTTAGGGGGAAACCGGGTATTTCTTGGAGGAGATGTGATATATTTGGGAGAAATGAGGCATTTCTTGAAGAACTTGTCCTATTTGGGTGGAGAAGGCTGGTATTTGTGGGTGAAAAGGTCCTATTTCAGGAGGAAACCTGGTATTTCTTGGAGAAGATGTGATATATTTTGGAGAAATGTGGCCTTTCTGGAAGCAACTGTCCTATTTTGGGGATAAAACAGGTATTTGTGGGTGAAAAGGTCCTATTTGAAGGGGGAAAGCTGGTATTTCTTGGAGAAGATGTGATATGTTTGGGAGAAATCTGGCCTTTCTGGAAGACAATGTTCTATTTTGGGGATAAAAGAGGTATTTGTGGGTGAAAAGGTCCTATTTCCAGGGGGAAAGCTGGTATTTCTTGGTGAAGATGTGATATATTTGGGAGAAATGTGGCCTTTCTGGAAGAAACTGTCCTCTTTTGGGGATAAAACTGGTATTTGTGGGTGAAAAGGTCCTATTTGAAGGGGGAAACCTGGTATTTCTTGGAGAAGATGTGATCTATTTGGGAGAAATGTGGCCTTTCTGGAAAAAACTGTCCTATTTTGGGCATAAAAGAGTTATTTGAGGGTGAAAAGGTCCTATTTGAAGGGGGAATCCTGGTATTTCTTGGAGAAGATGTGATATATTTCGGAGAAACCTGGCCTTTCTGGAAAAAAATGTCCTATTTTGGGGATAAAAGAGGTATTTGTGGGTGAAAAGGTCCTATTTTTGGAGGAAAGCTGGTATTTCTTGGAGAAGATGTGATATATTTGGGAGAAATGTGGCATGTCTGGAAGAAACTGTCCTATTTTGGGGATGAAACAGGTATTTGTGGGTGAAAAGGTGCTATTTGAAGGGGGAAACCTGGTATTTCTTGGAGAAGATGTGATATATTTGGGAGAAATGCGGCATTTCTGGAAGAACTTGTCCAATTTGGGTGGAGAAGGCTGGTATAACTGGGTGAAAAGGTCCTATTTCAGGAGGAATCCTGGTATTTCTTGGAGAAGATGTGATATATTTGGGAGAAATTTGGCATTTCTGGAAGAAACTGTCCTATTTTGGGGATCAAACAGGTATTTGTGGGTGAAAAGGTCCTATTTCAGGAGGAAAGCTGGTATTTCTTGGAGAAGATGTGATATATTTGGGCGAAATATGGCCTTTCTGGAATAAACTGTCCTCTTTTGGGGATAAAACAGGTATTTGTGGGTGAAAAGGTCCTATTTGAAGGGGGAAACGTGGTATTTCTTGGAGAAGATGTGATCTATTTGGGAGAAGTCTGGCATTTCTGGAAGAAACTGTCCTATTTTGGGGATGAAACAGGTATTTGTGGGTGAAAAGGTCCTATTTGAAGGGGGAAACCTGGTATTTCTTGGAGAAGATGTGATATATTTGGGAGAAATCTGGCATGTCTGGAAGAAACTGTCCTATTTTGGGGATGAAACAGGTATTTGTGGGTGAAAAGGTCCTATTTGAAGGGGGAACCCTGGTATTTCTTGGAGAAGATGTGATATATTTGGGAGAAATCTGGCATGTCTGGAAGAAACTGTCCTATTTTGGGGATAAAAGAGGTATTTACGGGTAAAAAGGTCCTATTTGAAGGGGGAAACCTGGTATTTCTTGGAGAAGCTGTGATATATTTGGGAGAAATGTGGCCTTTCTCGAAGAAACTGTCCTATTTTGGGGATCAAACGGGTATTTGAGGGTGAAAATGTCTTATTTCATGGGGGAAACCTGGTATTTCTTGAAGAAGATGTGATATATTTGGGAGAAATCTGGCATTTCTGGAAGAAACTGTCCTCTTTTGGGGATAAAAGAGGTATTTGTGGGTGAAAAGGTCCTATTTGAAGGGGGAAACCTGGTATTTCTTGGAGAAGATGTGAAAGATTTGGGAGAAATGTGGCATTTCTGGAAGGTAATGTCCAATTAGGGGGGAGAAGGCTGGTATTTGAGGGTGAAAAGGTCCTATTTGAAGGGGGAAACCTGGTATTTCGTGGAGAAGATGTGATATATTTGGGAGAAATGTGGCATTTCTGGAAGAAACTGTCCAAGTTGGGGATGAAACAGGTATTTTTGGGTTAAAAGTTCCTATTTTTAGGGGGAAACCGGGTATTTCTTGGAGGAGATGTGATATATTTGGGAGAAATGAGGCATTTCTTGAAGAACTTGTCCTATTTGGGGGGAGGAGGCTGGTATTTGTGGGTGAAAAGGTCCTATTTCAGGAGGAAACCTGGTATTTCTTGGAGAAGATGTGATATATTTTGGAGAAATGTGGCCTTTCTGGAAGCAACTGTCCTATTTTGGGGATAAAACAGGTATTTGTGGGTGAAAAGGTCCTATTTGAAGGGGGAAAGCTGGTATTTCTTGGAGAAGATGTGATATGTTTGGGAGAAATGTGGCATTTCTGGAAGAAACTGTCCTCATTTAGGGACAAAAGAGATATTTGTCGGTAAAAAGGTCCTATTTGAAGGGGGAAAGCTGGTATTTCTTGGAGAAGATGTGCTATATTTGGGAGAAATGTGGCATTCCTGGAAGAAACTGTCCTCTTTTGGGGATAAAAGAGGTATTTGTGGGTGAAAAGGTCCTATTTGAAGGGGGAACCTGGTATTTCTTGGAGAAGATGTGATGTATTTGGGAGAAATGTGGCATTTCTAGAAGAAACTGTCCTATTTTGGGGATCAAACAGGTATTTGTGGGTGAAAAGGTCCTATTTGAAGGGGGAACCTGGTATTTCTTGGAGAAGATGTGATATATTTGGGAGAAATGTGGCATTTCTGGAAGAAACTGTCCTATTTTGGGGATAAAAGAGGTATTTGTGGGTGAAAAGGTCCTATTTCAAGGGGGAAACCTGGTATTTCTTGGAGAAGATGTGATATATTTGTGAGAAATGTGGCATTTCTGGAAGAAACTGTCCTCTTTTGGGGATAAAAGAGGTATTTGTGGGTGAAAAGGTCCTATTTGAAGGGGGAAAGCTGGTATTTCTTGGAGAAGATGTGATACATTTGGTAGAAATCTGGCCTATCTGGCAGAAAATGTCCTATTTTGGGGATAAAAGAGGTATTTGTGGGTGAAAAGGTCCTATTTTTGGAGGAATCCTGGTATTTCTTGGAGAAGATGTGATATATTTGGGAGAAATGTGTCATGTCCAGAAGAAACTGTCGTATTTTGGGGATAAAAGAGGTATTTGTGGGTGAATAAGTCCTATTTGAAGGGGGAACCTGGTATTTCTTGGAGAAGATGTGATATATTTGGGAGAAATGTGGCATTTCTGGAAGAAACTGTCCTCTTTTGGGGATAAAAGAGGTATTTGTGGGTGAAAAGGTCCTATTTGAAGGGGGAAAGCTGGTATTTCTTGGAGGAGATGTGATGTATTTGGGAGAAATGTGGCATTTCTGGAAGAAACTGTCCTATTTTAGGCATAGAAGAGGCATTTGAGGGTGAAAAGGTCCTATTTCCAGGAGGAATCCTGGTATTTCTTGGAGAAGATGTGATCTATTTGGGAGAAATGTGGCATTTCTGGAAGAAACTGTCCTCATTTAGGGACAAAAGAGATATTTGTGGGTGAAAAGGTCCTATTTGAAGGGGGAAACCTGGTATTTCTTGGAGAAGATGTGATATATTTGGGAGAAATGTGGCATTTCTGGAAGAAACTGTCCTCTTTTGGGGATAAAAGAGGTATTTGTGGGTGAAAAGGTCCTATTTGAAGGGGGAACCCTGGTATTTCTTGGAGAAGATGTGATATGTTGCAGAGAAATGTGGCATTTCTGGAAGAAACTGTCCTATTTTGGGGATAAAACAGGTATTTGTGGGTGAAAAGGTCCTATTTCCAGGGGGAAACCTGGTATTTCTTGGAGAAGATGTGATATATTTGGGAGAAATGTGGCATGTCTGGAAGAAACTGTCCTCTTTTGGGGATAAAAGAGGTATTTGTGGGTGAAAAGGTCCTATTTGAAGGGGGAAACCTGGTATTTCTTGGAGAAGATGTGATATATTTGGGAGAAATCTGGCATGTCTGGAAGAAACTGTCCTATTTTGGGGATGAAACAGGTATTTGTGGGTGAAAAGGTCCTATTTGAAGGGGGAACCCTGGTATTTCTTGGAGAAGATGTGATATATTTGGGAGAAATCTGGCATGTCTGGAAGAAACTGTCCTATTTTGGGGATAAAAGAGGTATTTACGGGTTAAAAGGTCCTATTTGAAGGGGGAAACCTGGTATTTCTTGGAGAAGCTGTGATATATTTGGGAGAAATCTGGCATTTCTGTAAGAAACTGTCCTATGTTGGGGATCAAACGGGTATTTGAGGGTGAAAATGTCTTATTTCATGGGGGAAACCTGGTATTTCTTGGAGAAGATGTGATATATTTGTGAGAAATGTGGCATTTCTGGAAGAAACTGTCCTCTTTTGGGGATAAAAGAGGTATTTGTGGGTGAAAAGGTCCTATTTGAAGGGGGAAACCTGGTATTTCTTGGAGAAGATGTGAAAGATTTGGGAGAAATGTGGCATTTCTGGAAGATAATGTCCAATTAGGTGGGAGAAGGCTGGTATTTGTGGGTGAAAAGGTCCTATTTGAAGGGGGAAACCTGGTATTTCGTGGAGAAGATGTGATATATTTGGGAGAAATGTGGCATTTCTGGAAGAAACTGTCCTCTTTTGGGGATCAAACAGGTATTTTTGGGTTAAAAGTTCCTATTTTTAGGGGGAAACCGGGTATTTCTTGGAGGAGATGTGATATATTTGGGAGAAATGAGGCATTTCTTGAAGAACTTGTCCTATTTGGGTGGAGAAGGCTGGTATTTGTGGGTGAAAAGGTCCTATTTCAGGAGGAAACCTGGTATTTCTTGGAGAAGATGTGATATATTTTGGAGAAATGTGGCCTTTCTGGAAGCAACTGTCCTATTTTGGGGATAAAACAGGTATTTGTGGGTGAAAAGGTCCTATTTGAAGGGGGAAAGCTGGTATTTCTTGGAGAAGATGTGATATGTTTGGGAGAAATCTGGCCTTTCTGGAAGACAATGTTCTATTTTGGGGATAAAAGAGGTATTTGTGGGTGAAAAGGTCCTATTTCCAGGGGGAAAGCTGGTATTTCTTGGTGAAGATGTGATATATTTGGGAGAAATGTGGCATGTCTGGAAGAAACTGTCCTCTTTTGGGGATAAAACTGGTATTTGTGGGTGAAAAGGTCCTATTTGAAGGGGGAAACCTGGTATTTCTTGGAGAAGATGTGATCTATTTGGGAGAAATGTGGCCTTTCTGGAAGAAACTGTCCTATTTTGGGCATAAAAGAGTTATTTGAGGGTGAAAAGGTCCTATTTGAAGGGGGAATCCTGGTATTTCTTGGAGAAGATGTGATATATTTCGGAGAAACCTGGCCTTTCTGGAAAAAAATGTCCTATTTTGGGGATAAAAGAGGTATTTGTGGGTGAAAAGGTCCTATTTTTGGAGGAAAGCTGGTATTTCTTGGAGAAGATGTGATATATTTGGGAGAAATGTGGCATGTCTGGAAGAAACTGTCCTATTTTGGGGATGAAACAGGTATTTGTGGGTGAAAAGGTGCTATTTGAAGGGGGAAACCTGGTATTTCTTGGAGAAGATGTGATATATTTGGGAGAAATGCGGCATTTCTGGAAGAACTTGTCCAATTTGGGTGGAGAAGGCTGGTATTTCTGGGTGAAAAGGTCCTATTTCAGGAGGAATCCTGGTATTTCTTGGAGAAGATGTGATATATTTGGGAGAAATTTGGCATTTCTGGAAGAAACTGTCCTATTTTGGGGATCAAACAGGTATTTGTGGGTGAAAAGGTCCTATTTCAGGAGGAAAGCTGGTATTTCTTGGAGAAGATGTGATATATTTGGGCGAAATATGGCCTTTCTGGAATAAACTGTCCTCTTTTGGGGATAAAACAGGTATTTGTGGGTGAAAAGGTCCTATTTGAAGGGGGAAACGTGGTATTTCTTGGAGAAGATGTGATCTATTTGGGAGAAGTCTGGCATTTCTGGAAGAAACTGTCCTATTTTGGGGATGAAACAGGTATTTGTGGGTGAAAAGGTCCTATTTGAAGGGGGAAACCTGGTATTTCTTGGAGAAGATGTGATATATTTGGGAGAAATCTGGCATGTCTGGAAGAAACTGTCCTATTTTGGGGATGAAACAGGTATTTGTGGGTGAAAAGGTCCTATTTGAAGGGGGAACCCTGGTATTTCTTGGAGAAGATGTGATATATTTGGGAGAAATCTGGCATGTCTGGAAGAAACTGTCCTATTTTGGGGATAAAAGAGGTATTTACGGGTAAAAAGGTCCTATTTGAAGGGGGAAACCTGGTATTTCTTGGAGAAGCTGTGATATATTTGGGAGAAATGTGGCCTTTCTCGAAGAAACTGTCCTATTTTGGGGATCAAACGGGTATTTGAGGGTGAAAATGTCTTATTTCATGGGGGAAACCTGGTATTTCTTGAAGAAGATGTGATATATTTGGGAGAAATCTGGCATTTCTGGAAGAAACTGTCCTCTTTTGGGGATAAAAGAGGTATTTGTGGGTGAAAAGGTCCTATTTGAAGGGGGAAACCTGGTATTTCTTGGAGAAGATGTGAAAGATTTGGGAGAAATGTGGCATTTCTGGAAGATAATGTCCAATTAGGGGGGAGAAGGCTGGTATTTGTGGGTGAAAAGGTCCTATTTGAAGGGGGAAACCTGGTATTTCGTGGAGAAGATGTGATATATTTGGGAGAAATGTGGCATTTCTGGAAGAAACTGTCCAAGTTGGGGATGAAACAGGTATTTTTGGGTTAAAAGTTCCTATTTTTAGGGGGAAACCGGGTATTTCTTGGAGGAGATGTGATATATTTGGGAGAAATGAGGCATTTCTTGAAGAACTTGTCCTATTTGGGGGGAGGAGGCTGGTATTTGTGGGTGAAAAGGTCCTATTTCAGGAGGAAACCTGGTATTTCTTGGAGAAGATGTGATATATTTTGGAGAAATGTGGCCTTTCTGGAAGCAACTGTCCTATTTTGGGGATAAAACAGGTATTTGTGGGTGAAAAGGTCCTATTTGAAGGGGGAAAGCTGGTATTTCTTGGAGAAGATGTGATATGTTTGGGAGAAATCTGGCATTTCTGGAAGACAATGTCCTATTTTGGGGATAAAAGAGGTATTTGTGGGTGAAAAGGTCCTATTTCCAGGGGGAAACCTGGTATTTCTTGGTGAAGATGTGATATATTTGGGAGAAATGTGGCATTTCTGGAAGAAACTGTCCTCTTTTGGGGATAAAACTGGTATTTGTGGGTGAAAAGGTCCTATTTGAAGGGGGAAACCTGGTATTTCTTGGAGAAGATGTGATCTATTTGGGAGAAATGTGGCCTTTCTGGAAGAAACTGTCCTATTTTGGGCATAAAAGAGTTATTTGAGGGTGAAAAGGTCCTATTTGAAGGGGGAATCCTGGTATTTCTTGGAGAAGATGTGATATATTTCGGAGAAACCTGGCCTTTCTGGAAAAAAATGTCCTATTTTGGGGATAAAAGAGGTATTTGTGGGTGAAAAGGTCCTATTTCAGGAGGAAAGCTGGTATTTCTTGGAGAAGATGTGATATATTTGGGAGAAATGTGGCATGTCAGGAAGAAACTGTCCTCTTTTGGGGATAAAACAGGTATTTGTGGGTGAAAAGGTCCTATTTGAAGGGGGAAAGCTGGTATTTCTTGGAGAAGATGTGATATATTTGGGAGAAATGTGGCATGTCTGGAAGAAACTGTCCTATTTTGGGGATGAAACAGGTATTTGTGGGTGAAAAGGTGCTATTTGAAGGGGGAAACCTGGTATTTCTTGGAGAAGATGTGATATATTTGGGAGAAATGCGGCATTTCTGGAAGAACTTGTCCAATTTGGGTGGAGAAGGCTGGTATTTCTGGGTGAAAAGGTCCTATTTCAGGAGGAATCCTGGTATTTCTTGGAGAAGATGTGATCTATTTGGGAGAAATTTGGCATTTCTGGAAGAAACTGTCCTATTTTGGGGATCAAACAGGTATTTGTGGGTGAAAAGGTCCTATTTCAGGAGGAAAGCTGGTATTTCTTGGAGAAGATGTGATATATTTGGGCGAAATGTGGCCTTTCTGGAATAAACTGTCCTCTTTTGGGGATAAAACAGGTATTTGTGGGTGAAAAGGTCCTATTTGAAGGGGGAAACGTGGTATTTCTTGGAGAAGATGTGATCTATTTGGGAGAAATGTGGCCTTTCTGGAAGAAACTGTCCTATTTTGGGCATAAAAGAGTTATTTGAGGGTGAAAAGGTCCTATTTGAAGGGGGAATCCTGGTATTTCTTGGAGAAGATGTGATATATTTCGGAGAAACCTGGCCTTTCTGGAAAAAAATGTCCTATTTTGGGGATAAAAGAGGTATTTGTGGGTGAAAAGGTCCTATTTCAGGAGGAAAGCTGGTATTTCTTGGAGAAGATGTGATATATTTGGGAGAAATGTGGCATGTCAGGAAGAAACTGTCCTCTTTTGGGGATAAAACAGGTATTTGTGGGTGAAAAGGTCCTATTTGAAGGGGGAAAGCTGGTATTTCTTGGAGAAGATGTGATATATTTGGGAGAAATGTGGCATGTCTGGAAGAAACTGTCCTATTTTGGGGATGAAACAGGTATTTGTGGGTGAAAAGGTGCTATTTGAAGGGGGAAACCTGGTATTTCTTGGAGAAGATGTGATATATTTGGGAGAAATGTGGCATTTCTGGAAGAACTTGTCCAATTTGGGTGGAGAAGGCTGGTATTTCTGGGTGAAAAGGTCCTATTTCAGGAGGAAAGCTGGTATTTCTTGGAGAAGATGTGATATATTTGGGCGAAATATGGCCTTTCTGGAATAAACTGTCCTCTTTTGGGGATAAAACAGGTATTTGTGGGTGAAAAGGTCCTATTTGAAGGGGGAAACGTGGTATTTCTTGGAGAAGATGTGATCTATTTGGGAGAAATGTGGCATTTCTGGAAGAAAATGTCCTCTTTTGGGGATAAAACGTATTTGTGGGTGAAAACTTCCTATTTGAAGGGGGAAATCCGGTATTTCTTGGAGAAGATGTGATCTATTTGGGAGAAGTCTGGCATTTCTGGAAGAAACTGTCCTATTTTGGGGATGAAACAGGTATTTGTGGGTGAAAAGGTCCTATTTGAAGGGGGAAACCTGGTATTTCTTGGAGAAGATGTGATATATTTGGGAGAAATCTGGCATGTCTGGAAGAAACTGTCCTATTTTGGGGATGAAACAGGTATTTGTGGGTGAAAAGGTCCTATTTGAAGGGGGAACCCTGGTATTTCTTGGAGAAGATGTGATATATTTGGGAGAAATGTGGCCTTTCTCGAAGAAACTGTCCTATTTTGGGGATCAAACGGGTATTTGAGGGTGAAAATGTCTTATTTCATGGGGGAAACCTGGTATTTCTTGAAGAAGATGTGATATATTTGGGAGAAATCTGGCATTTCTGGAAGAAACTGTCCTCTTTTGGGGATAAAAGAGGTATTTGTGGGTGAAAAGGTCCTATTTGAAGGGGGAAACCTGGTATTTCTTGGAGAAGATGTGAAAGATTTGGGAGAAATGTGGCATTTCTGGAAGATAATGTCCAATTAGGGGGGAGAAGGCTGGTATTTGTGGGTGAAAAGGTCCTATTTGAAGGGGGAAACCTGGTATTTCGTGGAGAAGATGTGATATATTTGGGAGAAATGTGGCATTTCTGGAAGAAACTGTCCTCTTTTGGGGATCAAACAGGTATTTTTGGGTTAAAAGTTCCTATTTTTAGGGGGAAACCGGGTATTTCTTGGAGGAGATGTGATATATTTGGGAGAAATGAGGCATTTCTTGAAGAACTTGTCCTATTTGGGGGGAGAAGGCTGGTATTTGTGGGTGAAAAGGTCCTATTTCAGGAGGAAACCTGGTATTTCTTGGAGAAGATGTGATATATTTTGGAGAAATGTGGCCTTTCTGGAAGCAACTGTCCTATTTTGGGGATAAAACAGGTATTTGTGGGTGAAAAGGTCCTATTTGAAGGGGGAAAGCTGGTATTTCTTGGAGAAGATGTGATATGTTTGGGAGAAATCTGGCATTTCTGGAAGACAATGTCCTATTTTGGGGATAAAAGAGGTATTTGTGGGTGAAAAGGTCCTATTTCCAGGGGGAAACCTGGTATTTCTTGGTGAAGATGTGATATATTTGGGAGAAATGTGGCCTTTCTGGAAGAAACTGTCCTCTTTTGGGGATAAAACTGGTATTTGTGGGTGAAAAGGTCCTATTTGAAGGGGGAAACCTGGTATTTCTTGGAGAAGATGTGATCTATTTGGGAGAAATGTGGCCTTTCTGGAAGAAACTGTCCTATTTTGGGCATAAAAGAGTTATTTGAGGGTGAAAAGTTCCTATTTGAAGGGGGAATCCTGGTATTTCTTGGAGAAGATGTGATATATTTCGGAGAAACCTGGCCTTTCTGGAAAAAAATGTCCTATTTTGGGGATAAAAGAGGTATTTGTGGGTGAAAAGGTCCTATTTCAGGAGGAAAGCTGGTATTTCTTGGAGAAGATGTGATATATTTGGGAGAAATGTGGCATGTCAGGAAGAAACTGTCCTCTTTTGGGGATAAAACAGGTATTTGTGGGTGAAAAGGTCCTATTTGAAGGGGGAAAGCTGGTATTTCTTGGAGAAGATGTGATATATTTGGGAGAAATGTGGCATGTCTGGAAGAAACTGTCCTATTTTGGGGATGAAACAGGTATTTGTGGGTGAAAAGGTGCTATTTGAAGGGGGAAACCTGGTATTTCTTGGAGAAGATGTGATATATTTGGGAGAAATGCGGCATTTCTGGAAGAACTTGTCCAATTTGGGTGGAGAAGGCTGGTATTTCTGGGTGAAAAGGTCCTATTTCAGGAGGAATCCTGGTATTTCTTGGAGAAGATGTGATATATTTGGGAGAAATTTGGCATTTCTGGAAGAAACTGTCCTATTTTGGGGATCAAACAGGTATTTGTGGGTGAAAAGGTCCTATTTCAGGAGGAAAGCTGGTATTTCTTGGAGAAGATGTGATATATTTGGGCGAAATGTGGCCTTTCTGGAATAAACTGTCCTCTTTGGGGGATAAAACAGGTATTTGTGGGTGAAAAGGTCCTATTTGAAGGGGGAAACGTGGTATTTCTTGGAGAAGATGTGATCTATTTGGGAGAAATGTGGCATTTCTGGAAGAAAATGTCCTCTTTTGGGGATATAACGTATTTGTGGGTGAAAACTTCCTATTTGAAGGGGGAAATCCGGTATTTCTTGGAGAAGATGTGATCTATTTGGGAGAAGTCTGGCATTTCTGGAAGAAACTGTCCTATTTTGGGGATGAAACAGGTATTTGTGGGTGAAAAGGTCCTATTTGAAGGGGGAAACCTGGTATTTCTTGGAGAAGATGTGATATATTTGGGAGAAATCTGGCATGTCTGGAAGAAACTGTCCTATTTTGGGGATGAAACAGGTATTTGTGGGTGAAAAGGTCCTATTTGAAGGGGGAACCCTGGTATTTCTTGGAGAAGATGTGATATATTTGGGAGAAATCTGGCATGTCTGGAAGAAACTGTCCTATTTTGGGGATAAAAGAGGTATTTACGGGTAAAAAGATCCTATTTGAAGGGGGAAACCTGGTATTTCTTGGAGAAGCTGTGATATATTTGGGAGAAATGTGGCCTTTCTCGAAGAAACTGTCCTATTTTGGGGATCAAACGGGTATTTGAGGGTGAAAATGTCTTATTTCATGGGGGAAACCTGGTATTTCTTGAAGAAGATGTGATATATTTGGGAGAAATCTGGCATTTCTGGAAGAAACTGTCCTCTTTTGGGGATAAAAGAGGTATTTGTGGGTGAAAAGGTCCTATTTGAAGGGGGAAACCTGGTATTTCTTGGAGAAGATGTGAAAGATTTGGGAGAAATGTGGCATTTCTGGAAGATAATGTCCAATTAGGGGGGAGAAGGCTGGTATTTGTGGGTGAAAAGGTCCAATTTCAAGGGGGAAAGCTGGTATTTCTTGGAGAAGATGTGATATATTTGGGAGAAATCTGGCATTTCTGGAAGAAACTGTCCTATTTTGGGTTTAAAACAGGTATTTGTGGGTGAAAAGAATCACAGAATCTCAGAATCTCAGAATCACAGAATCACAGAATCACAGAATCACTAAGGTTGGAAAAGACCTATAAGATCATCCAGTCCAATCATCCACCTATCACCCATGATTCTCGCTAAACTATATCCCTCAACACAACATCTAATCGTTTCTTGAACAGCTCCGGGGTCGGTGACCCCACCACCTCCCTGGGCAACCCATTCCAGTGCCTGACCACCCTTTCAGAGAAGTAGTATTTCCTAATATCCAGTCTGAATCTTCCCTGGCGCAGCTTGAAACCATTCCCCCTAGTCCTATCACCAGTTACCCGAGAGAAGAGGCCGACCCCCAGCTCGCTACAACCTCCCTTCAGGTAGTTCTAGAGAGCAAGAAGGTCTCCCCTGAGCCTCCTCTTCTCCAGACTGAACAATCCCAGCTCCCTCAGCCGCTCCTCATAAGGCCTGTGCTCCAGACCCCTCTCCAGTTTTGTTGCCCTTCTTTGAACACGCTCCAGGGCCTCAATGTCTTCCTTGTAGTGAGGGGCCCAGAACTGGACACAGTACTCAAGGTGCGGCCTCACCAGAGCTGAGTACAGGGGGACAATTACTTCCCTGCTCCTGCTGGTCACACTACTTCTGATGCAAGCCAAGATGCCATTGGCCTTCTTGGCTACTCGGGCACACTGCTGGCTCATATTTAGCCGAGCGTCAACCAACACCCCCCAGGTCCATTTCCTCTACACAGTCTTCCAGCCACTCCGCCCCAAGCCTGTAGCGTTGCTTGGGGTTGCTGTGGCCAAAGTGTAGGACCCGGCATTTGGTCTTATTAAACCTCATCCCATTGGCTTCAGCCCAGCTATCCAGCCTGTCCAGATCCCTCTGTAGGGCCTCACTACCCCCAGGCAGATCGACACCTCCAGCCAGCTTGGTGTCATCTGCAAACTTACTGAGGGTGCACTCAATGCCCTCATCCAGGTCATCAATAAAGATCTTGAAGAGGACAGGCCCCAGCACCGACCCCTGGGGAACCCCACTCGTGACCGGTCGCCAGCCGGATTTGGCTCCATTGACCACCACTCTCTGGGCCCGGCCCTCCAGCCAGTTCCTTACCCAGCCAAGAGTGTACCTGTCCAAGCCACGAACTGCCAGCTTCTGCAGGAGAATACTGTGGGAGACAGTGTCAAAGGCTTTGCTGAAGTCTAGGTAGACTACATCAACAGCCTTTCCCTCATCCACCAGGCGGCTCACTAGATCATAGAAGGAGATCAGGTTGGTCAAGCAGGACCTGCCCTTTGTGAACCCATGCTGGCTAGGCCTGATCCCCCGGTTGTCCCGCACTTGCCGCGTGATCTCCCTCAAGACAATCTGCTCCATAACCTTCCCCGGCACCGAGGTCAGGCTAACAGGCCTGTAGTTCCCCGGGTCCTCCTTACAGCCCTTCTTGTAGATGGGAGTCACATTGGCAAGCTTCCAGTCTTCTGGTACTTCACCAGTCAACAAGGAGCGCTGAGAGATGATGGAAAGCGGCTCGGCTATCACCTCCGCCAGTTCCCTCAGCACTCTCGGGTGAATCTCATCCGGCCCCATGGACTTGGGACAGTCCAGTTGGAGTAGCAGGTCTCTGACTCTTTCCTCCTGAATCGTGGATGGTTTAGCCTGCTCCCCAGCTGAGACTATCAGGTCAAAAAGCGGAGTGCCTTGAGGATAACTGGTCTGACCTTTAAAGACAGACGTAAAGAAGGCGTTCAGGACCTCCGCCTTTTCCTTATCCTCAGTAGTCACATTCCCAGCCTCATCCAGTAAAGAGTGGAGATTCTCCTTAGTTCTCCTCTTACTGTTGATATATTTGTAAAAGGGTTTCTTGTTTCTTTTTATCCCAGCGGCCAGGTTGAGTTCGAGCTGGGCTTTCGCCTTTCTGATTTTCTCCCTGCACACCTTAACAACTTCTCTGTACTCTTTCTGAGTCGCCCGTCCCTTCTTCCACAGGAGGTAGATTCTCTTTTTCTCCCGGAGCCTCAAGAATAGTTCCCTATTCATCCACGCCGGTCTCCTTCCCCGCCGGCTCTTTTTGCAGCTCAGGGGGACAGCCCGCTCCTGCGCCTGTAAGACTACCTTCTTGAAGAGCAACCAGTTGTCTTGGACCCCTTGACCCTCTAAGACCGAAACCCAGGGGACTCCCCCTACTAGTCTTCTAAACAATTCAAAGTCCGCCCTCCGGAAGTCCAAGGTAACAGTTTGGCTGTTCTTCCTCCTGGCTCCACCAAGAATGGAGAACTCTACCATCTCATGGTCACTCTGTCCAAGACAGCCCCCCACCACCACATCTTCCACCAGACCTTCTCTGTTTGCGAACAGCAGGTCTAGCGGGGCAGCTCCTCTCGTAGGCTCTCTCACCAGCTGCATCAGAAAGTTATCCTCCATACACTCCAGAAACCTCCTAGACTGCTTCTTCTGCGCTGCGTTGTATTCCCAGCATATGTCAGGGAAGTTGAAGTCCCCCATGAGGACAAGGGCCGGCGACCTCGCAGCTTCTGCCAGCTGCTCATAGAACACCTCATCCGTCTCTTCATCCTGGTTCAGCGGTCTATAGCAGACGCCCACCAATATGTCTGCCTTGTCAGCCCTTCCCCTGATCTTTACCCATAGGGATTCAACCTTATCATCCCCAGCCACAAGCTCAGTAACATCAAAGCACTCTCTAACATACAGAGCCACACCACCACCCCTTCTTCCTTGCCTATCCTTCCTGAAGAGCTTGGAGCCATCCATTGCAGCACTCCAGTCATGGGAGCAGTCCCACCATGTTTCCGTAATGGCGACTAGGTCATAGCTTGCCTGCCGCACCACGGCTTCCAACTCTTCTTCTTTGTTGCCCATGCTGCGTGCATTGGTGTAGACGCACTTCAGCCGAGCCCCTCGCCTCATCCCTGATCCCATTGCCGCTCCCCCAGGCTCATCTCTAGCAGGCCTGGTTTTATCCCCTACCCCCTTCATAGCTAGTTTAAAGCCCTCTCCACAAGTCCTGCCAGCTCCTGGGCAAGGATCCGTTTCCCCCTTCGAGACAGGTGAGACCCATCAGCAGACCCCAGGCCCGCTGCCGAGTAGACCGCCCCATGATCAAAGAACCCCAAATTCTTGCTTTTGCACCAGCCTTTCAGCCACGCGTTTATAAGGTGTGTTTTTCTGGTGGTCTCAGCATCCTTCCCTGCCACTGTAGGAATACAGGCAAATACTACCTGTACGCCTGCTCCTTCAACTAACCTCCCCAGTCTCCTAAAGTCATTTTTCATAGTCCTCAGGTTTCCATCAGTGACCTCATCACTGCCAGCCTGAACTATCAATAAGGGATAATAATCAGAGGAGCGGATCAACCTAGGAAGTTTCCGAGAAATATCCCTGAGCCGGGCCCCAGGGAGGCAGCACACCTCCCTACGGGTGGGGGCAGGCCGACATATTGGGCCTTCAGTTCCTCCTAGAAGGGAGTCTCCTATGACTATCACCCTCCTTTCTTTACCGGAGGAGGCAGTCTTGAAGCGTGGAGCTGGATGCCTCTCCTTGGGAACACTTGGAGGCAGTTCTCCCACTTCATCCTCAGCCACCGCACCCTCCAGTTGCAGGGCTTCAACCCTATTCCATAGAGGCACCTGGGGAACCGAGGTAGGTCGGGATGGGGGTCGCCCGCATCGCCGAGCTGGAACCTGCTGCCATTCCTCCTCCGCCCTCAGGTTAGCTCTCTCAGTTTGACTGCGGCAAGGCAGAGGGTCCACTACCATTTGGGGGTTGCAATCTCTGCGTCTTTCTCGCAGAGAGTCACACCACCAGTCAATCTCCCGCTCGCACTCTCTGATGGCTCTTAATCTCCCTACCTCCTCTCTAAGTTCCACCACCAGGCTGAGCAGCTCCTCCACCTGCTCGCACCTCGCACAAGTGGCATCCTTCCCATTCTCCCCCGGCAGCAGCAGGCTCAGGCACTCCCTACAGCCAGAGACCTGAACCGCTACATTTCTCGGCAGGCCCTCTGTCTGGGTCGCCACAGTCCTCTTGGGGCAAGCCCGCCGCCTGGTAGAGACCATGTTTGAACCTGCGCTCTCGAGGTCTGTCAGTAGGAGAGCTGATGTCCTGGAAAGGGATGTGGGCCGAAGCTAGCTTCTGCCCTCCAAGAGCTGCTTTTAATACCCCAATGAGCAGTCAAGGTCACGCCAAGAGATAAGAGCCAGCTCCGCCCCTGCTGCCTCAGCAGCCCGCCCACAAGCTGCCAGCCCCAGGCGCCGGCAGCGTGCTTGTGCTGCCTTCACAAAACAGCCCTGCTCTGAAGCTGGACTCCTCAGCAATGCCGTTACACACGGCAGGAAGCAAGGAAAACAGGTATTTGTGGGTGAAAAGGTCCTATTTCAAGGGGGAAACCATACTCCCCCCAAATCGGACATTTTCTCCCACAAATACCAGCTTTCTCCCCTGAAATAGTACCCCTTCACCAGCAAATACCTGTTTTATCCCCCAAAACAGGACATTTTCTCCCACAAATACCACCTTTCTCCCCCAAAATACCTCTTTTTCTCCCACAAATACCAGATTTCTCCCCAGTTCAGGACATTTTCTCCCAGAAATGCAAGATTGTTTCCCAAACGTAGGACATTTCCTCCCAGAAATACCAGGTTTCTCCCCCAAAATAGGTCATTTTCTTCAAGGAACATCCGATTTCAAATCAAAAAGAGGACATTTTCTTCCACATATACCAGCTTTCTCCCCCAAAATAGGTCATTTTCTTCAAGGAATACCCGATTTCAAATCAAAAATACCACATTTTCTCCCACAAATACCAGCTTTCTCCCCTGAAATAGTACCCCTTCACCCGCAAATACCAGCTTTCTCCCCTGAAATAGTTCTCATTCACCCACAAATACCTGTTTTATCCCCCAAAACAGGACATTTTCTCCCACAAATACCACCTTACTCCCCCAAAATAGGACATTTTCTCCCACAAATACCTGTTTTATCCCCCAAAACAGGACATTTTCTCCCACAAATACCACCTTTCTCCCCCAAAATACCTCTTTTTCTCCCACAAATACCAGATTTCTCCCCAATTCAGGACATTTTCTCCCAGAAATGCAAGATTGTTTCCCAAACGTAGGACATTTCCTCCCAGAAATACCAGGTTTCTCCCCCAAAATAGGTCATTTTCTTCAAGGAACATCCGATTTCAAATCAAAAAGAGGACATTTTCTCCCACAAATACCAGCTTTCTCCCCCAAAATAGGTCATTTTCTTCAAGGAATACCCGATTTCAAATCAAAAATACCACATTTTCTCCCACAAATACCAGCTTTCTCCCCCCAAATTGGACTTTTTCTTCCAGAAATGCCTCTTTTCTCCCAAATATATCACATCTTCTTCCACAAATACCACCTTACTTACCCCCAAATCGGACATTTTCTCCCACAAATACCAGCTTTCTCCCCTGAAATAGTTCCCATTCACCCACAAATACCTCTTGTATCCCCAAAATAGGACATTTTCTCCCACAAATACCTCTTGTATCCCCCCAAACAGGACATTTTCTCCCACAAATACCACCTTTCTCCCCCAAAAGACAGAATCGCAGAATCACAGAATTGCCAGGGTTGGAAGGGACCTCAAGGATCATGAATCTCCAACCCCCCTGCCACACGCAGGGCCACCAATCATCCCACCTCATGCTAGACCAGGCTGCCCAGGGCCTCATCCAATCTGGCCTTGAACACCTCCAGCGACGGGGCATCCACAACCTCTCTGGCCAGCCTGTTCCACTACCTCACCACTCTCTCTGTAAAGAAGTTCCCCCTGATGTCCAACCTCAATCTCCCTTCCCTCAACTTCAAACCATTTCCCCTTGTCCTGCTGTTATCTCCCCTTTCCAAGAGTTGATTCCCCTCCTCTTTGTAGGCTCCCTTGAGGTACTGAAAGGCTGCAATGAGCTCACCCCGCAGCCTTCTTTTCTCCAGGCTGAACAAGCCCAGCTCCTTCAGCCTGTCCTCATAGGGGAGGTGCTCCAATCCCCTGATCATTTTGCTGGCTCTCCTCTGGACCCTCTCCAACAGCTCCCTGTCTTTCTTGTACTGGGGGCTCCAGACCTGGACACAGTACTCCAGATGGGGCCTCACAAGAGCAGAGGAGAGGGGAACAATCACCTCCCTGTCCCTGCTGGCCACCCCTCTGCTGATGGAGCCCAGGATACCATTCGCCTTCCGAGCCACAAGGGCACACTGCTGGCTCATAGTCAGTTTTTCATCTATCAGGACCCCCAAGTCCTTCTCCACACGGCTGCTCTCAAGGACCGCTCCTTCCAGCCTGTAGGGATGCCTGGGATTTCTCCGGCCCAAGTGCAAAACTCTGCACTTTGCCGTCTTGAACCGCATCAGGTTCACCCGGGCCCACCATTCTAGCCTCTCCAAGTCCCTCTGAATGGCATCCCTTCCTTCAACCGTGTCGACCGCACCACTCAGCTTGGTGTCGTCAGCAAACTTCCTGAGGGAGCACTCAATTCCGTCATCGATGTCATTGATAAAGATGTTAAATTCTCCCACAAATACCTGCTTTCTCCCCAAATCACAACATTTTCTCCCAGAAATGCTAGATTGTTTCCCAAACGTAGGACATTTTCTACCAGATATACCACATTTCTCCCCCAAAATAGGTCGTTCTGTTCAAGGAATACCCGATTTCAACTCAAACATGGGACATTTTCTCCAACACATAACAGGCTCCCCACCCGAAATAGGACCTTTTCTCCCACAAATTCCAGTTTTCTCCCCCCAAATTGGACTTTTTCTTCCAGAAATGCCAGTTTACTCCCAAATATATAACATCTTCTCCAAGAAATGCCTGTTTTATCCCCAAAACAGGACATTTTCTCCCACAAATACCAGCTTTCTCCCCTGAAATAGTAACCAATCACCCACAAATACCTGTTTCATCCCAAAAATAAGACATTTTCTCCCACAAATACCTGTTTTATCCCCAAAATGAGACATTTTCTTCCAGAAATACCACCTTACTCCCCCAAAATAGGACCTTTTCACCCACAAATACCTCTTTTATCCCCCAAAACAGTACATTTTCTCCCACAAATACCACCTTTACCCCCCAAAATACCACTTCTTCCCCCACAAATACCTGCTTTCTCACCAAATCAGGACATTTTCTCCCAGAAATGCTAGATTGTTTCCAAACGTGGGACATTTTCTACCACAAATAGAACTTTTCTCCCCCAAAATAGGTTATTTTCTTCAAGGAATACCCGATTTCAACTCAAAAAAGAGGACACTTTCTCGAAGAAATACCAGGTTTCCGCCTTCAAATAGGACCTTTTCTCCCACAAATACCAGCATTCTCCTCCCAAGTTGGAATTTTTCTTCCAGACATGCCACATTTCTCCAAAAATATATCACATCTTCAACAAGAAATACCAGCTTTCCCCCTTCAAATAGGACCTTTTCACCCACAAATACCTGTTCTATTCCCCAAATAGGACAGTTTCTTCCTGACATGCCAGATTTCTCCCAAATATATCACATCTTCTCCAAGAAATACCAGGGCTCCCCCTTCAAATAGGACCTTTTCACCAACAAATACCTGTTTGATCCCCAAAAGAGGACAGATTTTTCCAGAAAGGCCACATTTCTCCCAAATATATCACATCTTCTCCAAGAAATACCGGATTTCTACCTTCAAATAGGAAATTTTCACCCACAAATACCTGCTTTATCCCCAAAATAGGACAGTTTCTTCCAGAAATGCCACATTTCTCCCAAATATATCACATCTTCTCCAAGAAATACCAGGTTTCCCCCTGGAAATAGGACCTTTTCACCCACAAATACCTGTTTCATCCCCAAAATAGGACAGTTTCTTCCAGAAATGCCAGATTTCTCCCAAATATATCACATCTTCTCCAAGAAATACCACGTTTCCCTCTTCAAATAGGACCTTTTCACCCACAAATACCTCTTTTATCCCCAAAATAGGACAGTTTCTTCCAGAAATGCCGCATTTCTCCCAAATATATCACATCTTCTCCAAGAAATACCAGCTTTCCCCCTTCAAATAGGACCTTTTCACCCACAAATACCTGTTTCATCCCCAAAAGAGGACAGTTTCTTCCAGACATGCCAGATTTCTCCCAAATATATCACATCTTCTCCAAGAAATACCACGTTTCCCCCTTCAAATAGGACCTTTTCACCCACAAATACCTGTTCTATTCCCAAAAATGGACATTTTCTTCCAGAAATGCCAAATTTCTCCCAAATATATCACATCTTCTCCAAGATATACCAGGCTTTCCCCCTGGAAATAGGACCTTTTCACCCACAAATACCTGTTTTATCCCCAGAAGAGGACAGTTTCTTCCAGAAATGCCACATTTCTCCCAAATAGATCACATCTTCTCCAAGAAATACCAGGTTTCCCCCTTCAAATAGGACCTTTTCACCCACAAATACCTCTTTTATCCCCAAAATAGGACAGTTTCTTCCAGAAATGCCACATTTCTCCCAAATAGATCACATCTTCTCCAAGAAATACCAGCTTTCCCCCTTCAAATAGGACCTTTTCACCCACAAATACCTCTTTTATCCCCAAAATACGACAGTTTCTTCCAGAAATGCCACATTTCTCCCAAATGTATCACATCTTCTCCAAGAAATACCAGGTTTCCCCCTTCAAATAGGACCTTTTCACCCACAAATACCTCTTTTATCCCCAAAAGAGGACAGTTTCTTCCAGAAATGCCACATTTCTCCCAAATGTATCACATCTTCTCCAAGAAATACCAGGATTCCCCCTTCAAATAGGACCTTTTCACCCACAAATACCTCTTTTATCCCCAAAATACGACAGTTTCTTCCAGAAATGCCACACTTCTCCCAAATGTATCACATCTTCTCCAAGAAATACCAGGTTTCCCCCTTCAAATAGGACCTTTTCACCCACAAATACCTCTTTTATCCCCAAAAGAGGACAGTTTCTTCCAGAAAGGCCACATTTCTCCCAAATATATCACATCTTCTCCAAGAAATACCAGGTTTCCCCTGGAAATAGGACCTTTTCACCCACAAATACCTCTTTTATCCCCAAAAGAGGACAGTTTCTTCCAGAAATGCCACATTTCTCCCAAATATATCACATCTTCTCCAAGAAATACCACGTTTCCCCCTTCAAATAGGACCTTTTCACCCACAAATACCTGTTTGATCCCCAAAAGAGGACAGTTTCTTCCAGAAATGCCACATTTCTCCCAAATACATCACATCTTCTCCAAGAAATACCAGCATTCCCCCTTCAAATAGGACCTTTTCACCCACAAATACCTGTTTGATCCCCAAAGCAGGACAGTTTCTTTCAGAAATGCCACATTTCTCGCAAATATATCACATCTTCTCCAAGAAATACCAGCTTTCCCTCTTCAAATAGGACCTTTTCACCCACAAATACCTCTTTTATCCCCAAAAGAGGACAGTTTCTTCCAGAAATGCCACATTTCTCCCAAATATATCACATCTTCTCCAAGAAATACCAGCTTTCCCCCTTCAAATAGGACCTTTTCACCCACAAATACCTCTTTTATCCCCAAAATAGGACAGTTTCTTCCAGAAATGCCACATTTCTCCCAAATGTATCACATCTTCTCCAAGAAATACCAGGTTTCCCCCTTCAAATAGGACCTTTTCTTCAACAAATACCAGCCTACTCCCCCCAAATTGGACAGTTTCTACCAGAAATGCCAGATTTCTCCCAAATATATCACATCTTCTCCAAGAAATACCAGGTTTTCCCCTGGAAATAGGACCTTTTCTCCCACTAATACCAGCGTTCTCCCACCAAATAGGACAGTTTCTTCCAGACATGCCACATTTCTCCCAAATGTATCACATCTTCTCCAAGAAATACCAGGTTTCCCCCTTCAAATCGGACCTTTTCACCCACAAATACCTCTTTTATCCCCAAAAGAGGACAGTTTCTTCCAGAAATGCCACATTTCTCCCAAATAGATCACATCTTCTCCAAGAAATACCACGTTTCCCCCTTCAAATAGGACCTTTTCACCCACAAATACCTGTTCTATTCCCAAAAATGGACATTTTCTTACAGAAATGCCACATTTCTCCCAAATATATCACATCTTCTCCAAGAAATACCAGCTTTCCCCCTTCAAATAGGACCTTTTCACCCACAAATACCTGTTCTATCCCCAGAAGAGGACAGTTTCTTCCAGAAATGCCACATTTCTCCCAAATATATCACATCTTCTCCAAGAAATACCAGGATTCCCCCTTCAAATAGGACCTTTTCTCCCACAAATACCTCTTTTATCCCCAAAATAGGACAGTTTCTTCCAGACATGCCACATTTCTCCCAAATAGATCACATCTTCTCCAAGAAATACCAGGTTTCCCCCTTCAAATAGGACCTTTTCACCCACAAATACCTGTTTCATCCCCAAAATAGGACAGTTTCTTCCAGAAATGCCACATTTCTCCCAAATATATCACATCTTCTCCAAGAAATACCAGGTTTCCCCCTTCAAATAGGACCTTTTCACCCACAAATACGTCTATTATCTCCAAAATAGGACAGTTTCCTCCAGAAATGCCACATTTCTCCCTAAAATATCACATCTTCTCCAAGAAATACCAGGTTTCCCCCTTCAAATAGGACCTTTTCTCCCACAAAAACCTCTTTTAACCCCAAAACACGACAGTTTCTTCCAGAAATACCACATTTCTCCCAAATAGATCACATCTTCTCCAAGAAATACCATGTTTCCCCCTGGAAATAGGATCTTTTAACCCACAAATACATGTTTGATCCCCAAAATAGGACAGTTTCTTCCTGACATGCCAGATTTCTCCCAAATATATCACATCTTCTCCAAGAAATACCAGGGTTCCCCCTTCAAATAGGACCTTTTCACCCACTAATACCTCTTTTAACCCCAAAAGAGGACAGTTTCTTCCAGACATGGCACATTTCTCCCAAATATATCACATCTTCTCCAAGAAATACCAGGTTTCCCCCTTCAAATAGGACCTTTTCACCCACAAATACCTCTTTTATCCCCAAAAGAGGACATTTTCTTCCAGACATGCCACATTTCTCCCAAATATATCACATCTTCTCCAAGAAGTAACAGGTTTCACCCTTCAAATAGGACCTTTTCTCCCACAAATACCATCCTTCTCCCCCCAAATTTTTCATTTTCTTCCAGAAATGCCACATTTCTCCCAAATATATCACATCTTCTCCAAGAAATACCAGGTTTCCCCCTTCAAATAGGACCTTTTCACCCACAAATACCTCTATTATCCCCAAAAGAGGACAGTTTCTTCCAGAAATGCCACATTTCTCCCAAATATATCACATCTTCTCCAAGAAATACCACGTTTCCCCCTTCAAATAGGACCTTTTCACCCACAAATACCTCTTTTATCCCCAAAATAGGGCAGTTACTACCGGAAATGCCACATTTCACCCAAATATATCACATCTTCTCCAAGAAATACCAGGTTTCCCCCTTCAAATAGGACCTTTTCACCCACAAATACCTGTTTTATCCCCAAAAGAGGACAGTTTCTTCCTGAAATGCCACATTTCTCCAAAATATATCACATCTTCTCCAAGAAATACCAGGTTTCCCCCTTCAAATAGAACCTATTCTCCCACAAATACCTGTTTGATCCCCAAAATAGGACATTTTTTTCCAGAAAGGCCAGATTTCTCCCAAATATATCACATCTTCTCCAAGAAATACCAGGCTTTCCCCCTGGAAATAGGACCTTTTCACCCACAAATACCTGTTCTATCCCCAGAAGAGGAGAGTTTCTTCCAGAAATGCCACATTTCTCCCATATAGATCACATCTTCTCCAAGAAATACCAGGTTTACCCCTTCAAATAGGACCTTTTCACCCACAAATACCTCTTTTATCCCCCAAATAGGACAGTTTCTTCCAGAAATGCCACATTTCTCCCAAATAGATCACATCTTCTCCAAGAAATACCAGCTTTCCCCCTTGAAATAGGACCTTTTCACCCACAAATACCTCTTTTATCCCCAAAATACGACAGTTTCTTCCAGAAATGCCACACTTCTCCCAAATGTATCACATCTTCTCCAAGAAATACCAGGTTTCCCCCTTCAAATAGGACCTTTTCACCCACAAATACCTCTTTTATCCCCAAAAGAGGACAGTTTCTTCCAGAAATGCCACATTTCTCCCAAATGTATCACATCTTCTCCAAGAAATACCAGGATTCCCCCTTCAAATAGGACCTATTCACCCACAAATACCTCTTTTATCCCCAAAATACGACAGTTTCTTCCAGAAATGCCACATTTCTCCCAAATGTATCACATCTTCTCCAAGAAATACCAGGTTTCCCCCTTCAAATAGGACCTTTTCACCCACAAATACCTCTTTTATCCCCAAAAGAGGACAGTTTCTTCCAGAAAGGCCACATTTCTCCCAAATATATCACATCTTCTCCAAGAAATACCAGGTTTTCCCTGGAAATAGGACCTTTTCACCCACAAATACCTCTTTTAACCCCAAAACACGGCAGTTTCTTCCAGAAATGCCACATTTCTCCCAAATATATCACATCTTCTCCAAGAAATACCACGTTTCCCCCTTCAAATAGGACCTTTTCACCCACAAATACCTGTTTGATCTCCAAAAGAGGACAGTTTCTTCCAGAAATGCCACATTTCTCCCAAATATATCACATCTCCTCCAAGAAATACCAGCTTTCCCCCTTCAAATAGGACCTTTTCACCCACAAATACCTGTTTGATCCCCAAAGCAGGACAGTTTCTTTCAGAAATGCCACATTTCTCGCAAATATATCACATCTTCTCCAAGAAATACCAGCTTTCCCCCTTCAAATAGGACCTTTTCACCCACAAATACCTCTTTTATCCCCAAAATAGGACAGTTTCTTCCAGAAATGCCACATTTCTCCCAAGTGTATCACATCTTCTCCAAGAAATACCAGGTTTCCCCCTTCAAATAGGACCTTTTCTTCAACAAATACCAGCCTACTCCCCCCAAATTGGACAGTTTCTACCAGAAATGCCAGATTTCTCCCAAATATATCACATCTCCTCCAAGAAATACCAGGTTTTCCCCTGGAAATAGGACCTTTTCTCCCACTAATACCAGCGTTCTCCCACCAAATAGGACAGTTTCTTCCAGACATGCCACATTTCTCCCAAATGTATCACATCTTCTCCAAGAAATACCAGGTTTCCCCCTTCAAATCGGACCTTTTCACCCACAAATACCTCTTTTATCCCCAAAAGAGGACAGTTTCTTCCAGAAATGCCACATTTCTCCCAAATAGATCACATCTTCTCCAAGAAATACCACGTTTCCCCCTTCAAATAGGACCTCTTCACCCACAAATACCTGTTCTATTCCCAAAAATGGACATTTTCTTCCAGAAATGCCACATTTCTCCCAAATATATCACATCTTCTCCAAGAAATACCAGCTTTCCCCCTGGAAATAGGACCTTTTCACCCACAAATACCTGTTCTATCCCCAGAAGAGGACAGTTTCTTCCAGAAATGCCACATTTCTCCCAAATAGATCACATCTTCTCCAAGAAATACCAGGATTCCTCCTTCAAATAGGACCTTTTCTCCCACAAATACCTCTTTTATCCCCAAAATAGGACAGTTTCTTCCAGACATGCCACATTTCTCCCAAATAGATCACATCTTCTCCAAGAAATACCAGGTTTCCCCCTTCAAATAGGACCTTTTCACCCACAAATACCTGTTTTATCCCTAAAATAGGACAGTTTCTTCCAGAAATGCCACATTTCTCCCAAATATATCACATCTTCTCCAAGAAATACCAGGTTTCCCCCTTCAAATAGGACCTTTTCACCCACAAATACCTCTTTTATCCCCAAAAGAGGACAGTTTCTTCCAGAAATGCCACATTTCTCCCTAAAATATCACATCTTCTCCAAGAAATACCAGCTTTCCCCCTGGAAATAGGACCTTTTCACCCACAAATACGTTTATTATCCGCAAAATAGGACAGTTTCTTCCAGAAATGCCACATTTCTCCCAAATATATCACATCTTCTCCAAGAAATACCATGTTTCCCCCTGGAAATAGGACCTTTTCACCCACAAATACCTCCTTTATCCCCAAAAGAGGACCGTTTCATCCAGAAATGCCACATTTCTCCCAAATATATCACATCTCCTCCAAGAAATACCAGCTTTCCCCCTTGAAATAGGAACTTTTCACCCACAAACACCTCTTTTATCCCCAAAACAGGACAGTTTCTTCCAGAAATGCCACATTTCTCCCAAATATATCACATCTTCACCAAGAAATACCAGGATTCATCCTGGAAATAGGACCTTTTCTCCCACAAATACCATCCTTCTCCACCCAAATTGGACATTTTCTTCCAGAAATGCTACATTTCTGCCTAATATATCTCATTTTCTCAAATAAATACCACGTTTCCCCCTTGAAATAGGACCTTTTCACCCACAAATACCTCTTTCATCCCCAAAAGAGGACAGTTTCTTGAAGAAAGGCCACATTTCTCCCAAGTATAGAACAACTTCTCCAAGAAATACCACGTTTCCCCTTTCAAATAGGACCTTTTCACCCACAAATACCTCTTTTATCCCCAAAATAGGACAGTTTCTTCCAGACATGCCACATTTCTCCCAAATATATCACATCTTCTCCAAGAAATACCAGCTTTCCCCCTTCAAATAGGATCTTTTCACCCACAAATACCTCTTTTATCCCCAAAATAGGGCAGTTTCATCCAGACATGCCACATTTCTCCCAAATATATCACATCTTCCCCAAGAAATACCAGCTTTCCCCCTTCAAATAGGACCTTGTCACCCACAAATACCTCTTTTATCCCCAAAAGAGGACAGTTTCTTCCTGACATGCCACATTTCTCCCATATAAATCACATGTTCTCCAAGAAATACCAGATTTACCCCTTCAAATAGGACCTTTTCACCCACAAATACCTCTTTTAACCCCAAAAGAGGACAGTTTCTTCCAGACATGGCACATTTCTCCCAAATATATCACATCTTCTCCAAGAAATACCAGGTTTCCCCCGTCAAATAGGACCTTTTCACCCACAAATACCTCTTTTATCCTCAAAACAGGACAGTTTCTTCCAGACATGCCACATTTCTCCCAAATAGATCACATCTTCTCCAAGAAGTAACAGGTTTCACCCTTCAAATAGGACCTTTTCTCCCACAAATACCATCCTTCTCCCCCCAAATTTTTCATTTTCTTCCAGAAATGCCACATTTCTCCCAAATATATCACATCTTCTCCAAGAAATACCAGGTTTCCCCCTTCAAATAGAACCTATTCTCCCACAAATACCTGTTTTATCCCCAGAAAGGACAGTTTCTTCCAGAAATGCCAGATTTCTCCCAAATATATCACATCTTCTCCAAGAAATACCAGGTTTCCCCCTTCAAATTGGAACTTTTCACCCACAAATACCTCTTTTATCCCCAAAAGAGGACAGTTTCTTCCTGAAATGCCACATTTCTCCAAAATATATCACATCTTCTCCAAGAAATACCAGGTTTCCCCCTTCAAATAGAACCTATTCTCCCACAAATACCAGTTTGATCCCCAAAATAGGACAGTGTCTTCCTGAAATGCCACATTTCTCCAAAATATATCACATCTTCTCCAAGAAATACCAGGTTTCCCCCTTCAAATAGAACCTCTTCTGCCACAAATACCTGTTTGATCCCCAAAATAGGACATTTTTTTCCAGAAAGGCCAGATTTCTCCCAAATATATCACATCTTCTCCAAGAAATACCAGGTTTCCCCCTTCAAATAGGACCTTTTCACCCACAAATACCTCTTTTATTCCCAAAATAGGACAGTTTCTTCCAGAAAGGCCACATTTCTCCCAAATATAGAACATCTTCTCCAAGAAATACCACGTTTCCCCCTTCAAATAGGACCTTTTCACCCACAAATACCTCTTTTATCCCCAAAAGAGGACAGTTTCTTCCAGAAATGCCACATTTCTCCCAAATATATCACAACTTCTCCAAGAAATACCAGGTTTCCCCCTTCAAATAGGACCATTTCACCCACAAATTCCTGTTTCATCCCCAAAATAGGACAGTTTCTTCCAGAAATGCCAGATTTCTCCCAAATATATCACATCTTCTCCAAGAAATACCAGGTTTCCCCCTTCAAATAGGACCTTTTCACCCACAAATACCTGTTTCATCCCCAAAATAGGACAGTTTCTGCCAGTCATGTCTCATTTCTGCCAAATATATCACATCTTCTTCAAGAAATACCAGGTTTCCCCCTTGAAATAGGACCTTTTCACACAGAAATACCTGTTTCATCCCCAAAATAAGACGTTTTCTTCCAGAAATGCCACATTTCTCCCAAATATACCACATCTTCTCCAAGAAATACCAGGTTTCCCCCTTCAAATAGGACCTTTTCACCCACAAATACCTCTTTGATTCCGAAAATAGGACTGTTTCTTCCAGAAATGCCACATTTCTCCCAAATATATCACATCTTCTCCAAGAAATACCAGGATTCCTCCAGAAATAGGACCTTTTCTCCAACAAATACCAGCCTTCTCCCGCAGATAGGACATTTTCTGCCAGACATGCCAGATTTCTCCCAAATATATCACATCTTCTCCAAGAAATACCTGGTTTCCCCCTTCAAATAGGACCTTTTCACCCACAAATACCTCTTTTATCCCCAAAAGAGGACAGTTTCTTCCAGAAAGGCCACATTTCTCCCAAATATATCACATCTTCTCCAAGAAATACCAGGTTTCCCCCTTCAAATAGGACCTTTTCACCCACAAATACCTGTTTCATCCCCAAAATAGGACAGTTTCTTCCAGAAAGGCCACATTTCTCCCAAATATATCACATCTTCTCCAAGAAATACCAGCTTTCCCCCTTCAAATAGGACCTTTTCACCCACAAATACCTGTTTCATCCCAAAAATAGGACAGTTTCTTCCAGACATGTCTCATTTCTCCCAAATATATCACATCTTCTCCAAGAAATACCAGCTTTCCCCCTTCAAATAGGACCTTTTCACCCACAAATACCTCTTATATCCCCAAAAGAGGACAGTTTCTTCCAGACATGCCACATTTCTCCCAAATATATCACATCTTCTCCAAGAAATACCACGTTACCCCCTTCAAATAGGACCTTTTCTCCCACAAATTCCTGTTTCATCCGCATAATACGGCATTTTCTGCCAGACATGCCAGATTTCTCCCAAATAGATCACATCTTCTCCAAGAAATACCAGGTTTCCCCCTTCAAATTGGAACTTTTCACCCACAAATACCTCTTTTATCCCCAAAATAGGTCAGTTTCTTCCAGAAAGGCCAGATTTCGCAAAATATATCACATCTTCTCCAAGAAATACCAGGTTTACCCCTTCAAATAGGACCTTTTCACCCACAAATACCTGTTTTATCCCCAAAAGAGGACAGTTTCTTCCAGACATGCCACATTTCTCCAAAATATAACACATCTTCTCCAAGAAATACCAGGTTTCCCCCTTCAAATAGAACCTATTCTCCCACAAATACCTGTTTGATCCCCAAAATAGGACATTTTTTTCCAGAAAGGCCAGATTTCTCCCAAATATATCACATCTTCTCCAAGAAATACCAGGTTTCCCCCTTCAAATAGGACCTTTTCACCCACAAATACCTGTTTCATCCCCAAAATAGGACAGTTTCTGCCAGTCATGTCTCATTTCTGCCAAATATATCACATCTTCTTCAAGAAATACCAGGTTTCCCCCTTGAAATAGGACCTTTTCACACAGAAATACCTGTTTCATCCCCAAAATAAGACGTTTTCTTCCAGAAATGCCACATTTCTCCCAAATATACCACATCTTCTCCAAGAAATACCAGGTTTCCCCCTTCAAATAGGACCTTTTCACCCACAAATACCTCTTTGATTCCGAAAATAGGACTGTTTCTTCCAGAAATGCCACATTTCTCCCAAATATATCACATCTTCTCCAAGAAATACCAGGATTCCTCCAGAAATAGGACCTTTTCTCCAACAAATAACAGCCTTCTCCCCCAGATAGGACATTTTCTGCCAGACATGCCAGTTTTCTCCCAAATATATCACATCTTCTCCAAGAAATACCACGTTTCCCCCTTCAAATAGGACCTTTTAACCCACAAATACCTCTTTTATCCCCAAAAGAGGACAGTTTCTTCCAGAAAGGCCACATTTCTCCCAAATATATCACATCTTCTCCAAGAAATACCAGGTTTCCCCCTTCAAATAGGACCTTTTCACCCACAAATACCTGTTTCATCCCCAAAATAGGACAGTTTCTTCCAGAAAGGCCACATTTCTCCCAAATAGATCACATCTTCTCCAAGAAATACCAGCTTTCCCCCTTCAAATAGGACCTTTTCACCCACAAATACCTGTTTCATCCCAAAAATAGGACAGTTTCTTCCAGACATGTCTCATTTCTCCCAAATATATCACATCTTCTCCAAGAAATACCAGCTTTCCCCCTTCAAATAGGACCTTTTCACCCACAAATACCTCTTATATCCCCAAAAGAGGACAGTTTCTTCCAGACATGCCACATTTCTCCCAAATATATCACATCTTCTCCAAGAAATACCACGTTACCCCCTTCAAATAGGACCTTTTCTCCCACAAATTCCTGTTTCATCCGCATAATACGGCATTTTCTGCCAGACATGCCAGATTTCTCCCAAATAGATCACATCTTCTCCAAGAAATACCAGGTTTCCCCCTTCAAATAGGACCTTTTCACCCACAAATACCTCTTTTATCCCCAAAATAGGTCAGTTTCTTCCAGAAAGGCCAGATTTCGCCAAATATATCACATCTTCTCCAAGAAATACCAGGTTTACCCCTTCAAATAGGACCTTTTCACCCACAAATACCTGTTTTATCCCCAAAATAGGACAGTTTCTTCCTGAAATGCCACATTTCTCCAAAATATAACACATCTTCTCCAAGAAATACCAGGTTTCCCCCTTCAAATAGAACCTATTCTCCCACAAATACCTGTTTGATCCCCAAAATAGGACATTTTTTTCCAGAAAGGCCAGATTTCTCCCAAATATATCACATCTTCTCCAAGAAATACCAGCTTTCCCCCTTCAAATAGGACCTTTTCACCCACAAATACCTGTTTGATCCCCAAAATAGGACAGTTTCTTCCAGAAAGGCCACATTTCTCCCAAATAAAGAACATCTTCTCCAAGAAATACCACATTTCCCCCTTAAAATAGGACCTTTTCACCCACAAATACCTGTTTTATCCCCAAAAGAGGACAGTTTCTTCCTGACATGCCACATTTCTCCCAAATATATCACATCTTCTCCAAGAAATACCAGGTTTCCCCTTCAAATAGGACCTTGTCACCCACAAATACCTGTTTTATCCCCAAAATAGGACAGTTACTTCCAGAAATGCCACATTTCTCGCAAATATATCACATCTCCTCCAAGAAATACCACGTTTCCCCCTTCAAATAGGACCTTTTCACCCACAAATACCTCTTTTATCCCCAAAATAGGACAGTTTCTTCCTGACATGCCACATATCTCCCATATAGATCACGTCTTCACCAAGAAATACCAGGTTTACCCCTTCAAATAGGACCTTTTCACCCACAAATACCTCTTTTATCCCCAAAATAGGACAGTTTCTTCCAGACATGGCACATTTCTCCCAAATATATCATATCTTCTCCAAGAAATACCAGCTTTCCCCCTGGAAATAGGACCTTTTCACCCACAAATACCTCTTTTATCCCCAAAACAGGACAGTTTCTTCCAGACATGCCACATTTCTCCCAAATAGATCACATCTTCTCCAAGAAATACCAGGATTCCTCCTGGAAATAGGACCTTTTCTCCCACAAATACCATCCTTCTCCCCCCAAATTGGACATTTTCTTCCAGAAATGCCACATTTCTCCCAAATATATCACATCTTCCCCAAGAAATACCAGGTTTCCCCCTTCAAATAGGACCTTTTCACCCACAAATACCTCTATTATCCCCAAAAGAGGACAGTTTCTTCCAGAAATGCCACATTTCTCCCAAATAGATCACATCTTCTCCAAGAAATACCACGATTCCCCCTTCACATAGGACCTTTTCACCCACAAATACCTCTTTTATCCCCAAAATAGGTCAGTTACTACCGGAAATGCCACATTTCACCCAAATATATCACAGCTTCTCCAAGAAATACCAGGTTTCCCCCTTCAAATAGGACCTTTTCACCCACAAATACCTCTTTTATCCCCAAAAGAGGACAGTTTCTTCCTGAAATGCCACATTTCTCCAAAATATATCACATCTTCTCCAAGAAATACCAGGTTTCCCCCTTCAAATAGAACCTATTCTCCCACAAATACCTGTTTGATCCCCAAAATAGGACATTTTTTTCCAGAAAGGCCAGATTTCTCCCAAATATATCACATCTTCTCCAAGAAATACCAGGTTTCCCCCTTCAAATAGCACCTTTTCACCCACAAATACCCCTTTTATCCCCAATAGAGGACTGTTTCTTCCAGAAATGCCACATTTCTCCCAAATATATCACAACTTCTCCAAGAAATACCAGGTTTCCCCCTTCAAATAGGACCATTTCACCCACAAATACCTGTTTCATCCCCAAAATAGGACAGTTTCTTCCAGAAAGGCCAGATTTCTCCCAAATATATCACATCTTCTCCAAGAAATACCAGGTTTCCCCCTTCAAATAGGACCTTTTCACCCACAAATACCTGTTTCATCCCCAAAATAGGACAGTTTCTGCCAGACATGTCTCATTTCTCCCAAATATATCACATCTTCTCCAAGAAATACCAGGTATCCCCCTTGAAATAGGACCTTTTCACCCACAAATACCTCTTTTATCCCCAACATAGGACAGTTTCTTCCAGAAATGCCACATTTCTCCCAAATATAGAGCATCTTCTCCAAGAAATACCAGCTTTCCCCCTTCAAATAAGACCTTTTCACCCACAAATACCTCTTTTATCCCCAAAAGAGGACAGTTTCTTCCAGAAAGGCCACATTTCTCCCAAATATATCACATCTCCTCTAAGAAATAACAGGTTTCCACCTGGAAATTGGACCTTTTCACACAGAAATACCTGTTTCATCCCCAATATAAGAAGTTTTCCTCCAGAAATGCCACATTTCTCCCAAATATATCACATCTTCTCCAAGAAATACCAGCTTTCTTCCTTCAAATAGGACCTTTACACCCACAAATACCTATTTGATTCCGAAAATAGGACTGTTTCTTCCAGAAATGCCACATTTCTCCCAAATATATCACATATTCTCCAAGAAATACCAGGATTCCTCCAGAAATAGGACCTTTTCTCCAACAAATACCAGCCTTCTCCCGCAGATAGGACATTTTCCTCCAGAAATGCCACATTTCTCCCAAATATATCACATCTTCTCCAAGAAATACCAGGTTTCCCCCTGGAAATAGGACCTTTTCACCCACAAATACCTCTTTTATCCCCAAAAGAGGACAGTTTCTTCCAGAAAGGCCACATTTCTCCCAAATATATCACATCTTCTCCAAGAAATACCAGGTTTCCCCCTTCAAATAGGACCTTTTCACCGACAAATACCTGTTTCATCCCCAAAATAGGACAGTTTCTTCCAGAAATGCCACATTTCTCCCAAATAGATCACATCTTCTCCAAGAAATACCAGCTTTCCCCCTTCAAATAGGACCTTTTCACCCACAAATACCTGTTTCATCCCAAAAATAGGACAGTTTCTTCCAGACATGTCTCATTTCACCCAAATATAGAACATCTTCTCCAAGAAATACCAGCTTTCCCCCTTCAAATAGGACCTTTTCACCCACAAATACCTCTTTTATCCCCAAAAGAGGACAGTTTCTTCCAGACATGCCACATTTCTCCCAAATAGATCACATCTTCTCCAAGAAATACCACGTTACCCCCTTCAAATAGGACCTTTTCTCCCACAAATTCCTGTTTCATCCCCAAAATACGGCATTTTCTGCCAGACATGCCAGATTTCTCCCAAATAGATCACATCTTCTCCAAGAAATACCAGCTTTCCCCCTGGAAATAGGACCTTTTCACCCACAAATACCTCTTTTATCCCCAAAATAGGTCAGTTTCTTCCAGAAAGGCCAGATTTCGCCCAAATATATCACATCTTCTCCAAGAAATACCAGGTTTCCCCCTTCAAATAGGACCTTTTCACCCACAAATACCTGTTTCATCCCCAAAATAGGACAGTTTCTGCCAGAAATGCCAGATTTCTCCCAAATAGATAACATCTTCTCCAAGAAATACCACGTTTCCCCTTTGAAATAGGAGCATTTCTCCAACTAATACCTCTTTCATCCCTCAAATTTTACATTTTCTTCCAGAAATGCCACATTTCTCCCAAATAGATCACATCTTCTCCAAGAAATACCACGTTTCCCCCTTCAAATAGGATCTTTTCACCCACAAATGCCAGCCTTCTCCACCCTAATTGGTCATTTTCTTCCAGAAATGCCACATTTCTCCCCAATATATCACATCTTCTCCAAGAAATACCAGGTTTCCCCCTTCAAATAGGACCTTTTCATCCACAAATACCTGTTTTATCCCCAAAAGAGGACAGTTTCTTCCAGAAATGCCACATTTCTCCCAAATATATCACATCTTCTTCAAGAAATACCAGGTTTCCCACTTGAAATAGAACCTTTTCACCCACAAATGCCAGCCTTCTCCACCCAATTTGGACAGTTTATTCCAGAAATGCCACATTTCTCCCAAATATATCACATCTTCTCCAAGAAATATCACCTTTCCCCCTTCAAGTGGGACATTTTCACCCACAAATACCTCTTTTATCCCCAAAATATTACAGTTTCTTCCTGACATGCCAGACTTCTCTCAAATATATCACATCTTCCTCAAGAAAAACCAGGATTCCTCCCAAAATAGGAACTTTTCTCCCACAAATACCTGCCTTCTCCCCCCAAACTGGCCAGTTTCTCCCAGAAATGCCACATTTCTCCCAAACACATCACATCTTCTCCAAGAAATACCAGCTTTCCCCCTTCAAATAGGACCTTTTCACCCACAAATACCTCTTTTATCCCCAAAATAGGACAGTTTCTTCCAGAAATGCCACATTTCTCCCAAATATAGAACATCTTCTCCTAGAAATACCACGTTTCCCCCTTCAAATAGGACCTTTTCACCCACAAATACCTGTTTCATCCCCAAAATAGGACAGTTTCTCCCAGAAAGGCCACATTTCTCCCAAATATATCACATCTTCTCCAAGAAATACCAGGTTTCCCCCTTCAAATAGCACCTTGCCACCCACAAATACCTCTTTTATCCCCCAAATAGGACAGTTTCTTCCAGAAAGGCCACATTTCTCCCAAATGTATCACATCTTCTCCAAGAAATACCAGCTTTCCCCTTTCAAATAGGACCTTTTCACCCACAAATACCTGTTTCATCCCCAAAATAGGGCATTTTCTGCCAGACATGCCAGATTTCTCCCAAATATATCACATCTTCTCCAAGAAATACCAGGTTTCCCCCTTCAAATAGGACCTTTTCACCCACAAATACCTCTTTTATCCCCAAAAGAGGACAGATTCTTCCAGACATGCCACATTTCTCCCAAATATATCACATCTTCTCCGAGAAATACCAGGTTTCCCCCTTCAAATAGGACCTTTTCACCCACAAATACCTGTTTCATCCCCAAAATAGGACAGTTTCTTCCAGACATGCCACATTTCTCCCAAATAGATCACATCTTCTCTAAGAAATACCAGGTTTCCCCCTTCAAATAGGACCTTTTCACCCACAAATACCTGTTTTATCCCCAAAATAGGACAGTTTCTTCCAGACATGCCAGATTTCTCCCAAATATATCACATCTTCTCCAAGAAATACCAGGTTTCCCCCTTCAAATAGGACCTTCTCACCCACAAACACCTGTTTCATCCCCAAAATAGGACAGTTTCTTCCAGAAATGCCACATTTCTCCCAAATAGTTCACATCTTCTCCAAGAAATACCAGTTTTCCCCCTAGAAATAGGACCTTTTCACCCACAAATACCTCTTTTAACCCCAAAAGAGGACAGTTTCTTCCAGAAATGCCAGATTTCTCGCAAATATATCACATCTTCTCCAAGAAATACCACGTTTCCCCTTTGAAATAGGAGCTTTTCTCCAACAAATACCTCTTTTATCCCTCAAAATGGACATTTTCTTCCAGAAATGCCACATTTCTCCCAAATATATCACATCTTCTCCAAGAAATACCACGTTTCCCACTTGAAATAGAAACTTTTCACCCACAAAAGCCAGCCTTCTCCACCCAATTTGGACAGTTTCTTCCAGAAATGCCACATTTCTCCCAAATATATCACATCTTCTCCAAGAAATATCACCTTTCCCCCTTCAAGTGGGACATTTTCACCCACAAATACCTCTTTTATCCCCAAAATATTACAGTTTCTTCCTGACATGCCAGACTTCTCTCAAATATATCACATCTTCCTCAAGAAAAACCAGGATTCCTCCTAAAATAGGAACTTTTCTCCCACAAATACCTGCCTTCTCCCCCCAAACTGGCCAGTTTCTTCCAGAAATGCCACATTTCTCCTAAACACATCACGTCTTCTCCAAGAAATACCACGTTTCCCCCTTCAAATAGGACCTTTTCACCCACAAATACCTCTTTTATCCCCAAAATAGGACAGTTTCTTCCAGACATGCCACTTTTCACCCAAATATAGAACATCTTCTCCTAGAAATACCACGTTTCCCCCTTCAAATAGGACCTTTTCACCCACAAATACCTGTTTCATCCCCAAAATAGGACAGTTTCTTCCAGAAATGCCACATTTCTCCCAAATAGATCACATCTTCTCCAAGAAATACCAGGTTTCCCCCTTCAAATAGGACCTTTTCACCCACAAATACCTGTTTCATCCCAAAAATAGGACAGTTTCTTCCAGACATGTCTCATTTCTCCCAAATATATCACATCTTCTCCAAGAAATACCAGCTTTCCCCCTTCAAATAGGACCTTTTCACCCACAAATACCTCTTATATCCCCAAAAGAGGACTGTTTCTTCCAGAAATGCCACATTTCTCCCAAATATAGAACATCTTCTCCAAGAAATACCACGTTACCCCCTTCAAATAGGACCTTTTCTCCCACAAATTCCTGTTTCATCCCCAAAATAGGACATTTTCTGCCAGACATGCCAGATTTCTCCCAAAAATATCACATCTTCTCCAAGAAATACCAGCTTTCCCCCTGGAAATAGGACCTTTTCACCCACAAATACCTCTTTTATCCCCAATATAGGTCAGTTTCTTCCAGAAAGGCCAGATTTCGCCCAAATATATCACATCTTCTCCAAGAAATACCAGGTTTCCCCCTTCAAATAGGACCTTTTCACCCACAAATACCTCTTTCATCCCCAAAATAGGACAGTTTCAGCCAGAAATGCCTGATTTCTCCCAAATAGATAACATCTCCTCCAAGAAATACAAGGATTCCTCCTGAAATAGGACCTTTTCTCCCACAAATACCAGCCTTCTCCTCCCAAATAGGACATTTTCTTCCAGACATGCCACATTTCACCCAAATATATCACATCTTCTCCAAGAAATACCAGGTTTCCCCTAGAAATAGGACCTTTTCACCCACAAATACCTCTTTTATCCCCAAAACAGAACAGTTTCTTCCAGACATGCTACATTTCACCCAAACATATCACATCTTCTCCAAGAAATACCAGGGTTCCCCCTTCAAATAGGACCTTTTCACCCACAAATACCTGTTTTATCCCCAAAAGAGGAAAGTTTCTTGCAGACATGCCACATTTCTCCCAAATAGATCACATCTCCTCCAAGAAATACCACGGTTCCCCCTTCAAATAGGACCTTTTCTCCAACAAATACCTGTTTTATCCCCAAAACAGGACATTTTCTTCCAGAAATGCCACATTTCTCCCAAATATATCACATCTTCTCCAAGAAATACCAGGTTTCCCCCTTCAAATAGGACCTTTTCACCCACTATTACCTCTTTTATCCCCAAAAGAGGACAGTTTCTTCCAGAAATGCCACATTTCTCCCAAATATATCACATCTTCTCCAAGAAATACCAGGTTTCCCCCTTGAAATAGGACCTTTTCACCCACAAATACCTCTTTTATCCCCAAAATAGGAGAGTTTCTTCCACAAATGCCTGATTTCTCCCAAATATATCACATATTCTCCAAGAAAGACCAGGATTACTCCTGAAATAGGACCTTTTCTCCCACAAATACCTCTTTTATCCCCAAAATAGGACATTTTCTTCCAGAAATGCCAGATTTCTCCCAAATATATCACATCTCCTCCAAGAAATACCAGCTTTCCCCCTTCAAATAGGACCTTTTCACCCAAAAATACCTCTTTGATCCCCAAAAGAGGAAAGTTTCTTCCAGAAAGGCCACATTTCTCCCAAATATATCACATCTCCTCCAAGAAATACCAGCTTTACCCCTTCAAATAGGACCTTTTCACCCACAAATACCTGTTTTATCCCCAAAAGAGGACAGTTTCTTCCAGACATGCCAGATTTCTCCCAAATATATCACATCTTCTCCAAGAAATACCGGGATTTCTCCTGAAATAGGAACTTTTCTCCCACAAATACCTGTTTGATCCCCAAAATAGGACATTTTCTTCCAGACATGCCACATTTCTCCCAAATATAGCACATCTTCTCCAAGAAATACCAGCATTCCCCCTTCAAATAGGACCTTTACACCCACAAATACCTGTTTTATCCCTAAAATAGGACAGTTTCTTCCAGAAATGCCACATTTCTCCCAAATATATCACATCTTCTCCAAGAAATACCAGGTTTCCCCCTACAAATAGGACCTTTTCACCCACAAATACCTCTTTTATCCCCAAAATAGGACAGTTTCTTCCTGACATGCCAGATTTCTCCGAAATATACCACATCTTCTCCAAGAAATACCAGGTTTCCCCCTTCAAATAGGACCTTCTCACCCACAAATACCTCTTTTATCCCCAAAAGAGGACAGTTTCTTCCAGAAATGCCACATTTCTCCCTAAAATATCATATCTCCAAGAAATACCAGCTTTCCCCCTTCAAATAGGAACTTTTCACCCTCAAATGCCTCTTTTATCCCCAAAATAGGACAGTTTCTTCCAGAAATGCCACATTTCTCCCAAATATACCACATCTCCTCCAAGAAATACCAGGTTTCCCCCTTCAAATAGGACCTTTTCACCCACAAATACCTGTTTCATCCCCAAAATAGGACAGTTTCTGCCAGACATGTCTCATTTCACCCAAATATATCACATATTCTCCAAGAAATACCAGGATTCCTCCAGAAATAGGACCTTTTCTCCAACAAATACCAGCCTTCTCCCGCAGATAGGACATTTTCCTCCAGAAATGCCACATTTCTCCCAAATATATCACATCTTCTCCAAGAAATACCAGGTTTCCCCCTGGAAATAGGACCTTTTCACCCACAAATACCTCTTTTATCCCCAAAAGAGGACAGTTTCTTCCAGAAAGGCCACATTTCTCCCAAATATATCACATCTTCTCCAAGAAATACCAGGTTTCCCCCTTCAAATAGGACCTTTTCACCGACAAATACCTGTTTCATCCCCAAAATAGGACAGTTTCTTCCAGAAATGCCACATTTCTCCCAAATAGATCACATCTTCTCCAAGAAATACCAGCTTTCCCCCTTCAAATAGGACCTTTTCACCCACAAATACCTGTTTCATCCCAAAAATAGGACAGTTTCTTCCAGACATGTCTCATTTCACCCAAATATAGAACATCTTCTCCAAGAAATACCAGCTTTCCCCCTTCAAATAGGACCTTTTCACCCACAAATACCTCTTTTATCCCCAAAAGAGGACAGTTTCTTCCAGACATGCCACATTTCTCCCAAATAGATCACATCTTCTCCAAGAAATACCACGTTACCCCCTTCAAATAGGACCTTTTCTCCCACAAATTCCTGTTTCATCCCCAAAATACGGCATTTTCTGCCAGACATGCCAGATTTCTCCCAAATAGATCACATCTTCTCCAAGAAATACCAGCTTTCCCCCTGGAAATAGGACCTTTTCACCCACAAATACCTCTTTTATCCCCAAAATAGGTCAGTTTCTTCCAGAAAGGCCAGATTTCGCCCAAATATATCACATCTTCTCCAAGAAATACCAGGTTTCCCCCTTCAAATAGGACCTTTTCACCCACAAATACCTGTTTCATCCCCAAAATAGGACAGTTTCTGCCAGAAATGCCAGATTTCTCCCAAATAGATAACATCTTCTCCAAGAAATACCACGTTTCCCCTTTGAAATAGGAGCATTTCTCCAACTAATACCTCTTTCATCCCTCAAATTTTACATTTTCTTCCAGAAATGCCACATTTCTCCCAAATAGATCACATCTTCTCCAAGAAATACCACGTTTCCCCCTTCAAATAGGATCTTTTCACCCACAAATGCCAGCCTTCTCCACCCTAATTGGTCATTTTCTTCCAGAAATGCCACATTTCTCCCAAATATATCACATCTTCTCCAAGAAATACCAGGTTTCCCCCTTCAAATAGGACCTTTTCATCCACAAATACCTGTTTTATCCCCAAAAGAGGACAGTTTCTTCCAGAAATGCCACATTTCTCCCAAATATATCACATCTTCTTCAAGAAATACCAGGTTTCCCACTTGAAATAGAACCTTTTCACCCACAAATTCCAGCCTTCTCCACCCAATTTGGACAGTTTATTCCAGAAATGCCACATTTCTCCCAAATATATCACATCTTCTCCAAGAAATATCACCTTTCCCCCTTCAAGTGGGACATTTTCACCCACAAATACCTCTTTTATCCCCAAAATATTACAGTTTCTTCCTGACATGCCAGACTTCTCTCAAATATATCACATCTTCCTCAAGAAAAACCAGGATTCCTCCCAAAATAGGAAATTTTCTCCCACAAATACCTGCCTTCTCCCCCCAAACTGGCCAGTTTCTCCCAGAAATGCCACATTTCTCCCAAACACATCACATCTTCTCCAAGAAATACCAGCTTTCCCCCTTCAAATAGGACCTTTTCACCCACAAATACCTCTTTTATCCCCAAAATAGGACAGTTTCTTCCAGAAATGCCACATTTCTCCCAAATATAGAACATCTTCTCCTAGAAATACCACGTTTCCCCCTTCAAATAGGACCTTTTCACCCACAAATACCTGTTTCATCCCCAAAATAGGGCATTTTCTGCCAGACATGCCAGATTTCTCCCAAATATATCACATCTTCTCCAAGAAATACCAGGTTTCCCCCTTCAAATAGGACCTTTTCACCCACAAATACCTCTTTTATCCCCAAAAGAGGACAGATTCTTCCAGACATGCCACATTTCTCCCAAATATATCACATCTTCTCCAAGAAATACCACGTTTCCCCCTTCAAATAGGACCTTTTCACCCACAAATACCTGTTTCATCCCCAAAATAGGACAGTTTCTTCCAGACATGCCACATTTCTCCCAAATAGATCACATCTTCTCTAAGAAATACCAGGTTTCCCCCTTCAAATAGGACCTTTTCACCCACAAATACCTGTTTTATCCCCAAAATAGGACAGTTTCTTCCAGACATGCCAGATTTCTCCCAAATATATCACATCTTCTCCAAGAAATACCAGCTTTCCCCCTTCAAATAGGACCTTCTCACCCACAAACACCTGTTTCATCCCCAAAATAGGACAGTTTCTTCCAGAAATGCCACATTTCTCCCAAATAGTTCACATCTTCTCCAAGAAATACCAGTTTTCCCCCTAGAAATAGGACCTTTTCACCCACAAATACCTCTTTTAACCCCAAAAGAGGACAGTTTCTTCCAGAAATGCCAGATTTCTCGCAAATATATCACATCTTCTCCAAGAAATACCACGTTTCCCCTTTGAAATAGGAGCTTTTCTACAACAAATACCTCTTTTATCCCTCAAAATGGACATTTTCTTCCAGAAATGCCACATTTCTCCCAAATATATCACATCTTCTCCAAGAAATACCAGGTTTCCCACTTGAAATAGAAATTTTTCACCCACAAATGCCAGCCTTCTCCACCCAATTTGGACAGTTTCTTCCAGAAATGCCACATTTCTCCCAAATATATCACATCTTCTCCAAGAAATATCACCTTTCCCCCTTCAAGTGGGACATTTTCACCCACAAATACCTCTTTTATCCCCAAAATATTACAGTTTCTTCCTGACATGCCAGACTTCTCTCAAATATATCACATCTTCCTCAAGAAAAACCAGGATTCCTCCTAAAATAGGAACTCTTCTCCCACAAATACCTGCCTTCTCCCCCCAAACTGGCCAGTTTCTTCCAGAAATGCCACATTTCTCCTAAACACATCACGTCTTCTCCAAGAAATACCACGTTTCCCCCTTCAAATAGGACCTTTTCACCCACAAATACCTCTTTTATCCCCAAAATAGGACAGTTTCTTCCAGACATGCCACTTTTCACCCAAATATAGAACATCTTCTCCTAGAAATACCACGTTTCCCCCTTCAAATAGGACCTTTTCACCCACAAATACCTGTTTCATCCCCAAAATAGGACAGTTTCTTCCAGAAATGCCACATTTCTCCCAAATAGATCACATCTTCTCCAAGAAATACCAGGTTTCCCCCTTCAAATAGGACCTTTTCACCCACAAATACCTGTTTCATCCCAAAAATAGGACAGTTTCTTCCAGACATGTCTCATTTCTCCCAAATATATCACATCTTCTCCAAGAAATACCAGCTTTCCCCCTTCAAATAGGACCTTTTCACCCACAAATACCTCTTATATCCCCAAAAGAGGACTGTTTCTTCCAGAAATGCCACATTTCTCCCAAATATAGAACATCTTCTCCAAGAAATACCACGTTACCCCCTTCAAATAGGACCTTTTCTCCCACAAATTCCTGTTTCATCCCCAAAATAGGACATTTTCTGCCAGACATGCCAGATTTCTCCCAAAAATATCACATCTTCTCCAAGAAATACCAGCTTTCCCCCTGGAAATAGGACCTTTTCACCCACAAATACCTCTTTTATCCCCAAAATAGGTCAGTTTCTTCCAGAAAGGCCAGATTTCGCCCAAATATATCACATCTTCTCCAAGAAATACCAGGTTTCCCCCTTCAAATAGGACCTTTTCACCCACAAATACCTGTTTCATCCCCAAAATAGGACAGTTTCAGCCATAAATGCCTGATTTCTCCCAAATAGATAACATCTCCTCCAAGAAATACAAGGATTCCTCCTGAAATAGGACCTTTTCTCCCACAAATACCAGCCTTCTCCTCCCAAATAGGACATTTTCTTCCAGACATGCCACATTTCACCCAAATATATCACATCTTCTCCAAGAAATACCAGGTTTCCCCTAGAAATAGGACCTTTTCACCCACAAATACCTCTATGATCCCCAAAACAGAACAGTTTCTTCCAGACATGCCACATTTCACCCAAACATATCACATCTTCTCCAAGAAATACCAGGGTTCCCCCTTCAAATAGGACCTTTTCACCCACAAATACCTGTTTTATCCCCAAAAGAGGAAAGTTTCTTGCAGACATGCCACATTTCTCCCAAATAGATCACATCTCCTCCAAGAAATACCACGGTTCCCCCTTCAAATAGGACCTTTTCTCCAACAAATACCTGTTTTATCCCCAAAACAGGACATTTTCTTCCAGAAATGCCACATTTCTCCCAAATATATCACATCTTCTCCAAGAAATACCAGGTTTCCCCCTTCAAATAGGACCTTTTCACCCACTAATACCTCTTTTATCCCCAAAAGAGGACAGTTTCTTCCAGAAATGCCACATTTCTCCCAAATATATCACATCTTCTCCAAGAAATACCAGGTTTCCCCCTTGAAATAGGACCTTTTCACCCACAAATACCTCTTTTATCCCCAAAATAGGAGAGTTTCTTCCACAAATGCCTGATTTCTCCCAAATACATCACATATTCTCCAAGAAAGACCAGGATTACTCCTGAAATAGGACCTTTTCTCCCACAAATACCTCTTTTATCCCCAAAATAGGACATTTTCTTCCAGAAATGCCAGATTTCTCCCAAATATATCACATCTCCTCCAAGAAATACCAGCTTTCCCCCTTCAAATAGGACCTTTTCACCCAAAAATACCTCTTTGATCCCCAAAAGAGGAAAGTTTCTTCCAGAAAGGCCACATTTCTCCCAAATATATCACATCTCCTCCAAGAAATACCAGCTTTACCCCTTCAAATAGGACCTTTTCACCCACAAATACCTGTTTTATCCCCAAAAGAGGACAGTTTCTTCCAGACATGCCAGATTTCTCCCAAATATATCACATCTTCTCCAAGAAATACCAGGATTTCTCCTGAAATAGGAACTTTTCTCCCTCAAATACCTGTTTGATCCCCAAAATAGGACATTTTCTTCCAGACATGCCACATTTCTCCCAAATATAGCACATCTTCTCCAAGAAATACCAGCATTCCCCCTTCAAATAGGACCTTTACACCCACAAATACCTGTTTTATCCCTAAAATAGGACAGTTTCTTCCAGAAATGCCACATTTCTCCCAAATATATCACATCTTCTCCAAGAAATACCAGGTTTCCCCCTACAAATAGGACCTTTTCACCCACAAATACCTCTTTTATCCCCAAAATAGGACAGTTTCTTCCTGACATGCCAGATTTCTCCGAAATATACCACATCTTCTCCAAGAAATACCAGGTTTCCCCCTTCAAATAGGACCTTCTCACCCACAAATACCTCTTTTATCCCCAAAAGAGGACAGTTTCTTCCAGAAATGCCACATTTCTCCCTAATATATCATATCTCCAAGAAATACCAGCTTTCCCCCTTCAAATAGGAACTTTTCACCCTCAAATGCCTCTTTTATCCCCAAAATAGGACAGTTTCTTCCAGAAATGCCACATTTCTCCCAAATATACCACATCTCCTCCAAGAAATACCAGCTTTCCCCCTTCAAATAGGACCTTCTCACACAGAAATTCCTGTTTCATCCCGAAAATAGGACTGTTTCTTCCAGACATGCCACATTTCTCCCAAATAGATCACATCTCCTCCAAGAAATACCAGCTTTCCCCCTCATATAGGACCTTTTCACCCACAAATTCCTCTTTTATACCCAAAAGAGGACAGTTTCTTCCAGAAATGCCAGATTTCTCCCAAATATATCACATCTTCTCCAAGAAATACCAGGTTTCCCCCTTCAAATAGCACCTTTTCACCCACAAATACCTCTTTCATCCCCGAAAGAGGACAGTTTCTTCCAGAAATGCCACATTTCTCCCAAATATATCACATCTTCTCAAAGATATACCACGTTTCCCCCTTCAAATAGGACCTTTTCACCCACAAATACCTCTTTTATCCCCAAAAGACGACAGTTTCTTCCAGAAATGCCACATTTCTCCCAAGTATATCACATCTTCTCCAAGAAATACTAGCTTTCCCCCTGGAAATAGGACCTTTTCACCCACAAATACCTCTTTTATCCCCAAAAGAGGACAGTTTCTTCCACAAATGCCTGATTTCTCCCAAATACATCACATATTCTCCAAGAAATACCAGGATTACTTCAGAAATAGGACCTTTTCTCCCACAAATACCTCTTTTATACCCAAAATAGGACAGTTTCTTCCAGACATGCCAGATTTCTCCCAAATATATCACATCTTCTCCAAGAAATACCAGGGTTCCCCCTTCAAATAGGACCTTTTCACCCACAAATACCTGTTTCATCCCCAAAATAGGACAGTTTCTTCCAGACATGCCAGATTTCTCCCAAATATATCACATCTTCTCCAAGAAATACCAGGTTTCCCCCTTCAAATCGCACCTGTTCTCCCACAAATACCTGTTTGATCCCGAAAATAGGACAATTTCTTCCAGAAATGCCACATTTCTCCCAAATATATCACATCTTCTCCAAGAAATACCAGGGTTCCCCCTTCAAATAGCACCTTTTCACCCACAAATACCTCTTTTATACCCAAAAGAGGACTGTTTCTACCTGACATGCCAGATTTCTCCCAAATATATCACATCTTCTCCAAGAAATACCAGGATTCCTCCAGAAATAGGACCTTTTCTCCAACAAATACCAGCCTTCTCCCCCAGGTAGGACATTTTCTTCCTGAAAGACCAGATTTCTCCCAAATAGATCACATCTTCTCCAAGAAATACCAGGTTTCCCCCTTCAAATAGGACCTTTTCACCCACAAATACCTCTTTGATCCCCAAAAGAGAACAGTTTCTTCCAGACATGCCACATTTCTCCCAAATAGATCACATCTCCTCCAAGAAATACCACCTTTCCCCCTTCTAATAGGACCTTGTCACCCACAAATACCTGTTTTATCCCTCAAATTGGAAATTTTCTTCCAGAAATTCCAGATTTCTCCCTAGTATAGAACATCTTCTCCAAGAAATACCAGCTTTCCCCCTTCAAATAGGACCTTTTCACCCACAAATACCTATTTTATCCCCAAAAGAGGACAGTTTCTTCGAGAAATGCCACATTTCTCCCAAATAGATCACATCTTCTCCAAGAAATACCAGGTTTCCCCCTTCAAATAGGACCTTTTCACCCACAAATACCTGTTTCATCCCCAAAAGAGGACAGTTTCTGCCAGAAATGCCAGATTTCTCCCAAATAGATCACATCTTCTCGAAGAAATACCTGCATTCCCCTTTGAAATAGGAGCTTTTCTCCCACAAATACCTCTTTTATCCCTCAAATTTGGACAGTTTCTTCCAGAAATGCCACATTTCTCCCTAATATATCACATCTTCTCCAAGAAATAACAGGATTCCTCATAAAATAGGAACTTTTCTCCCAAAAATGCCAGCCTTCTCCACCCAAATTGGACATTTTCTTCCAGAAATGCCACATTTCTCCCAAATAGATCACATCTTCTCCAAGAAATGCCAGGTTTCCCCCTTCAAATAGTACCTTGTCAGCCACAGATACCTTTTTTAAGCCCAAAATACGACAGTTTCTTCCAGAAATGCCACATTTCTCCCAAATGTATCACATCTTCTCCAGGAAATACCACCTTTCCCCCTTCAAGTGGGACCTTTTCACCCACAAATACCTCTTTTATCCCCAAAAGAGGACAGTTTCTTCCAGAAATGCCAGACTTCTGCCAAATAGATCACATCTTCTTCAAGAAATACCAGGATTCCTCCTAAAATAGGAACTTTTCTCCCACAAATACCTGCCTTCTCCCCCCAAACTGGCCAGTTTCTTCCAGAAATGCCACATTTCTCCCAAATATATCACATCTTCTCCAAGAAATACCAGGTTTCCCCCTTCAAATAGGACCTTTTCACCCACAAATACCTGTTTCATCCCCAAAAGACGACAGTTTCTTCCAGAAAGGGTACATTTCTCCCAAATATATCACAGCTTCTCCAAGAAATACCACGTTTCCCCCTTCAAATATGACCTTGTCACCCACAAATACCTGTTTTATACCCAAAATAGGGCATTTTCTGCCAGACATGCCAGATTTCTCCCAAATATATCACATCTTCTCCAAGAAATACCAGCTTTCCCCCTTCAAATAGGACCTTTGCACCCACAAATACCTCTTTTATCCCCAAAAGAGGACAGTTTCTTCCAGAAATGCCACATTTCTCCCAAATATATCACATCTTCTCCAAGAAACACCACGTTTCCCCCTTCAAATAGGACCTTTTCACCCACAAATACCTCTTTGATCCCCAAAAGAGAACAGTTTCTTCCAGAAAGGCCACATTTCTCCCAAATAGATCACATCTCCTCCAAGAAATACCACGTTTCCCCTTCAAATAGGACCTTGTCACCCACAAATACCTGTTTTATCCCTCAAATTGGAAATTTTCTTCCAGAAATTCCAGATTTCTCCCAAGTATAGAACATCTTCTCCAAGAAATACTAGGTTTCCCACTTGAAATAGGACCTTTTCACCCACAAATACCTGTTTTATCCCCAAAATAGGACAGTTTCTTAAAGAAATGCCAGATTTCTCCCAAATATATCACATCTTCTCCAAGAAATACCAGGTTTTCCCCTTCAAATAGGACCTTTTCACCCACAAATACCTGTTTCATCCCCAAAAGAGGGCAGTTTCTTCCAGAAATGCCACATTTCTCCCAAATATATCACATCTTCACCAAGAAATACCACGTTTCCCCTTTGAAATAGGAGCATTTCTCCAACAAATACCTCTTTCATCCCTCAAATTTTACATTTTCTTCCAGAAAGGCCACATTTCTCCCAAATATATCACATCTTCACCAAGAAATAACAGCTTTCCCCCTTCAAATAGGATCTTTTCACCCACAAATGCCAGCCTTCTCCACCCAAATTGGACATTTTCTTCCAGAAATGCCACATTTCTCCCAAATATATCACATCTTCTCCAAGAAATACCAGGTTTCCCCCTTCAAATAGGACCTTTTCACCCACAAATACCTCTTTTATCCCCAAAATAGGACAGTTTCTTCCAGAAATGCCACATTTCTCCCAAATATATCACATCTTCTCCAAGAAATACCACCTTTCTCCCTTCAAGTGGGACATTTTCACCCACAAATACCTCTTTTATCCCAAAAGAGGACAGTTTCTTCCAGAAAGCCCAGACTTCTCCCAAATATATCACATCTT